>CM060932.1:841574895-842774895 GCA_030765085.1 Allium cepa
CCCGTATACAATAGACCAAAGCCAATTGTCCTCGTCC
Source organism: Allium cepa (assembly GCA_030765085.1). Taxonomy (NCBI): domain Eukaryota; kingdom Viridiplantae; phylum Streptophyta; class Magnoliopsida; order Asparagales; family Amaryllidaceae; genus Allium; species Allium cepa. The sequence goes on from CM060932.1 coordinate 841,574,933, forward strand.
TCAGTGTTCCATACTGAGGTACTATCTAGATTTGCATAAAATAGAAAAATAGCTAATTGATCTATTTGGATATCATTTGATGTAAAGGTAATTAGTGTTTCTAATCCGGCCTCTTCATATAAATCATCCAATTCATACATAGGAAATTTTAAGAGATTGTAGAATGGTCCTATGTGAAGTTTCTTTTTTGGATATCTTCATACCTTTTTATATAATGCGGAGCTCTATTCATCCACCGTTCAATTTGGTCGTCCGAGCAAACCTGGGGATTCGAAGATGTAGTCGGTTGATCTTGCTTCCTTTTGGACATTTTAGGATTCTTGGTGCGAGGCGTCGTGGTAATATTTGGTGTAAGATAGTGAATTGGAGTGAAAATTTTCTTTGAGAAAATCGTAGGAAGTAATAATTTTAAGATAAAAGAAAAAAAATGACGTTATCTGATCGATTTTAAATGGTCGATTGGGAATCAGACGTCTGGATTAGAAACCAGACGTTTGGTTTGCCCTAATTTTTGTCTAGAGGATAAAATCAGACGTCTGCTTTGTGACCCAGACGTCTGGTTTTGAGCATAGTTACAAAATTGTAGATACAGTGAGATTTTTCAGACGTCTGGAATTGAAAGCAGACGTCTGTTTTTGTTTAATTTCGAAACAGAAAACTAAGGCAGATGTCTGGATCTTATTTCAGACGTCTGGATTGTTCTGAATTTTATTTGGAGGAGACAGAACAACATTTCAGACGTCTGGAGGGTATATCAGACGTCTGATATATGCACACTCCTAAATTTTGAATAGTACATCCTTGTGTCAGACGTCTGGAAGTTGTTGATAGACGTCTGAAAATTGCAGATGGGTTAAAAATGACTTAAAGTGTGATGATTTCACTTATATATTCAATGTAGATAACAAATAACTTTATTGTTGTAAAAATATAATAACAAATAAGTTTAGATACATTCAATAATTAATACAATTTATCTATTTAGATGGAGATGAAGTTTTTGGATTTTCTGACTCATTATCCTTCCATGGTCTAAGTGGGGACCATATATTTCCACGTTCGTGAGTCCGTGGAGAGCCAGAAAATCGTCTTGGTGAGGGATCTGAAGAAGTACGATACGAAGAAGATGGATCCAATGAACTACAAGGTTTTGGTAGCGGTTCATGAACATCGTTCTTTCGGGACGAACAAAAATTCATCGCCACTTGCTCGAGAAAGCTTAACCTTCGTGCTGTAACTTTTTGTTCGAAATAAAGCTCTCGTTGAAGATCCATCTGTTGTCTTTGGTAATGATGGATTTCATCAATTTTCTCCTTTGTGTTAGGAGAAATAAATAGAGAACTTTTAGTTTTCTTATTATCCGGAGTAAAACCCGTACGATACGAAGACCACCTATATGTTGGCTCTTGCTTTGGTGTAGGTGTTGGAAGTCATTGTGAGGTGTCAACCGGGCTGTCCGTTGTTGGTGTTGAGACGGAGATAGATATATAGGAATCTTCTGACGACATTGTTATATTTTGTTTCTTCCTTTTTATTATTAAAAAATTCAATTGTTTGAATGTAGTTTTTCTGTTTGGCCATATTTCTATGCTGAAAATATTAAATATAGGCAAACTAATTTTCTAAAAGTTTAAAGGTGCAGAAATCAATGATATAAATTGTGGTGATTACTTTGGTGACTAATTTTAGCCTTAAAAAAATATTTGATATATATATATATATATATATATTATTAAGGAAGAAGGTCATTTAGTGAGCAAATACCTAAACTTCGTCGGAGTTTAGAGAAAGTTTGTTCATTTAATGGTTTTGTAAAGATATCGGCTACTTGATTTTCGGTATTTACGTGTTCTAATGAAATGGTTCCTTTTTAAACACTGTCTCGTAAAAAATGATGTCGTATATCTATATGTTTGGTTCGTGAGTGATTAACAGGGTTTTTTGACAAATTAATTGCACTTGTGTTATCATAATAAATTGGAGATTTGGTGATAATTTTACCAAAATACGTTAATGTTTGTTGCATGTATATTACTTGCGTACATGCTAGAGCGGCAGAGATGTATTCGGCTTCGCAAGTAGATAGAAAAACACAATTTTGTTTTTTACTAAACCATGAAACTAAAGATTGTCCGATAAAATGACAAGTTCCACTAGTACTCTTACGATCTGTTCTACATCCACCGAAATCCGCATCGCTATATGAAACAAGTTCAAACGATGATCCTTTAGGGTAGAACAAACCATAATCTTTAGTGCTAGATAGATAACGTAAAATTCGCTTAACCGCTCTTAGATGAGATTCTTTTGGTTTTGCTTGAAATCGAGCACAAAGACATACACTCATCATAATATCCGGTCGACTAGCCGTTAAATAAAGTAGAGAACCAATCATGCTACGATATAATTTTTCATCAAAATCTTTTCCGTTTTCATCTTTTTCTAAGTGAATAGTGGTGCTCATTGGTGTTGGTTTGTTTGATGTTTTATTCATTTCAAATCGTCGTAATAAATCGTTACAATATTTTTCTTGATGAATGAAGATTCCATTTTCGAGTTGTTTTATTTGTAAACCTAAGAAAAAATTTAATTCTCCCATGTGTGACATTTCAAATTCATTTTTCATAATATTAGAAAATTGATTACATAGTTTTTCGTTGGTTGAACCAAAGATGATATCATCCAGATAGATTTGTACAACCAAAATATCGTTATCTTCTCTTTTAATAAATAAAGCTGTATCTATTTTTCCTATATGAAAACCAGAAGTTATTAAGTGATTTTTAAGACGTTCGTACCATGCACGAGGTGCTTGTTTTAATCCATATAGTGCTTTATGTAATTTGAAAACATGATCAGGATATTTTTCGTGAACAAATAGTGGTGGTTGTTCGACGTATACATTTTCCTTAATAAAACCATTCAAAAAGGCACTTTTGACATCCATTTGAAATAGTTTAAAATTGCTATGAGTTGCAAAGGCGAGTAATGTACGAATGACTTCTAATCTTGCTACTGGAGCAAACGTTTCATCGTAATCTATGCCTTCTTCTTGATTATAGCCTTGAGAAACCAAACGTGCTTTATTTCTAACAATATTTCCATTCTCGTCTGCTTTGTTTTTAAATACCCATTTTGTTCCTATTACCGATTGATCTTCGGGTCTTGGTACTAATTCTCATACGTTATTACGTTCAAATTGATTTAATTCTTCTTGCATAGCTATTATCCAAAAATTATCACTTGATGCTTCTTTATAATTCTTTGGTTCAAAGTTTGACACAAATGCTACATGGCTTATATGATTGAGTTTATTTCTAGTTACTCTTGAATTAAGATCTCCAATAATATTATCTATTGGATGATCCTTAAGAATTCTAGGAGATGATATCAAAGTGTTATTTTGACTATTTGTTTCATTAGTAATAGAGTTTGTTGAATTTGTTAGTGGAATAATTTCTTCTTCATCATTAGTATGACGTTTAAAAAGATTTTCGTCGAATGAGACATGTAAGCTTTCTTCAATAGTATTATTTTGTTTATTAAAAATTCTATATGCTTTGCTATGTTCCGAATATCCAACAAAGACACCTTCATCGGCTTTTGGATCAAACTTTCCTAAATTATCTTTTGTATTTAATATAAAACATTTTGAACCAAAAGTTTTAAAGTATGATACTTTAGGTTTTTCACCAAATTTTTTTTCAAAACAAGTTTGTTTAGTCATGGGGCGAATAGTTACTCGATTTAGTACATAACAGGATGTTGCAATAGCTTCAGCCCAAAAGTGTTTTGGTAATCCACTACTATTTAGCAATGTTCGTGCACACTCTTTTAATGTATGATTTTTCTTTCTACGACACCATTTTGTTGAGGTGTACGAGGAAAAGAAAAATTATGAGTTATACCTTTCTTATTGCAAAAGTTTGTAAACAGATCATTTTCAAATTCTCCTCCGTGATCACTTCTAATATTTGTAATTTTTAAATTCATTTGAGTTTTAATTCTTTTAGCAAATATTTTAAACATACCAAAGTATCGCTTTTATGTTTTAAAAATAAAGTCCATGTATATCTTGAAAAATCATCGACTATTACGAACACATATTTGTTGTGATTTATAGACTGTACTTGTGTTGGACCAAATAAATCTAAATGTAATAATTCTAATGGTTGTTTTGTACAAATATTATTTTTAGATTTAAACGAGCTTTTCTTTAGTTTTCTAGTTTGATAATCATCACATAAATTTTCTACTTTGTAATTTATTTTAGGTAATCCTCTTACTAACTCATATTTGGCCAATTTATTAATACTTTTAAAATTGATATGACAAAATCGTTTATGCCATATCCATGGATCATCATGTTTGATGGTTAAACATAAGTTTGAATTTTTATTTATATTCATGTTTAATACATAAATATTTTTGTTTCTAAATCCTTCAAAAATGAGCTGTTTGTTATTATCTAAAATATTACATCTATCTTTTTCAAAATTTATTTGAAAACCTTTGTCACATAATTGACTAATGCTTAACAAGTTATGTTTTAAATTTTCTACTAATAAAACATTTGTAATAATAGGAGAGTTAGATATACCAGAGTTGACGACTTCTCCAATTCCTATGACATATCCTTTTGAATTGTCTCCAAATGTTACCGTTCCACCATCGATGTATGTTATATTTGATAATATTTTTGAATTTCCGGTCATATGCTTGGAGCAACCACTATCTAGTATCCATTTCTCCTTATTTTTTATTTTAGGTACCTGCAAAATAGAAAATGTTTTAATTGGTACCCATATATTTTATTAGGGTCCTATTTGTTAGAGGAAGGTAGCCATACCCAAGATGGTTTGGTACCTTTATAAATATAATTTTTATTATAGACTACATTTTCTAAGTAATTATTAATATGCTTTTGTCTAATCAAATTATTATTTGTTTTAGAAATCCAAATTTTCATATTATTGGTATTCAATTTAGTCTTAGACAAACTTCTAGCTTTTATATGTCTACTATTTTTAGCATTATTTTCTTTTTGTTTAAAAGAATTTTTGAATCCTATTCCATTTCTATTATCTGATGGTTTTGAAGTTTTGATAAGATTTTCCAAATCTTGTTTACCTTTATTAAATTTTGACACATTATTGGTAATTTTATCTAATTTTTCTCTCAACTCTATATTTTCAATTTTCAAGAATTCAATACTATTTTTAAAATCAATATTTTCTTTTAACAAATTTTCTTTTTCTATAGAAATATTCTTACTTTCTATCGTATTATTTTTGATTTTTTGTTGAGATGTTTCAAGTTCTTCTTCTAGAATAATTTTTTCATCTTTCAACATTCCTACCTCAAGTTCTAATCTATTTATTTTGACTATATATTCTTTGCTCAATTTTTTTATTTGTCTAAATTTATCGTCTAGTTCCATGCTAGGTTCTAATAGTTCATCACAGCTAAGTTCAGGACATACCTCTTCAGTTTGTGCCATAAAACATACATTAGCTTGTTCTCTGTCACTATCGCTATCACTTTCAGAAGATGAAGAATCCGAATCATCCCTGGTTACTTTGAAAGCCTTCTTCTTCTTGAATTTTTGAATTTTGTTATTCTTTTTGTCATTATTGAGTTTAGGGCAATCCTTCTTCATATGTCCGTATTGATCACATTCATAGCACTTGATTTGAGATATGTTTGTTGTGTTGGACTTCCCTTCTTTTTGAAACTTGGTCATCTTTCTAAATTTCTTGAATCTATTATAATTCTTGGCAATAAAGACTATTTCTTCTTCATCTAGGTCAGAGTCATTATTTTTTGTTACTGGAAATGTCATATTCTCTTTCTTCGAATTTAGTTCTTTTCGTGCCTGCAAGTTAGCTTCATAGGACATTAAATTTTCTATCAACTCTTCAATTTTGAGAGTAGAAAGATCATTAGCTTCTTCTATAGCTAAAACCTTCCTTTCCCAATCTGACGTCAAAGAGTTGAGTATTCAAGATATTAAATCAAAATCAGTGAATTTAACTCCTAATGCCATAAGATCATGTTGGATAGTTTGAAACCTAGAGTACATGTCAACAATAGTTTCATTTTGCTTCATTTTAAATGAAGAAAATTGGTTTTGAAAAATCGAAATCTTAGTTTGTTTGACCTTTGTTGTACCTTCATGTGTAATTTGTAAGCCAAATATCAAATGCAGTGGTGCATAACATGACACGTGAAAATTCATTTTTGTCTAAAGAACAAAATAAGACGTTCATAGCTTTAGCATTATTTGATGCTAAGGTCTTTTGTGCATCGGTCCAAGTGTTCATAGCAGTAGTAGGTGCTTCATATCTATCTTGTGTGGCTGACCAAATTTCAAGACCATTAGCTTCCATAAAAATTCTCATACGTGTTGACCAATATGCATTGTTATATCCATTAAAAAGTGGGGGTCGGGCGTGGATTGTCCTTCTTGAAAAATACTTGCCATATTAAATTGATTCAAAAACATGTTACTGTTATTTGATTAAAATCTTGCTCTGATACCAATTGAAAATCTGTATGAGTGGATCGTATATGATATATATGCAAGTATGAACAACTAACTATATAATATAGCTTGATAGATAATAATAACAACGTAAATTAAAATAATCACACCAAGATTTTATACTGGTTCGGACCTCTCGTCTTACATCCAGTCCCGAAACTCCTCTTCGGAATTTCCTTTCAACTAACCCTTACTTGACCCAGAGGAACAGGTTTACAATAGCAGAGTTTCTTTGTCAAGAATATGTTCTATAACACGAATGTTGACTATTGAGTACAAGTGCTTCCAATATATATATCTAGAGGATACTTAATAATGAGTTCTGAATATATGGAAGTGTTAAATACAAGTAGTTGATTGTTAGAGAACATGTATAAGTCAGAGTATAGGAATTAAGAGCATAAGTAAGTAAGGTAAGAAAACTCTTTGCATTCCTGATGCTATTTATAACAATAGAGAGTTTTCTTGTATAGTTGCATCTGTTGTAATCTCCCTAAAGTTGCTTCTGATGGTGATGAAGAGTTACGGCAAAGAGAAGCAGATATGTCCTTTTGAATGTGACAGTTGGTCTTTGAAATTACCCAGTCGAGTTCAAAATCAAACGTCTGGAGAAATGTTTCAGACGTCTGGTCTTCATATTTTTTTTATGTCCGGTTGCTATTCAGACGTCTGAGTTTATTATCAGACGTCTGTTTTCTTTTGAATTGTGAACTAGAGAGTTTAATCAGACGTCTGAGCATATTTACCAGACGTCTGATTCTCTCTCATTTGCAAACCAAAGAAAACATTCAGATGTCTGGCTAGTGCACTCAGACGTCTGAAAATGTGTATGATGCATTATTTGTGTCTGTGCCATTTCTTTTCAACTTCTACCGATTTGACTTCTTTTGATACTTCGCTTGAGTCTTGTTTTTGTCTCTTTGGTGATGTTACTCTATCATCTACCTATAAATACACACACACACACACACACACACACACTCGATTTCCATTGTATAGTTGTTATCATCGAAACCATAGAATTGATTTCCTAACAATGGTGTTCGGTTCATTGATCATCGTTGTAATCTGTATATAACATCTTACTGAACTGAATTTTGAAAACAAGAAATTATTGTTAAGGACAAAATTTATCAGCGTTTTAGCCTCAAAGACAGACCTTCAGTGTTTTAGCCTGAAGGACAACTTTCTTTAAGTGCCAGTTTTAGTTATTGATAGTATTTTTTAGGTATCAATTTGTAGTTATCGATGGCAGTTTTTAACTATCAGTTTTTAGTTCGGCGGCAGTTTTGAAAAAATGTTTGTCCTTGTGAATAATTTTGAAACAATGTTTGTCCTGATGAATAATTTCAAGGGAATGTTTGTCCTTGTGGTTAAAATATCGAGGTCGCGTCTTTGAGGCTAAAATTATACAAATTTTTGTCTTTTAAATTATTTTATCCTTTTGAAAAAGGGTAGAATGTTATGTATTTATTTTAACGAACCGTCATGCAATTTTGTATTTAACAGCCAAATATATTTCAAACAAATATTAGCATGACAAATATTGCCCCGTAAATATTTTCCTGATATATATTTGACTGTCAAATATTTTGGTTTCGTTTCCTTTTTGTTCTTTTATTTTAATATGTTGTATCTTGTATTTGTGCAGGTCTTCTTCTATTGATGTTTTTGTTGTTTTTAAATTTGGCCAACGATACTTATAGCAGGAGGCTTGGTCTGAGCGATTCTATGTTAAGATTGAAAGATGATATATGTGAACATTGATCTGAATTAACAATTAATTTTATTAAATTGGTTTATGAAAGAGATGGTGGAAAAAGAGTGATTGAAGCTAATTCTGATTTGCATAATATATTGTTGCTTATTTGTCACAATCATGAAGATTATCTACTTGTTTCTGTTATATCAAAAAATTTATATATATGTAAGAGGTCTGATGGTAGTTCGGTTAATGTTAGTTTTTCATCAGTTGCTAGTTTTTTTTATTGAAGATGGTTCGTGTGATTTTTGTATGGTTGTTTCTTCATCAGATTCTAGTTCTTTTTTGAAATAGTTGTTAAAAAATAATTCTAAAAAAACCAGTGTTTATTATAGTAGGTCAAGGATTTCCTTGTGGCGTTGAAGAGTTTGGATTGTATCTTATGATATATTGTATTAAAAATGGATACAAAATTAACGTTGTTAAGAATGATAAGGATGTGTTGCGACTATTTGTTAACGTGAAGGTTGCATATTCCGTGTTCATGCTTCTCGTAAATTCATTCTGCCAGTTTTTTTTGTTATTAAAACCATGCAACATAGTCATTTTTATAGAGCTGACATTGTTGATGTTAACAATACTCATGTTTTTTACAATTTGGTTAAGACGTTGGTTGTTGATTTTATTCAATCGATTCTTTTAATGAAGACGAAAGATATTGTTCATTTATTCAAGATTGAATACAATCTTGTAATGAAGATAAAAGATTGCGTACTCTGTGATGTGCCTTAATTATGATGTGCGTATCATATAATTTTGTAACAGTTACGTTTGATGCATAATTACATGGATACGAGAATAAGAATGTTGTTAAAGTAAGCCGGCTATTAGTAGACACCTGTTACGGGTTCAATTCTTCTGTGCCTGTCCAATTTAAACCTTTCATTGTTTTTTTAATTAAGAAAATTATAAATTGAGCATGATTTGAAGTAAACAGCTCATGCTTTAACCAATTATAAATTGAGTATGCCTTCTCGTTGTTTAAAACAAATATGATTTACTTTGTCTACGAATACAATACAAGAGCTCTTTTACTGCTTCTACTTTAATGTTATTAACTCAGTCCCTTTCTTCAAGTTTATACAAATCTACTTCGTATAATATTAATATAACACAAAGCAGTAACTAAATAATATATAGAGAAGTGTGATAATAATATACAACACGTTAAATGTTTACTTATTCTGTGTAATTAATTATGTGGAAATTAGGATGACATCCATGTTTTAAAACTTTATATAAGTTCCCTCTTCAAAGTTTTGCCTGCTTTTTACGTCTCAATTTCTTCGTCTCTTATTCCTTCGTTAAAATCGATTTCAAATTTCGATCGAAATCGTCAAAATCATCTCTATAATTAAGATCGTCTACATAATCAATCAAGATAGACATCGTGGAATCATACAGACAACATCGTGTTCGATCCGATTTATCAAATTGTCGATATCGTCTTCATCAAATTACGTATGAGTGTCTTTCTTCGTTTTTAGATTATGTTTAGCAAATTGGTTATGATTAAACGCTTGTTTCAATATTCGTTGTTTTTATTTCTTTAGTTTGTTATTAGCTTTTATTGTAACATCTTACTGAATTGAATCATGTAATCTATCTTCATTGATGGTGTCATCTATATTTGATAACAGTTGTGCAAACAAGTATTTTTGAATTGAATATAACATTTTGCTGAATTGTTGTAATTTGTTGTTCATTATTATGCAAAATAGGTAATTCTGAATTGATGACACTGGGTTTATTATTCATTGTTGTAATCTGTATATACCATCTTGCTGAATTGAATTTTGAAAAAAGATATATTAGTGTGTATTTATTTTAGCGAACTGTTATGCAATTTTGTATTTGACAGTCAAATATATTTCAGACAAATATTTGTATGGCAAATATTGCCCGACAAATATTGCCTGATATATATTTGACTATCAAATATTTCGGTTTTGTTTACTTTTTTGTTCTTTTGTTTTAATGTATTGTATTTGTATTTGTACAGGTCTTCTTCTATTGATGTTCTAGTTGTTTTTATGTTGGGCAACGGTACTTATAGCAGGCGGCTTGGTTTGAGCGATTCTATATTGAGATTAAGAAATGATACATGTGAATATTGGCCTAAATAACACTTGTAACTATTAATTGGTTTATGAAAGAGATGATAGGAAAAGAGTAACTAAACTAATTCTGATTTGCATGTATAGTGTTGCTTATTAGTCATAGTCATGAAGATTATCTACTTGTTTCAATTATATCAAAGGATTTATCTATATGTAAGACGTCTGATAGCAGTTCGGTTAATGTTATTTTTTGTCAGGTGCTAGTTCTTTATTGAAGGTGGTTCGTGTGATTCTCCTATAGTTGTTTCTTCATTTGATTCTAGTTATTTTTTGAAACATTTGTTAAAAAATGATTCCAGCAAACAATTGTTTACTTGAGTAAGTCAAAGATTTCTTCGTAGTGTTGAAGAGTTTCGATTGTATCTTATGATATATTGTATTAAGAATCAATACAAAGTTAGTATTGTTTAGAATGATAGGAATTGTGTTACAGTTATTTGTAACAACCCGAAAATTTAAGCTATTATAATTAGTTCGTTAATTAATTAAATGATAAAATAACTTTGTGAAATTATTAGAATTGAGCCACGGGAGTTACACCACTGTATCCATGTTAATTTTCTGGTCAGTTTCCATATATAGAACGTCAGAATCCGAGTTAATATGAACAAGATAGGAGTCAAACAAGGAAAAAAAAATTATATGGGCTACGTCGACCTAACCATCACATAGGTCGACCTGGCGGTCGACCCGCCCAATGTACGAAGGGAAGTAAATTTTTTTTGGAGAGGCGGTGTGATTTTTCCAGCTCACTTGCATTTTTTCTCTCTCATTTAGTCCACTCGTGTTCCCATCCGACGGCTTCTATTCAGCCTATGATATGGGTGCATGTAACGATCCATTATTTCGAACCATTCGCATCCACACATGTTAGACTTGAATTGCTCAAACAGAAAATTGTAAATTTTATATTTGGAAAAACTCAGCATATATAGTAAATAAATCAATCACATAATTACAGACACAGAGTAATATAACAATAAGCAGCGGAATAGATAAATAGTAGTTCATGAAGCTGCTATAAAACAACAGAGTTTGAAATAAAATACAACAGAATATCTCAAATACAATGAAGTCTCGAATACAAATAGATGAAACCTCTGAACAAAATCAACTGGAAAAGCTGAATAGATAAGACAGATCTCCAAGTGAAGCTCCAACTCCAAAGATGAGTCTCAAATGCTGTGACACTCAGTCTGATCCGAGCATAAAGCAAAACACAAAATAATCGAGTCAGGATTAACATTCTTATCTCAATAAATTCAACTCAAGTGAAATGTCAACTGAAATGCTGGTAACTTAAAGGATAGTTGGGATTTCCATCCTCTAAAGATCTATGGAACTATCTACTATGTAGTAATATGCGCTATTATAATATGTCTATAATAAAGTAACTATTAAAATAACATTAAGGCGTTACCCATATCCCCCTTAACACATTTTATATAATGTCGTAGTCTATACAGATACTGTAAACCCCACTCGCAAGTGGGCTATCAGGGAGCACTCCATAGGTACGACACAAAACAAACCCGTAGAAGGCGCGATAGGGCATGCGACAAGGCATTCGAGGCAATGCCAGGGAAAATATACCATTTGCATATCCGGACTGATGGTAACGCATTGTAGCCACTACCACCTATCTTGTGACACACTTCCAAATCAAAGGTGCACCCAATCAAATCATAAAAGAAATGGAATGGCATCGAAGAAATATGTCCGATCGGAGGAATGACCTCACTTGGCCCGGCGTGGCTTCTGTTTTAGCCACGTCATACTCAGGGCTGTGCTAATACTTCGTATAGAATCATCACCAAACTATCCTACTTCATTATGGAATCTCCACCACGTACACAGTTGTTAAAGTGGTTTTCGGTATTGACAGAGAGTATGAGAATATTCGATCCCGGTCTTTTTAACAACCAAACATTTATTTCACACCGTGGTCATTTCATTTCAAATAGTTCATACTTCATATCAAAATATCATATTCATTTCAAAACCAAATCAAATTCGATATAATTATTTACTTTAATAATATTCATTTCTAGAATCGTAACACTTCCAAAATTTTAACCCTTTCGAAATCATAACAGTTTTGAAACCATAACACTTTGGAAATCATAACCCTTGGGAATCATAGCACTTTCGACTTAAACAGTTTAGATATTGAAAATAATATATATATATAATGAATAATTATAAATTAAAATAATATATATCAAAATAATTTATATTTTTTTTGGCAAGGCAAATAAATATATATTAAAACACTTTATATATTAAAATAGTTTATATATTAAAATAATTTATATAATAAAATATAGTTTCCTACAATTTCGCAAATCGGTTCAAATCATCTTAAATTCCACCATTCAATTTAAATCACTTCCAGTTTAACCATTTCAATTTTTGGTTCAAAGATTCAACCATTTACAATATAGATTTCATTTATATTTCACCATTTAAATTTATTTTATTTCAAATTGGAAAATATCCAATTAACCATTAATATCAATTTGTTGAAATCCCAATTTATATATTTTAAAATCAATATTCACTATTCAATCTCAATTTTATTAAAGTTGAGAATAATCATTTAATCATCTTTTATCAAATCAAGTTATAAATCATATCTTCCAAAATCTCAAAAATCAATAAGTTTAAATCAATTCTTATTTTAAATTCAATTATCAACCAATTTAAATTCCAAGTCAACATTAATTTATCTTATCAACCTTTATTATTAAAGTTATAAATATTAATATAATTTTTAAATAAATATTTTAAACATATTATATACTAATTAAATTAAAATTTTATTAAATTAAATCTTATTATAAATATATTTTATTAAATCTTATTTTATATATTTTTAAAAACATAAAATTATAAGAAATTTTTTAGAATTTATAATTTCAAAACTAACAAATAAGTTTAAAATTTCCAAAACATATAATTTAAAAAATCTAAAATTTAAAAATACAAGGAAATAACATTTACATATATAACATTAAAAATCAATATTTATTTAAAACCAAATATCTCTTTTCAAAACCTTGAAAATCATTTCAATATATATATATATATATATATATATAGTCCAACGGTGTTTGTATATAATTTTCTTTCATATGGTCTAGTGATATGGATATTTATCATTTCGATCCACAATTTAAATATCTACGGGTATATATCATTTCAACCCACAATCCCAAATTAATTTTAATGAAAATCGCTTGGTTTTGTTATTCAACCCATAAGGATTTTCTCCTATTCTACAAGATCTTTTGGGTATATATCATTTCAACCCATAGGGAATTCTATAATAACGGGGAACTTGCAGAGTGAGAAAAATTATGATAATAATATAAAAAATCGACAACAAGCATCTATCATCAGTGATAAATTATATAAAATATAAACAACAAGATATAGTGTCATATCTCATAGGTGAACAGACACAGATAAATGCATGTCATATATAACAGTTATATAAATAACAATTAAATCTAGTAGCATATTTCAATTGTCGTTTCAAATGAAATCAAATCTAATAAATATAAGAATGTTAATGGTGAGTGATTGCTTATCTTTCGAGGCTAGGAGAGAACAGGACAAGCAAAAGGAAAAAATCACGAATTCGACAATTGATCGATCTAAACACAAATCTCAAAGCGAAGTAAGCTGAGCACGGATTGACGGACGAGGTTGATAGATAGGAATCGATGAGAATGAATCAAATATAAAAAGTTTCTAAAATCAATTTAAACATATATAAAAAAATATAAAATTTTCAAATCAATACTTAATTTCGACGCATAAGAAATAAAATCTCCATATATATTGGTATATTGCAAACCAACTCATCTACACTTATATAAACAAATATACATATAGACTAATATATAAACATATATACTAACTTACACAATTATTACATTTTTAAAATCAATAATTGTTATAAAACCAATATACATAAACAATCAGCAAATACCACTTGCAAATTTACATTTATTTCAATACATATAAACACCAACATATTATATATATATACATGTATAAAAACTAATATATATGCGACATATAGCTTCGGTCACCAAAGCATACACATGCTAATATATACCACATATATAAAAGCTAGGATTTGATAAACAAATATATATGTTCAACAATGTATACAAGCTTCTGTCAATCATAGAAGAACAGAGGAAACGAAATTTTATATGTAAACAAGTAAAAGTATACTTTCTTTTATAACAAAACATAATATGTATCTATATAGATTCTGAGTTTAAAAAAATTCTTAAAACTGTACGTAGGACTTACATAAAATGGACAGATATATATAAATTCATCTTCACAATAGGTTATATATGCCTTGTTAAAAACTTTCATGGCAAAAAGAGGATAAGCCTTACATTGTATAAACATATATATATGAACATGCATAAACACATAGATGTATATAACTGATATATATATATATATATATATCTATGCATACATAAAAATCTTATATAAACTATATACAACTCCGAACACAATATATATATATAAAGACATAAATGAAATATAACTCACATATATGCGGAAAATATATGCAAAGGCAAATATACCCAAGCTGTTTGCAGACAAAACTTTAAATTTACTAACATATATATAAATATATGACTAACATATACTAGATATAAATATATATCTTATAAACAAAACATATGTAAACTAATATATGTAACTTATATTTTACAGGTCAATTTATACAAACCTATTACTCATATAAAATATAAACTTATATATTTATAACAAAAAAAATCAATATTCTATACATATAAAAGCTACAAACATTAAATACTGAAACATATAACCTGTATATACATAAAAGTTTACAGCAAAACTAAGACATATTATAAACAAACCTATGTATTATAAGTAACAGAACTTGTTATGCCAACATATTATATTTACATGATACTAATATAATTTATACAACGGGTATAGATATATGAACTTACACATATAAAACTAAGAAAAATATATACTCCAATTACGCACAGGAAAGAAGCAGGGCAGCATTGCTTCGATTAGAAAAGCAGGGAAAGTAGTGATGGTTTTCAGCCGCATAAGCAAGGTGGTGGGGTCGAGGTGGTGGTCAAGTCGTTGAGCTTGGGTGTGCCGCGCTGGCTTATGTGCGCGTAGGGGAGAGAGAAGAGGGAAGTGGTGGAGTTCTTGGCTGGGAAGGTGATGGATGGGAAGGCTCGGCCAGAGGGGATGATTGATGTGGGGTTGTGGATCTATGGTGGGTGCTTGGTTATCAGGTGAGCTTGGGTGGAGGCATAAGGCCGTGGAGGTGGAGGGTGCACGTTCTTGTGGCTTGGCTGGGTGTTCTCGGCTGATTGTAGGAGGAAGGAGAGAAAGGATGGGCGAGTTTATGTAATGGCAGCTGAAAATGGAGGAGGAAGGAATGGGTTTCGGCAAACAAAAGGGGAAGGGAAAAGCTCCATTAAAATGAAGGCAACAGGTGGCAAACATTTTCGGTTGATTGAGGGGTTGCACATACATATACACTTCACGACACTACACGATTTTCGATCACAAGTTGCTTACTTTAGGAGATTATTAACTCTGTTCTTCTTTCTTCTTTACAGATACAATGACTAGAATAGAATCTATGTTGGGAAGTCTTCGCTTTGTGCGACAATCATCAAGCTCCTACTATGAGTCTCATAGGAGGGAGGATGAAAGAGACTGCGATCGCAGTTACTCAAGTCAGGAATGTTACGAGAGGGAGAGGGATAGAGATTATAGACATCGTTTCCGATCGTGTTCTCCTCCTCGAGCCCCCACACAACCTTCAAGCCATGGAAAACAACCAGTAGAGCCTCCTCGCCAAAAATCATCTTCTCAAACCTCTAGGCATGAATCACAATGTCGCAGACGTGAGGCCGAAACTCCCATTGTTGTTGAACATGCTATCACTGAGTCTGCTGGGGATGGGAATATTAGAATTGCCTAGTTGAAGAAAGATTTTCCAAATATATGCTTTGACGGCTACATCTTCCCCCCTAATTTAAAGAAAATCCCCTCGGAAACTGAAAATACAATGCATGATTACATTCATGACATCTATACCTAGTACAAGGAGTGGGTTAAAGCTGTAGAAAAAGCATCAAAGATAGCTTTTGAGTGGGCAAAGGAAGTTGAGAAACTAGAAACTGAACTCGCTCAAAAAGACCGAATTATTCAAGTGCTCAACAGCGAAGCTGAGTCTTCTCGGAAATCCGAAATTGAGGCGACCCAAAAAGTCGATGAGGTAAACTTGGCAATGGAGAGGATGCGACACACATTTCGCTTTGGTGACGGAAATGGGCCACCAGAACACTATAGTCATAGCTGAAAGGGACGCTGCCTTGAAGGAGCTCAACGAGATCAAAGCTAAATTTTCTAAAATTAACAGAGAAAAAGATAGCGCGAATAAGGCAGCGCAGGTGACGTGTGAGCAGGCTGTGGTGCTCTAGAGCAACTGGGATGTGGCATCGACTAAGGTCAGGGAGATGGAGGCAAGGGTTGAAGAAGAGGTTAAAGCGGCCGAGTCTAAGCTAGAGGAAAATATTGAAGATCTGCTCATTACTTATAACGCTAACATCTTGAAAAACAGAACCTAGCCTGGCTCAAGAACTATTCGACCCATCTGTACAATGCCTGGGGCTTACTAGTTGAAGATGAAAAGGCCGAGCACCAGGGTGAATCTCTTGATGAATTTGAGCTCAAGAACCAAGTGCTAAATGAGGATGAACGAAAAATTCTCCACGACATAATGATCTCATACGAAAAGGAGAAACTTGTCATCCAACACTCGGAGGTTGGAGAGGGTTCAGGTGTTGAGCGTCATGACATAAGTTCTGAAATTCCCGTGCCAACCCAGCCTGAACCTTCATCTGCAGTTCATTCTCAATCTATTCCAGCCTATAATCCTGATCAACCGCAGTTTTCTCCAACTCACGATCAAGTTTTTGAAGCTGCTTTGGCGCCTATGAGCCAAACTAAGGTAGATACTCCTAACGCTTCTCATACTTGTTCACAACCATAAGCACTACTTGAAGTAATCATTAATAGTTCTTCTTTTGTCTCTCTCCAGTGATTGGAGCCACATCGGTAGCGCTTCCTACAACTCAAGAGTCGCATCATGTGCATGACACGATTATTATAGAAGCGACCATGATATCGGCCGCTACACCTATAGATGATGTACAAGGGAGCACACTTTCATTCGATGGACAGATGATGGAGGAACTTCTCAATCATAATAGTGACACTTTCTTTGACTTGCCGTTTGTTACGAGTGGAAGTGCAGCTGCAACTAGCCCCTCAGGCCCAACCGCAAGCGTCTCCGATGATGCACAAACACTTCATGAGGAAGAAATCATAGCCGAGATTAACGCTGAAGTGGAAGCAGCTGCACGGGCCAGCAGCGTTGGAGGTGGAATGGAGGACCCTGGTCCAGCGCCGTTACAAATGATATCTTCCGATGGCACTATTGTCGACACCAACGTGCCTATTCCACCTCATGTAGTCGACCCGACCCCTTCGACTCCGCCTGCTGGAAGTATTCCCATACACTTGAGTTCGGAGGAGGAAATCGATATAATGCCCACCATTGGAGATCAGCTGCCAAATGGCAAAGGCTCAAAGAGGAAACCAGTGGCAGTTTCACCGGGTCTATGCCGAGGAAGAAACCAAGAAAAAAGAAAGAGTAGATATGCTTCTTCGGCTCATTTTTTGAAGAAGGATAGGAATATGCTATTGATTTTCTTTTACAGGCCGTGTATAGATGCAGATTCGACCCTTCTAGTAGGACATTTGGCATACTTTTTTATTACCTTTTTCTTCCAAAGAATGATTGGAATAAGATTTCATTTTACCTTCTGTTCAACTTGCGTTAATTTACTTAAGTGTTTCAGCATTTAAACTTCTGTCCAACACACTTGTGAAGTTTCGATCTTCATATCAGGTTTGTGTTTATTTGTCAAGTCCTGAAATCATGGATACAAGTCATGACCAGACATTACGCTGAACTCCGATGCCATACTACTTCAGTCAGTGGTCGACACTTAAGTTTCGCCTCCAATTTCAGGGATGAGTTGTAAAGTTCGGTTAGCGATTGCATTTCACCTTCAATACATCGAGATTAGCGTCACTGAATCGATGCTGAAATAGGGACAGTTCGAGTGATTAAATCACACTTGCTCTTCTATCCAAGGTTGCATCCACACTCCGAGGATTTTATTTGTATGTGGGCGGTCGATCATGCCTGCTTAAGTTTCAAGGATATGTCCATGCTCTGGGGACTTAATTTATTATATGGGTGGTCAATCACACTCGCTTGACACTTAGCGTTTAGTCTGCACTCTAGGGACTTAAATTGATTCTTGGGTGATTAGTCATACCCAATCTGTGTTTATAATCTGACCGCACCCCGGGACTCAGAGTTGTCTTATGGATAATCGGCTCATATCTGGTTTGTGCTTAAACTCTAATCCACTCTCTGGGGACCTAAAGTTAGTTGATGCTTATACTCTAGTCCACACTCTAGGGACTTAGATGTTTATACTCCAATTCACACTCTGGGAATTTGGAGTTAGTGCTTATACTCCAATTCACACTTTGGGAAATTGGAGCTGATGTTTATATTCCAATTCACACTCCAAGAATTTAGAGTTGATGTTTATACTCCAATTCACACTTTGGAAATTTAGAGTTGGCCGATAGACGATCAGTCACGTCTGTTTAGGCGTTTGAATCTCGTTCGCACTCCGAGAATGATGGATTTATCATGATCGTGGATGGTCGATTCACATCCATCCTAAGTTAACAAGTGAGGTCGTTAGATGGACGGTTCCATCCTCCTCGAACTTGGTTCGGATACGGGCGAGGTCGTTAGGTGGATGGATCCACCCTCCTCAAAACCGCATTTGTATATTTATACTCCAGTTCGCACTCTGGAGTTAGTTAGAGGATTGTCGTGTATCAATCCTATTTAGTTTTTAGTGTGATAGCTTGCCCCCGAGCTCTGGTTTCACTTAGTGAATGACCGGTCGTATCACAGTCACTCTCTATTTGAATAAATCCCACCGTATGATGGAACTTAGCTCTTTGTGCATCGTGATGGTTGTATGACATATTCAATAAATCACAGCTTTGGCTCGAAGGGATTGCACTTTATTCCTGAAATAAGAAAATATAGCGTAGTCAATTGCCTTATCAAAAATTCAAATTTCGAAATGCAGAAACAAATTGCAAATGAAAAATAGACTAAATAAATAAAGCCTATCATGTGTAGTAGCGATGAAGACTTTCGCTGTTCTAGGCTCTTAGCAAAGTAAGACCGTCAACGGTTGATAACTTAAACGTGCCATCCCCGAGCTTTCGTTCAATCACATACGGCCCTTCCCACGTTGGTTTTATATGTGAAGGTATCGGGTAGATACTCTTGAGGATGAGATCATCGATTTTCAAGGTTCGAGGTCGGACCTTGGCATTGTACAATCGGGCGACTTGACTTCGGTATGCGGCTGCCCTCAAATCAGTCTCCTCTCGCTTCTCATCCAATAAATCCAAGGATTCGGCAAGTAATATAGCATTTGTCTTCGGATCATAGTATGTCACGCGATAAGTAGGTTCTTCCATCTCGACTGGAATAACGGCTTCTGAACCACAAGAAAGAGAGAATGGAGTGTGGCCGGTCACAGACTTGTGGGTTGTTCGATAAGCCCATAAAGCCATAGGAAGTTCGTCGACCCATTTGCACCCGGCCTTTTCTAGTCATTTCTTCACAATAGACTTGATAACTTTATTAACAACTTCAATATATCCATTCGCTTGAGGGCATGCAACTGTAGAGAATTTCTTTTGAATGTGAAATCGTTGACAGAAATCCTTGAACTCAACGTTGTCGAATTGGGTATTGTTATCGGCGATGATGGTATGCGGAAGACCAAATCGACAGATAATGTTGTGTACCACGAAGTTAATCACTTTCTTCATCGTGATTGTAGTAAGTGGTTCAGCTTCTGCCCACTTAGTAAAGTAATCAACTGCGACGATGACGTACTTCGCACCACCTTTGGCCAGAGGTAGAGAACCAATCATATCAATGCCCCAAACTGCAAATGGCCATGTACTGACCATCTGGGTTATTTCAGTAGGAGGGGCTCTAGAAATCTGAGGGTGTTTATGACACCGGTCAAATTTTTTGGCGCAGTCTGACGCAACACGATTCACGGTCGGCCAATGGTATCCATATTAGAGCACTTTCTTAGCTAAAGCTTGTCCCCCGGTGTGATTGCCACATTCTACTTCGTGTACATCATGCAATACTCGTTTAATTTCATCGTGAGCGATACACCGGAGTAAAGAAACAGATTAACCACTTCTATACATGATTCCATTCTAAATAGTGAACCGCGAAGCTTTTCGAAGAACTACTCTTTTTTCACTCCTGCACTCTGGCAGTGTTCCATGCTCAAGATAATTTCAGAATGGAGTTATCCATGACTCCTTATCGGCAACGACTTCAAATACCCAATCTGTCTCCATCTGGTCGATGCTTGGGGAAGACAACGATTCTATGGGAATGAGTCCCATTTGTTGTGCCTCATCCATACTGGCTAACTTTGCTAATGAATCGGCTTTCTGATTGCACTCTCGGGGTATGTAGTAGACGGCATGATAATCGAACTGATTTAATATTTCTTGAACCCGAGCTTGGTAAGTAGCCAGTCTTTGGTCCTAGGCCTGGTATTCCCCCTGAACTTAACACACGACCAGTTGCGAATCACAATAAATTTCCACAGCAATGACTTTTAAATCTTGGGCAAGTCTCAATCTGACAAGTAGGGCTTCATACTTAGCTTCGTTGTTGGTTGCATGAAAATCAAACTTTAAAGCATAGCATATAGATCGACCTTCAGGAGTTTCAAGTACAACTCCGGCACCTGAGCAATGGCCATTTGATGCACCAACAGTATATAGCTTCCCGATATATTTGGAAGATTCACTGGTTTCAGGCAAGTCCTCTAGGATGGTAAATTCAACTATGAAATCTGCTAGGACTTGTCCTTGGATGGATCGCCTTGGAGTGTAGGTAATATCAAACTGACTTAGCTTGATATTCCACTTGAGTAACCTACCAGACGTCCCAGGACACGTAAGGACCTGTCGTAATGGTTGATCGGTGTAAACGATGATAGGATGAGCCTGAAAATACGGACGGAGCTTCCTTGAGGCAATAACAAGACAATAAGCCAACTTCTCTAGCTTCGGATAATTTCTCTCAGCTTCGGTTAGTCGTTTACTAATATAGTAGACCAGTTTTTGCACTCGGTCCTCCTCCCGAACCAGGGCAGCACTGATCGCGTTTTCCGATACCGCCAAATAAAGGTACAATTCTCGTGATCGATAGGCTTTGACAAAATAGGCATGGTGGACAGGTGCTGAATTAGTGCTCGGAATGCGTCCTTACATTCCGTGGTCCATTCAAAGTTCTGTTTCCCTTTTTGGATCAAATCGAAGAAGGGAATGCATTTGTCAGTGGATTTTGAAATGAACCTGCTCAGTGCTGCTACTTTGCCGTTGAGGCTCTGGACTTGCTTTATGGTTCTTGGAGTCTTAAGATTTTTGATCGCCTAGATCTTTTCGAGATTGGTTTCAATTCCTCGAGCATTGACGATAAACCCAAGGAATTTTCTGGATGCGACCCCAAAGTGACATTTCAATGGATTGAGCTTCATTCTGTATTCTCGAAGGATATTAAACATTGATTCCAGGTCTTTAATATGATCAATGGAGAATCGTGGTTTCACTAGCATGTCGTCCATGGTTTTCCCAATCTGGTTGGCAGACATTCGATTAACCTATCGTTGGTAAGTTGCACCGGAGTTCTTGAGTCCAAAAGGCATAACTTTGTAACAATATAGTCCCAGATCGGTAATGAAGCTGGTATGCTTCTGGTCAGGCAAGTGCATGGGTATCTGGTTGTTGCCTGAATTCGCGTCCATGAAGGATAGGAATTCATGTCCAACCATTGAATCTACAAGCTGATCGATTTGAGGAAGTGGAAAACTATCTTTAGGGCAAGCTTTATTCAAATCTGAATAGTCGACGCACGTTCTCCATTTCCTATCCGGCTTTCGGACAAGTACAGGGTTGGATACCCATTCCGGGTATAATGCATCTCGAATAAATCAATTCGATTTACGTTTATTAAGGGCGGAAGATCTCTTTAGATCCATACCACGCCTTTTTTTTCTTGACTTGGATGTGCCGTAGATCAATATTCAATGTGTGACTCACGATGTCCGAGGAGATTCCACACATATCAGAATGTGTCCAAACAAACACGTCAAAGTTTTCTTGGAGAAATTCAACCAATTCCTCTTGCATTTGTTGGCTTAGATGAGATCCAATCTTTATCATTCTAGAATCATCGCTATCGTCAATCGAGACATTGATCGTCTGTTCGGCTAGAGAAGCTTGATTGTCTTACTTTCATCTTCACTTTTGTTATCTCTTGGGTCAAGATCTCTTTAGAATTGGTTGGGGTACCCGAAACTGGGCCCAGACACCAATTGTCAATTTTCAACAAAGAGGATGCAGAGAGAGTCCTCTATGCCCTTTCCATTCTCCTTTCGCTGCGCCTCGCATAGTTCAGCAACATAACAGGCTCTTCCAACAGCATGATCTCCTTAAATGACTCTAACTTCACGATCGGTGGGGAACTTTAGAGTCAAACACCATGGGGAAATGGTAGTCCTGAACTCAACCAGGGCCGGTCGACCCAAGAAAGCATTGTATGGTGAGTCTATGTCCAATACAACAAATTGCAATATCCAAACTCTCTGACGTTCTCCGGTTACTAACTCCACTGGCAATTTCACCACTACATTGGGTATGGTTGCACTCCGTTGAAGCCATGAATGCGAGACTGACAAGGCTTCAAATTCTTAGCTTCCATTTTCATTTGGTTTAGGCTCGCTTAAACAATATATTTATAAAATTTCCACTGTCGACTAAGATCTTCTTCATCCAAGCATGACCTACTTGAGCCGATATGACAAGTGGATCAATGGTTGGGGTTTCGACCCTGTCAGCATCTCTGTCTCAAAACACAATGTCGTCAGTCATCATTTTCTGTTGCTTGGCCGGAGCTACATCTTCCAAACTACTACAACACTCGAAGTCCGCATGTCTAATAGAACTAGCATACGAGTTCATTTCCTTCCAACTTCGGTCTGCTGGATGAGGACCACCGCTAATAGTATTTATCACCAACCTCCCGCTGGTACGAGCGGGTTCCTCCTGCCTCATATGATTAGGTACGCGTTTCTGATTTGATGTGCCCGCACCTCCAGACTGCGGCGCCCGCAGAAACTGCTCCAATTTCCTTTCTCTTATCAACTTTTCAATGAGATCCTACAAGCGATGGCACTCATTCATGTTATGGCCGTAGCTATCGTGGAATGTACAAAACTTTTCCGTCTAGATTTGTTTCTCTGATGATGGTTTTGGGGGAGGTTTCTTATGTTGAATGGTACACAAGTCTATAAGTACACATTCTCCAGCGACGTATTCAAAGGAGTGTAATTATCAAACATGAGAGCCTTACGCCGTGGACCATGATTCTGATCCCGTTTCTTATTTCGATCTCCATTACCTCTCTGCTGATTATGTTTATTTTGTATATTCAATTTCACTTTTTTGAAACTCTCCCCGGTTTTTTTAATAGCTATATTACTCTGGATTCCTTCCACACTAGGCCCTGCGCCATCCTTTTTCCTAGATTATTTCGCATCCTCCCTTTTCAAGAATTGGGCTGCCTTGGAATAGAAATGGTCCAATGACGCAGGATGTTTTTCGGACAACCAATTGTCGAATTCGAAATCGGGATCAATCCCCTTAATTAGTGCCATCAAAATAGAGTTATCGTTGGGATTGCTAATCTCAGCACACGCAGCATGAAATCTTTCCAAATAACGTCCGAGCGTCTCTCCAGAAGCTTGACTAACACTAGACAAAGTGTTAATATTCTTTGGTCTCATTACATGCATCTGGAACTGCTTAACAAACTTTGTCACCAACTGATCAAAACAGGAGATAGATTGAGGTGGCAGACGGGTAAACCACATGGTAGCTATGCCACCAAGAGAGTTCAAAAAACTCTGGCATTTAACTGCATCATCAGCTCATGCAACATTCATCAACCATTCGTACTTTAGAACATGCTGATTAGGATCTGAGCTCCCTTCATAGACGGGTAGTGTTGGCATTCTGAATCGCCAAGGTGGTTCAAATAGAGTATGTCATTAGTGAAAGGGGTATGATCCGGCATCTGGACATTTTGAGAACGCTAGGCCAAGGTGTGGTCGGGTTCCACAATTCGAGGCTGGGCCGGATGCGGTCGATGGTCCAGGTTTCGCCTCCTTGGTTCTAAGTCTTCAGAGACATAAGGTTCAGGAGTGTGTTGGCGACAGTTAGGATCTGTCCAATTTTGGGTATCAACTCCCAATTCAGTAGCAGCGGTGGCAGTGCGGGTGTTTGTAACATGATGAAGAACGGTACCTCCCCGGGAGGATGGTCTAGTCTGATAGCTGGTTGGCGGGCCAACTCTCGGTTGCCCAATATTCAGTGTATGCTGATATCCAATAGCTTGAGTATAACTCCCATCCAGCCGTGGATGTGTGGATCTATGATGGAAGTCTAAAAAGGCTGAACTCTTAGTAGATCAATAGGAAGCCTGATCCCTCCTGAATCTCCTACGCCTTTGGCGATTCAGCTGATTGGTCAATTCTGCGTTGGCACGCGGCTATTGAGTAAGTTGCTGGCAGTTATGTGTCATCTCTTGCAGTAGCAACTGAAACTCTTCCCTGGTGACAGGGCCTTGCAGATCTGATGGTCCGGCAGCATTCCGATCAGTCGAAGGCAGTTGCATGGGATTCTGTCGATCCCGTCCTTCTGGATCTGCAGAAGTAGAAGTAGTCCTTGTGTTTACCATGATGAATAACGAAGCTCTTTCCGAGACTTTATGCATAGGATGGAAGAACTTTTAACTTGAGATCTGGATCTTCTTCTTAGATTTATGCAATTCGATATTGATGGTAGATCCAACGAGCAGGAGAAAAACTGTGTTTTCTTAGTGAAAGCACCAAAGTGTTTGTATCAAAATTGGGCACAACACTCTTCGGGAGTATTTGAAGAGATAAAATGAAGAAAATAAATGGAAAATAAGGATTATCTAACAAACACTTCTAAAAAAGATAAGAGAAACGTGCAGAAACACAGAGATTTAGAGTGGTTCGGCTCATGGCCTATGTCCACTATGAAATTGATGACTTTTATTAACTTTTACTTGCGGGTTAAAGCGGATTACAACAGTGAATTTCGAGTACAACAATGATCTTTGAGTACGAAAATGGTCTCGCCAGAGTCTGGACGTAAGAGAGCCAAAAAGTCCCTTTTCTGTAGGTCCTAGGCTCATATTTATAGGCATAGGCTGCAAGTATCTCGCTCAGATCTCGGAAGACCCCTTTGTCACGTGAGCGGGCCAACACGATCGATCCCCTGTCGTTTGCACTTGGTTCGTGATCGATACGAACGAATTTCATATCAATCAAGATTTGGTCCAATCGAGTCGAAATTGAGCATGAACATTATTTAGGTTGTACGTAAGATTGTGTGAAAATTTGGTGTCATTCGGACTTGTAGATTGTGGGTTATGATCGATGCAAGTTCGGATTCATGGAAGGCTGCTGGGTTTGCATCGGTCACATTTCATATCGCTCTGTTCGTATCGATCCAGGCACGTGTCTGTAAGTTAACATGGCGCTAATTTCTCGGATCAATCCACTTTTATGACGAACAATCGAGTCTTCCTTATGTATAAGCCTTGTTCGTATCGACCCAGTTTGGCTCTGTACGTACCGATGGCAACTTCTCTGTTCGTATCGATTGTAATTATCTGCTCTATTTGTATCGATTGTAATTAATCTGCTCTTTTCGTATCGATTGTAATTGCTCTGCTTTGTTCGTATTGATTGTAGTCTCTCTATTTGTATCGATCGCTGGCCGGTCGATACGAAGTACTGACTTAGTTTGGATTTGATGGATACAGAGTGAAGCGGGATGATCGATACGAACAGGCAGGAGATCATGGATACGAAGAATACCGCTTTCTATGGATACGAACTTGTGCTCCACTGATCGATATGAAATCATGTTCATTTTGATGGAGTCGGACCAGATCAATACGAAGGAGGTCTCTTCCTGTTTACTCGATGGATACGAACAATGGCTACCTGATGGATACGAAGTAATGCTCATTGATGGATGCGAAACTATACAGTGGATGGATACGAATAACTGATTGTTGATGGATGCAAAGTACATGGATACGAAGCAAACATGCTTTTCATGAAACACGATCGATCCATAATTCGAGCATACGAAACCCAGTTGACTCGAAATTTGGAATGCAAGCTTTCATAGCTTTTTTTGCCACGTCATAGGATAAAATTTATCGACATCCATAGTAAGTCTGCATATAACCGATCTTCGGGACGGACTGTCTTCGGTTTCCATTTAAGTTCTTGGTCTCACGTCCTTGCCAAAAGGTGGAATAACATGTAGTTTTACTATGATTTTTGTAATAAGCATTTTAGTAGTTTATTTACATTTTTTAGAATTATTTTCAGCCTATTTCTTTTAGCTATTCTTTTCAGTTAATTTTAGTTTATTTCTGTCAATTATAGCTTTTTATTTATTTACAGTTTATTTGCAGTATTTTAGTTTATTTACTGTTATTTTTGCGTTATTTACATCTTTTTTCCTAAGCTTTGGATTTCTTCCATTTTCAGTTTTCTTTTATTTCTCCTTCTTCTCCGCATAAGGATTGGACTAGATTAAACCCAAATATGGATTAAAATTATAAGAATACTGAAATAATGAAAGATAAAATGTAAATTGTAAAGATTGTAATAAAAATGAAATTAATACTGAAACTGAGCCTAATTATGATATTAATGTTAGAATTGGACTAATTAAAGATAATTGGCCTAGTTATAACTTAAAATTATAACTCGAAAGAGTATAAGATAAAAGAGATTTATTTTCACACTTAGACCTTGGGTTGCGTAATAAGCAGATTATAACGTAGGCTATAATAAAAAAAAGAACGGAATGAGGCTTATTTTAAGACTTAGGATAAATTAATAAACAAAGATAGTGAAGATAATAATAAAGGCTTATTCATATAATTTACCTAAGTTAATAAGCAAAAATGAAAGTAGGACCTGTACCAAAAAGCATTTCCTATTAGACAAAATGGTAGTCTCACATTAGCTTGAAGTGAGATGAGAGCACGCTTATCTATATATAATGAGAATACCTTCAGTTGAAGCTTTGAAAATTACGTTAATATCCTTGCCATACATTAATTAAATATAAGGCAAATGAAAGATGATTTTGTCCTTGCTAAAAATAAAATTAATGCATTTCTTCTTTTATACGTCCAATCGGACGTGCCATACGTACTGGTGCTAATAATGATAGTAGTTGGTCAAATAGAAGTCCAAATCATGGGGGATTTGGACAAAGGGCGCAACTAGATATTGTCTGAATGGCGGACCAACACCAACAACATTTTCCCTATTTTTCTATGGATACGATATTTCACGTAATCCTAAAATGAGACGAGGGGCACGTTTATGCTGGAGCACAGGTAATAAGAAGTACCAATAGATGGAGTAACATGTAGCATAAGCATGGTGGAAATTATGCATGCGACTTCCATTTCGGTGGTCAGTAATCGCTATGAGTTCCAAGCGCTTAAGTTTGTGTGTCTTTCGTAGGCACCATTGCCTGCTGTGTAGGGAGTTATATAACGTCTAGTCCACAATAAATACTTTGTGCATCTTTCGTAGACACCATTGTACTTTGTCCGTCTTTCGTAGATGTCATTACCTTATTTGTAGGGAGTTGTATAACATCTAAGCCACAGTAAGGTCTATGGAATAGTAGGCTGATTAAAGGATAGAATTAGGAATTCAGCCTAATCAAAGCAGCTAACAAAGACAAGTGCAGCAATCAAAGTTAATCAATTGCGTTAATTTAGTAATTTTTTCCAATTTATTTCTTTTCCTTCCTATTCTCTTTGTTTCCTTTATATATTTTAGAACTGTTGTAAGGTCTATTACTTTTCTTTGATTAAAGATTCTAGTAATTACTATCATGCATCAGACTTTTAGTCCGACCCACTTCTCCATTTTTCACTTTTTACCTACATAGGTAATCAGGGGCAAGGAAGATAGACCATAGCTTCTTGAAGACTTAGAGACCCTATCATGTATTCCTTTTTTTTATTTCCATCTTTTTATTCTTTTATTGTATTGGCACTGTGTTGAGGAAAATTTTGTGCTTGTACTCTGGTTTTTCTGATGAGACTGAGATTTTATTTTCATAAGACAATTTTATTTGGTATTTGGAACATATGTGGTTTGTCTGAAATATTTCTAAAGTATTAATTTTTAAAATCACTCATTGTTTTTTGTTACTTCCGCCGTGTTATTATCTATTTATTTTGTCTTGTGAATCTTAGTCTCTGCTAGTTTTAGTTATACCTATAATGCCCCACATCTTTTAGTGTGTACGTTTTGGTATACTATGGGGTGTGTGGTGTTTCACTTGGTATTAGAGCTCAAGGTTACAGGATTCCTAAAAATTTGTTTTAAAAGTAAAGTATTTTTCAAAATAACTTGTTTTAAAGATGTCTTTCAGAAATAAACTCTTATAAAAGAAGTAGTTCCTAAGTATAAAAGAGTTATTATACAAATCCCCTCAAATGTCCAGTTCAACCTTCTTTCGATTCTTTCAAGCCCAAGTTTTTCTTTTCTTTGCATAGTAAGACTGACTGGTTCCGTAGAGCTACGGCACCAGAGGTGCAAGGGCAAGTGTCCAGTACAACACCGATAGGTGGAAATCCCTTTAACCCACCTACATCGGCCAACTTTTCTAAGCTATGCAAGGACTAAGCTAGTATAGGAGGCAAAACTCTTTCTGGCATGGAGAATTCAGAGTAGATGCGAGCTAGGTTGGAGAATATAGAGCAAAGGTTTAGTCGGTTAGGTTTGGAGGACTGATAGAGTGATCAACCTACATCTTGGCAGCTGAAGGGAGAGCTTGAGAAGGTTCCTTCAAGCTCTAAGAAGTAGTGGGGAAAGGACAAGAAGAATAAGGATAAGGATAAGGAAAAGAGGAAGAAGGGAGGACCTCTGAAGCAAATCAAGAAAAGTGGAAGATGTAAGCATTATAGAATGACTGGTCATTACACAAAAGACTGTAAGAAGGCAAGAATTAATGGAAGAAGTTTTAATTGTTGTAAGCTTGGTCACTTTAGGAAGATTCGTCCTCAGAAAACGAGGCCGACAACAAGCGCACTTGCAGCACAGATTCAGATTTTGGATACAGCACCTTCCAGCTGTAGGCCAAATCGAGGTAGGAAAATTTAATTTCTATTCTTGATTTTTCCATTCGGGCTCTTTTCGATTCTGGAGCATCAGATTCTCTCGTCTCTAGTTCTCTAGTAGGTTGTTTGAACTTAGACACCTCTTTAGTAGTAGAATCCATTGTTGTTTCAAACCCCATAAATGGATCGCACACTTGTCTATGAATTGAAGGGGTTTGAAAGTTTTTTTATCCTAGGCATAGAAATTGACTATGATGCTTATGTTTTGGGATTTTCAGGGTATGGAATGATTTTAAAGATGGATAGGTTATCCACATATGGAGCTATATTAGATTGCGAGAGGAGAGTCATTGGACTAGGGACATGCAGCGATAGCACTCTCGAGATTTCTTGCGACCCGCAAGGGTTAGTTTTGTTGAGCTTCCTTTATTCCCTCGATTCATCATCATCAGAGTTGGATTCGGTTTCTATCGTCAGAGATTTTCCAGATGTCTTTGAGGAGGTTAGGGAACTACCTCCTAAGAGAGAGATTGACTTCAGGATTTATTTGATTGATAATGTTAGACCAGTGGCATTACCTGTTAGGCACATGGCACCTAGGGAGAGGATGGAATTGAGCAAGCAAATCCTTGAGCTTTTGGAGAAGGGTTTCATAAGAAGAAACATATCGAAGTGGGGAGTGCCAGTCGTCTTCGCTACTAAGGCGGATGGTTCTCTTGGACTTTGCATGGACTATATGGAATTAAATAAGATCACAAAGAAGTACTGTTATCCACTCCCTGGGATAGATGACCTTTTTGACCAACTGGTTGGCTCTTCAGTATTCTCTCGGCTTGATTTAGCTACGGGATTCCATCAGCTTAAGTTCACCGATGACAGCATTGATAAGACTGCATTTAGGACTCCAGACGGATTTTATGAGTGGTTGGTTATGCCTTTTGGGCTAACCAATGCCCCAACCTACTTCGTAGATTTGATGAGCTGCATCTGTAGAGAAGTCCTAAATAAATTTTTGGTTGTACACATGGACGACATTTTGGTGTTTTCCAGGAGTAAGGAGGAGCATGCTATTCATCTAGAGGAGGTTCTTCGTACATTTCTCATTCTTCAGTTGAAAGCAAAGTTCTTGAAGTATCACTTTTGGCATAAGGAAATGTGTTTCTTGGGGCATAGAGAAGGTCTATACATGGAAAGAGTTTATTAAATGGTTTTGTACATTTAGGCTCGGATTGTGAAAATCCAAAGAAAGGTAGGCAAAGATTGGTGATGTACAGTAGGAAAGGAGGTAGCCACATGTAGATGATTGCAGAAATTAAAATTTCTTCATATAAGTGGATTTAAATGTAGTACTTTAGAATATGAGTATAGGAACAAAAGACTTTAAGTAAGGAAATGATATTTCCAAGGTTTAGTAAGTATACTCTTGGGGTAGTAAGTAGGGAAATCTACTTTATGTCTAACCCAATAAAATGAAATTATTAGAATTGAAAAGGAACATTGTCAATATTTTTTAAAAAAAGTACATACTGGGTTTTTGGGAATATATTAAGAAATTTAAACTAGTTTTTATAGGATGAAAATTTTGTTGAAAATGTGAAATTCTTTTTGAAGAATTATAGAGCGTATATAGCTCACTTGTAACAACCCTGTATTTTGTGATTATTTGAATTGTATATTTCAATTATTTTAATTGAAAGTCCTGGTTTAAAAACTTTATTTTAATTATTAAAATGAATAAATTTTGTTATTTTAAATATAAATTTTGATTTTTATGTGAATTATAATTTCAAACATGAACAAATTGAATATTTTCTAGAAAATGTGAATTTTGGTCAATATGGTCGAACTTTGACTTTTAAATTTAAAATTTAATTATTAAATTTTTTGAATTTTATCTTTTATTATGAAAATAATTAAATTTGAAGAATACTACTTTTCGTTTCGTTGAAATCCGATCTATATTGTGGAAATTATGCTTTTTACAATATTGTATGTAAATTGTTTTATTTAATAAAATTGTTTGTTTAATTTATATAAATAATATTTTTATTTGTCATATCTTATTCTAGTTTTTGTATATGTGTGTAATATTTCATGCTATGTATATATTTTATTTTTAAAAAACATTTTTAAGGCGTTGTAGTTTATTTCCAAAAACTAGTCATATTCTGTTTTCAAATTTCAATACTGGTTTACATATAATAACTATTTTCTTATATTTTTCTATATTTTTCTAAAATTTATTTATTCATTTCATTTTGACTTTATTTTTTATTCATTTTATTTTATTCACATGACTTTATTTTAATTTATTTGCATAAAAGAAAATGGGAAATTCCAGGAGGCAAAAACTCTTCATTTCTTTTGTCTTTTTATCTACTCACCCCTTCATGTTTTGACCGACCTTTGCCAAGCCTATAGCCGTGACTTTTTTTTTCATTTCATGTAAAAAAATATCTTCTCGCTTCACTACATAAGCAAGTTCAGATCTGAAAAAAAAGTGGTAATGTCTTCTTCCTTTTTCCACCTTTTCTTTTCACTTTTATTGATTTTTTTCCTTGATTTTGCCTTGGATCCTTCATGCTTTTGCTCGGCCATTGCCCTCCACCACCTCCTCCGACTAACTCCATCACCATCCACGGCTACTTCACCTTCCTCCCTCTCTTTCTTGACCAGGCCGTGACTTGCCTTGGTTGTTTGCAACATAAAAACTCCACAAACACACCACAATATGCCATAGCCGAGCTTATAGTGCAAAACCCCTTCATTTTTCACCTTGTCCACCTCCTTAGCCGCCAACACATGCCCCTCCACCACCTCTGGCCGCCACTCCAGACACCACCTGACCTTCACCTTGCATGACCGAGCCCAAGCCATGTCAGGCCGAACCCAAAGTGTGCACAAAACCCACTTATGTTGCATACCTCTAGAACTTCCTTCATGTTGCAACTTCCACCACTTCACACTTGCTAGCCATGCCTATTTGAACCTATATCCTAGCCCAAATCACCACTGTGGCCGAGCACACATGAGCCCTAGGCTGAGCATGTGATGGTTGAGGCAATGGTCAAGTTGTTTAGTTCTTTGTTGTTCCTTATTTTCAAGTTGTCTAATGTTATATTTGTGTTGTAAATTCATGTTTTCAATATATTATTTTGTTTGCTATGTACAAGATTATCACTTTGGCTCTCCCCTCACTTGAATCCGTATTAGTGCTTTCATGCTCTCCGGATCTTTGTTTGTGTGTCTGAATTTGTTAACTCCAGCTTACTGAGGTGAGTAATTCACACATGACATTTGTACTTATATAATCAGTAAATTGACACCATATGAATCTGCAGATTTATATTATCATGTTATACCTGCCTGTGATATGATTTATATGATGTTCACCCTGTTTATACACCTGTCATATTATCTGTCACTGCTGTATAATGTTATAATGTTTCTTTATATCAGTTTATCACACTGCAAGTTCCCTGTATAATAGAATCGCTATGGGTTGAAATGGTACATACCCGAACGGACTTTAGAATAGAGAAAAATAGTTATGGGCTGAAATGATATGCCTGAGCGATTTTTATTTTATTTTACTTGGGAGCGGGTTTGAAATGATAGAACCCGGATTTTTCCTTTGTAAATTACGGATTGAAATGATATATTATCCGTATCATTTGACTTAGGTTAGAAAATTATATACAGACCCATGGTTAATATATATTTTTCTAAAATTTTATGAAGTATTTTTAAAATGTAAATGTTATGACATTTTGATTTTAATTTAAAAATAAATTTTATAAAATATTAGTGATTTTCTACAAGTTAAATAAGTGAAATAAATAAGTGGTAAAGTAGAATTTGAAATATAAGTAAATTTTAGAATTTATGATTTTGTTTATGAATGTTGTTTAAATTAAGTAAGAAAATATGATAATTTGATTTAAATTTGAATTTAAAATGATTTTATAAAGTGTTATTGATTTTTCTACAAATTAAAAATAGCTAAATAAATAAAGGTTAAAATTTGAAATTTGAAATATAACTTAACTTGGAAAATGTGAAATGTGTTTTAAAAATAAAAGTTAAGTTAAGAAAAATAAAATGGAATTTTAAATTTAATTTATGAAATGGTAAATTTAATTAAAATGTAAAGTAAATGAAATGTTATAAAATTGTACACTAATTTTTTTTATAAGTTAATTATAAAAAAGATTTAATAATTATTTGTGAAAATTTCACTTTATAAAATCATAAATTAAGGGGTATTTAAATGATTGTATTTAAAGTGAAACTATTAAATTTTATAAGTTAAAATGGTTTAAATTAAATTTTAATTGTTTATGAAATTATATTGAAAATTTGAAATTTAATTAACAGCATTTCAGAAATGCTATCATTTCTGAAGTAAAGGATATTACAGCATTTCTAAGTGCTGTAGTTGATACAAATGAACTAAAAGGCTAAAATGAACTAAGGGCTATTACATCACTTTGTAAGTGTTGTAGTTGTAGAAACTAAACTTAAACACTATTACAGCAGGTTTAAATGCCGTCTTCGCTTAATTGAATTGTTTTCAAATGTAACTTCCGTAGCATTTTCTAAATGCCGCGAAAGCTGAAATTTCACCGGTTTAATAAATTTAAGTGAATAAATGAATTCTGAAACGACTAAATTTTTGGGAATTGAATATTTGATTTTTTTAAAGTATAATAACTTCATTTTAATTGGTTAATGGAATATTTGAGTTGAAATATAAACCATTTTGAAATGTGATTTGGAATGATATTTAAATTAAATATAAATATTGAGGGTTAGGAATGATATGATATTTTGATATTTTAAATGAATTTGAAATGATATTGAATTTTGAAATGATATTTGATTTCGAAGTATAAAATACCATTTTGAAATTTTAACCACGGGTACACTTCTATGTATGCTTTGTGATTTTGGATGTACACATTCAATTTGAGAGTGTGACTAGAGGTGAGCGATTGCCGCAGCTCTGCACTACCCTAGCCATATTAACACTGTTATTTGCATAGTTCACTTTAATATAGACATTCCTATGATAGCGTTTATTACTGTTTAATTGATGATTTAACGGACCCTCAGAGGATGGGCGATCCCAAGCATCCTTTAAGTTATTGTGCATTACTATTATAGTTCACTTGAGTTGGTTTACATTATATAAGTATGTATGTCCTGATTTGAGTGTTTCGTGTTTTACTTTACGCTCGGGTCAGCCTGAGTATTCGCAGATTAGCTTTGGATTTCTCTTTCTGGAGCTAGGAATCGCTGGAGATTCTATTTATCTAGTTATTCATCTATCTCTATTTTAGTTCATCTATTTCAGCTCTTTTATTAGTGAACTTCTATGAATTTGGGATTTCTATTATATTTGTTTCAGACTGATATTATGTATTTTGTTTTGAGATTTTTTATAGTAGCTTCATGAACTACTATGGTATTTTATTTCCGTTGCAAGTTATTCTGATATTTCCGTGTCCGTGATTTTGTGATTGTTTTTATTTGCTCCAAATTATATTACAATGTGGTATTTTGAGTAATTCAAGTATAACGTGTGCGGATGCGAATGGCTAAAAATATCGGGTTGTTACGGTTGGTATCAGAGCTTTGGTTTTAGGCAAACCTTAGTATACGGAGCAAAAACTCATTAGAATAGGGTAGAAATACCCTAGAATGAGTGAAATCAATCTCAGAATCATTTCTTTGTTAGAGACCGTATTTTCGAAGTATAAAATGATTTTCAAATGATTTTAAAGGATTTTCAAAGATTATATTGGTATAAATTTTTCTTATTTTTGAAATCAAAGTTCTCTAAACTTCATCCTTTCTGTATCCACCTTGTTAGTAATCTTTTGGTTAGGATTTCTATCGAGTTGGATTCCTTTGAACTTTGGAACGCTCCCACTTGTTTTGAAATCCAGTCTTGTCTTCCCTATTTTTATCCTTTTGATTTTGGCGCATTCCATAACTCTACTTTGAATGACCTCTATAAAGGTCGGTGATTCCACAAATCTTTGAATGATTTGTAAAGGGGTGAAACTCCTTTACGGGCATTGATTCATCGGAGATTTCTATATCCTCGGTTTACGATGTTATCTACCTTCTGCTATATCTGGATTCTATCTCTGGCGATCGAACGTCGATTTGCCTTAGAGTTCCGCATTGATTATATTCCTGAAGTCATGGTTGACTGGTCGAGGTCACCCGCGCCATCTTCTATTTGGTAATTAAATTATCTCATCTTCGTTTGAGCTTATCTTCGAACCAAAATTTTTGATTAGAATTCCTCTAATTTTGATTCTCTGTCTGTTTGAAATCTATCCTTGAATCATCCCTTGGAAATTTGTGTTTGGTTGTATTTTGAAATTGCGCATACATTGAAATTATTATTTTGATAAGGATGACCACATTTTATATATAAGAGCGAAATGTTTTCGATAAGGATTACATACCTTTCATAAATGAAAATTTGAAGCTTTGCAAGGATTTGAAATTGTGAAAATTATAAGAAATTTGATTTATATAAAAATGATTTATAACTGAAGGGGTTTAAATTTGAATTTCGAGGAATCAAACTCCGGTGTTTTGAAATTGGTTTTAAGATTTTGGAAAATATATAATAATAATATGATTTAAAGATATTTTCTGAATAAGAAATATTTCAAATGTATTCGAATGAATTCCAATGATTTCAAAGAGATTTCAAAGAGGTTTCAAGAAAATAGAAGTCCATAATTCACTTGTGTCGTTGAAAAATAATTTCGGTGATGAGTGCACGCATCATCGACATTGATTTTCGAGTTTCAGAGTGGGGGAGAGGCCACTTTAGTATCTTTGCTATGTGAGTGATTTTATGAAACCAAATTTTGATTTCAGATTTCGATGATTTTCGAAAGATATATGTATATATATTTGAAATGATTTAAATAAGCCCTTGTTCAGTCCTCGAGATTCAGTTTGTTTTGGTATAACCTTATCCATTGGAATTGATTTACTGATTTGTTGGTGATTTCCAACTTTTGGATTTTAAATATGATTTCTTCGGCTATTTTAGAAGTTCGAGCACTTCCAAATCAAGGTTTAAATTTTTAAAGCTGAGTAATTTTCAAAAAAGTAAATTAGATTTTCCATATATGGAAATAAATAATTTAAAGGTTTTAAATGGATTAAACTTGGAAATCATTTTGGGTATTGATTTTGAGAAAGATATTTGGTTTTGAAAATAGATTGGATAGTAAAACCCAATATTTATATGATGGTTTTGGAAATGAATTTGTTTGACCTAAATTTTGTCTACTTGGAAACCAGTATTATTTTCTAAACCTATTGTTTTGAGAAACTTTGAAACTGAATATATGTAATTTGGAAGAAATAATTTGGCGAAATCATATATGATTTTGAAACTGAAACGTTATTGAAAGGAATTGAAATTGAGAACCTTATTTTATTAAATACTTTGATTTGGGAGTTACCTAACTTATATAAATTGATTTGTGTAAGTATGAAGTTGATTTGAAAAGGTACTCAATTTGGAAAGAGAAATCTTATGTAATCGAAGTCTATCTAAGTGTGATTTGATATACTATTGATTTGGAAAGTATTTGATTTGAAAATGGAACCTTATATAAAGTGGAATTTATTTAAGTATGATATTTGAAAGTGATTTGAAAAGGTACTATATAATACATATTTTCGAAGTAAAGATATGGAAAGTGCCTTCTGCTTAATATCCGCTTTTTGGCCATATTGTGGATTCATTCTATCGATATTATTCTCTCTGATTTGGGTTTTTCAGATATGATACTCGAGTGTCCATCGAATTCCATGGCGATCTTCATGGTCTTATGAGCGTGACTGCATAGTGTAATTGCCTAGCCGAGATGGCTTGAAGGTATGGATGTTTCTTGGGGGATTCAGGAGTAACCATTGTGTATCTGCGATCTATGTAGGTCGTATTTAGTAGCGAAATCCACTGGCTGAGATAGCTTAAGGGTACGGATGTTTCCTGGGGGATCCAGGCATAACCATTATGTATCTGTGGTCTACTAGTCATCATGGCGTAATTCGCAGGCTGAGATAGCTTACAGGTACGGATGTTTCCTGGGGGATCCAAGCATAACCATTGTGTATCTGCGATCCATGGTTAGACAATGTTTTGGTTTGGTTGTTTTGTTTGGATTGTACTTTCCATATATGTTTTTAAAGGTTTTCCAGTATTTTCACTGGGTGTTGAAACAAGTCTACTAAGTACCTGGAGAATTCTAGCTTTGCGCCTGATCAACGCATGGCCAGAGTCAGCAGGAACGAGAGTAAACTTGTTAAGACATCAAGTTATGAAAGTATTTTGATAAAGTATTATATAAAGGATATTTTGATCATTTATTTTACTTTTCTAAATAATTTAAAATGTTTTAAATATTGTTTACTTCAAACTAACAAATTTGAATCAAATGACTATTCATCATATTATAAAATGTCTAAAATTTTATAAATATAAAATTTTAAATTGAAATTTATATGGTTTTTAATCAATGGTTCATCCTTGACTTCCAACCTATTTTCCCTTCTAGCTATTCCAACCTTTTTCCTCTTCGTTGGTCCTTTCCGCATTGTGGAAAGAGTTGGTTCTTTGGCTTATCGTCTGGATTCGCCCGAGAAGCTTTCTGGAGTGCATGATGTATTCTAAGTCTCACATCTTCTCTGGTATCTTCATGACCAATCTCTTATTGTTCAGTCTTCCGCTCTTGATAGTTTGGATATTGAGCCTAATCTGAACGTCGAGAGGAAGCCACTTCGTATTGTCGATAGTGGTACGAAGCAGCTAAGTAGGAAATCTGTTAGTCTGGTCAAAGTACAGTGAAGTACTGATGATCGAGATTGTACTTGGGAGACGGAGGAGGGCATTCGTGCTTCAAATCTGAAATTGGTTTTTTAAAGTACTATTTGCTTTGTTTATCTTGCTTTTCCTTATTTTCCTTGATCATTCCTTTTCGGGGACGAAAAGATTTGAGTGGGGGAGAGTGTAACAACCCTGTATTTTGTGATTATTTGAATTGTATATTTGAATTATTTTAATTGAAAGTCCTGATTTAAAAGCTTTATTTTATTTATTAAAATGAATAAATTTTGTTATTTTAAATATAAATTTTGATTTTTATGTGAATTATAATTTCAAACATGAATAAATTGAATATTTTCTAGAAAATGTGAATTTTGGTCAATATGGTCAAACTTTGACTTTTAAATTTAAAATTTAATTATTTGAAAATTTGAAATTTTGAAATTTATTTTTTATTATGAAAATAAATTAAATTTCAAGAATACTTCGTTTTGTTTCGTTGAAATTCGATCTATATTGTGGAAGTTATGTTTTTTACAATATTGTATGTAAATTGATTTATTTAATAAAATTGTTTGTTTAATTTATATAAATAATATTTTTATTTGTCATATCTTATTCTAATTTGTGTATATGTGTGCAACATGTCATGCTATGTATATATTTTATTTTTATAAAACATTTTTAAAGTGTTGTAGTTCATTTTTTCAAAAACTAGTTATATTTTGTTTTCAATTTTCAATACTAGTTTACATATATAACTATTTTCTTATATTTTTCTAAAATTTATTTATTCATTTCATTTTCACTTCATTTTATTTTATTTACATGATTTTATTTTAGTTTATTTGCATAAAAGAAAATGGGAAATTCCAAGAGGCAAAAACTCTTTATTTCTTTTGTCTTTTTATCTACTCACCCCTTCATGTTTTGACTGACTTTTCCCAAGCCAATAGCCGTGACTTCTTTTTTTCATTTCATGTAAAAACATCTCTTCTCACTTCACAACACAAGCAAGTTCAGATCTCTGAAAAAAAGTTGTAATGTCTTCTTCCTTTTTCCACCTTTTCTTTTCACTTTTATTGATTTTTTTTCCTTGATTTTGCCTTGGATCCTTCATGCTTTTGCTTGGCCATTGCCCTCCACCCCCTCTTCCAACCAACTCCACCACCATCCACAGCCACTTCACCCTCCTCCCTCTCTATCTTGACTAGGTCGTGACTTGCCTTGGTTGCTTGCAACATAAAAACTCCACAAACACACCACAATATGCCATAGCCGAGCTTATAGTGCAACACCCTTTCATTTTTCGCCTTGTCCACCTCCTTAGCCACCACCAACTGCTCCTCCACCACCTCTTGCCGCCACTCTAGACACCACCCGACCTTCACCTTGCATGATCGAGCCCAAGCCATGTCAGGCCGAACACAAAGTGTGCACAAAAACCCACTTATGTTGCCTACCTCTTGAACTTCCTTCTTGTTGCAACTTCCACCACTTCACACTTGCTTGCCATGACTATTTGAACCTATATCCTAGAACAAATCACCATTATGGCCGAGCACACATGAGCCCTAGGCCGAGCATGTGATGGTTGAGGCAATGATCAAGTTGTTTAGTTCTTTGTTGTTCCTTATTTTCAAGTTGTTTAATGTTATATTTGTGTTGTAAATTCATGTTTTCAATATATTATTTTGTTTGCTATGTACAAGATTATCACTTTGGCTCTCCCCTCACTTGAATCCGTATTCGTGCTTTCATGCTCTCCGGATCTTTGTTTGTGTGTCTGAATTTGTTAACTCCAGCTTACTGAGGTGAGTAATTCACACATGACATCTGTACTTATATAATCAGTAAATTGACACCATATGAATTTGTAGAATTATATTATCATGTTATACCTGCCTGTGATATGATTGATATGATGTTCACCTATCATCTGTTACTGCTATATAATATTATATTGTTTATTTATATCAGTTTATCACACTGCAAGTTTCCTGTAAAATAGAATCACTATGGCTTGAAATGATACATACCTGAACGGACTTTAGAATAGAGAAAAATCATTATGGGATGAAATGATAGGCCTGAGTGATTTTTATTTTATTTTACTTGGGATTGCGGGTTTGAAATGATAGAACCCGGATTTTTTCTTTGTAAAATACGGATTGAAATGATATATTATCTGTATCATTTGACTTAGGTTAGAAAATTATATACAGACTCATGGTTAATATATATATTTCTAATATTTTATAAAGTATTTTTAAAATGTAAATATTATGATATTTTGATTTAAATCTAATTAAAAATGATTTTTATAAAATATTAGTGATTTTCTACAAGTTAAATAAGTGAAATAAATAAATGGTAAAGTAGAATTTGAAATATAAGTAAATTTTGGAATTTATGGTTTTGTTTATAAATGTAGTTTAAATTAAGTAAGAAAATATGATAATTTAATTTAAATTTGAATTTAAAATGACTTTGTAAAGTGTTATTGATTTTTCTACAAATTAAAAATGGTTAAATAAATAAATGTTAAAAATTGAAATTTGAAATATAACTTAACTTGGAAAATGTGTAATGTGTTTTAAAAATAAAAGTTAAGTTAAGAAAAATAAAATGGAACTTTAAATTTAATTTATGAAATGGTAAATTTAATGAAAATGTAAAGTAAATGAAATGTTAGAAAATTATACATTAATTTTTTTATAAGTGAATTATAAAAAAGATTTGATAATTATTTGTGAAAATTTCACTTTATAAAATCATAAACTAAAGGGTATTTAAATGATTGTTTTTATGTGAAATTATTAAATTTTATAAGTTAAAATGGTTTAAATCAAATTTTAATTATTTATGAAATTATATTGAAAAATTGGAATTTAATTAACAGCATTTCAAAAATGCTATCATTTCTGAAGTAAAGGATATTACAGCATTTCTAAGTGCTGTAGTTGGTACAAATGAACTAAAAGGCTAAAATGAACTAAGGGCTATTACAGCACTTTGTAAGTGCTGTAGTTGTAGAAACTAAACTTGAACACTATTACAGCAGGTTTAAATGTTGTCTTTGCTTAATTGAATTATTTTCAAATGTAACTTCCGTAGCATTTTCTAAATGTCGCGAAAGCTGAAATTTCACCGGTTTAATAAATTTAAGTGAATAAATGAAGTCTGAAAAGACTAAATTTTTGGGAATTGAATATTTGATTTTTTTAAGTATAATAACTTCATTTTAATTGGTTAAAGGAATATTTGAGTTGAAATATAAACCATTTTGAAATGTGATTTGGAATGGTATTTAAATTAAATAAAAATGATTGAGGGTTAGGAAGGATATGATATTTTGATATTTTAAATTGATTTGAAATGATATTGAATTTTGAAATGATATTTGATTTTCGAAGTATAAAATACCATTTTGAAATTTTAACCACGGGTACACTTCTATGTATGCTTTGTGATTTTGGATGTACACCTTCAATTTGAGAGTGTGACTAGAGGTGAGCGATTGCCGCAGCTCTACGCTACCCTAGCCACATTAACACTGTTATTTGCATAGTTCACTTTAATATAGACATTCCTATGATAGCGTTTATTAATGTTTAATTGATGATTTAACGGACCCTTAGAGGATGGGCGATCCCAAGCATCCTTTAAGTTATTGTGCATTACTATTACAGTTCACTTGAGTTGGTTTACATTATATAAGTATGTATGTCCTGAATCGAGTGTTTCGCGTTTTACTTTATGCTCGGGTCAGCCTGATTATTCACAACTTAACTTTGGATTTCTCTTTCTAGAGCTAGAAATCGCTGGAGATTCTATTTATCTAGTTATTCATCTACCTCTATTTCAGCTCATCTATTTCATCTCTTGTATTAGTGATCTTCTGTGTATTTGATATTTCTATTATATTTGTTTCAGACTGATAATATGTATTTTGTTTTTGAGACTTTGTTATAGTAGCTTCATGAACTACTATGGTATTTTATTTCCGCTGCGGTATTTTGAGCAATTCAAGTCCGACGACTGCTGATGCGAATGGCTAAAAATATCGGGTTGTTACATCACTAGTTTCTTTAAAAGCAACCAAAGATTTAAAATATGAAAACCTAGAGCGTATTAAATATCGAAAACGTAGGTTACAACATTTATTATTGTAATAGATGTTTTCGTGAAAAAGGAAGGGAGCACAAACTATAACGCTACCGTTATAGTAAGTGACTCCTAAGGGAAATGTTTTACATAGTAGGTAAGGATTACTAGTATTTATTTTTACTTAAATCAATACACTAGTATCTTTAGGTTGTAGTAACGGTGTTTTTCACAACATCTGTTTTAAACCCAAATAAAAACATATTTTTAAAAGATAATTTCTAAGAATAAAAATAAATTTGATTTATCAAAACACTTATTGCTTAAGTAAGTATAAGAAAATATTTTCTAGTTATGGATATATTAAAACTGTTTAGAAGATGAGTTTTTCTAGAGGAAAAAAAGGAGTAAATTAGATATTAGAAAATTTTGTCGTAAGAGAATATAAATTGAACATACTTTAATCGATTGGAATGAAAAGAATAATGGTATAATTTTTTATGAAAACAATAAAAATGTTTTGTGTAAGTTATAAGGAATACGTGAAAGAGATGTACAAGGCATGGGAAGCACCTTATTTTGTATTGCCTGTTTCGAAAAATATAAAATAAGTTCCTTGTAATTTCATATAAACATGAAATCCTCTTTTGAAAGGTTCATAGAAGATTTTAGCATTAATAATTTCTCATTAGAGAAAGTAGTTCCAATACATTAATGTATGAGACCGTTAGGTGTAATAAGAAGATGTTTTGAAAATACATTAGGATATCTTAAAGATATTCTAAAAGAAAATAGTTTGGTGAAAAAGTAAATAAGTGTTTGGAAAACTTAATAAAATTAAAATTTGAAAATTAAAATTTTTGTAGAAAACCAAAAGGGTCTTTAAAAGAAAACGAGGAATAAGTTTTGGGACTTAGAATTTGAAATTTTTTCCCTATAGGTTTGGGAAATAATGTAAATTCAAAAGGCTATGAAGATGCAAATCTTGAAAGATAAGATTTTAAGTAACCTGTTATTTTTGAATTTAATAGAAACTTAAAGATAACACTTTTAAAGACAAAGGTTTTGAGATTTTATGTTTTAAAAATTTAGAAACCTTAAAATTTAAAATGGAACTATACCAAACTCCTAAATGTGAAGTAGATGGGAATCATTTACTAGGTGTAACAGAAAAGGCGTAAGGCTATAGAGGAGACAACAGTAATTACTTTTGGAAGTAGTGATAGTGGAAGTTCCCGTAAAGTGTATAGGACACTAGTGAGAACATAAGAATGTTGATTCAAGTAAGCAGATTATGGAAGAACAGTAAAGTGAAATTAGTACTATTGTAAGGAACACATGGTTGAGGACGCGTATTTTTGATTTTGAAGAAACTTGGGAAAAACATTTTCCTTTAATGGGATTCTCATATGATAATGGCATTAGAAGTGGCACCTTTTGAAGCTCTTTATGAAAGACCATGCAAGTCGCCTTCGTGTTGGATAAGGTCTACAGAGGGATTGTCGTGGTTTTGACATAGTTAAGGAGACTTCGAAGAATATTAGTTTGATTAAGAGAAAATTCGTATCTCATATCCATATTTCTTTCATAATAAGTTTTCAAATTTTATATTATCATCTTTAGTTTTGAATAGGTTCTTTCCTTTATTATCTTTTGGGAGTATAGAATTTAGGATTTAACATATGGATGGTAGGATTTGATGTAAATATGTTATTAGAACATGTTATGTATGATGTATGCTAGTGGTTGCAAGTGTTTGCTAGTGGATGCTATGGACACATATACTTACGCTAGGCACTATTATCTCTTAGGGATCGGCCTAATTAAGACAATAGAGCATATGCATATGTATGTGTACGCATTTGCATTTTTATTTATTTTCATGGTTGTTATAAATGGATGTTTATCACATGGTTGTTGCATTTGGATGATGACTGTAGCATGCGTATTGAACTATCAGTTATCATTATGTATTTTTGCATTTATTTGGATACATAGCACAGACATGATTGCATAAAAGGAGGTCAATTGAATCAGTGGACCGCCTAATCTTTTGCATTTGTTAGTGACATTGA
The DNA here is from genome assembly GCA_030765085.1 of Allium cepa. NCBI lineage: Eukaryota > Viridiplantae > Streptophyta > Magnoliopsida > Asparagales > Amaryllidaceae > Allium > Allium cepa. The sequence continues at coordinate 841,619,923 of CM060932.1, forward strand.
TACTACACTAATTGCATAAGTATCATAAATTGGGTTAGAAAAATATAAGGACAATGCATAAATGGTTGATGATTGAGTAGTTGGTTGTAGAACTTGGATGAAAACACTTAGTTCATTCTTTTATCCTTAGAGATTTCGATGACGAAATCCCTTAAGGAGAGGAGAATGTAACAACCCGAAAATTGAAGCTACTACATTTAATTCATTAATTAAATAAATGATAAAATAGCTCTGTAAAATTATCAGAATTGAGCCATGGAAGTTGCACCATTGCGTTCGTGGTCATTTTCTGGTCAATTTCCATACATAGAACGTTAGAATCCGAGCTAATATGAACAAGATACGAGTCAAACAAGAAATTGGAAAGGAAAAAAATATTATATGGGCTAGGTCGACCAGGAAGTCAACCTAACCATCACCTAGGTTGACCTCGACATAGGGGGTGAAAGTCGACCTAGCAGTCCACCCTCCCAATGTATGAAGCAAAGTAATTTTTTTTGAAGAGGTAGTGCGATTTTTACAGCTCATGTGCATTCTTCTCTCTCATCTGGTCCCTTCATGCTTCCACTCGACGGCTCCAATTTGGCCTATGACGTGGATGCATCCTATTCTATCCCTATAAATAAGAACCTCGGTCTAACACTTTTTCTCATTCTACATTTTCTCCGCTTAGGTTCACCTTTTCAAGAAGGACCCTAAAAGGAATAATTTTCCAAGGAGAGAATCTTTTTAATAAAATATTTTAATACCCTCAAGTGGATCCGGGAAGACCAAAAGGAAGAGCTTAGGACCACATGTGAGTGATTGTAATTATTTTTATTTTCTTTAAGTAATTTAAAATAATAGGGTTTTCAATAGTTGTAGTTTTACTACGATTTTTGGAAAAATCTTTTTAGTAGTTTATTTATAGTTTTTAGAATTATTTTCAGTCTATTTCTTTTAATTATTCTTTTCAGCTAATTTTAGTTTATTTCTGTTAATTATAGCTTTTCATTTATTTACAGTTTATTTACAGTATTTTAGTTTATTTACTATTATTTATGCGTTATTTACATCTTTTTTCCTACGCTATGGATTTTCTTCCATTTTCAGTTTTCTTTTATTTCTCCTCCTTCTTTGCGTATGGATTACAATAGATTAAACGCGAATATGGATTAAAATTATAAGAACATTGAAATAACGCAAGATAAGATGTAAATTGTAAAGACTGTAAATAAAAATGGAATTAAGACTGAAATTTAGCATAATTATGATATTAATGTTAGAATTGGACTAATTAAAGACAATTGTTCTAGCTATAATTTAGAATTATAACTAAAAAGAGTATAAGATAAAATAGGCTTATTTTCACACTTAGACCCCGTGTTAAGTAAAAAGCATGATTATAACGTAGGTTATAATAAGAAAAAGAACGAAATGAAATTTATTTTAAGACTTAGGATAAATTAATAAGCAAAGATAGTGAAGATAATAATAAAGGCTTATTTAAATAATTTATCTAAGTTAATAAGCAAAGATGAAAGTAGGGCATGTACCAAAAAGCATTTCCTATTGGACAAAATGGTAGTCTTACATTAGCGTGAAGTGGGATGAGGGCACATTTATGCTAATAATGGTAGTAATTGGCCAAATAGAAGTCCAAATCATGGGGGATTTGGACAAGTGGTGCAACTATATATTGTTTGGATGACGGCCCAGTACCAACAGCATTTTCCCTATTTTTCTATGGACACAGTGTTTCACATAATCCTGAAGTGAGACGAGGGATACACTTATGCTGGAGCATAGGTAATAAGAAGACCTAGTAGGTGGAGCAACAGTTAGTATGAGCATGGTGGCGGATACGCGTGCGACTTCCATTTCGGTGCTCAGTAATCGCTATGTGTTCCAAGCGCTTAAGTATGTGTGAGGCATTATTGCCTTCTGTGTAGGGAGCTATATAATGTCTAGTCAAAATAAATACTTTTGTGCGTCTTTCGTAGATACCATTGTACTTTATGCGTCTTTCGTAGATGCCATTACCTTAAGTCTAGGGTGTAGCGTCTAGTCCGTAGTAAGGTTTACGGAGTATCAGGCCGATCAAAGGGTAGAATTAGAGATTCAGCCTAATCAAAGCAGCCAACAAAGACAAGTGCAACAATCGAAGTTAATCAATTGCGTTAATCTAGTAATTCGAATTTAGCTTCCAAATTATTCTTTTTTCTTACTATTCTCTTTGTTTTTTTATATATACTAGAACTTTTGTAAGGTCTATTACTTTTACTTTGCTTAAGATTCTAGTAATTACTATCATTCATCAAACTTTTAGTCTGACCCACTCCTCCATTTTTTTCCTTTTTACCCCCATAGGCAATCAGGGACAAGGAAGATAGACCGCGGCTTCTAGGAGACATGGAGACCCTATCATGTATTCCTTCTTTTTATTCCCAACCTTTTGTTCTTTTATTATACGACACTGTATTTAGGAAAAGTTTGTGTCCGTACTCAGGTTTTTCTAATGAGACTAAAATTTTATTTTTCATAAAACAATTATATTTGGTATTTGGAACATATGTGGTTTGTTTGAAATATTTATGAAGTATTAATTTTTAAATTATTGTTTTTAGTTACTTCCGCTGTGTTTTTATCTATCTATTTTGTCTTGTGAATCTTAGTCCCTGCTAATTTTAGTTATATCTATAACGCACCATATCTTTTAGTGTGTCCTTTTGGGTATACAAAGGGGTGTGGGGTGTTTCATTATTTGTTCATGTGAATGTTGCACATTTCGTATTTATGCTTCTCATAAATTCAATCTTCCAACTTTTTTGTTATTAAAACTATGCTACCTATTTACTCTTATGAAGCTGGCATTGTTGATGTTAACTGCCCACCTGTTTCTAGCAATTTGGTTAAGAAGTTGGTTATTGATTTTATTCGAATCCTTTAATGAAGACGAAATATTTTATTCATTTATTGAAGAGTGAATACAATATTGTTTTAAGTTACTACTATGCATACATGGGTAAGAGATTAGCTCTTGAAGAAATTCATGAAAATGATTTGCTTTCCTACCCTCATTTGAAATCTTTTTGTGAAGTTGCTTTTGTTTGCAATCCTGGAAGTATTGTTGAAATTTAAGGTCATCCTACCAGTCATGAATTGAAAGGATTTTTGTTGGGTATGAAGCATGTAAATATGGTTTGGCTATTGTCGTTCTTTGATTTTTCTGGGTGGGACTTTCATGAAAGTTAGAGGAAACGGTTGTATTATGTCTTCTACTGCTAAGAATGGTAACCAAGGTATGACATGGTCTTAAACTTTTTTTTATATCTTTTAACTTGTTTTGATTTTTGAAAATTTGAGCATGTATTTGCCTTCGAAATATTTGATATTTCTGTGCTGTTATAATTTTGATACGTTCGGCAATTTTTAATTTATGAATATGACATATCTATTTTTTATATTAGGATTTTCCACTAGCTGTTGGTATTGTATTGGGTGAAGATGAACATAATTAGCATTGTTTTTAACAAAGCTTAGTGAAATGTTATATGATAATGATCATGTTTTCACCTTTGTATCCGATCGACATCCTGATCTTTTGCTTGATCTTACTCAAGTTTTTTCCAGGTTCACCTCATGGTTATTGTTACTATCATTTAAAGAGTAATTGGAAGAGTTTTTTTTAACAAAAATTAGTCCTCGAGGAAAAAGAAAATGGATTTTTTTTCAAAGTTTCCCATGCTGCTACATTAGATGTATTTAATCATGCTTTGTCTGAGTTTCGGATTGCTGGTGGGGCTGTAGTAAGTTTTTTAAATAGTTTGTCTTTAAAAGGTTTGCTAATGTTTTTTTATTGGAGATCGTTATAGAAAATGAGTTCTAATTGTGCTGAAAGTTTTAATAGTTGGATTTTGAAGGAAATTCATTTACCTATCACCAGTTATTTGGATAGAATTCGTTTGAAGCTTACGGAACTTATGTCAGATCGACTTGAAATAAGTAAAACTTGGAATAACCATCTGTGCCCTATTATGGAAAAACGTACAAGGGATTTATACCTCGAGGATGTTTAGTGGAAATTACTAAATCTACTATTGATGTTTACGAAGTTCAATCAACTCAAACTTATTATGTAGACTTGAATGTTCGACGATGTAGTTGTAACTTGTGGCACGTTGTAGGGTTTCCATGTACTCATGCTATTAGAAGTACACTTACTTTTGATTTGGATGCTTATTCTAAAATTGAGGGTTGTTTTAAAGTATCCTTTTTTCTAAGCATCTTATTCTCATCCGAATCATCCAATTGTTAATTTTTGAATGGAAGATGTTTTACCAAAATATGTTGAAGTTCATCCACCTAAGAGAAGACGTCATGCAAAAAGGCCTCCATCTTCAGACTGGATTAAGTCGGCCGGTGAGGTGAATAAGTCTAATCGCTGCAGTTATGTAAGAAATTATGACATAGCAAAAGGTCTTGTTTGTTAAGAAATCAAATGTAATTTATATACATTAAATGCTTTATGTTTTGAAGATTATTAATGTAATGTCGTATTCTTTTTGACTGAATCAAATATGTGTTCTTTTTTGTCTTATTAATTTATTTATTTCCCTCTTTTTGGTTATAAGTTACTCTAGTAAATTTGTATGCATGGAAAGTATTAGAGGGCAAATATTTTCCTGGTAAATATTTGCCCTACTTATATTTGCTAGGCAAATATTAAGTACCTTTAAGTCGGATGTAGTTGGCTAATTTTCCCATTGGCTTTAAATGCTTGTTACAACTGTTAGTCATTGAATCTAAAATGTTGTAATATTTTGACATGTTCTTTATATAATGAAGTAGGTAAGGGAAATAGAGATATCCATCTAGTTGATATTATGGACATCATGGAATGTGATGAAAAAAGGAAGATAATGTTGTGGGTGATACTTTGATAGAGTTTTAGAGCAGGTATTATTTACGGTGTTTGGGTAAAATTTAAATAATATTACAAAATGATGTGATTGGAAAAGACTCATTAGATGTTGGAAACAAATCTCGTACAATCATTTCTGCATCATTTCGAACAAAACATTTCACTATTGATGTCATTGAATCAGCATTCTGATACTTTGTAGAATAGCAAACAGCAGAGGGCAAATATTTTCCCAACTTATATTTGTCATATAAATACATAGAATTTATGAGTTTGATTTCAAGTATCAGCAGTTACTCTATTTGTTTTTCTTTCTGTCTCAAAAAATATTTAGTAAGCGGTTTCAATATTTAGTAAGCTGTTTTAATATTTAGTTAATTGTTTCAATATTTATGCAACATGTGTGCATTAGTCATATGCAGTTGGTTAATTTGTCCATCAGCTTAAAATATTGGTCAAAACTGTCCGTCATTGAATCAAAGAAGCGGTTATATTTTGACATGTTCCTAATATAGAAACAAAATAGTCCAATATTGATGCCAATGAATCAGTTTTCAGTTCTATCCCTTGATCAGAGTTCTAGGATTGAGATTGGTTGGCTAATTTGTAGATCTACCGTTGAGATTTTTTTGAAATGGTACTTAGATACAACATGTCACCAGGACAACATAACACAAATCACATGTCAATATATGTTCGAATCACGCTATGTAAGTTTCGAACTTGTGACCTCTCGCACCAAAGCCGAATCACTTAACCACCGAGTCAATGGTGCTTGTCAATATATGTTGAGAATATTTTGTGCCTATAGCTTTTTTTCCTTCTTTCCTTTTCATCTTCTTCTTTAGTGAAAATTTATATCTTTAAGCTTTCTCCTATGGCTGACTACCGTCATCTCCTATTTTTCTTTGTCTGCTTGGCAATCCTTTTTAGTCTGAGTACTGATTATGTTTTTTGTGTAGTATTCTATCAGTACTCTGCTCTCTACAATCTGCTTCTTTCTCTTCAAGGCGGTGACTTCTTTCCATCTTTCTCTACTTTCCGAGCCCCCTTACTATCCTCCTTTGGCGGCCTCAAGTTTAGCTCTACTTGGATGATTATGGAGGTTTCGGAGGAAAGAGATAAAGACGAAGGGTTAGAAGATTTAGAAAGTTCAGACAATGATTGCGATCCTCCGCTAATGGATTTTAGGAAGGAAAAAACGGGTTGTCTCTTAATTCAAATGAGAAATTGAAGTAAAATAAAATCTTCCTCCATCTTGAAAGAAAAATATATGCATCCAATTTTGTATGTTCTAGTGATATAACAAATCATTGCTTTAAGGAACTGAAAAATGTGTTTACACACAGTCCGGAACTGGAATTTGCTTTTTGTAAGTTAAGCAAAGTATTCTTTATAGAATGGAAAGCTAGTGAATGAAAAAGGAACTTTTTATTTGTGTTCAACTTCATAATTTTTGCCCTTTTGCTTTGATATGAACTTTGTTTTGTATTGATAGTTGTTGTTTTATTGAAGTTTATTTATGTATGAAAACTACAGCAATACATCAATGCAGTGATAAGAAAATGCAGTAATGTTTCTAATTTTTAAATTTTCTGGCCGGAACATTTGCTAAGAAAATATTTGTCTGGAAAATATTTGATCGGCTAACATTTGTCTGGTAAATGTTTACCCAGTAGCTTTTTGTTAGGCCAAAGTATCTGACCATATATTCAACTTAAATATACAATGTTTTATAATTTTATACTCTATAAAAACAACAACATTTTCTCTGAATACTTCATATTACATTTCAGTTAAAAAACGTATGCAACATTTGAAACTAATATCAAACGATGTATATAAACATACAACAGTCAAAATATAACATCAAACATGAGTTTTTAAAACAATAAATGTCTAACATTCAATATCTATATCTAAACGCTAATAACCAACATCCAATATCCAGAAGTTTGCTGCATTCATTATCTAAAATTGCCTGTAGCCAACAAATCATTGAGATATTTCTATGTATCATGGTCGGATTTCCATCCATGTTTTTCGTTTGTAACTATATCATACGCCATAGAAGCTTTAACATCCTGCATAAAACCAAATGCATACAAATCTGGACTCTCTTCAATGTCTTTATCTTCGGAAAGATCTTCCATGAATCTCATGAAAAATACCACACAATCAATTCTGCGTCATTTCAAAAAATTAATATTTTTAATGTTTTGAAAAATACTTTCGTCAATAATAAGTTTTACTTACGAATGAGTCCTCCTGTGGGCAAGCTACAAATTTAACTGGATTGTTTTTTAATTCTGTGGGTGCTTTCCATTTCTTGAATAAATTGATTTAAACAGGTTCATCAAATTATCTCTCTAAAAATCATGAGCAATAAATTTGTTTGGTAATTCTGCTTAAATATCAGTTTGCTAATATTTTTGCCAGGCAAATATTTTCCCTGTAAATATTTGTCAACATCAATTGTAAATATATTTATAACTTATAATTTTAGTAGCTCGCTGTTTGTATGGGCAGTTTGCATTTTTTTATCTCGATCTTTGGGAATCGTAGTGCTTCCTTGTTTTATTAATTGCATTAAACTCTACCTATGTAAAGTGGTTGACATGGTGCAGCGCTATAAATATTTATGTGCAAGTCGATGCTCTTTCTTCCAGCACTTTGACAATCAAAGATTCATATGTAGGTTATGTAGTCGTCAATAATAGATACCTGTGTTTATAATATAATTAAGGAGATATGTTAATTTTTATTTAAATATTTCATATCGCTGCATAGGAATGTAAGTAAACAATATCTTTATGTTTTGGCACAAGTTTGATTTTCGTGAAACCTGCATCGAAATTAAATTTTATATTTTAATTTTTCTTATTTTTTTATCCATATTTATCATATTATATAGAAAATGTGTTGTAAAATTATATACCTTCGAATCAATGAATATGTTGGATAGCATATCTGAAATATTTGTTTCCCTTGTTTCAATGTCTTTTTGTGGGTTATAGAATGTTGTTTTCTATTTTAATAATATCAAATCATATTAGTACGTATTATTGTAAGTTTCCAAGCATGTGTACATGGCAAATATTTTTCATGTATACATGTATGTATGTATGTATGTATATATGTATGTTATGTTTTATTTAAATAACTTATTTCCCTCACGTTGGTAAAAAGCTTTTAGTTCACTGATTTGATTGTTTGAAAACCATCTTTTTGCAAGTTTGTTTTTCAACATTTGACACAACTTCTTTTGCTTCTAATTTTTCATAATCAGATTCATCTTCTATAGGGAACCTCGATGAAATTACCTTTTTTAACCTTTTTTATAGGCATTGTCTTTTTTGGATTTCATTTTGCATTTTTTTTAGTGACTCGCATTGAAAATTTGGGTCTTCTGCTTTTCCTCTTTTGTTTTCATTTTTAATTCTCTTAGACAATGAAAATGGACAAACTTGTCTTTTATTCGTTTTAATATTTCGTCCTCTTTTTTCTTCTTTATTTCGTATTCTGCAGCTACTTTTTTTGGATCTCCATTGATCTTGAGTTAATTTTTGACTGCTTTCCTGGTTTTTGTCCGATGGCAATTGTTTGAATGTTGTGCAATCTTTTCCTAGTATGCCAAAATTTCCAGCAGTTATTTCAATTGTATATTTAGTATATGTCAAATATTTTGAGATATCTTATTTTATAGAAAAAATGAAATTTGTTTTAATATATATACCTATGCCTTTTTGAATTATTTTTTTGTGATGTCCTTCTATGACCAAATCTTTTGGTTTAACACTTGCTTTATCAAAAAATTCAGTTGTTAATTATTTTGTTTACTGCAATATAGATGACAAATATTTACATGCCTTAAATTTAACAATAAATTGTAAATATTTACCTTTTTGTACTTTCTTTTTTTCTTCTATAGCTTGTTTTTGTTCATTGCTTTTTACTATATGATAGCTATTTCAAGTTAGCTTGCTGTTTCATCAGTGTCGTCGACATCATTTTTTGCAGCAGCATCATCCTTATTCTGGTCAGCACCATCAATATCACCACCATCTTTGTCACCAACACCATCGCCACCATTATCACCAATATCATCATCATTACCAGCACTAGCATTATGATCACCACCGTCTTTGTTGTCAGCACTTTGGTCATTATCATCACCATCAGAATCATCTTTACCATCTTTGTCATTTTTATCTTCAACTTTAGAATTATCTGAACTGTTGCCATTACCATTTTTATGTTCATTTTCATCGTCGTCGTCGACATTAGTAGTATTATCATAACCACCTTTTTCCTTCTCTTTCTTAGCCCCATTTGCTTTAACAGTTTTGTCTTCATCAAGACGTTTAACGTCTGCGTCTAAAACTACATCATCACCACGATCCACTTTACTAATACTAGCATATTTATATTTGTCATCACAATATCTATCTATGTCTTCATTTTTATCTTTTCCATAACTATCAATATCATTATTTATTGCTTCATCGTCATTTACTTGATCATTATCAGCTTTTTCATCAGTATCATTTTTTTCTTTTCCTTTCCTTTTCCTCAAACTTCGTTTACTTTTTCCAAAATCTCGTTCCCTTCTTTTAGAGCTACATTATCCTCTCTCATTTTCTTTATTTCTAATTTCATATCTTTCGGTTGATTTTTTATATTTTCATTTTTTTGTCAATAGTAGAAGCTTTTTCTTTAGGAGATTTTACTTTGACAGTTTTTTTTACTCCTTTTCCTTTTTTTACTTCTTTTCAATACAAATTAGAAATTTTAACTTTTGTATTTGCTTGCAAATATTAGGAAAGCAAACATTTGCCTTCCATATATCTAATAGGTAATTTTTTGCTTGAAAGTTACTGGAACAAATGTACTACAATTAAATGTACTATTGGAATATATGTACTGGTAAAATATTTGAATGAAAATTGATAGAGTTAGGAAATGCCCTAGGGGAAATTATGTAATTTGTTACATATATCTAACTCGTTGACCAATCTTATTCAGAGTAAAGGTGTTTCTTTCTATTATATACTTGATATAATGTGGTTATATTAATTAACTAATTTAATTAAAAGTAAATTTAATAGAAAATCCATGTATGGTATATTTTATGATAGTAGTTACAATGTGTGGTAACTATGAGTAAGTTATCACAATAAAACAAATATACCATTTTAAATGTTTCTAGTCAAGATGCATCGATACTGGATAACGATGCATCCATTGAGACTAAAGTATGTAACGCTCCTCAAATGTTGGGCTATGTATTACTTATGACTATTGGGGGCACCTAAGGGTTACGTACTGATAGTTATTGGATAACTATGGAACTTCCCACTCGATAGTTTTTTGTTGGTTAATATAACTAAGGTCAAACAGAAAATATCGATGTGACTGATTTACACAGTACTCTCGATTTGAGAATACCATGAATCTTCAATATGAAGCTCCGCTTTGATTAGAGTTAAATCATGGCATGAGGTTCCATCGAGTGACTATAGTTGGGTTTAGTGGAAGTATTGGAAGTGAAGCACTATTCAAGAGAGGATTCGTCTCCTCAGTTATATGGGGTTAGTGTCATGGCTAACTCAAAGTCAAAGTCTTTGACCATAGCATTTTAGGTAATAATAAGTGCTATTATTGAAGCAAGGACTTTGTATTTGAACTATAAAGTTGAATGTAGATGATATTGGAATTTTGACAATTACCCAATTCCAAAAGTCTTAATGTGATATAGTTTGGACGAATAGAATTGGTGTAAATAATTGTCACTATCAGGTACCGCTTATAGTAAGTAAAATTTAATTTTACTTAAAAGACACGTAACCGATGAATTCAGCCAAACTGTCATACCACCTGCCAAGTGACGTGTGAACACTAATATTTGAATTGTTCAATATTAATCGCTGATTGAATTCACACCTCTGAGTCGCACAACCGCATTTATGATTTCTCCGAAAACCACACAATTTAACTGGTTTGTAAAATGTTGCAAACTGATTAATTTAATTAATATTTATGAAATATTAATTATTGTTAATTTATTTGATGCTTTGAATGTTGTTGGTAATTATTTTAATGCATATGTAACAACCCATAATTTTAATAAATATTTTATTAGAATTTATTTTGAAAACTTTGATTTTTTTAAATCATTTAAAATTTGAAAATTTTGAAATTTTCCAATGTAATTTTGGATTTTGTTTATAATTTAATTTCAAAATACAACAAAATAAATATTTTCTGAAAATTTTATATTTTGGTCAACTATGGTCAAACTTTGACTTTCAGTTAAAAAAAATTAATTTGAATTTTTAATTTCTAATCTTTTTCTTTGAAACTATATTTGATTCCGATATTTGTGCTGCTTTTCGTTTTGTAAAATTCTGTGTTATACTATTTAAATTTGATAAATTTCAGGGTTTTACACGCGATTATTTTCCGTACTTTATTTGTTATTTTCTATTGTCTATTTCCTATGTTTATTTCTATTTTATATTTTATTTTCTATATTCTATTTTGTTGGACCTATTTATCTGTTTATTATTTGAATTTTTGGCTTTGAAATTCAAAGGGACTTAAGTTTCTTTTTCTTTATTATGTGGTGAGACCTTTCTAATGCCTAGCCATTCAAAGCTTTGATAACCCTAGCCGCCACTTCCTTTTCTCAATTCACGTACAAAAAATCTTCTCAAAGATCTCTTTCTCATTTAGTTTCCTGACTATAAAAATTTACAGTAAGTTTTCCCATGGCTTCTCCTTCTTTTTCATTTTTCTCTTTTCTTTTTCTTTCTCTTCTATTTGCAAGATCGGCCACCACCCTATTGCCGACCATCTCCTCCTCATCCACCATCACCACAACATTCCCAGGCTATGCCATGACCACCTAGATCCAATCCCATTACCAAACTTGATTGCAAACCCTAGCCGAGCCCATCACTTCATCCAACCCCTATTCACTAGCCTCGGCCACCACTTTTGCCAACACCTTTGCCTTGCTTTGCTATGACCATCCCCATCTCCAAGCCTATCCAGATCTGACCTGACCTGAAGCCACACCATGAGCCCATGGCCGAGCCACTTTAGCTCATGGCCGAGCCATTTTTGCCTTAGGCCGAACCCAAACATCATCTTTTCCTAGCCCTTTTTACCTTCCATGAGTTTAACTTGCCATCTCTTCACCTTCCATAGCCTAACCGTGCTTCTACCTAACAATAGCCGAGCCTTAATGACTTAAACAATGATGGCCGAGCCATGTTGTGGTGGTGGTCTAGCCATGTGTGAAGGTGGCCGAGCCCTCTTGTGGTGGTTAAGTAATATTTGTTTCTATTTGATCAAGATTTGTTCATTGTGGTTTATATGCTTTTGTATAATATAGTGCTTATGTATGTTTATATTTATTTGTTTACAAGATTTAAATCTTGGCTCTCCATCCACTCGAATCTAAGTCGTGCTTTGTCATGCTTTTCGAAGTTTATTCATGTGTCTTGAATTGTTAACTCCAGCTTTAGAAGGTGAGTTTGTCACTCTCGACATTCGTACTTATATAATTGTGAAACAATGGCATGTGAATTGTAGTTGATGATATGATAGTAAGTTGTATATGCCTATGATATGATAATTCATGATGTTATAGCCTGATATTTATTTGTTACATCACCTGATATGATATGTCATATTATAGTGTTTATTGTATTTACTATTTCTCACACTGCAAGTTTCCTGTAGAACAGAATCACTATGGGTTGAAATGATACATACCCGAACGGACATTAGAATAAGGAAAAATCGTTATGAGCTGAAATGATAGGCTCAAGCGATTTTTATTTGTTTTATTTGACTTGGGATTGCAGATTTGAAATGATAGAACCCGGATTTTTATTTTAAATTACGGTTTGAACCGATACATATCAATATCACTTCACCTAGGTTAGAAAATTATATACAGACCCATGGTTAATTTTAAATATTTTTTGAAACTTATTAAGTATTTTTGAAATATAAAATATGAAATTTTAACTTAAATTGGATTTAAATAATTTAAATAAATGTTACAGTGATTTTCTCTAAGTTAAAATGTATAAGTAAATAAATGGGTTAAAATGTAATTTAAAATATGACTTAACTTGATAATTCATAATTTAGTTTTCAAATGGAAATTTTAAGCTTAACTTAGCAATAAGGAAATTCTATTTATGAAATGGGTATTTTAAAATAAAGGGTTAAGTTATTTCTTAAGTTAAAAAGTTAAGAAAATAATGTACTTTTGACTTAATAAATGGGAATTATAGTTTAATGTGGACATTTTATTTATAAAATTCTATTTAATAATTAACTAAATGATATTCAAATGAATATTTTCTGAAGTGTGAGATATGTTTTTACAAGTTAAAAATGGATAAAATTGAGATTTTGATGTTTCTGAAATGTTATAATAAATCTGGAATTTGTATTGGAAGCTTTTCCAAAGTTCTATGGTTTTAAGGTAGCATTTGCTAAGTGCTACCATTTTTGAACTACAACTATGTTCTGAAATACTAGTTTTATTTACTGTAGCACTTTATAAGTGCTACTGTTTCTGGAAGTGAACTGTTTTTGAAATACTAAAATATCTACTGTAACACTTTAGAAGTGCTGCTATTTTTGAAATTGAACTGTTTTTGAAATACTAATATATCTACTGTAACATTTTATAAGTGGCGTTGTTTCTGAAATTGAACTATTTTTGAAATACTAATATATTTACGGTAACATTTTCTAAGTGCTGCTGTTTCTGAAATTGAACTGTTTTGAAATACTAATATATCTACTGTAATACTTTATAAGTGCTGTTGTTTCTGAAAAATACAATGTTTTGAAATTGTTGTAATTGAACGAATGAATTTAGAAAATGCCACAATTCTGGAAATTGAATATTTGATTTGAAAGGATAACGACTTCATATTTAAATGGTTTAAATGAATTATTTTGATTTGAAGTATAAACAATTTTTTTGAAATAAATAACCACGCGATATAATAATAGTTGGTTGTTCAAGAGACCGAGATCGGATATAGCCATACTCTCTGTCGATACCAAAAACCACTTTAACAACCATGTACGTGGTGGAGATTCCAAAATCAAGTAGGATGGTGGAGACGTTCTAATGAGGTATGTACGTGACCCGACTCCCGTGAGTTGGCATAAGGTGGCTAAAATAGGAGCAATTGACGGGCTAATAAGGTCGCTCCTCTTATCGGGCACACTTCTTCGTATGTCATTCTATAACTTTATGATTGATTGGTGCGCACCTTTGATTTTTGGGAGTGTGGCTCAAAGTGGGCGGTAGTAGTTGCTATGCGTTACCACCGGTCCAGAAGTGCAATTGGTATATCTATCCTGACATTGCCTAGTTGTGCCGTGTCACCTACCCAAGCGCGTCTTGTACAATTTTGTTTTGTACCATACCTATAGAGTGCCCTCCGACGACGCCCAGTACGGGCGAGATTATGGTACTGTATAGACTATAGGAATATATAAAATGTGTAAGGGGGATATTGGGTAGCTCCTTAACGTTATTTTTAAATATATTATACTTTACTTTAGACATTATTATAATAGCATATATTACTACATAGTAAATAGTTTTACGGATCATTAGAGGATGGACGGTCCCAAGCATCCTTTAAGTTACTTGTGCATTTATATTACAGTTCACTTCAGTTGGTTTACGTTGTACAAGTATGTATGTCCATACTCGAGTGTTTTTTTTTTCTTTACGCTCGGGTCAGCCTGAGTATTTCAGCTTTGGAATTCACTTTTTGGAGCTAAAGGATTTGCTAGAGATCATCCATCTATCTAGTTGTTATCTATTTTTATTCAGTATTTCTATTCAGCTTATGTACTAGTGACATTATGTATTGGGATTTCTATTGTATTTACTTTTTAGACTCTGGATTTTGTACTTGTTTTGAGACTATGTTTGAGACTGTCTTGTAGTAGCTTCATGAACTACTATGGTTATTTTATTTCCGCTATGAGTTATTCTGATTTATCTGTGTCTGTGATTCTGTGATTGGTTTTATTTTCTCCAAATTATATTACAGTCTATTGTTTTGAATTATTCAAGTCAGACATGTGTGGTTTTATTGTCGATTTGAATGGTCCAAAATAGTGGGTCGTTACATTTGGTATCAGAGTTTTAGTTTTAGGCAAACCTTAGCCTGTGGAGCAAAAACTCATTAGAGATAGGATAGAAATACCCTAGAATGAGTGAAAGCAGTCTTAGGATCATTTCATTGTGAGAGAACTTATTTTAAAGTATAAAATGATTTTTCAAAGGATTTTCAAAGGATTTTAAAAGATTATTTTGATATAAATCTTTTCTTTTTTTGAAATCAAATTTTCTAAACTTTTTCCCTTTCCTTGTCCATGTTGTTAGTAATTATCTGTTTAGGATATTCATTCTAGTTGAATCTAATCTTATCTAATCTTGTTTTGTTCCTCAATTACCTCTATCCTAAAATTTATTCTTGATTTTTCAGGATGAGTCATAGGAATGCTAGAGGTAGGGGTCGTGGCATTGCCCCAGCTCCTTAGCCTGCTACACTAGTTAGGTTCACTAAACTCTATAAGGAATACACTGAGCTTGGTGGCATCAAGTTTACCGGATCTGAGAACATTATTGAGGCTCGGCAGTGGTTGAAGGATTTGGAGAGGATTTTCTCCGGTCTTGAGATCACTAATGCCCAACAACATCAGTTGGCGGCTTGGCTCTTGAAGGGAGCAGCCTTGGATTAGTGGGAGTCTGTCACAGCTCACATTGCTGAGGCTGACATTTCTTGGGAGCAATTTAGGTATCATCTTCTGTTTGTTTTGAATTTGGTTCAGTTTTCTCTTTTTGAAATCTGTCTTATGTTCCTTTGTCATGCTTTAGGGATGCTTTTGTTGTGAATTGGATGCCCGAGGCAGGAAAGTCTCAACTGTATCGGAAATTCATGGATCTGAAATAGGGTGATATGTCTTTTTCTGAGTACGAGAGAAAGTTCAATGAACTTTCTAAGTTTGGCCCTAATCTGATTGACACTCCTCTCAAGAAGAATGAGAAGTTCATTGCTGGTGCCTGTCCGGAATATTATGATCGTCTCATCGCTCATGTGCATAGCCCTTTCACCAGTCTGATGAATATGACCATTAGATGTAAGAATCCTAATTCTAAGGATCCTCCAGCTGCTCGTTCTACTTCATCTCATTCTTTTTTTGGTAATCCTAAGAAGAGAAAGCCAAACTTTCACCATCAGAAGAAGAATCGGAACAAGACTCCAGGCTTGGGATCTTCTTTATCTTAGAGGCAGTCGATCGACCTATCTTCCATTACTTGTTTCAGATGTAATCAGAAGGGAAACTAGGCTAAAGCTGTCCTATTTTAGTTTGTGTTGCGGTTCCTCCAGCTCAGTTGACCAGGCGTGATCTTTGTCACATTTGTCTGCAGCCTGGCCAGTTCAAGAAGGATTGCCCCACTCAGCAGAAGGGCAAGTCCTATGGTATTTTTGCTGTTACCTTTGCATCTTCACCAGCTCCACCTCCTGCACCTGCTCCTGCTCCTAGTGATAACCAAGGTACACTTCAGGGCACTTTTTCTCTGTTTTATTTTTTTGTTCGTGTTCTCTTTGATACTGGAGCTTTCCATAGCTTTATCTCTGTGGATCTTTGTAATAAATCTGAGCATCTTCTTTCTCTCGAGTTGGCTCTTGAGCCTTTCTGTGTTTCAAATCCTATTGGTAGTCCTGCAAACCTTAGTAGGATTTGTAGAAATGTGAAACTCTTACATTCTAGCTATCGGTTTTCTGGTGATTTTTATGTTCTAGGTTTTGATGTTTTGATCTACTACTTGAGGGTGATTGGTTGAAGAGGCATGATGCTGTTATCTCTTGTAAAACCCGAACCGTCTCTCTTGTTGATGATTTTGGTAATTCTTTGGTGTTTCAGTGTTGCATGCCTCAGGATTATACTGATAGTTTTATTTATTCTCTTGACTCTTCTCCGGATGATCTGGATTCTACTCCTACGGTTAGACTCTATCTCGATATATTTGGTGAAGTCGCTTCTTTACCTCCTAAGCAGGAAATTGAGTTTCGTATTGATCTTATTCTTGGAGCTCGAACTGTAGTTCTTCCACCCAGAAGAATGGTACCTCGTGAGAAGGTTGAGTTGAGGAAGCAAATTGAGGACTTGTTCTCCAAGCGTCTGAATAGACCTAGCCATTTCGAATAGGGAGCAGCAGTGGTTTTTGTCACTAAGTCCGATGGTTCTTTGAGGATGTGTGTTGATTATAGGAAGCTGAATAAGCTCGCTTTGAGGAACAGATATCATATGCCTCACATTAATGATATATTTGATCAGCTCCATAGAGCTACTGTTTTCTCTCAGTTTGATCTTGCCATGGGTTTTCACCAGCTCAGAGTTGCTGAGGAAAGTATTCCCAAGACTGCTTTCCGTACTGAGAATGGTTTTTATGAGCGGTTAGTTATGCCTTTTGGTTTGACTAACGCTCCTTCTTTCTTTATTGATTTGATGAATCGTGTTTTTCGTGATGTGCTTAACAAATTTATTCTAGTCTTTGTTGATGGTATTCTTGTGTTCTCCCAGTCTGAGGAAGAGCATATATCCCACTTAAGCTTTGTTCTGGGGACTCTTAGGAGTCATCAGTTGAAAGCTAAATTCTCAAAATTCCATTTCTGGAAGGATGAAGTCCGATTTCTCGGGCATATTGTTTCTAGTAATGGAGTTTCTGCTGATCTAGTCAAGATCGTTGCGATCAATGTAAGTCTTTCTTTTTCTCCTTCTGAAATTTGATCATTCTGTCTTTTCTATGGTCCTTATTTCTCCATATTCTGTTGTAGGATTAGAAAACTCCTAGGACTCCATCTGATATTCGTAGTTTTCTGTGCCTTGCCGGTTGCTATCGGAGATTCATTGAGAATTTTGCTCGGGATTGCTGCACCTCTCACTGCTTTAACTCAAAAGAATGCAAAGTTTATATGGAGTGATAAGTGTAAAGCTGCATTCAATGAGTTGAAGCGTAAGCTTACATCCGCACCATTGCTTACCGTTCCAAATGGGAATCAGGGATTAACATGATACACTGATGCCTGTCGTGAGGGTTTAGGAGCTGTTCTGATGCAAGATAGGAAGGTGATTGCTTATGCCAGTCACCAGTTGACGACCCATGAGGCCAATTATGCAGCCCATGATTTGGAATTGCTTGCTGTGGTTTTGGCTTTGAAGCTTTGGAGGCTTCATCTTTTGGGTGCTAAGTTTGAGCTCTTTACTAATCATTAGTCTTTGAAGTATATCTTCACCCAGAAGGATTTAAATCAGCGTCAAGTTAGGTGGCTTGAGTTTCTTGCTTCTTATGTTCTTGACATTAGCTATATCCCTGGGAAGGCTAATGTTGTAGCCGATGCTTTGAGTCGGAAGAAGGCCATGTCAGATTGTTGTTTCTTCTTCTCCTCTTTTGAATCGTATCATTGCTAAGCAGGATGAGGATGAGATATGAAGGAGAGTGTTCATAACAGAGTTGGTAGTGGTAGTCCTGATGGTAGTGGAGCTCAGATCGATGATAGAGGTATTTTGAGGATTAATAATCGGATTTGTGTCCCAAATGTTGATGGATTGAGGCAAGAGTTACTTCAGAAAAATCATCGATCCAGACTTTCTATTCATCCTGGTGTGACGAAGATATATCAGGATATGAAGAAGCTTTATTGGTGGAGAGGTATGAGGCGAGATATCTCTATGTTTGTTAGTAGGTGTGTGACTTGTCAGCAAGTCAAGGAAGATAATCAGAAGACCCCTGGTTTGTTGCAGCCCCTTGAGGTTCTCAATTGGAAATGGGAACAGGTTTCCATGGATTTTATTGATGGATTACCGAGGACTTGGAGGGATAATGAGAGTATTTAGGTTATTTTGGATAGATTCACCAAATCAGCTCACTTCATTCCGGTCAAATCTACCCGTTCTGCTTCCAGTCTGGCTGAGATCTATATGAGGAAGATTGTTCGTCTCCATGGTGTTTCTATCAGTATTGGTTGTGATCGAGATCTTATCTTCACCATTCAGTTCTGGAAAGCCTTTTAGGAATCCTTGCGTACTCGTGTGGATCTGAGCACTGCTTACCATCAGCAGACCGATGGTCAAACGGAAAGAGTGAATCAGATTCTCGAGGATCATCTTCGTGCTTGTGTTCTTGATTATGGAGGATCTTGGGAAGATCATCTCCATCTTGTTGAATTCGCCTATAACAACAGTTATAAGGTATATTTTCAGTCTTTATTTTAATCTTATCTTAGTCTTTTATCTATCTGATTTTGTCTTTGAATTCAGGCCAGTATTGAAATGTTTTTGTTTGCTTCTCTTTACGGAAGACCTTGTAAATCTCCATCCTGCTGGATTGAATCCGATAATCATTTGGTTCTTGGTCCTAACGTGATTTTGGAGGCTTTTGAGAAGGTTGAGGAGATTAAGAGGAAGATGAGGATTGCTCAGGATAGGCAGAAGAAGTATGTTGATCGGCGTAGAAGGAGTTTAGAGTTTTCTGTTGGTGATCTGGTTTTCATTAAGGTCTCTCCCTTAAGGAATGTGATTCGGTTTGGTCGGAGAGAGAAGCTTGCTCCTAGGTTTGTTGGTCCTTTCTGTATCTCAGAGAGATTAGTTCTTTAACTTATCGGCTGGATTTTCTTGAGAAGTTTTCTGAAGTGCATAATGTATTTCATGTTTCGCATCTTCGTCGATATCTGCGTGATCCATCTTTGATTGTCCAGCCTTCTGCTCTCGAGAGTTTGGATATTGAGCCTAATCTGACTGTCGAGAGGAAGCCACTTCGTATTGTCGATAGAGGTAAAGAAATCAGTCAGCCTGGTCAAAGTGCAGTGGAGTACAGATGATTGGGATTGTACCTGGGAGACAGAGGAGAGCATGCGTGCTTCGAATCCGGAATTGCTTGTTTTAGGTACTATTTGTTTTTCTATCTCATCTTTCCTGGTTTCCGTGTCTCGTTCCTTTTCGAGGATGAAAAGTTTTGAGTAGGGGGAGAGTGTAACAACGCATAATTTTAATAAATATTTTAATTGAATTTATTTTTAAAACATTGATTTTTTTTAAATCATTTAAAATTTGAAAATTGTGGAATTTTCCAATGTAATTTTGGATTTTGTTTCTAATTTAATTTCCAAATACAACAAAATAAATATTTTCTGAAAATTTTATATTTTGGTCAACTGCGGTCAAACTTTGACT
Source organism: Allium cepa (assembly GCA_030765085.1). Classification (NCBI taxonomy): domain Eukaryota; kingdom Viridiplantae; phylum Streptophyta; class Magnoliopsida; order Asparagales; family Amaryllidaceae; genus Allium; species Allium cepa. The sequence goes on from CM060932.1 coordinate 841,640,123, forward strand.
TTCAGTTGAAAAAAAATTAATTTGAATTTATAATTTCTAATCTTTTTCTCTGAAACTATATTTTATTCTGATATTCGTGCTGCTTTTCGTTTCGTAAAATTCTATTTTATACTTTTCAAATTTGATAAATTTTAGCGTTTTACACGCGATTATTTTCCTATTTTATTTGTTATTTTCTATTGTCTATTTTCAATGTTCATTTCTATTTTATATTTTATTTTCTATTTTCTATTTTGTTGGACCTTTTTATTTGACTTTTGTTTGAATTTTTGGCTTGGAAATTCAAAGGGACTTAAGTTTCTTTTTCTTTATTATGTGGTGAGACCTTTCTAATGCCTAGCCGTTCAAAGCTTTCATGATCCTAGCCGCCACTTACTTTTATCACGTACAAAAAAAACTTCTCAAACATCTCTTTCACATTTAGTTTCCTAACTACAAAAATTCACTGTAAGTTTTCCAATGGCTTTTCCTTCTTTTTCAATTTTATCTTTTCTTTTTCTTTCTTTTCTATTTGCAAGCTTGGCCACCACCCTATTGCCGACCATCTCCTCCTCATCCACCACCTAAGACCGGCCTCCACCATCACCACATCATCCCTAGGCTATGCCGTGACCACCTAGATTCAATCCCATTACCAAAATTGATTGCAAACCCTAGCCGAGCCCATCACTTCATCCAACCCCTATTAACTAGCCTCAGCCACCACTTTTTCCACCACCTTTGCCTTGCTTTTCCATGACCATCCCCATCTCCAAGCCTATCCAGATTTGACCTGACCAGAAGCCGCACCATGAGCCCATGGCCGAGCCATTTTTGCCTTAGGCCGAACCCAAACATCATCTTTGCCTAGCCTTTTTTGCCTTCCATGAGTTTAACTTGCCATCTCTTCACCTTCCATAGCCTAGCCATGCTTCTACCTGACAATAGCCGAGCCTAGATGTCTCAAACAATGATGGCCGAGCCATGTTGTGGTGGTGGTCTAGCCATGTGTGAAGGTGGCCGAGCCCTCTTGTGGTGGTTAAGCAATATTTGTTTCTATTTGATCTAGATTTGTTCATTGTTTTGGTTTATATTCCTTTGTATAATATAGTTCTTATGTATGATTATATTTATTTGTTTACAAGATTTAAATCTTAGCTTTCAATCCACTCGAATCTAAGTCATGCTTTGTCATGATTTCCGAAGTTTATTCGTGTGTCTTGAATGGTTAACTCCAGCTTTAGAAGGTGAGTTTATCACTCTCGACATTCGTACTTATATAACTGTGAAACAATGGCATGTGAATTGTAGTTGATGATATGATAGTGATTTGTATATGCCTGTGATATGATAATTCATGATGTTATAGCCTGATATTTATTTGTTACATCACCTGATATGATATGCCATATTATAGTGTTTATTGTATTTTAGTGCTTCTCACACTGCAAGTTCCCTGTAGAATAGAAACACTAGAGGTTGAAATGATACATACTCGAATGGACACTAGAATAAGGAAAAATCGTTATGAGCTGATATAATTAGCTCAAGCGATTTTTATTGGTTTTATTTGACTTGGGATTGCGGGTTTGAAATGATAGAACCAGGATTTTTATTTTAAATTATGGATTGAAATGATACATATCCGTATCACTTCATTTAGGTTAGAAAATTATATACAGACTCATAGTTAATTTTAAATATTTTCTGAAACTTATTAAGTAATTTTGAAATATAAAATATGAAATTTTAACTTAAATTGGATATAAATGATTTAAATAAATGTTATAGTGATTTTCTTTATGTTAAAATGTATAAGTAAATAAATGGGTTAAAATGTAATTTAAAATATGACTTAACTTGATAATTGAAAATTTAGTTTCCAAATGGAAATTCTAAGCTTAATTTAGAAAATATTTTATTTATGAAAGGGGTATTTTAAAATAAAGGGTTAAGTTATTTGTTAAGTTAAAAAGTTAAGAAAATAATGTACTTTTGACTTAATAAATGTAAATTATAGTTTAATTTGGATATTTTATTTATAAAATTCTATTTAATAATCAGTTAAACGATATCCAAATGAATATTTTCTAAATTGTGAGATATGTTTTTATAAGTTAAAAATGGCTAAAATTGAGATTTTAATGTTTCTGAAATGTTATAATAAATCTGGAATTTGTATTGGAAGCATTTTCAAAATGTTGTGGTTTTAAGGTGGCATTTGCTAAGTGCTATCATTTCTAAACTAAAACTATGTTCTGAAATACTAATTTTACCTATGTAGCACTTTATAAGTGTTGTTGTTTCTAGAATTGAACTATTTTTGAAATACTAAAATATCTAATGTAATACTATTTTTGAAATACTAAAATATCTACTGTAACACTTTAGAAGTGTTGCCGCTTCTTAAATTGAACTGTTTTTGAAATACTAATATATCTATTATAACATTTTATAAGTGCCGCTGTTTCTGAAATTGAACTGTTTTTGAAATACTAATTTATCTACTGTAACATTTTCGAAGTGCTGCTGTTTCTAAAATTGAACTTTTTTGAAATACAAATATATCTATTGAACACTTTATAAGTGCTGCTGTTTCTGAAAAATACAAAGTTTTGAAATTGTTGTAATTGAACGAATGAACTTAGAAAATGCTACAATTCTGGAAATTGAATATTTGATTTGAAAGGATAATGACTTCATATTTAAATGGTTTACATGAATTATTTTGATTTGGAATATAAACCATTTTTTTGAAACTTATAACCACGGGTTATAATAACGGTTGGTTGTTAAAGAGACCGGGATTGGATATGGGCATACTCTCTGTCGATACCGAAACCACTTTAACAACCGTGTACGCGGTGGAGATTCCAGAATGAAGTAGGATGGTGGCGACGTTCTATTGAGGTATGTACGTGGACCCGACTCCCGTGAGTTGGCATAAGGCGGCTAAAACAGGAGCAATTGAAGGGCCAATGAGGTCGCTCCTCTTATCGGACATACTTCTTCGTATGTCATCCTATTACTTTGTGATTGATTGGTGCGTACCTTTGATTTTTGAGAGTGTGGCTCAAAGTGGGTGGTAGCAGCTGCTACGCGTTACCACCGGTTCGGAAGTGCAATTAGTATATCTACCCTGGCATTGTCTAGTTGTGTCGTGTCACCTGCCCTAGCGCGCCTTGTACGATTTTGATTTGTGCCATACTTATGGAGTTCCCTCTGACAACGCCCAATACGGGTGAGATTACGGTACTATATAGAATATGGAAATATATAAAATGTGTTAAGGGAGATATTGAGTAACTCCTTAACGCTATTTTTAAATAAATTATACTTTACTTTATGCATTATTATAATAGCATATATTACTGCATAGTAAATAGTTTAACGGGTCCTTAGAGGATGAGCGGTCCCAAGCATCCTTTAAGTTACTCGTGCATTTATATTACAGTTCACTTGAGTTGGTTTACGTTGTATAAGTATGTATGTCCTGACTCGAGTGTTTTGTGTTTTTCTTTACGCTCGGGTTAGACTGAGTATTTTAGCTTTGAAATTTACCTTCTGGAGCTAAAGGATTTGGTGGAGATTATCTATCTATCTGGTTGTTATCTATTTTCATTCAGTATTTCTATTCAGCTTATGTACTAGAGGAAATTTATGTATTGGGATTTCTATTGCATTTACTTTTCAGACTCTGGATATTGTACTTGTTTTGAGACTGTGTTTGAGACTGTGTTATAGTAGTTTCATGAACTACTATGGTTATTTTATTTCCGCTGCGAGTTATTCTGATTTATCTGTGTATGTGATTAGTTTTATTTGCTCCAAATTGTATTACAATCTATTATTTTGAATTATTTAAGTCAGACATGTGTGGTTTTATTGTCGATTTGAATGGTCTAAAATAGTGGGTCATTACAGCATATATAAAAGTTATATTTGCATATATCGATATGCATTATCGGTATAATTTTAAACATGTTTCAAATAATAAAATAATTGCATTAAAGTTGTTTTCTTTTATTTAGAAAAGTTACATATTTGGAATGTGCTTGGATCAGCCATATAATTATAAGAGGAGGAAATCAATTAATGAGATTAATTGAAATTTAAAAAGAGAAAAATAAAGGAGAAAGTTTTAATAGGAGAATAGGAAAAGATTACTTTAATTCTATTAAAACCAAAACCTCCTCGTGTTTGAAAGTACACATAAATGAATGTGAATCTTTTTAGTTCTCTTTTCTTCCTCTTCTCTATCATTCATGGCCGAAGCTACATCCAAAAAAACATCAAAGATAAATTCAAATCAACATCAAACTAAATTAAAAAGGTAGTTCCTTCCTCTCTTGAAAAGCTGATGGTGATTTGTTTGAAATCTGAGGAGAATCCCAAATCAAGGTAGGATGAAACGCAAGGTCTATCGGATCTAGAGAATGATTAATCAGATCTATCTATTGTTCTATCATTTAATGTGTTTCTACATGATTCATCCTAAGGTAATTATATGTGTGTATAATTCTATATATGTATATCTTATAATTTGTTCTTATCCTCTTAATCTCTATCTTTCTCTTCTATTCATACTTGTGAATTTGAATATCTTCATTCCCTTGCTTGAATCAATTGTTCTATCATGTTAAAGCATAGATTGTTTTCTTTTGTTCACTGATATTTTGTTATGAATTACAACATCTCATTTTCTGTCTCATGTATGATTGTTTAATTAATTAATTTAACTTAGATCTAGACCTTAATTTTATTTTATGTACTCTATGTGATTGTTTACAAAGTTTGTTTAATCTAGATTTAGATATTCTTATCTCAATCTATATATGCCAATGTCATTTGATTTTGTTGTTTAAAAAAAAACAGAACATAATTGAACTTTGGATTTTTTTTAATCATAATTCAGTTTTTTCATATCAAAAGGTTTACACTTGAATATCTAGACATGGATTGCTATGTAATTAAAATTTGGTAATAATCGCATTAATTAATCTTTGTCATGCAATTAATATGATGTTTTAATTATCATGTTTCAAATCATTCTAAGATAAACTCTTTTTAAAGAAAAACATTAAATCAATGATATATTCCATGATTAGTAGTTCCATCTTATTAAAAAATTATATCTCTACTTAAAAAGTAATGAATCTTTTCATAACCGTTTCAAACCACTTTCATTAATTTTAATATTCTTTGATTTACTGCTTGTAATTAAAATGAAATCTATTTTATTTGAACTGTTATGCTAAACATTAATTGTATATGTGTGTGTGTATATTTACAGTATATATATGTTTGTATATATGTATATATATATTAATTAATTAATAAAATTGTTCATGTTTAGGACGATAAAGGCATATATAGATGGAAACGTGTCCATTGTAGTGTAAATCTCAACATTTATGCAATGTTTACAGTAGCTTTGTACACTTTCATGCGTTGCACTAACACTATACACACGGGCGCATGTGATTTGCCTAGAAATATTTGCAATTAGTTAAATCATGTCGGACTAATGCATTCCTAATATAACATTCATTTGAAATGTTAACATGTTTATTTAACATGTTATAAATCTAATCAGAGACAAAAAATAGAGGTTTCTCTCTTCAATTTACGTTGTTTACTCCCTTAATTAATTGGGGAACGAAACCAAAGGTTTCATTCTCATATTTATTTTAAAAGGTAACTGCTACACATCTAGGTGTATTTGATATACTCATTCATTTGAATTTATATAATATTCAAATCCTTTTGAATTTTTTTTCACCAAATTAAGTAAAATATTGATTTTATTTGAAAGAAGATTTAGTTAAGATCTAAATGTTTTTTGACTTCATAGGCTCATTAAAGATCCAAAATGGTAAAATTTTTAAAATTCACCAATTTCTTTCGCTGTGGGTTAGTCCAGTTCCAACAAGAGTTATTATGTAGAAGAATTATGACCTTTCTATTGATGAATTTTTGAATAATATTCAGAGTAACCTCCTGCTGTTTTCATTTTGTGAATATAGGTTCGCTTTCTTTGTAACTTTTTTTGATTTTGTTATTTCATTTACGTCATAGAACCATTACTGCAAAAAAATATCATATTATATTTTAGTTTATAATATAATCTATAAACATAGAATGAGTTATTAGTATTTACCAGCAAAATAGTTACACATGCTTTGATTTTTCTAGGAGTATCTTGGTGTTTCCTGATTTGATCCATCAGATTATTCAAAATTGTTCTGGCTATGAAACTTTTTTCATTTCATTTACTCTATAAATATATGGCAGCAGCACTAAGGAAAATGTCAAGTTTGCATTAGAAGGCAAATACGTTGATAGTAGATGCATTATTATCAATCTCGCAACATCAATTATACCTTGTTTTGTCTTCCCTTTTGAAGTTAACATTAGTTTTAATTCTAAATCATTGGCTTTAATCATTTTGCAATCAGTAAAATATTGATCCTTGAAACGTTTTACAGCAGGGTCCAATTCAGCTTCTTTCAAATGAGTGCTTGTTTAAATTGTCATACAATTGATATCTCATCCAAACATTTTAGCAATGTCGATTTCTTTCAACTTTAATGTCTCTAAAACGAAAGCAGTTTTCTTCCGTTGACTATAATTGTATTATTAAATCAACGAAAGAAGGTTCTTTGCTATATCTTCAACTGTTAAATTATCATTTTGGAAAGTTTCAAATATCTTGTAAAATGGAGTTATCGACAGTTGATCGATGTGTCTATTTTCCAGAATATTGTTCTTTTTCAATTTTTGAAACAGGAAGTGGAAAGCTTTGAAGCTACATCGGTAGGTTTCTAGAATTGTATGCTTTGATTTTTTGTAATCTCCATTTTGGTGTTTTTGTAGTTGCTTGTTTAGAGGACCTGATTGTCATTTTTTGTTGCGTTCTTTTTTAATGATAGAAGAACTAAATCTATTATTTCAGTATCAGGTGAAGATGATTCGGTTTTTTCAACTGATGGATCATAATCATCAGTCTCAGTTTCTAATGTAGATTTAGATTTAGAATGTTTTTCTTTAAAATGATTCTTAACAAATTTTTGTTGTTGTGGATTTGGCTTGTGTGCTATTGTTTCGTTGGTGCTGGGATGCCTTTTTTGTTGCCATTGTTACGTGTTGAATCCGTGAACGGAAATAACTAAAAATTAAGTTAGTTAAGATGTCTGGTAATATTTGTATCCTAAACATTATTACTAGTGTTGAATCTATGAAGTGAAATAACTGCAAATTAAGTTAGTTAATGTACTACATATGGTACACTTTAATGCGTATTAAGTAAATCTAATTTATGTTCAAAAAATATTAACCAGGCGAATATTAGGCAAACAAATATTCACCTGTCTAATATTTCCACCGACATAGATTTGCTTATTATATTTTGTAGAATGATCTATGTTATATACAAAGCAACATATGATACATTTAGTGCATGTTCAATAAATCTAATTTATGCTAAGAAATGTTAACCAAAGTGAATATCAAACAGGTAAATATTTGTCTGCTAATATTTCTTTTGGCATAGATTTATCTATTATATTTTGCAGAATGATCTATGTTTTATATAAAGCAACATAATATTTGTCATTATCCATTTTATATGCAAATAAATCTATTAATTTCAACCAACCAACATTCAAAATTGCATATGTCAAATATTTGCTTTAACAATTTTACATGTAAACGAACTTTAAATTCAAACAGCCAATAGACATAATTGAATATGTCAAAGTTTTGATTTATTTACCTATTTTTGCTTTTTTGCTTCCATGTGATGTACTGTTATTTATAGTTCAGTTTTATCAGTCTCTTGATGTCGTAATCTTGTATATTCTTTACAGTAGCCATCTGTTGTGGCGATTCCAGTGCAAGCTACTTCTCCTTATATAAATCTACAATTCACGGTCACGTTTTTGCGATTCTAGAATTTTGAATTTAATTTCGATTGGTTTTAATTCACATCGACAATTAGTTACTAAGCAAACGAGGGTTTGATTGAAGAAATTGAAATCGATTAATATTCGATGAGTTTTTATATATATTAATTTCGGTTAAACAAGACTATTGAATTTTGAGGACGGATTTGTACTTTGTTTAACAATATGACATAATTTGGATATTAAAGTTTGAAGGCATGTGGATCTAATTTATTTTAAAGAGGGGTATGGGTCAAAATTTTCCATTAATTATTGCTAATCTTGAAGTAACAGCCCAACACCCTAGAGTAAAGTTTTTTAGAATTAAAAAAAAGAATTGTTGAATTGCACAGATATGAAGTTACGTTATATCTGCGGAAGGAATATCAGATAACACTTCAGAGACAACGATTTTAACCAAGTTTTATTTATTGCATCTAATTACAACATATCACATATTTACTGTACCACTCCAAAAGTAATATCTTCAAAAAGATAGCACTCCATAAGCTATGAGATAATACATCTCAAGAACAGATACTACATAGTGATATAATGCTCCAAAATTTCTCTTGAATTTTATTTCTTCCTCCATCCTACTTACCTCCTCCATGTATATGCATTGTAAATCCATATTCTTTTGCTCTAATTCTTCCCATTAAAATCATGGACTTTGCCCTTGAATTCCTATTTATTTTCTCTCTAATTATTTCTTACTTCTTATTGAGCTTGGATACATCATCTTGCAACTACTAATGCCAGATTATTAGGTCTTTCTTGTCATCCGCTGAGGTATCTTTTGCCTTCCGTGTATATGATTTAGGTGTTATACGTCTAGTATATTAAAACAGAGACTAATCAATAATAAATCCGTCTCACAATTATACAAATCAGATTTCCACTACTTCGGAATTCTGTATTAGCTATTTTTAATAATAAGTATGTTGTAATTAATTACAACAACAAACTAACAACTGTAGTAATATTAACTATAACGATAAATCAAACGCTATACTATTTAAAGAAGTAGAAACGATTTTCTTAAGACTTCATTCAAAATCTCTCAAGAGATCGTGATATGTATGATCCTCTGTGCGATAAGACTGATTATGTTTATTTGCAATGCACAAAGTGTTACTATTCGCAACAGTCGCGTCCATCCGTTTGCGACGGTTCAGAACTGTTGCTTTTCGCTGTAACAGTCATCTGGAAATATATATGACACAACCCAATCTCATTGGACCAACAACCGATCCGGTTCATTCGGATGGGCAGCGGCGTACGCGTGTTAGTCCATAGTCATATAAGTCTTCTCTCGTATAAAATTACCTGACCCTAAAAACTAATATAGGTTTGAGGAAAATAGTATATAATCATGAACATTAACTTATATTTGATGATGTGGGACAATATCTCATTCACTATACAAGGGTCCTCTAACATTAGGCTCATTTAGGTCAACGTTAGGAACCTCTTCTCCACTCCCTTGTCCTTCTATCTAATTGTCCTCGTCCTTATCAAATTGAATTGAAGTTCTACTTATTTTCCAAAGTCAAATTCTTACAATTTGGTCCACAACATGCGTTTGTCACATCTTTTATCATTACGTGCATCAGCACGTATAATCAGATTGGAAGTTAGCTTATTTAATTATATCCCTTATCCTTCTCTTCCATCAAAATTTAAGTCCTCTTCGGTTCATACTATCAATATGTATACACAAACATTTCCTTCTTACTATACAATCGTATCTTTTCTATTCCTTTGTTCCATTCCTCTACTCTTGCAAATCTTCAAAAAGTCTAAACAAAAGTCAACTTCAAAATTACCACCAAGCCCATGGAAACTGCCAATCATAGGCAACTTGCATCAGCTTGGTTCCATGCCACACCACTCCCTTCAAAATCTAGCTTCAATACATGGTCCATTGATGTACCTTAAACTTGGTTCAATTCCTACCATAATTGTTTCTTCAAGTGAAATCGCTCAAGACATATTCAAATCCCATGACATAACATTTTCTGCAAGGCCTCCATTATATGCTGTAAAAACAATAACATATGGGTACATAGACATGGTTTTTGCACCGTATGGAGAATATTGGAGACAAATACGTAAAATTGGTATGCTAGAACTATTTAGTCATAAGAGGGTACATTCATTTGAAGGTGTCCGCCAAAATGAAGTTAAGTTGCTTATGGATGCCATCAAAAGATTGAGCTGTAGTGATCCTTATGCTGAGATTAATTTGAGTGAGATGTTGCTTGCTTTAGACAATAATATCGTATGTAGGATCATGTTTGGTGATAAACATGGAGGTGGTACTTATGAAGGAAGCAGTAAAGTTCATAAGATCCTTGAAGAGACTCAATTTTTGTTAGGAGGTTTCTGCGTTGCTGATTTTTTCCCTCGTTTGGCATGGGTCGAAAGATTCACTGGTATCTAACGTATCTTCGTATAATTTCTGTTTTGTATCTCAGTTTCCAAACATCTACGTACATGTAATAGCCAAGTTAAAACAAATTGTTGTTACTTGTTAGCATAGCAAGGTAAGAACCTAACCTTAGAGAGAAGGGCATCGTGTTCAAAGAACAAGAATTTTCATTTATTATGTGTTAGATTCTCAACAGTGTTTATGATATCTGGTATAGGGTTGAAGAAGAAATTGGAGAAAAACTTTGGGAAACTAGATGCATATTTCAGCGAGATGATAGAGGAACATTTGAGTGGTAAGAAACAAGAAGAGGAGGTTGAGGATTTAGTAGATGTGCTGCTTAGACTTGGAAATGATCCTAGTTATGGAGACATCTTCAGTACCATGGATCACATCAAGGCTCTCATCATGGTATGTCTTATTTGTTTGATTGTTACATATATAAACTACACGGATGGATAATATGCATGCACATTACACACACAAAATATGCATGGTGAAAATAATGAAATACAAGAGATCATGAACATTTCATCATTTAGAGGCTGAATAGCACCTTTTCTGTAGCACCTTTTTCATGTATTAAGTTACATTAAAATTTTAAAGATGCTTAATCTACATTATGATTATCATGTCCAAAAAAATAGGACCATTTTAATGGTTTTTGCCCCTTGCAAATTTATATCCCAATATCAAATGCTCCAGCTTCTATCTCTGCATACCCTGTCTCTAAGGCTTCAGTACTCTTTAGCTTGCAATAAATTCTCCATCAACATATAATGGCCATCAAAGCGTGGGATGGAGGGTTGCACATAACGATCTTCACTTGTCATTTCTTTTCTCATACTTGTTTGAAAACACTCAAAGCTGCGGTTTTTGTTTTTCAAATCCTAATGAGAGGCTCTGATACCAGAATGTTGAGGAACTTTGATTGCAAAAGCTGTATGAAAAACAAAGTTTAACAATATCCTGGATGAAATGACTTATAGTTTATTAAACAAGCTTGGCTTATAAAGCCTTACAATCCTAACAAACATGCTGAAAACAAGTTAAGTTTAGCAACAAATATGCTAACGTGTTTAGAACAAATCAACAACTGATAGCCCTAAAAACTAGGAATTATTCATGCTGACTGAACAAGACTAAGTACATCCAAAATTCAAGCAACTAACACCTCTTCAGCATTTAATTGATATTAACTGTTCAAAACTATTTATTATTACAAGAAATTATTGTCAAGGACAAAATTTCACAGCTTTTTAGCCTCAAGAACAGATCTTCAATATTTTATCTTAATGGACAACTTTCTGTGGGTATCAGTTTTTAGTTATTGATAGCAGTTTTTAGGTATCAGTTTGTACTTATCGGTAGCAGTTTTTAGGTATCAGTTTTAACTCGGTAGCAGTTTTGTTATTCTTATGAATAATTTTGGAAAATGTTTTTTTGTTGTGGTAAAAACATTGAGGTCGTGTCCTTAAGGCAAAAAATATACAAATTTTTGTCCCTTAAATTAATTCCCCCTTATTATTATTATAATTTTTTTATTTTTCACACTTTTATAATTAACGACATTGAAAAATTGTTTATGTTAAAGCAAAATTTTCTATTTATGTTTCTTGATTTATTGATTATTAGCGAATCGGATAATTATCCGATATCTGTCCATAATATCCGCCTTTCGAAATGATTTCATATCAAATATGTCATTATCTGCATTCGAAAATATCCATTTGCAAGCCTATGTTAATCCATTCTAAATCTCTTATTACGTTATTCAGTTGAACAATGATTATGCATCCTCGGGACTTTAAAACATTGTACTTGAACCATAAGATTAACGGGTGTCGTGTTTCACTTGAAACTGAAACTATAATTGTGATCTTGTATACTACTTTTTAAGAACCGGATACCTCTTGCCAACTATGAATAGCCTTAATGGTTCAACGGGTGTTGTATTTCATTTGAAACTGAAACTATAATTGTGATCTTGTATACTACTTTTTAAGAGCCGTATACCTCTTGCCAACTATGAATAGCCATATATTTAATTGTGATCTTATATACTGCTTTTTAAGAGTCATATACCACTTGTCAATTAAGAATAGCCATGTATTGATTTTTTTTCCATTTTCTAACTGAGAAATGACTGTTGGTATAGGATATATTCATAGCTGGAACAGACACAACAGCTGCATCATTAGTATGGACAATGACAGAGCTCATGAAAAACCCAACAGTGATGATCAAATTGCAAGAGGAACTCAATGACATTGTTGGTGAAAAACCAAATGTAGAAGAGACAGACCTTGAAATGTTAACTTATTTGAAGATGGTAATGAAAGAAGCATTAAGGCTGCATCCGCCTGCACCATTACTAGTTCCTAGAGAAACTTTAGAAGAATGTGAAATAGCAGGATACACCATTCCTTCTAAAAGCAGAGTCTATTTCAATGCAAAGGCAATAGCAATGGATCCGAATAAATGGGAAAATCCAGAGAAGTTTTCGCCGGAAAGGTTTTTGAACAGTGACGTGGATTACAAAGGACAGCACTTTGAACTTTTACCATTTGGATTTGGAAGAAGGGGATGCCCAGGAATTACTTTTGGAGTGTCAATATATGAAACTGTGATGGCTAATCTATTGCATTGCTTTGAGTGGAAGTTGCCAGTAGGAATGAAGATGGAGGATTTGGATATGAAAGAGGCATTTGGGATAACCATGCATAAGAAGGTTCCTCTTTGTTTAGTTGCAAAATCAAGGTTCATGTGAATAGTTTGAATATACTCTATGACATGTGCCCTAAATATGTTTGATATGTATAAACCTATGCTTGTGAAAATAAGTGTCAAAATGTAATATATCAGTAGAGTACAATGATGTGCATCTACTTGAATTCAGTTTCCAAGAATAAGTTGCATAAAACTAAAAAGCAAAACACTAACAGAAATTGTGAAGCATGTCAGAGATAAGACTTGCTTCTTTTCTATTTACAACAAATTAATACAAATCTCCTCAAAACTGCACATGCTCTCCATGCATGTACAGAGAAGTTAAATGAGACTCATCGTTTTGATTTCTAAGATAAGCAAGGAAGGGTGCAACTGCGCTCTTCCTTATTGCCCCATTCATCAACGAAGCACTTGCGGTGGTGCCCTTCTGAAGCTCGGCTTTTTTCTTTCCTAGTTCCTTTCTTAGTTCATTTTCTTTTTCAACTAAAAGCAAAGGAAAATTGGGGGTGTGTGTCTATTATAACAAAATTTAAGATACCAGCTATTTACTGCGTACCTGTAGGCTGGGAAGCAGGCTCAAGAGCAATATTAACATTAGCTACTACTGCTAGTTCTTTGCAGTAATCTTCCTGCATTATAGCTGCAGGATTATTTGAGATTGCTGCTTCCAAATCACTCGCTTTGAGTAGACGAACGTCGATAAGTTGTGAATAAGGAATCTGAACGCATTTTTACCCAAATATTAATGGCCACAAAATGTCAAAATCCATAACCATATTGATGAAAGATTTTGAGATGAAGAAAATGTTTTCTTTTAACAGAATTTGATAGATGAAAAATGTAACAGAGAGTTTTTATTATGATCCGATCAATTGCCTTTACAATGAACGAAAGTATGCTTATATATAATGTTACAGTCATTAGCAATTGGGCTTCAGCCCACAAGACAAAAGAAAAATAAAAGAGTTGGACGGTGCACATGCAATCTTGGAGAACTGACGGCTGATAGAAGACAGCTGCAACAAATATTAACAGAAGAAGGAAGGGTTTTCTCATTTTATACGCCCCCGCAAACCCTTCTTCAGATAGGGTTGAATGAAAAAAATGCCCTAAATCTCGATCGCTTCCACCGATAAATAAAAAAAAATGGCTTCAATCGATTTCATGAGAACGGAAAATAGCTTCATCTGACCCTTACCAGAGCTTGATTTTTCTCAGTAACATGTTGTTTGAAGTTTGAGATCTTGTGTCTACAACGTCTTGTTGACTTGATTTGAGTCTAATCTCTTTTAACAGCAATTTATTTGAAAGCTTTTTAGCTTGATTTCTCTCAACAGCATGTTGTTCGAAGTTGAAGATCTTATTTGAAGCTTTGCGTTTGATTTCTCTCGACTGCATGTTGTTCGAAGTTTGAGATCTTGCAACCTTGAGACTCACTGAGATTTGAAGTTGCTGAATTTGTCATGAAACAATTTCTGGCTAAGAATTGACAGTGCCTTGACATCGAGGTCGCCTTGACATCGGGTTGCTGATGAAAACTTTGTGAGTTGCTAACTTTCAATTTATCTCCGAGCCGCACAAAGTTGGCTTTAGACAGTGCCTTTGTAAGGATGTCTGCAACTTGGTAAGATGAAGGTATGTGATTAATATTTAATTTTCCTTGAGCAACTTGTTCACGAACAAAATACAAATCAAGTTCCATGTGCTTCGTTCTAAAATGTAAAACTGGATTTGCAGTAAGTTGAACAGTACTTAAGTTGTCGCACCATATTGTTGTTTTGCTGTCTAACTTGATTTGTAACTCATCAAGTAGTGATTGTACCCACATTACTTCAGCGGTAGCATTTGCTACACTTCTATATTCAGCTTCCGTACTTGATCTAGGCACAGTGGGTTGTTTTTTTGAACACCAAGATATAGGATTATTGCCTATAAAAATACAATAACCAGTTGTTGATCTTCTGTCATCTGGATCACTAGCCCAATCAGCGTCTGCATACCCTGTAATATTGAAGTATTTGCATGACTGTAGTGTTAGACCATGATCTGCAGTTCCTTTGAGATATCTTAAGATTCTTTTCACCATTTTCCAGTGTTCATCTGTTGGTTTTTGCATGAATTGGCTGACCTTATTAACACTGTAAACGATGTCTGGTCTTGTTATTGTTGCATATTGAAGAGCACCAACAATGCTTCTATACTGCCTTTCATTGAGTATTGCATCACCTTTGAATTTTGACATATGTAAATTACTGATCCTAGGAGTTGAAATTGCATTAGCTTGACTCATCTTAGCTTTATTCAGAATTTCTTGAATGTATTTCTTTTGACTCAAGTGAATTGATGAATCTGACAACCTTTTAACTTCAATGCCAAGGAAATAGTTTAAATCACCAAGCTCTTTAACACTGAATTTCTGATTAAGCTGCTTTATGAGACTGTTGATTTCATCAGCATTATTTCCTGTAATAATAAAATCATCAACATATATAAGCACATAAACTATTATATTTTTATTGAATTTTGTAAATAAAGAGTTGTCAGATTTTGTGGGACTATAGCCAAGTTCAATGAGAGTTGTCTTGAGCTTCTCAAACCACACTCTAGGAGCCTGTTTCAAACCATAAATAGCTTTGTTCAATTTGCACACAAGATTCCCTTTTCCTCTATGTGCAAATCCATGTGGCTGCTCCATGTATACTTCTTCCTGTAAAACACCATTTAGAAAAGCGTTATTCACATCAATTTGCTTGATGTTCCAATTTCTATACAAGGCAATTGTAATGACTGTTCTTATTGTAGTGGGTTTTACAACAGGCGAAAAAGTTTCATTAAAATCAAAACCACTCTGTTGTGAAAAACCCTTAGCTACTAATCTTGCCTTGTATTTAGAAATTGTACCATCAACATTTTTCTTTAATTTAAAAATCCATTTGCACCCAACAATATTTTTATTTTTGGGTAATGGAACCAGACTCCATGTCTTGTTCCTCATAAGAGCATTGTATTCATCTGACATGGCTGACTTCCAGTTTTCATTTTCCAAGGCTTGATAATAAGCACTTGGTTCTTTAGTCTCCAAAGTTGTATTGTATATTTTGGGTTTGAAAATACCACTCTTAGACCTTGTAATCATATGATGACCTGTTCTAATAGTCTGTTGTTGTTGATTACTACCACCTTATTCCAGTTGTTCATTGTGTGACAATGTATCCTCAGATGTTTGATGTGAAGTAGATTGCACGCTAAATCTTTGTTGAGAATTTTGAACAGGTGTATCTGGTTCGTCAGTACACTCATGACCTGGTCCACAACTGGACACTGTGTGTTGTGAGTCTGATCTTTGTAGACATGAGTTGATATTATCTTCATCTGACTCTCTGGAAGCTTGTATCACTTCCTCAGGTAAAGTGGGTATTGAAGGTAGTGATTCTTTTGGATTATAAACTTTCTTAGATGCTTTGATTTCAGATGTTTTAAAAGGAAAAACTTTTTCATTGAATACAACATGTCTAGAAATAAATATTCTGCCATTACAGTCTAAGCATTTATACCCCTTTTTATTACTGGCATAACCTAAAAAGGTACATGGGGTAGACCTGAAATTTAACTTGTGAGCATTATATGGTCTAAGATAGGGTAACACAAACATCCAAAAACTTTCAAACTTTGATAATCAGGCTTAATATTAAACATTATTTCCAAAGGACTTTTGAAATTTAAGACCTTAGCTGGTAGCCTGTTAATCAAGAAAATAGTTGTAGCAAAGGCATCAGGCCAAAATTTTAAAGGCATAGCTGCTTGAGCTAATAATGTGAGACCTGTCTCAACAATTTGCTTATGTTTTCTTTCAATAATTCCATTTTGCTCAGATGTATAGGGACAAGTTGTTCTATGAACAATTCCTTTCTTCTGAAAATAATGCTTCAGAGGCATATATTCTGTTCCACCATCAGATTGGAACACTTTTACTTGACAATTAGTTTGATTTTCTGCCTGAGCAATGAATTGTAACACTGCATTATATGTTTCATCCTTAGATTTAAAAAAATATATCCAAACATATCTAGAGAAGGCATCAATAAATGAAATATAATATTTAAATCCATAATCACTGTGAATAGGTGCAGGCCCCCATAAATCAGTTGCAACTAGTTCAAGTGGCTTACTGTAAATAGTTTCAGAATTTGAAAAGGGCAATTTGTGTGCTTTACCCATTTGACAAAAAGTGCATATATATGGTGTAGAAAAATCATTAAAGGAAATATTATTATTACTCAGAACATGTTTTACAATTTTAGCATTTGGATGTCCCAATTTATAATGCCACATATCAAATGTCTTGCAATTTTCTTCCTGTTTCAACTCTGAATTATTACACCAATTTCTTTTAATTTCTGATTTTCTTGAATTAGCCACAGTGAACTTGTACAGCCCTTTATATTCCTTACCCTGCAAGAGAATGTCTTTAGTTAGGATATCCTTAACCAAACAGTGATGTGGGTAGAACTCAAAATAGACATTGTTGTCTTTTGCAAACTGTGACACACTTAATAAATTTTTTCTGATCAATGGTACTCTAAGCAAGTTATTCAAATTTAACTGCCTTTTTCCCATAATATAAGAACTGCCTGTGTGTGTGATTGCAATAGACTTACCATTTCCTACATGAATAGAATTCATACCTTTATACTCCCTGTTACCAAGATTTGAATTGCTCAAGATGATTGGTAGCTCCAGAATCTGGATACCAGTCTTCATCATGAATATGCTCTGGGTTTGCTACTTCTGATTGTTGATAATTTTTATTGTCTGATTGATTGCTTGAATCATTATGAACTTGAGCCATATTTGCAGTGAGACTTTGATTTCGTTGATTGTTGGAATTTTGTCCTGGTACATAATTCAGATTCAATTTGAAATAACACTTTGCTGCTGTGTGCCCCAATTTTTCACAAATCTGGCATTTTGGCCTATTATTATTGTTCCATTTGCCTCTTCCTCTCTGTTAGAGTAACCACCTCTTTGTATTGCCTGATCAGATTTGTTATTGCTTTGACCTTTGCCTTTATAATTTGCTGCATAATTGACTGTGAAATCAGTTTCTTGAGTTTTCTTATTATCAATTCTTGCTTCATGTGCAAGCAAAACAGAATGAACATCATCTACTGATGGTAGAATTTTCTGAGAAGAAATCACAGCAACCACAGCTTCATATTCATCACTTAATCCATTTAAAATAGTCATAATTTGTTCTGAATCACTGATCTTATGCCCTACTGCTTCAAGAAGATCACATGTAGTCTTGACTTTGGAGAGATATTCTCTCATATTTTGACTGTTTTTCTTGATGCTATGTAACTGTCTTTTATAAAACATGACTTTTGTCGCTGATTGAGTATTGAAAACTTTGTCAATTGTTACCCAGATTTCATTGGCTGTTTTGCAACCAATAACATGTGATAAAAGATTTACATTGATTGAAGACAGCAACCAAGAACATATGAGTCTATCTTGTCTATGATATTTGATAAACTCTTCATTGCTGACTATCTTGTTTTCTTTGTCGGTGATACATACAGGAGGAATCTGAACTGCTCCCTGAATATAGCTTTCAAGTCCATATCCTTGTATTGCTGTTTCGACTTGAAGCTTCCATAGAAGATAATTATCTTCATTTAGATGAACAGTAACTAACTGACTTTGAGGACTGACAACAGTCTTGATCAAATTCTCTGCAGAATTAGCAAGTTGGGTATTATTAGCAGTTGATGATGCCTCTGAGTTGCCTTCATCAGCCATGATGGTTTAATCTGATTTCAGGAAAGTAAGAAACTTAAAGAAAGATACAATCAAAGCCGGAATGATGCTCAAGAACTCAAAAAAAATGCAGAATAGGTAAGATGCAACCAAGAAATTCTCAAATGATGAATTTTTTTCTGATAGAATTTCCTTTGGATGGCACTTCTCTGTTTCTTGTGTTGTTTTTTCTGGATTTCTTGATCTGTTTTCTGAAGATTTGATTGAAGTCTTTCACAATTCAGTGATGAAATCTTGCTGCAGCCTGTTGATAAACTGGCGAGGCACAAGATTGAACTGAATCAATCATTTAGTGATGAATTGAAACAGTTTCTGATAAAAGATATGATCAAATGATGAGATTATCCTTTGATGATAAATTGATTTCTTCAAAAGCTTGTTGTTAAGCAATTCACTCAAAGCTCTGATACCATGAAAGATTTTGAGACGAAGAAAATATTTTCTTTTAACAGGATTTGATAGATGAAAAATGTAACAGAGAGTTTTTATTATGATCTGATCAATTGCTTTTACAATGAACGAAAGTATGCTTATATATAATGTTACAGTCATTAGCAATTGGGCTTCAGCCCACAAGACAAACGAAAAATAAAAGAGCTGGACGGTGCAGATGCAATCTTGGAGAACTGAAGGCCGATAGAAGACAGCTGAAACAAATATTAACAAAGAAGAAAGGGTTTTCTCATTTTATACATGGAAATATATGGTATTAATTACCTGCAAAGACCCATCTTTCATCATACAGTGAGGGCACCGCTTTAGTCATATCCGCCTCTATTTCCAAATCCTCATCTATGGTGCTAGGGTACTCAGGAAGACAATCTAGAACAACGTCCAATGATATGGGGTCATATGATTTAACTAATCCTACCTACATTAAAATACACACGAAAAGTAAATTAGAATTTCAGCGTCATTGTCAAGTTTTAGGTTGTTGAAATAGTTAGCCATCATACTCGGAAAGGGAAACTACAGGGCACCAAGAAGATGATAGCTCTATTGCAAGCAAGAACATCACCAAGCTGCTTCACAAAAAAATTCATTAGCAGTAAAGACAGATAATCTCAAACAATAGTAAAAGGCATATGCTCTATCATTTCGCTGCTTTTGTATCTTATAGCATGAATGCATTGTTGATTAAAACCATGCCCTTAAATTTGGTGCTAAAATTATTCAATCATAGTTGATACTTGATAAACATATTACTGATTCATAACATAAATTTATACAATGTCCACTACCTGCATATATTTCTGAATATCACATCTTTCGTGTGTGTGTTTAAAACAGTATACTTTCATGAGATATACAAACAGAATCCAAAATTTATTCCACGTTCATCACCAATTTTAAAATGCAGTTTAACAGGCTAGACATTGATACTTGATCACCAGCATCACACACTCACACACATCATGTGCATTCATACTCCAGTTGAGTGGACTGCTAGCGGAGATTAAAATTTGACAACTTACTTCGCTTTTCATACTTCGTACTAGTTTAGTATGTCAGCAAAATGTACTTTATTAGCAAAATCAGAAGACGGGGTGTCTAAATCAAATATTAATTCTTAAATTACATGATGGTTTGAAATAGCAAAGGATAAAGAAAACATGATGAAATGAGTATTGTTCAATTTATAATTCAATGTAATCCACAATGGTTTATAAAAATGCTGAATTCTTTTCTGATTCAAGACACAAACTACAAAAGGAAGTAAAGTTGTGCACTAAACAAACCTGTGGAGTAGATAGTTAAAGCAAGTAATTTTTCAAAATCAATAGCAGCATCCATCCTCAATTTTCTCAAAAGCCGTGTTGTCATTTTCATAAGCTGTGCTAGATTTATCTTCACGAACATTGGGCATTCCATTGCTCAGATTTTTAGGCACGTTATCATCATCAGAGTCATTCATTGTATTCTCTTTCGCATTACATAGCTCTTTGTGGGAAAGGGAGTCGGAACATCTGCGTGTTGTATCCTAGGACCAACGTATGTTCTTTATAACCGTTAACATCATTAAAATGGCCTTTTGTTTTCTCCATTTCCCACTTTTGACCTTTCTTCTTACTGGTAGTTCCATTCCATTGAAATGCTCCCTGAAGTTTACAGGTAATATGGTAAACATGTATTTAAAAAGAAGGGAAAAAAATGCTATTTGAACAGAAAAGGAAAACCTTATGCATACAACAATCAGAAATTTTGATGCAGATAGGTTTAATAAGATTAAATCGTGGACTTTTTTATTAAAAAAAATTTGCTTTACTTACATCGGCTTTTTTATTAGAAAAAGATTAAAAAACAAAAAAACCATTATTTACAACAATAGTAAATATTAAGCTCTAATCATTTTACTTTTTACTGCTTAAAACCCTAATCAAACCAATAAATATAGTAAATAAAATTCTTGTTATCTAGTAATGAAATTGGGGAAGATGAGATTGCTTTAGGGTTAGAATCAAAAGAAAAAATATGATTTTGAAGCAGAAACAGAGAAGGATTATAATTTTGGGGCAGAATATGAAAAGAAGGTAAAAGAATTATTATTTTTCCTTTTTTCTAGGACAAATTTTCAAAAGATGCCGGTTTTTAAACGATTGACATAAATAGGCTAGTTTACAAACTATATGCAAGTTTAGGCTAGTTTTTTTAAAAAATACTACGGGGCGCATTTGTGAAATGCGCCCATACAAAATTACACTGGCGCATCTGCCAAATGCGTCAGTGTAATTTTTTGTCCAAACCTACATCCCGTCAAAGCAACGACAACTTCAATCTTTGCAAGCCTTCTACTCCAATTGTTTTCCTTTTCTTTCTTCATGTTCATCTTTTCAATAACTTCAATAACTATTTTCTCAACTCTTTCTTTGAACTCGTCGATATCATTTGATTCCTCTTGCGATAAGACCTTCTCGTCCACTCCGACTTTTGTTCCGTCTTCAACAAACTCCGACTTGTAATCGTAATCTGCATCGTCGCCTTCGATCTGAATTTTCTGATCAACTTCTTCGTCTTGATAATGAGGTAACTCACAGAGGAACAAAGATTGGACGTACTCTTCGACCGAGTGCAGTCTGTCTTCAAACTCTTCAAGTTCGGCATCTACTGTTTCAGTTTCGGTGTTTTTGGGGAAGCTTGATTTGGTTTCGACGTCGAGGAGTTTGCGGAGGAAGGAGGCTTTGGAGTGGAGTTCTTCGATGATCGATTCGTCGTGGGTGGTCGAGTTGGACTTCATGCGACCGACGTCAGATTCAAGTTCTTCTAGTTTGGCAAGGATGCTGCTGCTTGCTGTTTAGGTTTGGACAAAAAATTACACTGGCGCATTTGGCAGATGCGCCAGTGTAATTTTGTATGGGCGCATTTCACAAATGCGCCCCATAGTATTTTTTAAAAAAACTAGCATAAACTTGCAAATAGTTTGTAAACTAGCCTATTTATGCCAATAGTTTAAAAAACCGGCCTCTTTTGAAAATTTGTCCTTTTTTCTATGGGAGAGGAGGAGGTGCTTGAGTTCGCTAGGAACAAAAAATCAGTACTCGGTACATCACAAGAGATTTTTTTTGTTAACAGGTGTCGACTAAATTCATATGTTGCACCACGTAGGGATATGCGGACGAATTTCAACATTGTTAGGATTTTTTTTGTTATCTAGTATGTGTCTGCCAAACACATACTTCAGGTACTTGTTACAGGATTGTCAGTTTCGGGGCTCGAACTCGTGACCTTCGATCACGCAGTCCGGACCATCAACCAACTACGCCAACCCTGTTGGCTTATCTCATAATCTTATATCACATGGTACAAAGAGATAATACTGAATGAAAATAATAATATTTGAAGATCAACAATAGTGAAGATAAATTTAAAACACAAAGAAAACAAGAGCAACAAACCAGATTCTACCCAACAACTGTTAATATTGATTCTCAAAAACAATTGATTACTTTTATTTCTATTATTTCTACAACAATGGCTTCTTAGTGTTCGAGAAGAAAAACAATGATGAAAGAAGAGAGAAATACCAAATATTTTTTCAATTTAATACAATCCGAGCCACATCCAACAATATGCAGACTACATATAACATGCTAATCTCTAAAGGTCATCAGTCACACATTTCCGAAATTAAAATTTATTGCCTTTTATTTATATTTACATTGATTTTCAACTTATATTTACACATATTTTTACAGTTATAAATGATTTTACAAAAAGGAATTCCGCAAAAAGTGTGGACAATAAAAGTTTACCTAAAGACCGGAAACAAATCTGATCAGGTTTAATAACAACTAGTGTGTAACACGTACGTTGCACACGGTAATGTTGTAAAAGAAATTGTCAAATATACATAGTTGAATAATCGACGTACAATGTAACATGCTAATGTTAAACATATATTTTTTTATTTTAGCATGTTAAAATGTTATGTTTTCATAGTAAAATATATTCAAAAATTATTTTCAAATAGTTAAAATAATCATATATTTATTATTTTCATATTCTAACTATTTAAAATGATAGATTTTGTTTCAAATTAGTTTTACGATAATATTTCTAAAGTTTAAGGAAATTATATGTTAAACATATTATTTTATTGATTTATATGTTTAAAAAATGTAAATATATGTAACTATTGTTATTTCCAAAATTTTATATTTGAAATATTTTATGTAATTTTAAAATAAATATAATTTATATTTTGAAATTAAGAAATTATACGTCAAATATGACCGATATACCGATGCACGTCAAACAATTTTTAGTGTTTATGTATACGATAAGTTTCAATGAAAAATATAGATGTAATATGTTCCTTTTTGAAGTAATATTTAGTATATTCATGATCCTGTGTGTTTTGATGCGCATGCACACCCACACATGTGCATGATGATGAGTTTTAAATGTCAAATTGCAAATCTGTATTGATAGGAACTTTAAATGTAACATGAGATATTAAGGGAAAAACTATTTTTTTTTTAATTTACTAAAATTGTGGATAATAATAATAATAATAATAAAGTAATAGAATGTATCTCATGCATTGCACACGCTAATTTTATAAAAATAGGGTACTCATACTTTAAATGTTGTTAAAATAAAATTTTGTTATGCAATGTTCGATATATCAATCATAAATTAAACGTTTTATTATTGTTTGTGCCTATAATTTTTGTTAAGCGATTTAGATATTTTTATGTTTGAAAGAAATTTCTACCACGTATTGCTACTAATGCGGTATATAAATTAAAATTGTCATTTTGTTTATAAATTATCAAAGAATTTAATGAGTATTAACTACTTGAATTTATTTATATAGTATAGATTTATGGTGTTTGGTTAATTGAAATACATAGATTTGAATGTAAAATAATAAAAGAAAATTGATGAAAACTTTGTGTATGAATATAGAAATTATAAAATCTCGGTATATATGAACATAAAGTCATGGAAAAATTAACATAATATTTTGAATAACTATAAAATGATAATTTATATGGATTAAAAAACTCGAAGAGAATTAATGTGTAGGGGTGAAAATTTTATAATTATTGTGATGATTTGTGATCTTTAAACTTCAGTCATTTAACTAATAATTTATTAAAATAAATAATTATACATTAATGTTGTTCAAATTGTTTTTTATGTGGTCCATATTTATACTTTTTTGTTACAATAAGCGTGATATTTTATTAGCATGGTTATCTATATTATTTATTAGACAAATTAATAAATAATAGTTAATTAATTTTTTTAAATAATTTATAATGAAATTATTTAATTAATTTAAATATATGGATTTAAATGTAAATTGTACATGAAAATTGAGGACCTTGAAAATAATTGTAGAAAGTGTAGATTTTTGAATGTAAAACAATAGTGTAAAATTAAAAAAATCTTATAAACAATTCAAAACTAATGCATTGTATTAGGTCTTTAAAATAAAATTTAAATAAATATCCAGAGAAAATAAAGGAGAGGTGAGAGAAATGCTAGAATTAATGTGAGAGCTGGAATTTCTTCTGCTTTACTATTATTTAATAGATAAGAACAATATCTTTCTCCGGTTCAAAGTTTTGCTCTGTCTCTAGCGGTTTAGACAATTCGTTATGAACGTACTTCTGCTGCAATCTGGTTTTGAATCTTCAGTACAGTTAAGATCAGCAACAAAACCAGTTTCAATATTAAAACCCAACAACATGTTTGCTTTCGCAAATGTAATGCACAACACAAAAGAGAGTATGTGCAAAAGCCATGTGAGAAGAAAAGTTATGTCAATTCAAAGCCTCAGTCATTCATCTTAGCGCTTCAATAAGGTATATCAATGCACCAAATGTGGGACACTGCTCCTGTAGAGGAATTAGGTGTAATTCATTTTCTAATGTAAAAATCTTTAGGGAAGAAACATCATTACTTGGTGATAAAGATTCAACCCTTAGATTAATGGGGAAAAGAATTGGATCACATGAACATGCCAATGTTTAAACCATAGGAGACGCACTACATAAGTTCCAGTTATTGAGAAAAAGAGGAATGTCTAACTTTATTATCTGCTGCTCTAAGAAAATCCTAGAATTGACCTATTTCTATTTGGAATACAAGAAAGAGAATGCTGGATGTTCACAAAAGTTCTCATACTTGCTCCTCTTGAGACTTCATTTCACGTGCCCACTTTCTTTTAGCTTTCTTACGACTTGCTGTTCGAGATTGAACCTAAAATTTCAAATATAGTTCAAACAATTCAGCCTTTGGACAGTCGGAGACAAAATAATACCTATGTACGGTACTACTACATATGCGATATATGCTTAGAACTATGATGAAAAAAAGGTACCAATTAACAATACTGTTATATGTCTAGTGTACTAAAACAGATAGCACGCTACAATAAACTCGTCGCACAAGTTTATTAATTAGAATTCCACTATGCTGGAATTCTGTATTAGATAAATGTAACAATAAGTTACGCTGTAAATAAATTACAATAACAATGTTATACTATTGTAAGAAATAGTACAACTTATAAACGGGAAAGATTACAGTGAATCTAACCAGTATATAAAGGAAATTCCGTCTGAGGCTTGTCGTAACAATTTCCTTAAGAATTTTATTTCAAAACTCTCCCAAGATACAACAGACGTAATCTGCACGAGATTGTAATGAGTATGTCAACTCTGTGATATGTATGGAATATAGAGCAGTAGAGCAAATAAGCAGAAGAAATTAGATTGGAATTGGATGAGAATGTGATCAGTATTCTCTCCAATCTATAATTTCGTCCGCATCCCTTCAAACAGTCGCGTCCGCTTGACGGGTCGCACCCGTTTGCCTTTTGGTCGCTGCTGTTTGTTAACGAGTCGCACCCGCTTGCTACTGGTCGCATCTGTTCGCCCGCGTCCGCTTCAATCGGCTCGCGCCTGTTTGCTTCTAACGGGTCGCACCCGCTAATGTTCGCGTCTATTCAACCCGCTCGCTTCAGAAGTCGCACCTCCTCAGCAATGCAACTGTTAAAAAGCCCGGTCCAGTTGCAGTAAAAATACGAGTATCATATTAGACCCAAACCCAAACCCAAACCCAAACCCAAATCCGGTCCGGCCCGGTTCGGTCGGACGGACGGCGGCGGCGGCGCGCGCGTGTTTGATGGAGATGCATGATCTCCCTCCTCACAATGAAGCATACATTTGGGTGCCCCTAGGCCCCAACACCTTCATTGCAAAGCCATATATATCTTGGAATGGCTTTGCAAATTTGGCGATGTGGGACATGTGTATTTCATTTACACTAGGAATTCCAACAATCCCCCACATAAATGATAATATACTTTTCCCCCACACAAAGCGAAATATCAAAGAGTACATATGGAATAATGCTTTATCGTGGATAAGTAGATATTTCACTTTGAACTTTCCCTAGTTAAAACTTATCGGATCTACTTGGCTAATCGGTGAATTATTTCATCTTGAACCGTCGGCCTTTATTGTATATCCAGACAATAAGCTTTACAAAGCATTGATTCCCTTCTCATCCAATCTCTTGGTTGTGTTCATTTTGGTCCTGAACAAATTTTGGTTCTGCGAGTGTTTTAGAGAATAAAAGCCTTTTAATATTCTCATAGAGCCGACCTAGCTCACACTTACATAGGTGATCGCAACCATTAAGAGTATCCTACATATACCCCACTTGTTATTTCCAAGATATGATCATCATTAAAAAACACAGTTTTAACCTTTAAAACTTCTGTAGGCATGCATTATATTTTGCACCATAGGAATGGAGTAGGACCAAGTCTAGACAAATGCATTACTTCTTGAGTTACTCATAACTGGTTTGCTTATTGATCCTAGTCCGTGGGATCTCCAGTCGCTAGGATAAGTTTCCGTATAAGGTAACTCTTGTTGGTTTTAGGCTTTTAAACCCATTCCCCTCGATGCGCAGTCAATTTTCTCTCTTGATAAACCTTTAGTAAATGGATCCGCTAGGTTATCATTTGTTCTCACATAATCTATGGAAATAGTTCCATTAGAGAGTAACCGCCTAACTGTGTTATGGCGACGACGTATGTGTCGTGATTTGCCATTATACACAAGGTTTTTCGCTCTACTTAGCGTTGCTTGATTATCGCAGTGAATACATATGGCCGTCACAGGTTTTGGCCAAAATGGAATATCTTCTAAGAATTGACGAAGCCATTCTTCCTCTTCGCCTGCTTTATCTAATGCGATAAACTCAGATTCCATGGTGGATCGAGCTATGCATGTTTGTTTAGTAGATTTCCATGACACTGCTGCTCCTGCAAGGGTAAAGACATAACCACTTGTGGATTTTGATTCCTCTGAATCTGCAATCCAGTTTGCATCACTATATCCTTCTAAGACGGCAGGATATTTTCCATAATGTAAGGAAAAATTAGTGGTATTCTTTAAATATCCCAACACTCTCATTAGTGCTTTCCAGTGTTCCTTCCCTGGATTACTTGTATACCTGCTTAGTCGACTTACCGCGTAAGCAATATCTGGTCTGGTGCAATTCATCAGATACATTAAGCATCCTATAACACGAGAGTATTCCAGTTGCATTACACTCGCATCAGTGTTTTTATGCAGTACTTCCAATGGATTAAAAGGTGTCCTCACTTCTTTAATTCCATACTCTTGGAATTTTTCAATCACTTTGTCTACATAGTGTGACTGAGATAGTTCAATTCCATTAGGTGTTCTTATTATTTTGATTCTCAAAATAACGTCCGCAACTCCTAAGTCTTTCATATCGAAATAGTTGATTAACATCTTCTTTATAGTCTCTATTACTTTAGTATTAGGACCAAATATTAGCATATCGTCTACATATAGACAAATCATCACATATGATTGTCCAACCTGTTTGTAATAAACACATTTATCACATTCATTTATACGAAAACCATTTTTCATCATGACACTATCAAATTTTTCATGCCATTGTTTTGGAGCTTGTTTTAGTCCGTATAGTGATTTCACTAACCGACATACTTTGTTTTCATTTCCTTTGGAAATAAAACCCTCAGGTTGCTTCATGTAAATCTCCTCATCGAGATCTCCATTTAAGAATGCTGTTTTGACATCCATCTGATGAATTTCCAGATTATATATGGAAGCAATTGCTATTAACATTCTTATAGAGGTTATTCGTGTAACCGGTGAATAGGTATCAAAGAAGTCTACTCCTTTTTTTTGACGATATCCTTTGGCTACCAATCTGGCTTTATATTTATCTATAGAGCCGTCTGATTTCAATTTCTTCTTGAAAATCCATTTGCAGCCAATTGGTTTTATTCCAGGTGGAATATCAACTATTTCCCAAGTTTTATTACGTAGAATTGAATCAATCTCACTTTGGATTGCTTCTTTCCAACATGAAGATTCAGAAGATGACATTGCTTCCTTGTACGTTTGAGGTTCGTGTTCTAACATATAAGTTAAAAAATCCGAACCAAATGTTTTGGAAGTTCTTGCCCTTACGCTTCTTCTTGGTTAAACCTCCTCGTTGTCCTGATGAGTTTCATCTTCACATGTCTCGTCTCTGTTATCTCTTGTCCTTTTTGGGACAGGATTTCCATCGTTTCTTTTATGTGGGAACACATCTTCAAAGAACGAGGCATCTCTTGATTCCATGATTGTATTTACATGAATATCATTTATATCAGACTTGAATACCAAAAATCTGTAGGCACTACTATTTTGGGCTGGCCCAAGATAATAACAATCTACTGTTTTTTGTCCAAGTTTGACTCTCTTGGGAGGCGGAACTGGAACTTTTGCCAAGCACCCCCACACTTTGAGATATTTAAAGCTTGGTCCGTGTCCTTTCCATATCTCATATGAAATTGTTCCCGTTTTATTGTGAGGAACTTTGTTTAATATGTGATTAGACATATTTAAGGCTTCCCCCCACAAGTTCGTCGGTAGACCAGAAGTTAAAAGCATGGCAGTAATCATGTCTTTTAACATTCTGTTCTTCCTCTCGGCTACACAATTTTGTTGTGGTGAATATGGAGCTGTTGTTTGATGAATTATACCATTTTCGGCACAGAACTGTTCAAATGGTGATTCATATTCTCCACCTCGATCAGATCTCAATATCTTGATCTTTTTATTTAACTGATTTTCTACCTCATCCTTGTATTTTATAAACGCGGTTACTGCTTCATCCTTGCTATTTAAAAGATATACATAGCAATATCGCGTATAATCGTCAATAAAAGTAATAAAATACGTTTTTCCACCTCTTGTAGGTAGTGATTTAAAATCACATAAATCTGTATGTACCAAACCTAATGGTTCGGTGCTTCTGTCAACAGATTTAAATGGTTGTTTGACCATTTTTGCTTCTACACATGTCTCACATTTGTAGTTCTTATCTACTTGGAAATTTGGAATCAATCCCAAGTTTGATAATTTCTTCATTTTTCGGAAGTTTATGTGTCCTAATCTATCGTGCCATAGTAAAATTTCGTGCTCAAGCAAGTAAGAGACTTCAATTTTATTAATAGCACAATCAGAATACATAGATTTATTGCTGATAACGGCTACATTTGCCTTAAATAGGCCATCACATAAATATCCCCTTCCGATATACATTCCAGCTTTGGACAGAATCATCTTGTCTGACTCAAACACCATCTTGAATCCCTTCTTTGATAGGACTGCACCAGAGATGAGATTCTTGCGTATGTTTGGAACGTGAAGCACGTCATTCAATTTGATAGTTTTTCCAGAAGTGAACTTGAGGATAACTGTGCCACTGCCTTCGATCATGGAAACTGCAGAATTACCCATGTAGAGTCTTTCTTTCTGATCGAATTTCTGGTATGTTGAAAACATGGATTTTTCAGAGCAAACATGACGAGTAGCTCCTGTGTCAACCCACCATTGGTTAGGGTTCTGAATCCAATTGCATTCAGAAATAACCGCTGAAAAGTTGGACTTATCCATTTTCATGTTGTCAACTGTTAACATCTCTGTTTTAGTGTAAAACAGTAAAATTCTTAAGATGTTATACGTCTAGTGTACTAAAACAGATAGCACGCTACAATAAACTCGTCGCACAAGTTTATTAATTAGAATTCCATTACGCTGGAATTCTGTATTAAATAAATGTAACAATAAGTTACGTTGTAAATAACCAGTATATAAAGGAAATTCCGTCTGAGGCTTGTCGTAACAATTTCCTTAAGAATTTTATTTCAAAACTCTCCCAAGATACAACAGACGTAATCTGCACGAGATTGTAATGAGTATGTCAACTTTGTGATATGTATGGAATATAGAGCAGTAGAGCAAAGAAGCAGAAGAAATTAGATTGGAATTGGATGAGAATGTGATCAGTATTCTCTCTTATTTATAATTTCGTCCGCATCCCTCCTCACAACGCGTCCGTTCGTATAGCTTGCAACTGTTAAAAAGCCCGGTCCAGTTGCAGTAAAAATACGAGTATCATATTAGACCCAAACCCAAACCCAAACCCAAACCCGGCCCGGTACAGGCGGACGGACGGCGCGGCGCCGCGCGCGCGCGTGTGATGGAGATGCATGATCTCCCTCCTCACAACGAAGCATACATTTGGGTGCCCCTAGGCCCCAACACCTTCATTGCAAAGCCATTTATATCTTGGAATGGCTTTGCAAATTTGGCGATGTGGGACAAGTGTATTTCATTTACACTAGGAATTCCAACAAATACTTGTAGGAATTTATTCAATTCCACAACTTTCACTTGAAACTTGCGACTTGAGTATTAAATATTCACAGTGATTCCTGCCTGTTTCGAATCCTGAAAATAATTCATACATTATGTGTTTCTTTTTAACTGTTGATATCAAAACACAATACTTTTGAATTAGGAATGTGTAATCACATAATATATGTAACATTCAACCTAGGCACGAGGCTCAAGGATAACTACAAAATATGAAATATGAGTGGACTAAAGTACGAGTGGCTACCTTTGGCGCTTTGTCATCAACACGTGGATCGCACATTTCCCTCGATATTTTCATCAAACTTGGACATTCCTGATTATAAAAAGCAGGACAAGTATTTTTTTAATTATGCAAGGGAGTCGGAGAAGTTAAAGGATGAAACTAATATACTAGTGCACTGGATGTGTAGAGTCTGTAGACCTATAGGTATACTGCAATAAGATAAGCAATAAGATGGTTCTTTGTTACAAACAATAAAATGCTTCTACGGAAATCTTTTGCTCTTCTGGATGAAAGAGAATAACCGGATTCTAATTCCTATTAAAACTAAGCTAAAAAAGACTTCATTGGTATTACCCAATTTTGAAGATATTATGAATTTCATTTGAGCAGAAACAATATAATAGATAAATCAAAAAAGTTTTGCACTATGAACTTTGTACCGCGCATGTCACTTAGATGAACCCTTGAAAGTAGCATAAACAAGAATGAAGAAATAGAATAAATAGTAAAGAAAATACGAAGAAAAGGGGATCAGACATCAGGAAATAAAATTATACGTGCAAGATCATCTACTGACTGAATTGATCGTGAAATGATAAGCGCTTATCTTATGTATATCAATATCAATACCAATGTATAGTATTAGCTTATACGTTAGTATTGATATTGATATACATAAGATAAGCACTTATCATTTCACGATCAATTCAATCGGTAGATAATCTTGCATGTATAATGATCATGCAATAAAATCAAAAACTTAAGGGTAAATATTATGCTAAATAGAGAGAGACATTCATCATTTGTCAGATTTTGATGATACAATATTCCATATTTAATTAGATTTTGAAAATATTTGAGTTTATATGGAACTGCGACTCAAATTCATTGTCTATTTTATAGATTTTGAAGAGTGATTAATTGGCTTTGCACCGAAGGTCCCTATTTTCGATGTTGTTGTAAGAAAAGTCCCTATGATAATAAATATGTAAATTAAGTCCCTGTTTTTTTGTAAATCAGAAAGCGCAAACTATCTTACGCTTTTCTTATAAAAGTGCAAGTTAACTTGCGCTTTTCAAAAATTTAATTTTTTTTGAAAATTTCAAAAATTTTAAAAAATCTCAAAATAAAAAAGCGCAAGCTAGCTTGCGCTTTTCTGCTAAAAGTTGCAAGTTAGCTTGCATTTTCTATCAGAAAAGTGCAAAGCACCTTGCGTTTTCTATTTTTCAAAAAATAGAGACTAAATTTACATACTTATATATACATGGACTTTTCTTATAACAACATCAAAAATAGGGACTTGTAACTCGTTTCTTGTAAAAAAATAGCATGTCAAGACTATTATTATAAGTATGCACGTATAGGGTTCATTAATGTGTGTGGAGATAATTGTATTTTTTTGGTTTTGGAAACTGAGATTTCTTCTCAATTTTAAAGTTTTCTTTCGTAATCTTTTTGTTAAAATCAATAAAGGTTGTTTTGAGGAATTTCTATCTATTTTTTCACTTTCTAACTCTTTTAAAATCTAATTATGTATAGATTTTAGAAAAAACCCTAACCGTTGGTATCAGAGCTTAGTATAAAAAAATTGAAGAGAAATTTGATTATGAAGAAGATAAGTATTGAAAAACTTAATGGGAGAAACCGGAGGTTATGGAGGCGAAGATGAATGATTTTCTATATCTCAATAATCTTCACCAACCATTGGAAAACAAAAGGGGAAAACTAGTGCATCTAAAGCAAAGTGGGAAACATTAAATAGGAAGACCATTGCAAGAATATGGTGTAGAAGATTGGTAAATCTAATCTTAAGGAAGATTAATCAATTGAAGAGCATCTCAATGGTTTTCAAGTAATGTGAACCAATTGACAGTCGTAAATTACAAGTTGGATGATGAAACAAAAATCTTGATGTTTATGAGTTTATAATCAGAGAGTTGGAAAATGCTTGTGGTTGCATTGAACAAATCAAATCCGGATAGAGCTGTTTCAACGGGTTTGGTGGTTAGTAGCTTATTTATTTAATGTGGAAATGCGGTAGATGAACCTCATAGAAGAGAAGGACAAGGAGGAAAATGAGTAGAAATCTAATTGAAGAGATTCAACTAGCAAGTAGGGTTAATCGTCGAAATGACCGTCAAAATAGATCAAACATGAAAATGAGTTTCATCTGTTATTACTATGAAAAACATGGTCATCGGTTGAGATTTTGCAAAACGGTTAAAAAGGACAAGGAGAGGATGAAGACACTGGAAAAAGACCAAAATAAACAAAAAGATAATGGCAATGATGAGGTGCATTTAGATGAGGAATTTAATAACAATGTCCTATATGTGAATAAAGACAAAAGAAAAGATTGTATGCTCGCTTTAGGTGTTTGTTTCCACATATGCATTTAGAGCAAGTTGCTAAGGTGGAATCTGCTAATGATGGAGATTTGGATATTAAGGGCATATGTTCTGCTAGATTGAAGATGCATGATAGAAGAATGATGAAGTCTATAGGTGTTAGGCACATCCAAGAAATTAAAGAATCTTATTTCAGTGGGACGGTTGAAGGTAAAAGACTTTAATTTTTCAACTCAATGTGGAGTCACAAGAATTTGGATGGGTACTAGGGAGGTGTTGCGCGCAAAAAGAGTAAGCAAAGTTGTATACAAATTGCTTGGTACAACGTTAAAGTGAGAGGATTTCTCAAAACAGCGTTGGAGAAACAAATTTGTCTGAATCAAGGTGGAGCATGCAACGGTGAACCATAAAATCTGCTTGGAGATCTTTGTGGTATTTCAAACAATTCTGATTTATTGATAATATGCATGTTCAATAAAAAATGTGCATATATAGATGGTCTGAAGGTTAGTCGGTTTTTGGAATAGTAATATTAATTTGTTTCTATGGTAATATTAGAGATAGTTTGAATTTTGAGATTCAAGTGGAGCTTGGATGACATTTATAAAATATCGTATCAAGGTGGAGACTGTTAGATTTTAGTGATACGATATTCCATATTCAAGTATATTTTAAAGATACTTGAGTTTATGTGGAATTGTGACTCAATTCATTGCATATTTTTATGGAATTTGGAGATTTTAAAGAGTGATTAATTGTCTATTTTATTGCTTTAAAGAAGGCAATGAATTATCTATGTGGAAAAGATTTATGAAAGTATTCAATAGCTGGTCCATTAAATATGTGTCGAGAAAATTGTATTTTTTGGGTTTCAGGAATTAAGAATTGATTTTTTTGCTTTAAATTAGAATTGAGAAAATTGTATTGTTCAGTGACCAAATCTTCTATTTGATTTTATTTAAACAAACTATGTTTATCAAATTGATTTTGAACGAAAAAAGTTGAAATCAAATCTATTATTAGAAACAGGAAATTATTGTCAAGGAAAAAATTTCACAGCTTTTTAGCCTCAAGGACAGACCTTCAATATTTTATCCTGAAGGACAACTTTCTATAGGTATCAGCTTTTAGTTATTGATAGCAGTTTTTAGGTATCAGTTTGTAGTTATCGGTAGCAGTTTTTAGGTATCAGTTTTTAGCTTGGTAGCAGTTTTGTTGTCCTTATGAATAATTTTGAAAAATATTTGTCCTTATCAATAATTTTTAGAAAAATGTTTGTCCTTTTGGTATAAATATTGAGATCATGTCCTTGAGACAAAAAATATACAAACTTTCGTCCTTTAAATTAATTCCCTCTATTAGAAAATCGTAAGGAGATTATCAAAGAAACTTTTAAATAATCCGAGAAACTGCTGAATTTATTTGTAAAATGATTTGATATTAGGCTGACTTGTGAAATTATTGGACTTAATTGTAAAATATTTTTTTAAAAATTCAAATCATATTTTTTCATCGAACATTCTCTTATTATAGGACTCCAAAACAACAGGAAAAAAAGTTAATCTCCTTGTGGGAAAAAAACTTTCTTACCAACTTCATCCATTAAATAATTGTAAAAATGAAGAATTTACAACCTTTACATCAATTCTAAGAATCTTCTTTCCACTCCCTAATATTGCTATTACAAAGTTTCTCATTAATTCTCTCATACTACTTTACATTTAAATCCATATATTTAAATTAACTATATAATCTTAAACTTAAGCTATTTGAATAAATTTAACCAACTGATTTTCATTAATTTGTCCAATAATCCTTAAAAATGGCGATTTCAGTACGCATACGACATTCGTATTAGTAAAAATGGTGAAACTGATTTACATACAAATATAAATATATTAAATCATAAAACAAAAATTGTATAAATAAACAACAATAAGTTTAATTTATAACTCGGTTGTCTCACTATAATTTTCACACATTGCACAACAAAATTTAACTTCTGATAATATTTGAAGTATAAATATTATGTTTTTACAACATTACCATGCACAATGCAGCACGAGTTACCGGTTAGCAGCAATAACAAATCAAATATGTGCATCGTAAGTGAAAAAATATGTTATTTTAGTTCCATTTCCTTTCTTAGTACCAGATTTTTGTAATTTTACAAAGCTATTGTAATCTAAATGAAACACATGCAATGAACAAGTAAAAAAAACAGCTTATAACATGAGAGATAAGCATTACTTTCATCATTATTTTCACAAACACGATATAGAGTATATTGGTGGGCTCAAAACTGTAAATAAAAAGGGTGCATTGCCAGTTTTGGGAGGTGTGCGCTTCCTACAATATACTACGGCATCACATGTTGATTAATATAATCTAATGTATGAC
Source organism: Allium cepa (assembly GCA_030765085.1). Lineage (NCBI taxonomy): Eukaryota > Viridiplantae > Streptophyta > Magnoliopsida > Asparagales > Amaryllidaceae > Allium > Allium cepa. Next base: position 841,676,233 of record CM060932.1, read on the forward strand.
TAATCACTCCAAGGCACGAAGAAATCGTTGTCTTTTAAGAATGTTTTCCCCTTCTTTATCACAACGGGTAGAACGAAAACCTTCTTTCAGGATACAATGGAGACTAATCCGAGCAAGTTGTGATTACTTGCTCAGATCAGAAGAAACATTCAGAAGTTTTCAGACGAGTTTGATATAGAAGAAGAAGAATCGGGTTATTCTCTGCGTTGATGGAATGCGTAGTTATATAAGGAGTGAGGTGTCTTTTTGAACGGTCGCGACCGTTAGAAAACGGTTGTTACCGTTGGCTGTTGAATTTGAATTCAACAGTCATGAAAGTGTACCGTTTCGGACGGGGCGCTGCCCCCTGGACTCCTGCGACCTGACCGGGCAAGTCGAACCCCGTAGCGGGGACGTTGCCTCCGCACCCCCACCTTGGGGGTTGCCACCCTCGGAACCCCATCCGTAGGGGATCTTATTTGAAAAAACATTCAACATTACACGTTAAAACTAACCTGCCGTCACTGGACCCATAATTAATCTTTTCATTAACACAATCTTTAGGTGGAGAAGCAACGATTGCACTTGTTTTTTCCTTGTCTTCAAACATTTTATCGTTGTTACTTAAATGCTTCATGGATTTATAATTTCGTCCGCATCCCTTCAAACAGTCGCGTCCGCTTGACGGGTCGCACCCGTTTGCCTTTTGGTCGCTGCTGTTTGTTAACGGGTCACACCCGCCTGCTACTGGTCGCATCTGCTTGCATCCAACGGTACTGTTTCGCACCCGCTTGTACCTCTACAGTTGGGTCGCATCTGTTCGCCCGCGTCCGCTTCAATCGGCTCGCGCCTGTTTGCTTCTAACGGGTCGCACCCGCTAATGTTCGCGTCTATTCAACCCGCTCGCTTCAGAAGTCGCACCTCCTCAGCAATCCGCCTCTGTTCGTATAACCTGCAACTGTTAAAAAGCCTGGTCCAGTTGTAGTAAAAATACGAGTATCATATTAGACCCAAACACGAACCCGGCCCGGCCCGGCCCGGCCCAGTTCGTTTCGGTTCGGTCGGACGGACGGCGGCAGCGAAGCGCGCGCGCGCGTGTGATGGAGATGCATGATCTCCCTCCTCACAACGAAGTATACATTTGGGTGTCCCTAGGCCCCAACACCTTCATTGCAAAGCCATATATATCTTGGAATGGCTTTGCAAATTTGGCGATGTGGGACAAGTGCATTTCATTTACACTAGGAATTCCAACAATCCCCCACATAAATGATAATATACTTTTCCCCCACACAAAGCGAAATATCACAGAGTACATATGGAATAATACTTTATCGTGGATAAGTAGATATTTCACTTTGAACTTTCCCTAGTTAAAACTTATCGGATCTACTTGGCTAATCGGTGAATTATTTCATCTTGAACCGTCGGCCTTTATTGTATATCCAGACAATAATCTTTACAAAGCATTGATTCCCTTCTCATCCAATCTCTTGGTTGTGTTCATTTTGGTCCTGAACAAATTTTGGTTATGCGAGTGTTTTAGAGAATAAAAGCCTTTTAATATTCTCATAGAGCCGACCCAGCTCACACTTACATAGGTGATCGCAACCATTAAGAGTATCCTACATATACCCCACTTGTTATTTTCAAGATATGATCATCATTAAAAAACATAGTTTTAACCTTTAAAACTTCTGTAGGCATGCATTATATTTTGCACCATAGGAATGGAGTAGGACCAAGTCCAGACAAATGCATTACTTCTTGAGTTACTCATAACTGGTTTGCCTATTGATCCTAGTCCGTGGGATCTCCATTCGCTAGGATAGGTTTCCGTATAAGGTAACTCTTGTTGGTTTTAGGCTTTTAAACCCATTCCCCTCGATGCGCAGTCAATTTTCTCTCTTGATAAACCTTTAGTAAATGGATCCTCTAGGTTATCATTTGTTCTCACATAATCTATGGAAATAGTTCCATTAGAGAGTAACTGCCTAACTGTGTTATGGCGACGACGTATGTGTCGTGATTTGCCATTATACACAAGGTTTTTCGCTCTACTTAGCGCTGCTTGATTATCGCAGTGAATACATATGGCCGTCACAGGTTTTGGCCAAAATGGAATATCTTCTAAGAATTGACGAAGCCATTCTGCCTCTTCGTTTGCTGTATCTAATGTGATAAACTCAGATTCCATGGTGGATCGAGCTATGCATGTTTGTTTAGTAGATTTCCATGGCAATGCTGCTCCTGCAAGGGTAAAGACATAACCACTTGTGGATTTTGATTCCTCTGAATCTGCAATCCAATTTGCATCACTATATCCTTCTAAGACGGCAGGATATTTTCCATAATGTAAGGAAAAATTAGTGGTATTCTTTAAATATCCCAACACTCTCATTAGTGCTTTCCAGTGTTCCTTCCCTGGATTACTTGTATACCTGCTTAGTCGACTTACCGCGTAAGCAATATCTGGTCTGGTGCAATTCATCAGATACATTAAGCATCCTATTACACGAGAGTATTCCAGTTGCATTACACTCTCATCAGTGTTTTTATGCAGTACTTCTGATGGATTAAAAGGTGTCCTCACTCCTTTAATTCCATACCCTTGGAATTTTTCAATAACTTTGTCTACATAGTGTGACTGAGATAGTTCAATTCCATTAGGTGTTCTTATTATTTTGATTCCCAAAATAACGTCCGCAACTCCCAAGTCTTTCATATCGAAATTGTTGATTAACATCTTCTTTATAGTCTCTATTACTTTAGTATTAGGACCAAAGATTAGCATATCGTCTACATATAGACAAATCATCACATATGATTGTCCAACCTGTTTGTAATAAACAAATTTATCACATTCATTTATACGAAAACCATTTTTCATCATGACACAATCAAATTTTTCATGCCATTGTTTTGGAGCTTGTTTTAGTCCGTATAGTGATTTCACTAACCGACATACTTTGTTTTAATTTCCTTTGGAAATAAAACCCTCAGGTTGCTTCATGTAATTCTGCTCATCGAGATCTCCATTTAAGAATGCTGTTTTGACATCCATCTGATGAATTTCCAGATTATATATGGAAGCAATTGCTATTAACATTCTTATAGAGGTTATTCGTGTAACCGGTGAATAGGCATCAAAGAAGTCTACTCCTTTTTGACGATATCCTTTGGCTACCAATCTGGCTTTATATTTATCTATAGAGCCGTCTGACTTCAATTTCTTCTTGAAAATCCATTTGCAGCCAATTGGTTTTATTCCAGGTGGAATATCAACTATTTCCCAAGTTTTATTACGTAGAATTGAATCAATCTCACTTTGGATTGCTTCTTTCCAACATGAAGATTCAGAAGACGACATTGCTTCCTTGTACGTTTGAGGTTCGTGTTCGAACATATAAGTTAAAAAATCCGAACCAAATGTTTTGGAAGTTCTTGCCCTTACGATTCTTCTTGGTTCAACCTCCTCGTTGTCCTGATGAGTTTCATCTTCACATGTCTCATCTCTGTTATCTCTTGTCCTTTTTGGGACAGGATTTCCATCGTTTCTTTTATGTGGGAACACATCTTCAAAGAACGAGGCATCTCTTGATTCCATGATTGTATTTACATGAATACCATTTATATCAGACTTGAATACCAAAAATCTATAGGCACTACTATTTTGGGCTGGCCCAAGATAATAACAATCTACTGTTTTTGGTCCAAGTTTGACTCTCTTGGGAGGCGAAACTGGAACTTTTGCCAAGCACCCCCACACTTTCTGGTATTTAAAGCTTGGTTTGTGTCCTTTCCATATCTCATATGGAATTGTTCCCGTTTTATTGTGAGGAACTTTATTTAATATGTGATTAGACATATTTAAGGCTTCCCCCCACAAGTTCGTCGGTAGACCAGAAGTTAAAAGCATGGCAGTAATCATGTCTTTTAACATTCTGTTCTTCCTCTCGGCTACACCATTTTGTTATGGTGAATATGGAGCTGTTGTTTGATGAATTATACCATTTTCGGCACAGAACTGTTCAAATGGTGATTCATATTCTCCACCTCGATCAGCTCCCAATATCTTGATCTTTTTATTTAACTGATTTTCTACCTCAGCCTTGTATTTTATAAACGCGGTTACTACTTCATCCTTGCTATTTAAAAGATATACATAGCAATATCGCGTATAATCGTCAATAAAAGTAATAAAATACTTTTTCCCACCTCTTGTAGGTAGTGATTTAAAATCACATAAATCTGTATGTACCAAACCTAATGGTTCGGTGCTTCTGTCAACAGATTTAAATGGTTGTTTGACCATTTTTGCTTCTACACATGTCTCACATTTGTAGTTCTTATCTACTTGGAAATTTGGAATCAATCCCAAGTTTGATAATTTCTTCATTTTTCGGAAGTTTATGTGTCCTAATCTATCGTGCCATAGTAAAATTTCGTGCTCAAGCAAGTAAGAGACTTCAATTTTATTAATAGCACAATCAGAATACATAGATTTATTGCTGGTAACGGCTACATTTGCCTTAAATAGGCCATCACATAAATATCCCCTTCCGATATACATTCCAGCTTTGGACAGAATCATCTTGTCTGACTCAAACACCATCTTGAATCCCTTCTTTGATAGGACTGCACCAGAGATGAGATTCTGGCGTATGTTTGGAACGTGAAGCACGTCATTCAATTTGACAGTTTTTCCAGAAGTGAACTTGAGGATGACTGTGCCACTGCCTTCGATCATGGAAACTGCAGAATTACCCATGTAGAGTCTTTCTTTCTGATCGAATTTCTCGTATGTTGAAAACATGGATTTTTCAGAGCAAACATGACGTGTAGCTCCTGTGTCAACCCACCATTGGTTAGGGTTCTGAATCCAGTTGCATTCAGAAATAACCGCTGAAAAGTTGGACTTATCCATTTTCATGTTATCAACTGTTAACATCTCTGTTTTAGTGTAAAACAGTAAAATTCTTAAGATGTTATATGTCTAGTGTACTAAAACAGATAGCACGCTACAATAAACTTGTCGCACAAGTTTATTAATTAGAATTCCATTACGCTGGAATTCTGTATTAGATAAATGTAACAATAAGTTACGTTGCAAATAAATTACAACAACAACGTTATACTATTGTAAGAAATAGTACAACTTATAAACGGGAAAGATTACAGTGAATCTAACCAGCATATAAAGGAAATTCCGTCTGAGGCTTGTCGTAACAATTTCCTTAAGAATTTTATTTCAAAACTCTCCCAAGATACAACAGACGTAATCTGCACGAGATTGTAATGAGTATGTCAACTTTGTGATATGTATGGAATATAGAGCAGTAGAGCAAAGAAGCAGAAGAAATTAGATTGGAATTGGATGAGAATGTGATCAGTATTCTCTCTTATTTATAATTTCGTCCGCATCCCTTCAAACAGTTGCGTCCGCTTGACGGGTCGCACCCGTTTGCCTTTTGGTCGTTGTTGTTTGTTAACGGGTCGCACCCGCCTGCTACTGGTCGCATCTGCTTGCGTTCAACGGTACTGTTTCGCACCCGCTTGTACCTCTACAGTCGGGTCGCATCTGTTCGCCCGCGTCCGCTTCAATCGGCTCGCGCCTGTTTGCTTCTAACGGGTCGCACCCGCTAATGTTCGCGTCTATTCAACCCGCTCGCTTCAGAAGTCGCACCTCCTCAGCAATTCGAGTCCGTTCGTATAGCCTGCAACTGTTAAAAAGCCCGGTCCAGTTGCAGTAAAAATACGAGTATCATATTAGACCCAAACCAAAACCCGGCCCGGCCCGGTCGGACGGACGGCGGCGGCGCCGCGCGCGCACGTATATGATGGAGATGCATGATCTCCCTCCTCACAACGAAGCATGCATTTGGGTGCCCCTAGGCCCCAACACCTTTATTGCAAAGCCATATATATCTTGGAATGGCTTTGCAAATTTGGCGATGTGGGACAAGTGTATTTCATTTACACTAGGAATTCCAACAAATACTTGTAGGAATGTATTCAATTCCACAACTTTCACTTGAAACTTGTGACTTGAGTATTAAATATTCACTGTGATTCCTGCCTGTTTCGAATCCTGAAATAATTCATACATTATGTGTTTCTTTTTAACTGTTGATATCAAAACGCAATACTTTTGAATTAGGAATGTGTAATCACATAATATATGTAACATTCAACCTAGGGACGAGGCTCAAGGATAACTACAAAATATGAAATATGAGTGGACTAAAGTACGAGTGGCTACCTTTGGCGCTTTATCATCAACACGTGGATCACACATTTCCCTCGATATTTTCATCAAACTTGGACATTCCTGATTATAAAAAGCAGAACAAGTATTTTTTTAATTATGCAAGGGAGTCGGAGAAGTTAAAGGATGAAACTAATATACTAGTGCACTGGATGTGTAGAGTCTGTAGACCTATAGGTATACTGCAATAAGATAAGCAATAAGATGGTTCTTTGTTACAAACAATAAAATGCTTCTACGGAAATCTTTTTCTCTTCTGGATGAAAGAGAATAACCGGATTCTAATTCCTATTAAAACTAAGCTAAAAAAGACTTCATTGGTATTACCCAATTTTGAAGATACTATGAATTTCATTTGAGCAGAAACAATATAATAGATAAATCAAAAAAGTTCTGCACTATGAACTTTGTACCGCGCATGTCACTTAGATGAACCCTTGAAAGTAGCATAAACAAGAATGAAGAAATAGAATAAATAGTAAAGAAAATACGAAGAAAAGGGGATCAGACATCAGGAAATAAAATTATACGTGCAAGATCATCTACTGACTGAATTGATCGTGAAATGATAAGCGCTTATCTTATGTATATCAATATCAGTACCAATGTATAGTATTAGCTTATACATTAGTATTGATATTGATATACATAAGATAAGCACTTATCATTTCACGATCAATTCAATCGGTAGATAATCTTGCATGTATAATGATCATGCAATAAAATCAAAAAATTAAGGGTAAATATTATGCTAAATAGAGAGAGACATTCATCATTTGTTAGATTTTGATGATACAATATTCAATATTTAATTAGATTTTGAAAATATTTGAGTTTATATGGAACTACGACTCAAATTCATTGTCTATTTTATAGATTTTGAAGAGTGATTAATTGGCTTTGCACCGAAGGTCCCTATTTTCGATGTTGTTGTAAGAAAAGTCCCTATGATAATAAATATGTAAATTAAGTCCCTGTTTTTTGTAAATCAGAAAGCGCAAACTATCTTACGCTTTTCTTATAAAAGTGCAAGTTAACATGCGCTTTTCAAAAATTTAATTTTTTTTTGAAAATTTCAAAAAAATTTAAAAATCTCAAAATAAAAAAGCGCAAGCTAGCTTGCGCTTTTCTGCTAAAAGTTGCAAGTTAGCTTGCATTTTCTATCAGAAAAGTGCAAAGCACCTTGCGTTTTCTATTTTTCAAAAAATAGAGACTAAATTTACATACTTATATATACATGGACTTTTCTTATAACAACATCAAAAATAGGGACTTGTAACTCGTTTCTTGTAAAAAAATAGCATGTCAAGACTATTATTATAAGTATGCACGTATAGGGTTCATTAATGTGCGTGGAGATAATTGTATTTTTTTGGTTTTGGAAATTGATATTTCTTCTCAATTTTAAAGTTTTCTTTCGTAATCTTTTTGTTAAACTCAATAAAGGTTGTTTTGAGGAATTTCTATCTATTTTTTCACTTTCTAACTCTTTTAAAATCTAATTATGTATAGATTTTAGAAAAAACCCTAACCGTTGGTATCAGAGCTTAGTATAAAAAAATTGAAGAGAAATTTGATTATGAAGAAGATAAGTATTGAAAAACTTAATGGGAGAAACCGGAGGTTATGGAGGCGAAGATGAATGATTTTCTATATCTCAATAATCTTCACCAACCATTGGAAAACAAAAGGGGAAAACTAGTGCATCTAAAGCAAAGTGGGAAACGTTAAATAGGAAAACCATTGCAAGAATATGGTGTAGAAGATTGGTAAATCTAATCTTAAGGAAGATTAATCAATTGAAGAGCATCTCAATGATTTTCAAGTAATGTGAACCAATTGACAGTCGTAAATTACAAGCTGGATGATGAAACAAAAATCTTGATGTTTATGAGTTTATAATCAGAGATTTGGAAAATGCTTGTGGTTGCATTGAACAAATCAAATCCGGATAGAGCTGTTTCAACGGGTTTGGTGGTTAGTAGCTTATTTATTTAATGAGGAAATGCGATGGATGAACCTCATAGAAGATAAGGACAAGGAGGAAAATGAGTAGAAATCTAATTGAAGAGATTCAACTTGCAAGTAGGGTTAATCGTCGAAATGACCGTCAAAATGGATCAAACATGAAAAGGGGTTTCATCTGTTATTACTATGAAAAACATGGTCATCGGTTGAGATTTTGCAAAACGGTTAAAAAGGACAAGGAGAGGATGAAGACATTGGAAAAAGACCAAAATAAACAAAAAGATAATAGCAATGATGAGGTGCATTTAGATGAGGAATTTAATAACAATGTCCTATATGTGAATAAAGACAAAAGAAAAGATTGTATGCTCGCTTTAGGTGTTTGTTTCCACATATCTTTACTAATAAGGGGTTTTGCACCGAAGGTCCCTATTTTCGATGTTGTTGTAAGAAAAGTCCCTATGATAATAAGTATGTAAATTAAGTCTCTATTTTTTGTAAATCATAAAGCGCAAACTATCTTGCGCTTTTGTTATAAAAGTGCAAGTTAACTTGCGCTTTTCAAAAATTTAAATTTTTTTGAAAATTTCAAAATTTTTAAAAAAATTTCAAAATAAAAAAGTGCAAACTAGCTTGCAATTTTTTGATAAAAGTTGCAAGTTAACTTGCATTTTCTGTCAAAAAAGTGCAAAGCACCTTGCGTTTTCTATTTTTCAAAAAATAGGGACTAAATTTACATACTTATATATACAGAGACTTTTCTTATAACAACATCAAAAATAGGGACTTGTAACTCGTTTCTTGTACTAATAATACAAATTCTCCACTTTGGTGAAGCTTTTTTGGACTTCCAAATCAGCCCCTGTACAAGTAACTTCCCAACCCACATCGAAGTGGGCATATCAGTCAATTGTAAACTCACGTTTTACTCCCCCACTTCTTTCGCCAGTTGTTCAAGATTCTTCCCGTTTTAGCTCCCCCACTTTTTTCTGCCCATGTTTTCTCCTAACCTCCTTCCCTTCTTTCCTGCCTCGCCTACCTTTTCCAACCTACACCTTCTTCCAATCCTTTTGCAACCGCCAATTTCAGGCACCCCTTCTTCCTTCTCCTCATGTTGCTTTCCTCCCCAGTTTCTCAATTACACGTTCAAATCGACCATCGACCGACCTATTGTTTCACCTCCATTATCTGTGTTGCCATTTTCCGCTTCATCCATATATGAAGTCTGATTTCATTTCGTTTCCGATGCGGTTGACGAATTCAGTTGCATGCTCCGCTCAAAGCCTTTGTTTACCAGCGGCGGGGTGGAGGTTGGTCCATTTGTGATGACGTGCCAGCCGTGCGACCTTTTGAATAGGTATTGTATAGTACGCTTCTGTTTTGTGATCTTCGCTGCAGGCTCCACTTGAAGGTGGTCTTTGTCGGCCTCTTTTTACCGTTGATTTTGCTTGCTTTTCACTATGAACTCTCTGTTTTTATCCTTACCTATTTATCATTTTCTAAAACAGGCTTCTGTTTGTCAACGTTAGCTTCAGGCTCGCCACAATGGCTTACTTTCTCACCGCCATGGTGGAGATACGTCAGCTGCCAATGATCTGCCAGGCATAGGGCTTTCTTCTCCACTTGATGTTGCTTACTTTTCACTACTTATTCTCTTTTTGTACCGTACCGACTTATCGATTTGTGTAACAGCCTGTTGTTTTCCCAAGTCCTTCGTACGGTCAAGTCAGTTGCATTCTCTGCCGCCGACTCGCTGGAGCTACCTCATTTGGTGCTGCTTTGCCATCCACATGGCATGCTGTCAAGCTTGATGCTGCATACTATAGTTTGATTGGGGTAATGGAAATACATATGCTCGGTTCACCATAGTCTAATTTGTTTGATTTATTATGCTTATTTATTTACATAATGAGCTCTGTTTAAAACATCCATATTTATCGTTCTCTGTGCTGCAACATATACACTGCAGTCCGCATCAATTAGTTTTAGTGTGCGATATTACAGTTCTATTTTGTTCCTTCAGTATTTACTATGCTCGGTCCACTACGTTCTAAAACGTATGAATTATTATGCTTAGTTTAACAACTGCATGTTCCTGGTGGATAATATGCTGCTGTTTCCCGAATTCATTTGTACGCTCAGCTCAACGGCCTTCTCTGTCGGTGGCGCAGTGGAGCTACCTCAATTGGTCCTGCTGTACCAGGCATATGTCCTTTTCTCCCAAGGTAATCCTTCTATCTTATTTGTAACTAATCGTTTGATGTATATTTTTCATTTCAACAACCATTTTTCATAGATGGTGATACAACTGGATGTGGCTATGTATATTATGAAGTCGGTAGATTTTGCACATAATGGATTCATATTAGCCAGTTTGATAATTGAAGATGAACTTTCTACTACAATTCAAACATGGGACTTCGGCAATTTCGTCTCCTACTATGGCTCATTATATCTAAGTTCCTACTGATTATAATTTCCTAGGTATCTTTATCTTCATTCGGTTGTTCTTTGCTATTTAGACTTTTCTTAGAACTGTTGTATAACATGGTGCTTGATTTTACTGGATGCTTTGTTTGAATTATTGTTTTATCCTGTTATGATCTTTTAACAAATACATGTTAATCATGGACTGTACCTTCGGATGTATATTGCAGAACGTTTTCTGCACTGCAATAGATACAATGTAATTCACAGTTGGTATTTCGTATGCTCGGTTCACTAGGTTCTGCTACGTACGAATTATTATGCTTACTTTACCAAACGTGTGTTCCTGATGGATAATAGGCTGCTATTTGACGAACTCATTTGCAGGTTCAGGTCAACGACTTTCTCTGTCGGTGGTGCGATGTAGGCAGTTCAATTGGTGATGATGTGCCAGGCACACAGCCTTTTGTCACAGTTGACGGTGCTTGCTTTTGAACAGATATTCTCTTTTACAAACTTACCTACTTAACATTTTGCATAATATGCTATATACAATATGCTGCAAACTCAGTTCACTGTCTATGTCTACGATTTTCTTGCTACCGGATTAAATTATTAGATTTTAACTTGCACAGTTCAAATTTATTTTGTTCACTATATTCCACTGTGTATGAGTTTTTTCATTTACTTATTTTGAAAATCGACTCTTTTTCCTTCTTCTCAAATATCCCAATGCAGAGTCTATTTTCAGCCCACATATTAAAAATATAGCAGTTAATTCCTGCTAACTTAGTTCCGGTTAAACATTTCTGTTTTATTTTACCTGTTTAAACTCTGAAATATCCCCTTATTTATTACCCTTCCCTGACTACGTACACAAATATCCACTTTATGCTTCCTCCTCCTGTCTTTACACGTCTACAATCTTGCTACAACTAGGCATTCCACCCCCTTCTTCCTTGCTTACATCACTGCTTCAAAGTTCATTTCCCCCCGGTTATGATGATAATGTCATTCCTCATTTTTTACCCACTGTTTCACAACACCATTTTTTTCCATTACAGCCACTTTACCTTCCCTTATTACCGTGTTTATTCATCATTTATTCTGTTACATGTTTTTTTTCACCTCTGATTGTCAAACAGATGGATGTCGAGCAACGCGAACAACGTCGTTTGGCATAGCGAGCCCGACAACAATGAATGTCCAACGATGCATGACAAGTTCAGCTGGCTAACTGTAGACGACAACGGCGTGCGCAACATGTGCTTACATCTGAATTGCAGCTACCACCTACAACCGGTACATGTATTACTCTTTTCCATTTTGCTTTTCCCATAAATCTTTTCCTGCCCCATTAGTGGGTTTGCCTTTCCTGCAGTTTTACTTCACCCACAGTCCATAGACTCCTTGTGTACATCGAAAATGTTTATATCAATTATATAAGCTTCCGCGTACATCTTTGATTTTAAAATTTTATTGATTACCCTATACACTTTTTTCCCAACAACTTCTAAATTTGCAAATTACAACTGCAGCAGACATTTTGACGACGTATACCGTCGACTGCGCATCGTAAAATTTAAAATGAAAAAACTTTGTTTACGTACTGACGTACCGACGGATTTCACTGTTGACTATTTCAATTTTCAGACCAGTTTATTTGGATTGCTGTATGCTTTTGTACCTTTGTTCGCTAATGCAGCATTATGTATTTTTTTTCCACATAAGCATTATGATTTTTATCACTTCTGGCTGAAATTTATGATTTGCTTACCACTTACATGTTCCGCGTTCTTCAAATTTACACATCTACCTTTCCCCGCTCCTGTACCTGCACACACTTTCCTACATGAAATTACGTACACATCTTTCTTGCATGTGCATTGTACTGCATTTTCCATTTATGAGTCTATGACCACCTGTTACTGTATACTGGACGTACACATATGGATATAGCCAACTTTCAACTACTTTCAGTTACCTAAAATTTGGGTTCCGAATTTCAGCAGGTTGCCTGTAGTACGACTTCATTCCGTGTTCATTTACCACCAAGTTCGAACGTCATATTACCTCAAATACGTACGTGCTTCAAATTTCAAACATACACCGCCACATCTCTATTCCATGAGTACAATTTATTACAACTGTATAAAGGTAAAACAATGACCAGTATCATGTCGGATAAACATACCTGCTAATTGAAGTGGGGTGGTTGCCTTACTATATTCCCCCATCAATTTGTCAAAATAATTTGACACAATATGCAAACTGCACAACAAAGTGAATTCACACGGTAATTTTTTTTCTACAGTATACATTCCACACAGTTCTCTTCTCCGTCATCCGATTTTACACCAGCTCGTCTCACTCACGTCCATCGGACGTGCCTACATACTTGTGCATTTAGAGCAAGTTGCTAAGGTGGAATCTGCTAATGATGGAGATTTGGATATTAAAGGCATATGTTCTGCTAGATTGAAGATGCATGATAGAAGAATGATGAAGTCTATAAGTGTTAGGCACATTCAAGAAATTATAGAATCTTATTTCAGTGGGACGGTTGAAGGTAAAGACTTTAATTTTTCAACTCAATGTGGAGTCACAAGAATTTGGATGGGTACTAGGGAGGTGTTGCGCACAAAAAGAGTAAGCAAAGTTGTATACAAATTGCTTGGTACAACGTTAGAGTGAGAGGATTTCTCAAAACAGCGTTGGAGAAACAAATTTGTCTGAATCAAGGTGGAGCATGCAACGGTGAACCATAAAATCTGCTTGGAGATCTTTGTGGTATTTCAAACAATTCTGATTTATTGATAATATGCATGTTCAATTAAAAAATGTGCATATATAGATGGTCTGAAGGTTAGTCGGTTTTTGGAATAGTAATATTAATTTGTTTCTATGGTAATATTAGAGATAGTTTGAATTTTGAGATTCAAGTGGAGCTTGGATGACATTTATAAAATATCGTATCAAGGTGGAGACTGTTAGATTTTAGTGATACGATATTCCATATTCAAGTATATTTTAAAGATACTTGAGTTTATGTGGAATTGTGACTCAATTCATTGCATATTTTTATGGAATTTGGAGATTTTAAAGAGTGATTAATTGTCTATTTTATTGCTTTAAAGAAGGCAATGAATTATCTACGTGGAAAAGATTTATGAAAGTATTCAATAGCTGGTCCATTAAATATGTGTCGAGAAAATTGTATTTTTTGGGTTTCGGGAATTAAGAATTGATTTTTTTGCTTTAAATTAGAATTGAGAAAATTGTATTGTTCAGTGACCAAATCTTCTATTTGATTTTATTTAAACAAACTATGTTTATCAAATTGATTTTGAACGAAAAAAGTTGAAATCAAATCTATTATTAGAAACAGGAAATTATTGTCAAGAAAAAAATTTCACAGCTTTTTAGCCTCAAGGACAGACCTTCAATATTTTATCCTGAATGACAACTTTCTGTATGTATCAGTTTTTAGTTATTGATGGCAGTTTTTAGGTATCAGTTTGTAGTTATCGGTAGTAGTTTTTAGGTATCAGTTTTTAGCTTGGTAGCAGTTTTGTTGTCCTTATGAATAATTTTGAAAAATATTTGTCCTTATCAATAATTTTTAGAAAAATGTTTGTCCTTTTGGTATAAATATTGAGATCATGTACTTGAGGCAAAAAATATACAAACTTTCGTCCTTTAAATTAATTCCCTCTATTAGAAAATCGTAAGGAGATTATCAAAGAAACTTTTAAATAATCCGAGAAACTGCTGAATTTATTTGTAAAATGATTTGATATTAGGCTGACTTGTGAAACTATTGGACTTAATTGTAAAATATTTTTTTTAAAATTCAAATCATATTTTTTCATCGAACATTCTCTTATTATAGGACTCCAAAACAACAGGAAAAAAAGCTAATCTCCTTGTGGGAAAAACACTTTCTTACCAACCTCATCCATTAAATAATAGTAAAAATGAAGAATTTCCAACCTTTACATCAATTCTAAGAATCTTCTTTCCACTCCCTAATATTGCTATTACAAAGTTTCTCATTAATTCTCTCATACTACTTTACATTTAAATCCATATATTTAAATTAACTATATAATCTTAAACTTAAGCTATTTGAATAAATTCAACCAACTGATTTTCATTAATTTGTCCAATAGTCCTTAAAAATGGCAATTTCAGTACGCATACGACATTCGTATTAGTAAAAATGGTGAAACTGATTTACATACAAATATAAATATATTAAATCATAAAACAAAAATTACATACATAAACAACAATAAGTTTAATTTATAACTTGGTTGTCTCACTATAATTTTCATACATTGCACAAAAAAATTTAACTTCTGATAATATTTGAAGTATAAATATTATGTTTTTACAACATTACCATGCACAATGCAGCACGAGTTACCGGTTAGCAACAATAACAAATCAAATATGTGCATCGCAAGTGAAAAAATATGTTATTTTAGTTCCATTTCCTTTCTTAGTACCAGATTTTTGTAATTTTACAAAGCTATTGTAATCTAAATGAAACGCATGCAATGAACAAGTAAAAAAAACAGTTTATAACATGAGTGATAAGCATTACTTTCATCATTATTTTCACAAACACGATTTAGAGTATATTGGTGGGCTCAAAACTGTAAATAAAAAGGGTGCATTGCCAGTTTTGGGAGGTGTGCGCTTCCTACAATATACTACGGCATCACATGTTGATTAATATAATATAATGTATGACTAATCACTCCAAGGCACGAAGAAATCGTTGTCTTTTAAGAATGTTTTCCCCTTCTTTATCACAACGGGTAGAACGAAAACCTTCTTTCAAGATACAATGGAGACTAATCCGAGCAAGTTGTGATTACTTGCTCAGATCAGAAGAAACATTCAGAAGTTTTCAGACGAGTTTGATATATAAGAAAAAGAATCGGGTTATTCTTTGCGTTGATGGAATGCGTAGTTATATAAGGAGTGATGTGTCTTTTTGAACAGTCGCGACCGTTAGAAAACGGTTGTTACCGTTGGCTGTTAAATTTGAATTCAACAGTCATGAAAGTGTACCGTTTCGAACAGGGCGCTGTCCCCTGTACTCCTGCGACCTGACCGGGCAGGTCGAACCCCGTAACGGGGACGTTGCCCCCGCACACCCACCTTGGGTGTTGCCACCCCCGGACCCCCCTCCGTAGGGGGGTCTTATTTGAAAAAACATTCAACGTTACACATTAAAACTAACCTGCCGTCACTGGACCCATAATTAATCTTTTCATTAACACAATCTTTATGTGGAGAAGCAACGATTGCACTTGTTTTTTCCTTGTCTTCAAACATTTTATCGTTGTTACTTAAATGCTTCATGGATTTGGCTAGCTTCTTTGTAGCGTACTTACATCTATCAGTAGTGGGTTTTCCAGTACCTTAGGCAGAAACAGATTCCTTGGGGATAACTGATTGTGATTTCTTTTTCTTGCAAATCAAAAAAGTTGACATAATATTATAACACAATACCAAATGGGTATGATTACTTGCAACAAATAATACACACGTAAGTTTTTTCCTACCTTTTAATTTTGGCAGATTAATGGTCATTGCATCTCTTAATGTGGTTTAATCCTGATAAAACAAATATTAATATTGTTGCAACTAAAGAGCTTTTACCATCAAAGCATTATGAAGAATATTGAACATACCTCTTTTCCTTTAAAGGGAATTAGGGACCTATTTATTTTTCTCTTTTAACTTTTTGGAGAATTGGTGCCTTTCCGTATAAGGTGGCTGAAGTCTTCTTACAATTTTCTTCATCTCTGTCAGATGTGGCGGTTGGCTTCTTAATCACAAATTTTAAATTATTTTCTTCCTATATAAATATTGAGAATATAACTAATTCTGACCAATCATCCATTAATATGACAGCTGCTAATGTCATGTAATGTAAAGGAAGCATTATAAGGAGTCATATTATCCTAACCCAACTTCATCGTGTAGATAGTAAAATTGTGCTTATGATATATATTGCTTGCTTTGAAACTTGAATATCATCTACCCATTTTCTTTTCTTCTTTAATTTTAAACAAGTTCCCAAGTTAGATACATTTTTGCTATTTATGAACAAGTGTTCATCATCATTTCTCTCATACTCACTAGAATTCTCTCCATTTCCTTATGACAAAAAATTGACAGTACAAATTGCATGTTCCTCCTCTTCAACACCAGAATCCTTAATGTTGTGTTGATGACACCAGAATCCTTAATGTTGTGTTGATGACAAAATCATTCTTTTTAACCCTGATACACATAGAGATCAACATGCAATTATTTGGACCACAGATGGCTAATTAAACATCAAAGTGCAATACAATGCATCTCCATGGAACTACATTGAAACCGTAGAATATTATAACTAAGAAAATATGCTGTTGATTCATGCAAATTAACGAAAAACGAAGAGGAAAACCGTAAAAAAAAGAAGAAGAAAAAAAAAAAAAAAAAAGCGCTTCCATCTGAAAGAGAAAAAAGTCCAAGGATGTGACCCAGTAAGAAAATAACCATATTACGTGTATTATCCTTTTTTTTTTTTTTTTTTCTTAAGTTTTATGCTTATCTCCTTTACAGCAATAATAACAAAGGAAAAATGGTGGGGAGGAGGGGGGAACGATAGATAAACATGTAATAAGTCCGTATGAAATAGAAATAAAAGGAGATAGCAAATGTCTGTATGCAACTATGTATATGTGAACAACTGAATAATATGATCAAGTAATGCATACAAACTGCAAAGTACATACTGAGTACATGTATAACTGCAGGAAAGTAAATGGATGGCATGCTGTTTGAAAACAAGTGGGAATTCAAGTTTAAATGTCATCAAGCAACGTTGATGCAATTGCAAACTATAAAATTTGAAGTTTCATATGTTTCAAATGGAAGTGGGGTTGTAGTTGTTTACAACAGTGTAAATGATACACCGAATCAAAGTACTGGAATACTGTGATAAATATGTTTGTATGTTTCATTTACCAGTTCTACACGACTTATCCAGTTGATTTGATGTACATGGTTCAGAAAATTCTAACATTGCACATTGTCTCAAACCAAGTCATAGAACAAGACGTGTATATATTCAGTAAACTTCAGTCCATTTAAGATTTGCTTGACTGAACAATACAATACGTGTTATAAACAAATAAGAATCCGTTATAAAGAAATAAGAGCAGAAGCAATTAGAGAAAGAGACAGAAGAAATATTATTCATTCTTAGAGATTAGTAATATATTTACATTACATAGCATACTTTATATAAAGGCTTCAGAGCTAAGAATTGAACTTATCCCACGATGTGGGACTAAACAAAACAATATGCAAGCATATTCACATCATGATTTACATATATTATAACACTCTCCGTTGAATATGCGTTTTCAAAATCTTTAATGCTCTAATAACTTGAAATTATCCCCTTTTTGAAACGTGTATGTGATTGCCCCTCTCATTATTATCTTGCTTTCATTTATCCATTCGGTCGATACAGATATTGTCAGTTGCCTCATTAAAAACCCCTGTTAGAAAAACCTTGAACGAGGAAAAGAGTGCAGCTTGTAAAATCATATTGAAAATGATATTCTTTCTGAAAGGTTTGATAATTCGGAATCTAAACAATGCATCATTAAAACCTTACTAAGAAAAAGCCAATGGGAAAATAAAAATCTTAGTGAAGAAAAAAGAGTACAATAACAAATTTTATTAATTATATCATTTCATCAGATGAAGTTTGATACTTCAAGATCAAACTAATGCTTCGTTAAAACCTTAGTAAGAAAAACTCAGTGGGAAAAATATTAAATAAGGAAAATGAGTACATTATAACTTATTTTAAATGTTGCTGGGGAGTAGATACTTCTGAATCAAGATAATGCCTCATTAAAACCTTACTAATAAAAACCAGTGGAAAAATCTTAGTTAAAGGAAAAGAGTGCATTATAAAATACTTATGGATGCTCCTTCTGATTTAAAAGTTTCCTCTGAATTCGTATTCGTCATTCGATAACTCAAATTGGTTATAGATACTTCCGGATCCATAAATATGTATCTCATTAATAATACAATTTATTAATAGTTTACTCCGCTACAATAAAAAAATTTCAATATTATTTCTTCCAAATATGATTTACATTTTATGTATTTTGTTTGCTATCTTTATGAAAAACACATCATGCGCTTTCATTTTTGTGCTTCAAATCAGTTTTGCACATTGCAACTACATCTTTGATGAATATTAAAAGTTTCATTACAACAATACTAAAAAGCAGGAAGTAATCTACCCATCTTCAAGTGCATTAAGATTTTCATTACAACAATACTTAGAAGAAGATTGTAATATACATTCCATGTTCTCTGCATTCTTTATAGTCATCAAAATTATTTATATTCTTTGGGAACCTATATAATTTAATAAGTTTTGCATATCGCGACTAACACTTTAATGGTATTAAGGGTTTCATTACAACAATACTTAAAAATAGAAAGTAATCTACTCATCATGAATTATATCAAGATTTTAATTGCAACAATAATTAAAAGTAGGTTGTAATCTACGCTCCTTGTTCTTTGCATTCTTTATAACCACGAAAGTTATTTATATTCTTCGGGAATTTGTATACTTTCACCATTCAATATGATTCCAAACCAGATGTTTTGAACATTATCATGTGGTCTTGAAGGATTCACACTGACATTGATCTTTAAACAAAAAGTAATAGTTTGGATCATTGTAATAGTCTGTTCTAAAAATCACCAATTCAAATGAGAAAGAATATAAAAATTTATAATATAGATGTTATACGTGGACACGTGTATATATCCATATATGTAAATATCCAGCTAACAACATAAAGTTTGTTATGAGCTCATCTTATAAATTATGTATAGGTATTATTTAATGAATTAAATTAATATAAATGTTGAATGACCTGAAGTTGTGTATGTATTTAAATGATCTATCCAATAAATAAATTCCTCCAATTGAAGATCAATGAATAAGAACAAATTCTAATAAACAATAATATCCTTCCATCTTTAAGGTAAATCATCGTGCTGATAACGTGTTATAAACAAATAAGAATCCGTTATAAAGAAATAAGAGCAGAAGCGATCAGAAAGAGGCGGAAGAAAAATTATTCATTCTTCAGGGATTAGTAATATATTTACATTACATAGCCTACTTTATATAAAGGCTTCAGAGCTAAGAATTGAACTTATCCCACGATGTGGAACAAAACAAAACAATATACAAACATATTCACATCATGATTTACATATATTATAACAATATGTTCTCTATATAACACTACTTACAACAACCGTTTTTAGGAAAATTTGCAGAGCTAAGCTAGTTTCTGCAGAGAATAACAAGATTGGCCCTGTTTGAAAAATAATTACAAAGATAGACATGTTTTGGCAACATAAATATTGGCGCATTTTGAAAATGCGCCAACAGCGAATTTTCAAAATGCACCAACAAACGACTTTTGAAAAGTCACCAAAACAAAACAAAAAACCTGCTAACAAAAACTTGTGAGACAAAAACTCATTTTCCCCCACCTTCATTTCTTCAAACACATAGCTGAACCCATTTTCCCCAACTTTCCCCAACTCTTTTATTTCTTCAATTTTTAATCAAATTCTTTCAAAAATTTGTCAATGGCAAGCATGTCCGGCATTGAACAAAAAATAGGAACGAATTTAAACTCATAATATGTCATTTCAATTTTAGGGCATTGAAAATTATGGCATTGGTGTAAGAATATGATTCAAGTAATAAACGTCATTAGAAAGGTAGATGCGTACAAATTGCCCTTATTGTAATGTATGGTTGTTTGGTTGATTTTAATGTTATGGATATTAGGTAATGTATGGAAACCTATTTATAGACATTGTTGCAACTCGGTGTTGAATTTCTTTGTTACAATAAGATAGTTTGGTCTTCTTAATCATTGTTCGATAGTCTACCTAATTTTATCGAAATGAATCGATTTTCAATATTTGTATTTTATAGAGGATGTTGAGATGGATCCCAGACCAGTTGATGGTAGGATATTATTTCTTCAAGCCCAGCATCGTACCTCTAGCAAATATGGATGCAGGTGGTTTAAAATAAATTGTAATATTGTGCCACTTGATATAATTCCTGCCTTTTAATTATGTATTTATCATTTGATCGGCATGACGATCCAGATATCACTATAGATCACTCCACATCGATGAAGAAAGTGACTTCAAACCATCCAGAAGTATTGGCTGAGATTGAGAGGGCTGGATTTTTACACATAATGAAGTTAGGTTACATTCAACTTGACCACTATCTTATCACTGCTTTTGCAGACAGATGGGGAACAAAGACCTCCACTTTTTATTTCCCTATTGGTGAGATGACGATTACACTAGGAGATGTAGCACTGTTGCTAGGTTTGCCTATTGAAAGCAATCCACTAACTTATGGAGAAGCAGCATATGATTATATGCAATTGTGTCGTGATTTACTTGGTCTTGACCCACTCTCTGAACAAACAAGGGGTAATGAGTTCGTGGAAGTCATGTGGTATTGACGTCAATTGTCGCACGATTTTTCAGCTAATGCTACAGAGGTTCGGATTCAACAGCGAGCACGTGCTATTATTTTGCACATTATTATTTCCCGATTGATGTGCGGTCATACAAAGGCTCAAGTAGATCTGAAATGGTTAGCATATCTTGCTGATTTAGGGGAGTGTGGTAAGTTTTCTTGGGACAATGTTGTGTTATCTTATACATATATGAAGTTATCTAGGCTTTCTCTTTTGGAGAATAAATCTATTGGTGGATGTCTGACACTGGTAGAGGTTTGAAATAAATTTCAATATTTTACTGTTTTACATGATTTGTCTCATTTTTTGTAGTAATATTGCCTTTTAAATGCAGCTTTGGTTGTGGACATATCTTCCTGTCGGAAGATTGTTAGTAACAAATGTTGTTGTCGATGCCGTTAGGGTGTCGGTATATTTTTTATCCTTTTAATTTAGTTGAACAGTAAAATTTCCATGTGTAGTATTCAATTGTTAACATCGTATAACTGGTGGGTAGGACCAAAAAAAGGCGTCAAACTCCAAGACGGAATGTTAAGTTCTACGGCAACAACTTAGATGTGCTAGAGGATGACAAGGTGACATAAACACCGTACACACATGAAGTGCTGGCATAGCTTCCAATCATGTGCACATCTGCTAGATACTTGTGGACTGCGATAGTACCACTCATATGTTACACCCAGGCTGCATTTCACTTACCTGACAGGGTTATGAGACAGTTCGGTATGATGCAGCATATACTGGATGATGCTCCACAATGCACGTTTACGTACAATGAAGAGGAATATGGAACGTACATTCAGTTGTGAAATGAGCGCCATACAGCTACGCAGATTATGAGAGAGCCCACCATTACGCTAGAGCAATACAAAAGGTGGTGCTGGAACATAACACAATGATATGTTCTTCAGGCACCAGTAGAGGCAGTGTATAGAAGTCCGTACGTTACTAGAGTACCACTTGAGAGGAATGTGGTAATTTGATGTTGTAAGTAGTATTTCAATAAGTTATGATAGTTGTATATGATGCTAATTTTCCTTCAACTATACAAGCTGCTGGTATAAGCAAGGCATGGGAAGAAACAGAAAATCTTTGCAAACGACAAACCGACGAGGAGGATAACAGAATATGCACTAACATCCAAAGGATTATAGATGATGTGTTATTCAGGAATAAACTTGATAGACCCAGACCTCCATCTCCACCTCCAACGCTTGTGTACACATGACGTCGTCCTAGTGGAGGTTCCGGTTCACTATCATAAGGCACCTTGTCACAAACTGCACTAGTACAAGAAGAAATTGCTCATGGCTCATCTCAACCAATAGCCACATTACCTTCGGTCTTCATTGCACGTCGAGTAAGGAGTAGCAGTAGTAGTTCGAGACCAGTGGTAACGTCAACAAAAAAGAAGCACGGTAGAATTTCATGAGCTTCACGACTAAATTGGTAATGTTACTGTTGTTTGATGTGAATAGCTAGGGGTGATGTGTAATGTGATATATAATGTACTAGTTAATGTTGTTTGAATTTTTGTAGTTGTGATTTGAAATATGACGTTGAATTGTGTATTAATGTGATTTCACACCATTTGATAATGTGCTGTATTTACCATTGTAATTTGATGTTGTTTAGTAATATGATTAGTAGTTGTAGGTGTTGTTGCTCTAGTTTCTGCAGCAGCAGGTATTTATTGGCAAATTTTGAAAATTCGCCAATTGTAATCCCCTTCTTCCTTTTTTCATTCTTTTTTGCTTCAAAATCGAACCCAAAACCCAAATTTGTACAAAATCATTCATATAAGTCAATAAGGATGGTATTTTGTCCAATTTCTTGCTCTATACTTACATTTGTAGATGTATCCTGCACGTTTCTTCAAATTTTTTTCAAATTGGAAAGTAAATCTATCTAAACCATAGTTGTAAGTTTATTCAATTTTGGTATTTCATTCAACTTTTCTTTTAGATGAAAATGGATGATTGGAATATCGATGATGAAACAATGATCAAAATATATGATGATTGCGAACAAAATGTCCATGCCAAATTGCAGAATATTCATTTGTCGCAACCGTTATATCATACCCCATCAGAAATGTATGACATGAGTCAAATTGTATATGTTTCAATTTATTTGGACAATGTTTCTTATCTAATCTAGCTTCGTACTAAAATACTTTTGTTAACAGATTTACAAGTCTTGAGGATACCGGTGGAGAATGTAGTGCTAGACCATCACAACACTCATGATTCAAACATTGACATTGATATAGATGTTGATATAAATAGAGATACTGGACATGATCCTTTAATTGATAGTATGGCTGTTGCTATGAGGGCTAATAATGATGCATGTTGGGTAGAACGAGTGCAAGCGAACAATGAACCGTTGGACTATGACTTTCCGAACGTAGATGATGTTGAAGGTGATGGTGATGAAGCTTAAATGAAAGTACTATTAGATGATAATCTATGTACTGCACAAATGATGACAAGATCGGTTGTTGCTAATCTACAATTTGCTAGGGAATATTTTTCCACCGCTTGCATACAAAATGGATTTGCTGTTGGGATGGTATTTCAAAGTAAAGAAAAGCTTCTGCACCAATTAACCAAATGGTCAATTCTACATGGAGTTTCGTACAAGCCGATCAAGTCGAATAAGACTATATACACTGCTATATGTAATGTTGACACTAATTGTCTATGGAGAATACATTCAATAATCTCAAAGAAATCACAATCTGGATGGTGGAAAATTAGAAAGTTGCCTAGTGAACATAACTGTGTCAATCCTACTGTTAATTCCAACCAAAAGCAAGCCACTTCTAATTTTCTTATGTCAAAAATCATGTCTTTTGTCAAGGCCGATTTAGATATCTCAGTGGGTACAATCCAAGTGCTTGTCGACGGTCAAATTTTCATCAAAGTTAGTTACATGAAATCTTAGCGAACATTAAGTAAAACAATAGAAAGAATTTATGGTGATTAGGCTAAATCGTATGCGACTTTGCCTCAATATTTCAAGGAAATAAAGATAATAATCCGGGGACTGTTGGACATGTGACCCACGATGAAGTTGGAGTATTTGATCATACGTTTTGGGCATTTGGCCCTTGTATTACAGGTTTTCTACATTGTCGGCCATTGCTATGTATTGACGAGACACGTTTGTATGGTAAATACAAAGGGACATTTCTTGTTGCTACTACTGTAGATGCGGATAACTATCTGTTTTCATTAGCTTATGCAGTTGTCGAATCCGAGTCATATGATAGTTGAGTTGGTTTTTTTCTTGCATATGTGAGTTCATTCAGTGTTTGCAATCATCGAATTACTTTCATATCAGATCGAATGAAAGGAATTCCGAAATATTTACAGGACAAATGGCGAGAACCACACAAACATAGGTTTTGTGCAAGACATCTTAAAGCTAATTTTCAAACAGCGGGTTTTAGTGAGAAACGACTTACAGGTTTATTTTATTCAGCTACCTGTGCTTCAGAAGCAGTTAAGTACAACAAAATCAGAGAAGAAATCAAAGCAACAAATCCATGGGCTCATGAATGGATTGAAAGAAGTTTAGAAAATTTTGAAGAAAATTGGTCCCTATGCAAAGATGATGGAGTACGCTTTTGTAACAACCCTGTATTTTCTGATTGTCTTTAATTGTATATTTTAATTATTATAATTGAATTCTTGATTTAAAAACTTTATTTTATCTATTAAAATGAATAATTTTGTTATTTTAAATATAAATTTTGGTTTTAATGTAAATTATAATTTCAAACATGTATAAATTGAATATTTTCCAAAAAAATGAATTTTGGTCAAAATGATCAAACTTTGACTTTTAAATTTAAAATTTGAAAGTATGAAATTTTTTAATTTCATATTTTATTATGAAAATAAATAAAATTTTAGGAACACTGCTTTTCGTTTCGTTGAAATCTGATTTATAATATAAAAGTTATGCCTTTTTAACCATTGTGTGAAATTTGTTGTATTTAACAAAATTGTTTATTTTAAATTATACAAATAATATTTTATTTGGTCAAGCAATGTTCTAATGTATGTTTATATGGGTAAAATAACATGTTATGTATATATTTTGGTTTTAAAACATTTTAAAAAATGTAATTGACATTTTACAGTGTCAGTTGTATTTTTGTTTACCATTTCTAATTCCAGCTTCAATTAATTTAAAAAAAATTCTTTATTTATTTTTCTATTTTTTTGAGATCTTGTTTTTTTCTAATTCCCACTTTATTTTGTTCCTCATTTACTTTAATTATTTGAATTTTATTTGTTTTAAAGTGAAATAAAAATTCTCTAAGGCGAAATGGTATTTTATTTGTAATTTTCATGTCCTATTTCCAATTTTTAAACAATTTCTTTAATTATTTTTCTATTTTCTCTAAATTCAATTATTTGTTTCAGTTTGGATATGTTTAATAAATTATTTTATTTCAAAATATTTCTTTAGAATATTTTTAAAATGAATTAAATATTTTTCCAAAGCCAATGATGATTTAATTGTAATTTTTGAACCCTGTTTTGAAATTTTAAGCAATTTCTTTAATTCTTTTTCCATTTTATTTAAAATTTATTATTTATTTTTATTTTATATTACTTTTTTTTGCTTTTTAAAGTCAAATTACTGAAATTTTATTTTGTTTTTATTTAATTAAAAGAAAGTGGAAATTTGAAAGGACTTAAGCTTTAAATCTTGTGACTTTTCATTGCCTAGTCTTTTCACTTGCCTTGGCCTTTCATTTTCTAGCATAGCCGTACATTTCTTATTGATAATTCATGTGAAACTTCTCATCCTCCTCACAACTCACGGTCATGTTCATTTCTGGAATTATTTTCAAGTTTTTCCAATGGCTTCTTTCCACTTTTTCTCCTCTCTTTCATTGTATTTTGCCTTCCTCGCTTTGCTTGGCATCTACCACCTTCATCTCCACCAACCACCTCCTCCACCATCTACAACATCTACTCCTCCTCCTCCTCTGACTTTAACCAAGCCTTGCCCATGCATGGAGGTTAGCATCGCAAATTTTGCACCAAACCCTTCCAAATTGCCCAACCAAGCTTCATACTTCCTCATTTCCCTTCCTATTCACTTTGGCCCCCCCTTGGACACCACCACCAGCTGCTACTTCACCTCTGGCCACCTCTAACCATCAGCTCCAGATCTGACCTGACTCATTTATGACAGGGACGAGCCTTGTTGTGCCCAAAAAAACTCCTACTTTTGCACTTGACCGTTTGTATGCTTCATGTTGTATCTCCTACCATCATCATCTCCATGTTGTTGTGCATATATGATGCATACCCGAGCCTATAACGTTGTCATGGCTAAGCCATGTTGACACCTAGGCTGAGCCAAGTGTGGTGTGATCAATCCCATTTGATCAAGTGTCAAGCCATGTTGTCATCGTCAAGCAATTTGTGTTAAAGCTGGGTAATGTTCTTTGTTGATTCAAAATTTCCATTTCGTTTCAATTCATATTTTTATTGTATATATATATATTTATATTATCTTGTTTATTTGTTGTATACAAGATCAATATCAAGGCTCTCCATTCATTCGAATCAAATCGTGCGTGTCGTGCCTTTGGAATCGCTCTTGTGTGTGTTGTTTGTCTCTAGATTTGAAAACGGTGAGTCTTTCTCACTCTGACATATTTACTTATAAAATGGTAATCGATAACAAGTGTTTAGTAACAAAAAATGTTAATGCAAGTTGATGATGATTATGTGATATGCTATGCTTTGTAATTACCATGTTAAAACTGTTAATTATCACCTGACATCTGATATATGACATTACATTGTGACATTGACATTGTTATATTGTTTATGCATGTGTTCACACTGCAAGTTCCATGTTAGAATAGAATCACTATGGGTTGAAATGATACATACCCGAACGGACTTTAGAATACGAAAAAATCATTATGGGCTGAAATGATAGGCCTGAGCGATTTTTATTTATTTTTATATACTTGGGATTGCGGGTTTGAAATGATAGAACTCGATTTTCTTTTTAAATTGCGGATTGAAATGATACATATCTGTATCATTTGACTTAGGTTAGAAAATTTTATACAGACCCCGTGGTATATTTTTAAATGAATTTTATTGAAATTTGTATTTTTAAAAGTATGAAATTTTGATTTAAAAATATATATTTTATGTTTTTAAGAAAATTAAATATTAAGTCTTGAAATTGTGAATTTAAGTACGTAAATTTGAAGTAATTGTGATTTTTTAACTTTAAATTTTATTTTAAAATGTAAATAAATAATGGAAATTAAATTTAAAGTCTTGAAATGATATTTGAAGTAAAATGTTAAGTTTTATTAAATCTGTAAGTTAATAAACAGTGAATTTTGACTTAATAAATGAATGGAGTTTTTAAATTGAATATTTGATCTTAAAATTTTATTGTGTTAAATCATATGTTAAAATGATTTTAAATGTGAAATTTTAAAGTCTAGAAATATGATTTTCAAGTTATAATAATAAAAATTTGGAGTTTTATTATTATTTTTGAAAAGCTAAAAATGAAATCTGGAATTTTATAGTATTTTTCAAAATGCTGTAGTCTTTTGACAGCATTTTTAAATGCTGCTGTTATGAATCTAACAAGGTTTGAAATAACTAAATATATACTACGGCATTTTATAAATGCTGTTATTCTTGAACTAAACCATTTTGGAAACTATAAGCTACGATAGCACTTTATAAATGCCGTCGTTGCTATAATTTGACAATGTTTGAAATGTTATAGATTTTAACACTGTTTGAGTTATATTTTAAAGTGTTAAATGATTAACTTTTCGAAATTTATTAATTGTGAAATTTAAGAAATTTTGAATATATTTTAATATTTAAATTTGAATTTTTAAGGAATTTAAAGTTGAATTTGAATTTAAATAGGGTTTACTTGGTTATGTGTTAAATGGAATGAAATGTAATGAGATAAATGAATTTTTGAAAGGAATTTTTAATGTAATTTGTAATGATACTTGAAATAATAAATGAATGACTTATTTGATTTAAAAATTATATTTAAATTTAAGTATTTGAATTTGAATTCAAGTAATGATCTCATAATGAGGTTTTGAAAGGATATGATATTTTAATGATTTTGAAATGGTTTGGAAATGATTTGATCTTTATTTTAATAAAGAATATGAATGTGGAATAATATTTGATTTTGATTTATTTGATAAAGGAATATTTTAAGTTTATATTTGAATGAAAAGATATCTGGTTTAATTGTAATTTAAGTTTACTTAAAATATGTTGGATTTTAGATTAGATTTGAGATATGAATATATGGAATTATAAAGTTTAGTTTGGAAAAGTGGGACATTAAAGTTTGGAAATATAATAAAATTGGATTGTTTATTTTGTCGATCAAATCTATATTTGAAATTTATAAGATTTGAAATGTTTTGTTAGAAAACTAAATTGAATTGAAACTGATGGTTTGAATTGAATTAAATTGGAAATGTGAAATTTTGGTTTAATGGAATAAATTTGTAAAGAGTAAAGAATTAAAGGATGATTTCAGATGTATGATTTTGTAATGTTATGATTTTCAAAGTGTAATTGTTTCAAGTATTTTTGGTTTCAAAAGAGTTATACTTTGAAAGTATTATGATTTTGAAATGAATATATGTTTTGAAATGTTTTGGTTTCGAAGTATAAACTATTTTGATTGAATAAATAGTTTTGAAATAAAAAAAGGTTTTTCTTTCGAAGTATAAACTATTTTGAAAGGAATATAGTTTGAAATGAAATGATTTGATCTTTTTTGAAGTATAAACTATTTTGAAATGACCACGGTGTCATAATAACGTTTGGTTGTTAAAGAGACCGGGATCGGAAGTTTTCATGCTCTCTGCCAACTCCGAAAACCATTTTAACAATCGTGTACGCGGTGGAGATTTCAGAATGAAGTAGGATGGTGACGACGATCTTGAGGTATATTACGTGGACCCAACTCCCGTGAGTTGGCATAAAGTGGCTAAAACAGGAGCGATCTCGGGCCAAGTGAGGTCATTCCTCCGATCGGACACATTCCTTCGATACTATACTCTTACTTGTGATTGATTAGATGACCATCCTCCGATTTTGATATGGGAGTGTGTTCCGAGGTGGGCGTATGTGGCTGCTGCGTTACCACCAGTCCGTGTGCGTAATTGGTATATCTACCCTGACATTGCCTTGTGTGCCGTGTCACCTACCATACCGAGCCTTTACTACGAGTTTGTTTTTCTCCCGTAGCCCGTGGAGTATTTAGGGTAGTCTCCCGTCTGGAGATATGCTGATACTGGATGGACTACTGGGACTATTATGTGTGAAGGGTGATATGGGTAGCCCGGAACGCTATTTAAAAGTATGTTTATTTTACTGTAGACATTATTATAATATCGTAATATTACTACATAGTAAATAGATTAACGGATCCTTAAAGGAAGGGCGATCCCAGGCATCCTTTAAGTTACTGATGCATTTTTGTTATTGTTCACTTGAGTTGATTTATAGTTCATAAGTATTTATGTCCTGACTCGAGTGTTTTGTGTTTTGCATTACGCTCGAGTTAGATTGAGTGAGTTGGCATTCAAGATTCACCTTTGGAGTTGGAGCTTTCCTTGAAGATCCAGTCATCTAGTTTGCTTTCTGTATCCAGTGATTTCAGTGATGTATTCTGATTTGTACCTGATGTATCTTGTTACTCTTCTGTTGTATTTTGTTTAACTCTGATGTATCTTATTTTTATATAGTAGCTTCATGAACTACTATCTCTTTTAATTCCGCTGCATTATTATATACTCTGTGTCTGTGATCTGTGATTTTGTATTTATTGTATATTCTGAGATTTGCCAAATTTTATTTACAACGCGGTATTTTGAGCAATTTAAGTCCGGCATGTGTGTCTGCCATCGCACTTGGAGGGTGTAGCATGATAGGGGTTCTCGCTTCCTAGTTTGGTAGCGAACGGTTGACTCTTACTCCTACATGTCCCCGCGGGGGTTGGTGATGCAGTCGAGAGGCTGGCCGTAAAGGCAGAATACAGGTACCAATATATGCTACGGTGGGCGTTACCCCACTGGCTCGGGCTGTTATAGTTGGTATCAGCTTTGGTAGCTCTGGGCAAAACTCGGTATATAGGGCAAATGTATTTACAAAATCACTTTCATTCGAGTTTAAATCTCTTCCTTTTTGACTCGATTCCTTTGAATTTTGGAACGTTCCTTACGGTTCCAAAATCCATTCGTGTCCCTCACTATTTATATTCTTTTGATTCTGGAGTATCCCATAACTCCACTTCAAAAGATCTTCATAATGAGTCAACGGTCTCGCCAACCCCAAATTTATTTGTAAAGTGGAAACTACTTTACAACAGCATCGATTCACCAGAGATTCTACATCCTCGGTTTAGATGCTAGTATCTCTTATAATTTCGAACTCTATATCTTGAGATCGAATGTTGATTTACCCCTAGAAATCCACATCGTTCTTATTCTTTAAGTCATGGTTGACCCGGTTAGGGTTTCCCGCGATTTATATAAGCTTATCCATGTCCATATTCTGTTATTTAATCATCTCATCTTTGTTTTCATATCTTCAAATCATTATTGAAGTGTATTTGTAAACAGATATTTAAATGTTTTATATATTGTGTTGTTTGAGTTGTTGATGTTGATTTGGGTTTCTGATCGATTCGTCTGATCAACGCTATCGATAAGATTTCCAAAACACTTGAACGGAGCAAACTGACACAATGTGTTTTCTATTTTAGTAATGAAATTAATTTTGTGAAATAAATTTTGTAGCTATATTATAAATCATTTTCCAGATTTTATTGAATTGGTTGTTAAGAAATAATATTTGATTTTATATATATCATTATCTCTTGTTTCATTTACAAAATAATTGAACTATAAACATGGTTATAAATTTATTTGGAAATTTAAAATGAATTTAAACAAGAATTTGGGAATTTAATATCCAATGGTTTCAAACCTTGTGTTTAAAGTTTTAAAGGATGTACTATTTAATGTATTTTCGAATAGGAATTTATTTCCAAAGAATTTTAAAGTTTAAAATTAGTGCTCTTCTCTTTGTCGCTGGAAAATAACTTCGGTGATGACTGCAGCATCATCGACATTCATTTTCGAGTTTTCAAGTGAAGAGACCGTTCTGTAATCTTGCTACAGTTTTGTTTTGAGGAATTTAATTGATTTGAATTTCTAAAATAAGACTGGATTTATAACATATGCTGATATATGATTTAAATTTGAATGGATATTTATATATATAGTATATGTGCATTTAGTTATCTCTAAATAGTTTGGAATTTATTGGAAATTTAGTTCCTAAATTTTATCTTGAAGGATAATTTTAAGTATAATTTCAAGATTTGGATAAATATTCAAGTTTGAAATGATTAAATTGGAAAGTTTATTTGTATAATACACAATTTCATTCCAATATAACTTACCAAAATTTTCAGAAATTGAATATGTAATTGGATAATATACAATAAAAAAAAGATTTTATAAATAAAATTTGAGCGGTTATAATAAATGTTATACACTTAAATTTTAGTTATAAAATGATTAACAGTGGTAAATAAAGAAAAGGTAATGGAAAAGTTTACAATATAAAATGATGATGAAGGAACTAAGAATAAATTAAAGCAGTTATAATTAGTATAAATATATTTAACATAGGTGATAATATATATTGAGAGAAATAAACTTAATTTTAATTAGAAATGAAGAAGAATTATATTTTATTTGGTACATTTTGAGTATAATAAAATATTTTCAAATACATGATTTTAGGGATTTGTTAATTTCAGATAATTGGATAATAAGCTAATGAAATTGGAGATGATTAAGATTTATTTAACTTATGTAAAATTAATTTCCAATTTAAGTTGAAATTTTTAGGGTTTTTAATTTATTATATTATTTTGTTTTTGAAACTATCTTCTGATTGTCCTTATTTTCCTTATCTTGCTACAGAATGGGGAAGCTACTACTTATACCAGTCTGTTTAGAAATCTTTCATAATCTTTGAAAATCTTTGGTACTCATCTTGAATTTGAGCACTGATTGCCATCCACAGACCGTCGGTCAAGCGGAAAGGGTGAATCAGATTCTAGAAGATCTTTTTCGTGCATGTGCTCTTGATTCTGGAGGATGTTGGGAAGATCATCTCCACCTTGTTAAACTTACCTATAACAACTGTTATCAGGTATAAATTTCAATCTTCTTGTCATCTTGTCTTAATCCTATTTCATTCTATTTTTTTTGCCCCTACTTCATTCATTTTCGGGGACGAAAAGTTTTGAGTGGGGGAGAGTGTAACAACCATGTATTTTCTGATTGTTTTAATTGTATATTTTAATTATTATAATTGAATTCTTGATTTAAAAACTTTATTTTTATCTATTAAAATGAATAATTTTGTTATTTTAAATATAAATTTTGATTTTAATGTAAATTATAATTTCAAACATGTATAAATTGAATATTTTCCAAAAAAGTGAATTTTGGTCAAAATGGTCAAACTTTGACTTTTAAATTTAAAGTTTGAAAATTTTGAATTTTATTATGAAAATAAATAAAATTTTAGGAACACTGCTTTTTGTTTCGTTGAAATCTGATTTATAATGTGAAAGTTATACCTTTTTAACCATTGTGTGAAATTTGCTGTATTTAACAAAATTGTTTATTTTAAATTATACAAATAATATTTTATTTGGTCAAGTAATGATCTAATGTGTGTTTATATGGGTAAAATAACATGTTATGTATATATTTTGGTTTTAAAACATTTTTAAAAAGTGTAATTGACATTTTACAGTGTCGGTTGTATTTTGTTTACCATTTCTAATTCTAGCTTCAATTAATTTAAAAAAAATTCTTTATTTATTTTTCTATTTTTTTAAGACCTTTTTTTTTCTCATTCCCACTTTATTTTGTTCCTCGTTTATTTTAATTATTTGGCTTTTATTTGTTTTAAAGTGAAATAGAAATTCTCTAAGGCTAAATGGTATTTTACTTGTAATTTTCATGTCCTGTTTCCAATTTTTAAATAATTTCTTTAATTATTTTTCTATTTTATCTAAATTTAATTGTTTGTTTCATTTTGAATATGTTTAATAAGTTATTTTATTTCAAAATTTTGCTTTAGAATATTTTTAAAATGACTTAAATATTTTTCCAAAGCCAATGATGATTTAATTGTAATTTTTGAACCCTGTTTTGGAATTTTAAGCAATTTCTTTAATTCTTTTTCCATTTTCTTTAAAATTTATTGTTTATTATTATTTTATATTACTTTGTTTCGGTTTTTAAATTCAAATTACTGAAATTTTATTTTGTTTTTATTTAGTTAAAAGAAAGTGGAAATTTGAAAGGACTTAAGCTTTAAATCTTGTGACTTTTCACTGCCTTGTCTTTTCACTTGCCTTGGCCTTTCATTTTCTAGCATAGCCGTACATTTATTATTGATAATTCACGTGAAAACTTTTCGTCCTCCTCACAACTCACAGCCAAGTTCATTTCTGAAATTATTTTCAAGTTTTTCCAATGGCTTCTTTCCACTTTTTCTCCTCTATTTCATTGTATTTTGCCTTCCTCCTCTTCAGCTTTACTTGGCATCTACCACCTTCATCTCCACCAACCACCTCATCCACCATCTACAGCAGCTACTCCTCCCCCTCCTCTGACTTTAACCAAGCCTTGCCCATGCATGGAGGTTAGCATCGCAAACTTTGCACCAAACCCTTCCAAATTGCCTAACCAAGCTTCATACTTCACAATTTCCCTTCCTATTCACTTTGGTCACCCCTTAGACACCACCACCAGCTGCTACTTCACCTCTGGCCACCTCTAACCATCAGCTCCATATTTGACCTGACCCATTTATGACATGGCCGAGCCTTGTTGTGCCCAAAAAACTCCAACTTTTGCACTTGACCCTTTGTATGCTTCATGTTGTATCTCCTACCATCATCATCTCCATGTTGTTGTGCATATATGATGCATACCCGAGCCTATAACATGGTCATGGTTGAGCCATGTTGACACCTAGGCTGAAACTAGTGTGGTGTGATCAAGCCTATTTGATCAAGTGTCAAGCCATGTTGTCATCGTCAAGCAATTTGTGTTAAAGCTGTGTAATGTTCTTTGTTGATTCAAAATTTCCATTTCGTTTCAATTCATATTTTTAGTGTATATATATATTTATATTATCTTGTTTATTTGTTGTATACAAGATCAATATCAAGGCTCTCCATCCATTCGAATCAAATCGTGCGTGTCGTGCCTTTAGAATCGCTCTTGTGTGTGTTGTTTGTCTCTAGATTTGAAAAAGGTGAGTCTTTCTCACTCTGACATAGTTACTTATGAAATAGTAATCGATAACAAGTGTTTAGTAACTAAAAATGTTTATGCAAGTTGATGATGATTATATGATATGCTATGCTTTGTTATTACCATGTTAAAACTGTTAATTATCACCT
This sequence comes from Allium cepa, assembly GCA_030765085.1. Lineage (NCBI taxonomy): Eukaryota > Viridiplantae > Streptophyta > Magnoliopsida > Asparagales > Amaryllidaceae > Allium > Allium cepa. The sequence continues at coordinate 841,711,072 of CM060932.1, forward strand.
GACATCAGATATATGACATTATATTGTGACATTGACATTGTTATATTGTTTATGCATATGTTCACACTGCAAGTTCCCTGTTAGAATATAATTACTATGGGTTGAAATGACAAATACCCGAACGGATTTTAGAATAGGGAAAAATCGTAATGGGCTGAAATGATAGGCCTGAGCAATTTTAATTTATTTTTATTTACTTGGGATTGCGGGTTTGAAATGATAGAACCCGGTTTTCTTTTTAAATTGCGGATTGAAATGATACATATCCGTATCACTTGACCTAGGTTAGAGAATTTTATACAAACCCCGTGGTATATTTTTAAATGATTTTTATTAAAATATGTATTTTTAAAAGTATGAAATTTTGATTTAAAAATATATATTTTATGGTTTTAAGAAAATTAAATATTAAGTCTAGAAATTGTGAATTTAAATACGTAAATTTGAAGTAATTGTGATTTTTTAACTTTAAATTTTATTTTAAAATGTAAATAAATAATGGAAATTAAATTTAAAGTTTTGAAATGATATTTGAAGTAAAATTTTAAATTTTATTAAATCTATAAGTTAATAAACAGTGAATTTTGACTTAATAAATGAATGGAGTTTTTAAATTGAATATTTGATCTTAAAATTTTATTGTGTTAAATCATATGTTAAAATGATTTTAAATGTGAAATTTTGAAGTCTAGAAATATGATTTTCAAGTTATAATAATAAAAATTTGGAGTTTTATTATTATTTTTGAAAAGCTAAAAATGAAATCTGGAATTTTATAGCATTTTTCAGAATGCTGTAGTCTTTTGACAACATTTTTAAATGTTGTTGTTTTGAATCTAACAAGGTTTGAAATAACTAAATATCTACTACGACATTTTATAAATGCTGTTATTCTTGAAATAAACCATTTTGGAAACTATAAGCTACGATAGCACTTTATAAATGCTATCGTTGCTATAATTTGACAATGTTTGAAATATTATAGATTTTAACACTGTTTGAGTTATATTTTAAAGTGTTAAATGATTTAACTTTTGGAAATTTATTAATTGTGAAATTTAAGAAGTTTTGAATATATTTTAACATTTAAATTTGAATTTTTAAGGAATTTAAAGTTGAATTTGAATTTAAATAGGGTTTACTTGGTTATGTGTTAAATGGAATGAAATGTATTGAGATAAATGAATTTTTGAATGGAATTTTTAATGTAATTTGTAATAATACTTGAAATAATAAATGAATGGCTTATTTGATTCAAAAATGATATTTAAATTTGAGTATTTGAATTTGAATTCAAATAATGATCTCATAATGAGGTTTTGAAAGGATCTGATATTTTAATGATTTTGAAATGGTTTGGAAATGATTTGATCTTTATTTTAATAAAGAATATGAATGTGGAACAATATTTGATTTTGATTTATTTGATAAAGGAAAATTTGAAGTTTATATTTGTATGAAAAGATATTTGGTTTAATTGTAATTTAAGTTTACTTAAAATATGTCGGATTTGAGATTAGATTTGAGATAAGAATATATGAAATTATGAAGTTTAGTTTTTAAAAGTGGGACATTAAAGTTTGGAAATATAATAAAATTGGATTGTTTATTTCGTAGATCAAATCTATATTTGAAATTTATAAGATTTGAAATGTTTTGTTAGAAAACTAAATTGAATTGAAACTGATGGTTTGAATTGAATTAAATGGGAAATATGAAATTTTGGTTTAATGGAATAAATTTGTAAAGAGTAAAGAATTAAAGGATGCTTTCAAATGTATGATTTTGAAATGTTATGATTTTCAAAGTGTAATTGTTTCAAGTATTTTTGGTTTCAAAAGAGTTATACTTTGAAAGAATTATGATTTTGAAATGAATATATGTTTTGAAATGTTTTGGTTTCGAAGTATAAACTATTTTGATTGGATAAATAGTTTTGAAATACAAAAAAGGTTTTGGTTTCGAAGTATAAACTATTTTGAAAGGAATATAGTTTGAAATGAAATGATTTGATCTTTTTTGAAGTATAAACTATTTTAAAATGACCACGGCGTTATAATAACGTTTGGTTGTTAAAGAGACCGGTATCGGAAGTTATCATACTCTCTGCCAACTCCGAAAACCACTTTAACAACCTTGTACGCGGTGGAGATTCCAGAATGAAGTAGAATGGTGGCGACGATCTTCAGGTATACTACGTGGACCCAACTCCCGTGAGTTGGCATAAGGTGGCTAAAACATGAGCGATCTCGGGCCAAGTGAGGTTATTCCTCCGATCGGACACATTCCTTCGATACTATACTCTTACTTGTGATTGATTAGATGGCCATCCTCCGATTTTGATATGAGAATGTGTTCCGAGGTGGGCGTATGTGGCTAATGCGTTACCACCAGCCCGTGTGCGTTACTGGTATATCTACCCTGGCATTGACTTGTGTGCCGTGTCACCTACCATACCGAGCCTTTACTATGAGTTTGTTTTACTCCCGTAGTTCGTGGAGTATTTAGGGTAGTCTCCCGATCTGGAGATATGCTGATACTGGATGTACTACTGGGACTATTATGTGTGAAGGGTGATATGGGTAGCCCGGAACGATATTTAAAAGTATGTTTACTTTACTGTAGACATTATTATAATAGCGCAATATTACTACATAGTAAATAGATTAACGGATCCTTAAAGTATGCGCGATCTCAAGCATCCTTTAAGTTACTGATGCATTTTTGTTACTGTTCACTTGAGTTGATGTACAGTACATAAGTATTTATGTCCTGACTCGAGTGTTTACTGTTTTGTTTTACGCTCGAGTCAGATCGAGTGAGTTAGCATTCAAGATTCACCTTTGGAGTTGGAGCTTTTCTTGAAGATCCAGCCATCTAGTTTGCTTTCTGTATCCAGTGATTTCAGTGATGTATTCTGATTTGTACCTGATGTATCTTGTTACTCTTCTGTTGTATTTTGTTTAACTCTGATGTATCTTATTTTTATATAGTAGCTTCATGAACTACTATCTCTTTTAATTCCGCTTGCATTATTATTTACTCTGTGTCTGTGATTTGTGATTTTGTGTTTACTGTATATTCTGAGATTTGCCAAATTTTATTTACAACGCGGTATTTTGAGCAATTTAAGTCCGGCATGTGTGGATATGAATGGTTGAAAATATCGGGTTGTTACAGCTTTCATGTTATGACCTCCAAATTTTTTAATGATGTACTGAAAGGTGCTCGATCACTACCTATAAAGCCGTTGGTTGCACGAACCTTCTTTCGATCGGTTGAATATTTCTATAAGAGACGAGAAACCACGTGTGCTATCACAACACTTTTGACTCCAAAATGGAAAGCTAAAATAGTAGATCGGGCTACTGAAGCACGTCATTGTAGACTAGATCGATTTAGTCGAACGGAATGACAAGTGATAAATTGCTACGACGATGAATTTAAAGTGATAATTGATAGTACTAACTGCTCTTGTGCATGCAACATCCCACTACTGCAAAAATTACCATGTTCTCATGTATTGACGGCTTGTTCGACACAGGATTATGGTGCTAATAGAGCACATTATGATTTCGCATTAGAGTGGTACTCTATTCAAAGCTACAAAGCTTCATATCAGCCAGAGTTTCATCCCGTGCGTGATAAGAGATACTGGGGATCATACAATGGTCTATAGGTATTACCTCCATCTACAAAAAGACAAACCGGATGACCCAAATCTACGAGGATAAAAAATGTTATGGACGAGCATCAAATGCCAAAAAAAAGGTGCAGCAAATGTGGATCGCAGAGCCATAACAGAAAGCGATGTACTTCAGCGACCTAAACTTTCATTATCTAATGTATGATTACCTACCCAATTAAGATTTATGTGTATTCAACTTTAAGTGAATGTTAAATTCTATGTATCAAAATAAATAGTTATGTATCGGACTTCGTATCTATGCACTGTTTACTCGATGTCGACATAAATGACCTTTGCAGTTGTTAGATTTGAAAGTTGATATCTTTGCATTGTCTATTAGTTCAACTTCTTGACCATGTGAGGTAGCTACATACAACAGGCGGGTATTATTTTTAGTTGCAGGAATTTTGTTTTGGCGAACTTTGAAAAGTCACCCAAAGGCGTATTTTCAAATTTCTCCAACGTCTACGTGGCCAAAACAAGTCTATCCCTGTAATTATTTTTAAACCAAGACCATTCTTGTTATACTACACAAAAAAGCTTAGTTATGCAAATTTTCTTTTTTTTTACTACTTACCATCAGTAAGAGGAGGGGGGTGAGGGTTGACTTCTAGTATATTAAGCTATCTTGCAATATTGATAACTACTTTAAAATCAACAATATTATAAGGCCCAAATGAATTTACAGTATTTTGCCAGTCTTATAATGTTGGAAACTTGAACTGCTTTTTTCCTTCCTTAAAACTTGCCTTTAATTGTCTAACAGGACTTTCGAAACTTATTATTTCATTCAATTGACATCAACAACAAAGACCATTCTCCAAAAAAAAATCTTTCTGGAGATAAAAATTCGGTGTATGTTTATACTTACGTATGATAGAATCCAATTCGGGGTTGACTTTCAATATATTCATCTATTTCGCAACACGGATAACTACTTTAAAATACTCACTCATGGTATCAGATTATCCATAAAGTGCTTATTAATAACTAAGTATATCGACAAAATTACAAATCATTTCCAAGCTTCTGAAATTCAAATGATGTCAACAAACAAGCACCACTTCCAAAATGATTATTCTTTCTAGAGCAAAAGGTTCGACGTATGTTTAAACTTACATATAATAGAATCCCATTCGGGAAAGAGCGATTTAGTTTGAATACTCTGCAAATATGAGAGGCGAGGTCTGATCTAGTTTTGATTTTGGAGTCGAGAAAAAATCAAGAATTGTTTAATCCGCGCAATAGTTGGGATTTTGATCTATTTTGGGGCTTTCAAAATCGAATTCTGGAAGGTTCTTCCATTATTCTGTAGCAGAAGAACAAAGAATAGATGATTTGATTTGAGAATTTTCTATGGTCTGATAAGTAGGTTATATGGGCTTTTGTAGTAGGGGAGCTGTTTCGGAGTGGATTTTTCTATCAATCAGAAAACCGTTCAATCTCTAAAATTTAAATAACACATGCGCATGACGCGTATAATCGTAGCACGTATGCGAGTAAGAGTCGATCCACAGAGAAAACAAAAGTTTTAAAATCACTTAATCAAATTATTCCAAACATTTGAAATTTTGTTAACTAAAAGTTGTTAAAAACTATAGAAAATTTGAAATTAAACTGTGAGATTAGAAGGTAAAGTAGAGGCAAATCAACTTTCATATTCGTATAAATCAACACAAATTAATTTACAATCTCTTTTTTTAACACATGTAGAATTAGTCGATGTATTTATTATAAGTATGATCTATTTTTGTTATTAATTAACACAATTTAAACCATCAAACTTTAATACATCCTCTTAACCCCCTTGTTAAATTTACTGAAAATGACATACGAAATCAAAATTGAAATCTATTTTAAGCATGATTTATTTACTATGAACTAGTAACACAGAACATTAAATTTTGATTCTAATTTGACTTTTCGTTATCAAAATCATATTTGTTAAATGATGATATAACTTTCCTTTATGTTTGCTTTAGTATAGCCTATTTTTGATTAACAACATAGGTTATCAAAGTCGCTAATAAACTGACATCAACATTTGAATGTCCATTAAGCACAAAATATGATATTATAAATGAAACCATCATGTTGATTTAACATGATTCATGAGAACTTCATTACCCCTTGAAGGGGTTTAATTCTCATATTTGAATACATTTCAACAAAAAGTGGATTGAAAATTAACCAAGTAAAAAGAAGTGCTAAAAGAAAAAAAGCTAACTAATTTGCATACAAGAGAACAAATCTACTTGCAAGAAATAAAAATAAAGCACAAAAGAGAATGAAAGAAAAACAAAAAACAAAAGTGCATAAAATAAAAGACAAGGCTAAGAAGCCATTAAATGAATGCTTTTATTTCTAATTTTGATTACAACTCTATGCATTAAAAAAGAAGATGCTTTATTAAATAAACAAAAGAGCGTTATTTATACATGTTCTAAAACCCTAATATCTTTTAGGGAACTACCAAAATTACCCTTCATTTTATGTAGCCTCCAAGCAATCATTAAATAATTAATTAATCTCCACTAACATGGCTTTTGTTTTTTAAAGTCGGTCCATCGTTAGTGGGTAGATGGGCTCATCCATGTTGCATGAATTATTTCTTTTCTTTATTCTTTTGGTTTCCACTACTTGTGCATGCATATATCCATGAAACCTCTTCTAATTTGCACTCAATTTCCTACAAAATAAAATAAAAATTTACAAATAAATTTCTCAAAATAATGCATGCACAAAATGACTATTTTACCTAAATGTAAATGAGTGAATGAAGATTTGAAAGCATTTTTATATTTTGATAAAAATATGTAAAAATACCCTAATATGTCATTTATTTTAATAAAAGAAGATTAAGTATAAGAATAAAAATATACATGTTTACATGCACATCAAATACCCTTACACTTGTCCTTTTATTCATTCTCCAATAAAGTAAAACTATGATAACTCCACTTTCGTAGGAAAACATGATTGATTGAACATATGCAACATACCGCTACCGTTAAACCTCTAAGTGTCCCTAGTATGACGAGTTTTGTCTCGTGAGTGTATTCAGCGGATACTATCCACAAAATCCAAATGCGATATACAAAGTTTCTAATGAAAGTTTTATTTACAAAGATATGAACGCAAGTTTTTTAATTTACAAAACGAAGAATTTATTTCTAAATTGACATGAGATAGTAATATACAATTCTCGGTCGTCATCAAGAAATTTCAGTCTTATATTAATCAAAACTTCTAATAAAAATTAAGTTTTCATTACGTTTCAGCTCTAGTTTGGCTAATTGTTTCAGTTGATAACATAGTGCAATTATGAAATATATTTTTTAATCGATTATCAGAGTTCGCAAAGTGGTATCTTCATTTCTATTTGTATAACAAGTCAAATCAGTAAAGTCGGGACAATGCTTGAATTTTAATTGCTTGCTCTCTTTTTATTTGAAAAAATATTAACAATATTATTCATGCACTGTCTTTCGGGCTTATGTGAGAAGAGAGCATGGAGAGTATCCAGACCTAGGTGTGTATACTTGACTCTATGCTTTTATTATTTTTAATTTTTATATACCTACACGTAACTTAGAAAACCGAGGTCAGATATACCGTTCATGCATGGCCTTGCGAGCTTACATGGGAAGAGTACAGAGCCTGACGAATATACACACTTATGTGTGGACACACGACTCTAGGTTTTTTTTCTTTTTTCTTTTGAATTTTTTTTCTTTTTTTTAAAGGATAAGAGAGGGTTACAAAATAATCTTAACATCACTTAATTTTAAAGATTAAAAATAATACTACATGTACTTTAAAGCAACCACTTTTTAAACGAAGACTAAAATTTAGAGTAACTTCACAACCATCACCTATGAATCTTCCTTAGCAGCTTATAATTTAAACTTTTCTTTTTATTATTCGTTTGAGTTAAGTAATTTTTCAAAAATTTCAATCTCATGACCAAAACTGTATGCTTATTTAATCGTGCCTATTCAAAATAAATTATGATGCAATTATTTTTTAAGAAAAATTAAAATGCAATTTTATTTTCTATTTTTTGTTCTTTTGAAAAAAAGGAAAGAAAATGCAAAATCAAAATAAACATGACCCCCCCCCCACACACACACACTTGATTTTGACTGTGTCCCTATAGTCAATGCACGATATAATGAATGTAAAGGAGAAAAATATATACATATTTACAAGAGCGGGTTAAAATTCCTTACCAGACATAGTGTGACTCATGAAAAATCACGAGATTCTCCTCTAGATCACTTGCCAATTCCAAATAGGGCTTTAAACGAGACTATTGACTTTAAAAATAGATCTATCACTAGGGTTTTCTATTTCTATGACACCATGTGCAAAAACAGTATGTACCGCGTATGGTCCAGTCCATCTTGATTTTAATTTTTCATGAAATAAATGAAATCGTGAGTCATACAAAAGAACTTTTCGATTTGACGAAAACGTTTTTCTTAGGATTGACTTGTCATGAAAAACTTTGGTTTTTTCCTTGAAAATTTATGAGTTTTCATATGCATTGTTCCTAATCTCTTCTAATTTAATGGGTTGTAATGTTTTATTTTCACCGGCCTTTTCAAGATCAATGTTTGTGTTCTTTATTGCCCATTACGCTTTATGTTCAAGTTCGACTGATAAGTGACATGCTTTTCGATATACTAATCGGAAAGGGAACATCCAATATTAGCTTTAAAAGTGATTCTATAAGCCCAAAGGACATCTGTCAATTTTCTAGATCAATCTTTTCGATTTTTATAAACACTCTTCTCCAAAATTTATTTGATTTGACGATTTAAAACTTCGACTAGACCACAAGTTTGAAGATGATAAGGAGTGAATAACTTGTGGGTTATTGAGTATTTCTTCATTAAAGATCAGAAAGATTGATATAAAATGGGTTCCTTTATCACTTATTATTGTGCCAGGCATGGTCAAACCTAGAAAAGATGTTTTTTAATGAATTTCATAACAACTTTGTGGTCATTTGTTTTACAAGAAAGGCTTCAACCCATTAGAAACGTAACCGACAACAAGAAGAATATAGATATTTCCGAAAGAGTTGGTAAATGGCCCCATAAAGTCAATTCTCCAAACATCAAAGATTTTGATCGTAAGGATGGAGGTCAAAGGCATCCTGTTCATCGAGAGATTTTTCCTAAAATTTGGCAATGATCACATGCTTTACAAATCTCGAATGCGTCTTTGTAAAATGTAGGCCAATAAAAGCCATATTGGAGCACTTTTTCTCGGTTTTCTTAGGACCGAAATGTTCACCACACACTTCGCCATGACAGAACGAAAGAACCTTCTTGATTTCGCTATCCGTAACATCATCGAATGATTTGGTCAGAACAATACTTAAACAAGTATGGATTATTCCAATGGAAATATTTCATTTGGTATATAAATTTGTATTTATCTTGTTTGGACCAACATGAAGGGTTTCCTTAGTGATTATATAGTTCACTATATCGGCAAACCACGGATCGATAGAAACTCAAAAGAGTTGTTCATTAAGAATATTCTCATTAATGGGTAAAGAAGATGGTGCATCTGGAAGACGAGATAAGTGATCGGCTATGACATTGTTAGATCATTTTTTAGCTTTAATTGTAAGGTCAAATTCTTGGAATAAAAGGATCCAACAAATCAAACGAGATTTAGCATCCTTTTTAACAAAAAGGTACCTAAGAGCAAAATGATCATTGTAAACCGTGATGTGTGAGCCTGTCAAATAAGGTCGAAACGTTTCTAGTGCAAAAACTACGGCTAGAAGCTCTTTTTCGATAGACGTGTAGTTGAATTGAGCATCGTTCAAAATCATAATGGCGTAAGATGACATGGAGAATTTTTTTGATGCATTGTCCTGGGATAGCACCAACCACAAAGTTAGAAGCATCGCACATTATTGCAACTGGAAGATCCTAATTGGGTGAGTGAATGATTGGAGCAGAATGAATTCATTTTTAAGACGTTCAAAAGAAGAGACACGGGCAAAATTGAAATCAAAAGGAACATCTTTTCCCAAAAGTGTAGTAAAAAATCAAGTAATTTTGCCAAAATCCTTTATAAAGCATCAATAAAAGCCAATATGTCCTAGGAATGATCGAATGTTCATAATAGATTTAAAAATGGGTAGATTTGAAATGACATTAATTTTGATTTATCTACCTCAATGCCCTTATTTGAAATGACATGTCCGAGTACCATGCCTTATTTGACCATAAAATGACATTTTTTTTCCAACTCAAAGTTAAATGTTTCTCTTTACATCGATTTAGAACCAACTCGAAATTATGTAAGCACTCGGAAAATGAATTTCCAAAGATAGAGAAATCATCCATAAAAAGTTCTAGAAAGCGTTCGATCATGTCAGGAAAGATACCAACCATGCATCTTTTTTTCTTGATCTTTGGAAGCGATTGAAATTTGGTTATAACCGGAATAACCATCAAGAAAACAATAGAATTCGTGGCCGACTAATCGTTCAAGCATGTGGTCGATTAAAGGGAAAGGGAAATTATCTTTACATGTTGCAGCATTTAATTTTCGATAATCAATGCAAACATCCAACCTGTTTGAGTACGGGTTGGAATGAATTCGTTAGTGTCATTCGTGATAATAGTGATACCAGACTTTTTAGGCATGACATGAATTGGGCTAACCCACGAACTATCAGAGATGGGATATATGATACTGTTATCAAGGAGCTTAAGAATTTCTTCTCGAACCGCATCTTTCATTTTGAGATTAAGCTTCGTTGCACATCATGGGTAGGTTTGGCTTCGTCACCTAAATGAATGAAATGTTGAACAATTGCAGAGCTAGTTCACCTAATGTTAGTAGTGGAGCACCCAATCGCATCTTTGTTTTTCGACAGAATTGAAAAAAGAGATGTTTCTTGGTCTAGAGAAAGATCAGAAGAAATTATGACAGGAAACGTTTCATTATTACCTAAGTGTGTGTACTTAAGGTGACATGAAAGAGCTTTGTGCTCTAACCTAGGAGGTAGCTCAATCAATGAAATCGGGTGAGTTTCAAACTTAACCATGAGAGCTTTGTGTTCGATCTTTTTTGACATATCTTGAAACAATTGTTCGTATTCTGCTTTGTGTTCGTTATTAAGGTCAATTGTTTCATTTTTAAAGTTTTCATGAGTAAAGTTAACTTCCAATGTATGGTTGAATGGTTCGTTTGGTTGATTTTCTAAATTGAAGATGTTGAGATCTACAGTCATGTTACCAAATTCATTGAACCACTTCGATAACTAATTAAAGCATTCGAGGTGGCCAAGAAGGGTTGTCCTAAAATCAAAAGAATTTGGCTTATAGGATTGTTTACAAGTTGTGTTTTAAGGACGATGAAATCGACTGGATATATGAATTTCCCTACTCGAATGAGCACGTCCTCATTTTCTCCTATGGGTTTCTTTATAGAACGATCGACGAATTGAAGGGTGCCTTTGTCGGTTTAAGCTCACCTAAGCCTGATTGTTGACACACGGAGTATGCAATCAAGTTTATACTCACACCTAAGTCTAGCAAGCATTTACTAATTGTTTTGTCTCCTATCGTATATGAGATTATGGGGGCAGCCAGGGTCTTTGTATTTCACGGGAATGGATTTAGACAAGACTTCACCTAGACATGCTGCTAAGAAGACCTTTTTAAGTACTTGAGTGTGTCGCTTTTGTATGCACAAGTTCTTTAAAAATTTGGCATAGGTCGGGACTTGTTGGACGATATCTAAAAGGGGAATGTTGACCTTGACTTGCTTAAAAATTTCTAACACTTTTTTCATTTATCCGAGTGTTTCTTAGCATGAAGTCTATGGGGAAATGGAGATCGTAAATCAGCGAGTCCATCTACTTGAGTTAGTGAAGATTGAGATTTGGAATTGGATTTAGTGTTCGAATTGGATTCCGTCGAGGGTGTTAGAGATTTGGAAGAAATTTTTGGCAAGTCATTAGGATTAACAATTTGGTTATTGATTTGCTTACCGGATCGCAAAGTGGTGATAACATTCATTTGACTAAAATTGCTATCTTGAACGACATGAGCTTGGTTTGAGTTTGTGTTTTGTTTCCTAATGTTTGAAATCAGCTGACTTAGGAATGTGCATCTTTCATATTCACTTACAGAAGTGGCTAATTGACTTACTTGCATTACAAGTTTAGCAATCGATTGACTCGTATTTTGCATGTACGAGGTTAACAAATTTTGCAAATTGTTATGTGATTTGGATCATTACATTTGTAACATAAGATTTGGGAAGCTTGGTTTATTTGATTAGATGAAAGAACATTATCAAATTTATTTATCATCGCATCGGTTTTTGCTTCTAAGGCTAATAATGATCCTATCAAATGTGCGCTTGATATTGAAAAGATTGATTTCTAATTAGATTGTTCATATTGAAATGATTTTTCGGCTAGGTTTTCAAGAAATTGCCAAGGGCATTGTGATGTTGTGCCAAAAAGTTCCCTTAGCACATTGATTCAAGCATCATTCTAGAGCTATTTTCAAGCCCTTTGTATAAAATTTGGCAAAGAGTCCATTTTTTCAAAATTGTGATCTGAACATTTTACTAAAAGTTCCTAAAGGATTCACCCCCAAATTGATGAAAATTCACAATTTCATTTTGAATTTTGGTTGTCTTTTCTAAAGGGTAATATTACTTTAAGAAAACTTTAACAAATTCGTCCCAAGTTCTAATCGAATTTGAAGGCAAGCTATACAAACATTTCTCGGCGTAATCAGTAAGAGAAAATGAGATTAGCCTAAGTTTGATTCCATTGTCACATAATTGTTGAAGTTTAATAGTTAGACAAACTTGTTCAAATTTCGTTAAAAAGATATAAGCATCATCATTTTAAAAATTGCCAAATTTTGGAAACATGTTGATACGACTTGAATGGATTTCAAAGTGATTACCCATTGGGGTGGGTGAGATAATGCAAGAAGGGACAGAAACTCGATCGGGGAAGATTCTATCCATGAATGTTCGAGGTGGATTTTCGTTCGCTGTGGTTGATGGGTTGTTTGTCCGAATTAAACGGTTCGTTAAAAATCTGTAACACCCAATATTTTTAGTAACATTATTTAAGATATTTAATTAGTTAAATTAAATAAAATAATGTAAATTGATTTGTAGATTGAGATTTGTGATTAAATAAGGGGTAGCCATGCCATGTTAATTAAGTGAACTAAAGAATAAAAAGAGAATAAAAAAGGTTATGAAATATGCAAGGACAAAATGGGAACAAAGCATATCCTTATACCCTAAACCTTTGACCCCTCAACACTCACGTTCAATTCATTTTTCACAATTCAAAAATACAAGCTAAGGCAAGCCACCATTAGGAAGAGCAAAGAATAAGAACTCAAGAGGAAGAATCAAAACACTTAAGCAAGTACAAATCTCGCATCGTTAATCAAAAAGCTAAGGTGAATAATCATTATATCACATATTTTTGATTGATTTTGGTTTTAGATAAATTCTGAAAGTATTTGCAATTACTTTTCCATATTTTGAATGATAAATGGATATATATATATACACACACACTTGTTGATGATTTAGGCTATTTTATATGCATTTTATAATGAGAATTGATTTAGAAAACATATTATAGGGCATCCAATTACCTTGCGAATTTAGATTTCGATCGAAAAAGATAATTTAGAAATGGGTTTCACTTTCATAATTTTTGGAATTTATGTGGTTTTATATGAATTTTCTAGTGAAAAAATATTATTTTGGGTCAAAAAATTATTTTGACCAAATTATATTGGCTTAGGGTCTGAAATTTATATATGTTAGAAAACATATTAAAATTGATTTTCTAGAATTTTGTAGAGTTTTCTTAAGTGTTTTAATGAATATATAAGATTATTTAAGGTATGAGACTTAAATATTTTATATATTTATAAAAAGGAGAAGGAGTGTTTTGTAAATAATTCAAATTCTTATTTCTGAAAATCAGTAGTACTTTTAGAAAAGGAAAACTTGCAACCAATCACAATTTGACAAACAAGGTAGGTTAGGTACAAAGAAATAGTTTAAAAAGTCAAACATACATGATTTTTCCTAATTCAATGCATTCGGCATTAGGCTTCCGACTGCTTACCTCCACCTTCCGACTCCATTGAAGCCAATGCACATGGTATCAGATACCTGGTACGTAGTGACTTGGACAAAGGCAGAAGTTATTGGGTCGAAATAAGGGGTTTCGAAGGGGTCGAAGCACTACTACTAAGAGCTTATTTTTAGTAATTAGAATTTATTAAAATAAATATTAAGTATTTGAGGAATTCACTTTTCAATGTACTTTAATTCTACTAGTTCAAAATTTCATAGTTTGATATATAACATTTTCTTTTTAAAACAAACATAAATTCTTAAAATTAAAGATATTTTTTTTTAAATTCAATTAACCAAATCAGTTTATAAATCCTCGCTATTTACAACCCATCGATTCCATTCCAGCATCCTATCCATTTCCACTTTTCAAAAATAATATCCACTTTTTTCCAACCCTATTTCCATATTCTAATATAAATTCACCCTATGAATTTCATATTTCCAAATTTTCATCTGTTATCAATTTCCTTTATTTATAAACTCGTCTATAAATTTATAACTTCTATGGGTTTCACTTTTTATAAAAATAATCTCATTTGTAAAATTCCATTTTAAAAATTCTATTCCTTATAAATTCTATTCATTTCTGCCAATCTATTTTTAATCTCGATTTTAACTTCTCTCCATATTTTCCAAAATTATCGTTTAAAAATCCTTTATATAATTTATGTAAAATCTCTATTTAAAATATTTTTACGAATAGTTAAATATAAACTAAAATCAATTATTGTTTTTATCCAAATAAATTTCTTAAAAATAGTCCATATTTCTATAGGTTTACCAAATTCATTGAACCACTTCGATAACTAATTAAAGCATTCGAGGTGGCCAAGAAGGGTTGTCCTAAAATCAAAAGAATTTGGCTTATAGGATTGTTTACAAGTTGTGTTTTAAGGATGATGAAATCGACTGGATATATGAATTTCCCTACTCGAATGAGCACGTCCTCATTTTCTCCTATGGGTTTCTTTATAGAACGATCGACGAATTGAAGGGTACCTTTTGTCGGTTTAAGCTCACCTAAGCCTAATTGTTGACACACGGAGTATGCAATCAAGTTTATACTCACACCTAAGTTTAGCAAGCATTTACTAATTTTTTTGTCTCCTATCGTATATGAGATTATGGGGGCAGCCAGGGTCTTTGTATTTCACGGGAATGGATTTAGACAAGACTTCACCTAGACATGCTGCTAAGAAGACCTTTTTAAGTACTTGAGTGTGTCGCTTTTGTATGCACAAGTTCTTTAAAAATTTGGCATAGGTCGGGACTTGTTGGACGATATCTAAAAGGGGAATGTTGACCTTGACTTGCTTAAAAATTTCTAACACTTTTTTCATTTATCCGAGTGTTTCTTAGCATGAAGTCTATGGGGAAATGGAGATCGTAAATCAGCGAGTCCATCTACTTGAGTTAGTGAAGATTGAGATTTGGAATTGGATTTAGTGTTCAAATTGGATTCAGTCGAGGGTATTAGAGATTTGGAATAAATTTTTGGCAAGTCATTAGGATTAACAATTTGGTTATTGATTTGCTTACCGGATCGCAAAGTGGTGATAACATTCATTTGATTAAAATTGCTATCTTGAACGACATGAGCTTGGTTTGAGTTTGTGTTTTATTTCCTAATGTTTGAAATCAGCTGACTTAGGAATGTGCATCTTTCCTGTTCACTTACAGAAGTGGCTAATTGACTTACTTGCATTACAAGTTTAGCAATCGATTGACTCGTATTTTGCATGTACGAGGTTAACAAATTTTGCAAATTGTTATGTGATTTGGATCATTACATTTGTAACATAAGATTTGAGAAGCTTGGTTTATTTGATTAGATGAAAGAACATTATCAAATTTATTTATCATCGCATCGATTTTTGCTTCTAAGGCTAATAATGATCCTATCAAATGTGCGCTTGATATTGAAAAGATTGATTTCTAATTAGATTGTTCATATTGAAATGATTTCTCGGCTAGGTTTTCAAGAAATTGCCAAGGGCATTGTGATGTTGTGCCAAAAAGTTCCCTTAGCACATTGATTCAAGCATCATTCTAGCGCTATTTTCAAGCCCTTTGTATAAAATTTGGCAAAGAGTCCATTTTTTCAAAATTGTGATCTGAACATTTTACTAAAAGTTCCTAAAGGATTCACCTCCAAATTGATGAAAATTCACAATTTCATTTTGAATTTTGGTTGTCTTTTCTAAAGGGTAATATTACTTTAAGAAAACTTTAACAAATTCATCCCAAGTTCTAATCGAATTTGAAGGCAAGCTATACAAACATTTCTCGGCGTAATCAGTAAGAGAAAATGAGATTAGCCTAAGTTTGATTCCATTGTCACATAATTGTTGAAGTTTAATAGTTAGACAAACTTGTTCAAATTTCGTTAAAAAGATACAAGCATCATCATTTTAAAAATTGCCAAATTTTGGAAACATGTTAATACGACTTGAATGGATTTCAAAGTGATTACCCATTGGGGTGGGTGAGATAATGCAAGAAGGGACAGAAACTCGATCGGGGAAGATTCTATCCATGAATGTTCGAGGTGGATTTTCGTTCGCTGTGGTTGATGGGTTGTTTGTCCGAATTAAACGGTTCGTTAAAAATCTGTAACACCCAATATTTTTAGTAACATTATTTAAGATATTTAATTAGTTAAATTAAATAAAATAATGTAAATTGATTAGTAGATTGAGATTTGTGATTAAATAAGGGGTAGCCATGCCATGTTAATTAAGTGAACTAAAGAATAAAAAGAGAATAAAAAAGGTTATGAAATATGCAAGGACAAAATGGGAACAAAGCATATCCTTATACCCTAAACCTTTGACCCCTCAACACTCACGTTCAATTCATTTTTCACAATTCAAAAATACAAGCTAAGGCAAGCCACCATTAGGAAGAGCAAAGAATAAGAATTCAAGAGGAAGAATCAAAACACTTAATCAAGAACAAATCTCGCATCGTTAATCAAAAAGCTAAGGTGAATAATCATTATATCACATATTTTTGATTGATTTTGGTTTTAGATAAATTATGAAAGTATTTGCAATTACTTTTCCATATTTTGAATGATAAATGGATATATATATATACACACACACTTGTTGATGATTTAGGCTATTTTATATGCATTTTATAATGAGAATTGATTTAGAAAACATATTATATGGCATCCAATTACCTTGCGAATTTTGATTTCGATCGAAAAAGATAATTTAGAAATGGGTTTCACTTTCATAATTTTTGGAATTTATGTGGTTTTATATGAATTTTCTAGTGAAAAAATATTATTTTGGGTCAAAAAATTATTTTGACCAAATTATATTGGCTTAGGGTCTGAAATTTATATATGTTAGAAAACATATTAAAATTGATTTTCTAGAATTTTGTAGAGTTTTCTTAAGTGTTTTAATGAATATATAAGATTATTTAAGGTATGAGACTTAAATATTTTATATATTTATAAAAAGGAGAAGGAGTGTTTTGTAAATAATTCAAATTCTTATTTCTGAAAATCAGTAGTACTTTTAGAAAAGGAAAACTTGCAACCAATCACAATTTGACAAACAAGGTAGGTTAGGTACAAAGAAATAGTTTAAAAAGTCAAACATACATGATTTTTCCTAATTCAATGCATTCGGCATTAGGCTTCCGACTGCTTACCTCCACCTTCCGACTCTATTGAAGCCAATGCACATGGTATCAGATACCTGGTACGTAGTGACTTGGACAAAGGCAGAAGTTATTGGGTCGAAATTAGGGGTTTCGAAGGGGTCGAAGCACTACTACTCAGAGCTGATTTTTAGTAATTAGAATTTATTAAAATAAATATTAAGTATTTGAGGAATTCACTTTCAATGTACTTTAATTCTACTAGTTCAAAATTTCATAGTTTGATATATAACATTTTCTTTTTAAAACAAACATAAATTCTTAAAATTAAAGATATTTTTTTTAAATTCAATTAACCAAATCAGTTTATAAATCCTCTCTATTTACAACCCATCGATTCCATTCCAGCATCCTATCCATTTCCACTTTTCAAAAATAATATCCACTTTTTTCCAACCCTATTTCCATATTCTAATATAAATTCACCCTATGAATTTTATATTTCAAAATTTTCATCTGTTATCAATTTCCTTTATTTATAAACTCGTCTATAAATTTATAACTTCTATGGGTTTCACTTTTTATAAAAATAATCTCATTTGTAAAATTCCATTTTAAAATTCTATTCCTTATAAATTCTATTCATTTCTGCCAATCTATTTTTAATCTCGATTTTAACTTCTCTCCATATTTTCCAAAATTATCGTTTAAAAATCCTTTATATAATTTATGTAAAATCTCTATTTAAAATATTTTTACGAATAGTTAAATATAAACTAAAATCAATTATTGTTTTTATCCAAATAAATTTCTTAAAAATAGTCCATATTCTATATGAATACTTTCATATTCAAAATCTCCTTTCAAATCTTTTCAAATTCCAAAAATAATATCTATGGTATTTAAAATACCAAAAGTTAGGCCAGTACTAATGTAGCATCCAATAATTCTCATCACAACAATAATCTATAACAGATTATTCTAACACATCATGAATTATTATATATGAAATCAATCAATCTAAATATGAGGAATTCAGTTGGATCCCTCCAACCTGTTTTTCCCGCATTCACAGATGTTAATACAACATAAAAATACCAATTCCACTTCGAGGGGGATATCGCGATATATAGGGTCATCCGCTATTATGCGGGACGCATAGAGTCTCATTCACTCCAATCGGCGGGAAATATATACAACTACTAATACATATTCTATTGTATGTATTATATATCATCCAACTGATAATTATCTATAAATTCAACCAACCATCCAAAATTAATTTTAATCCTTTAAAATTAACTGCATTTTTCCAAATGAGTGAGATTTACTCACCTTGACTTTTATTTGCAAACCATTCCAATCTCGACTTGTTTTCATGATTTTTTTAGACATCGTATGCAAGTTATGAATTTATTAAAAACGATATAATTAAACTTAATTAACATTTAAAAAATCTCACCCTAACCTGCTGCCCACCAACTGCACCATAGCCGTGAAAAATCATGACGTTTTCCTATCTTATTCATGCATGCAGACGGAACCTCGTCGTTGCTACTCTATCCTATCGCATCAAAATCACCTCCATCATCTCGGAATGTCTCACCCCAATGACCCCATCACCTCCATTCTTGCTATCTCGCTTGAGCGGCACCTAGACCAGGAACCCACGCACAAACGAACTTCACGAGCTCAACCAAGCTATTGTGAATGCCGTCGATTCCTGCTAGACCGCAATTCAATCGCCTAACCCTAGCTACGAAACCTCATGCAACTTCCTCCAAGCGACGCCACCCAGACACCATCGAGGACCACCACTTCGCTGCCCCTACTCCACGTACACGCAACCAAACACGAGCTCAAACACAACCCATCTTCACCTCCCCCTTGCGTGTGCTCCTCTTCTCTTCTATCAGCATCGCGATTTGAATTGATTTTTTAGCGAGGAATGAATTCGATTCTTCCGTTATTTTAGATTTTGAACTGAAGGGAGAAAGGGAGGAAAAAGTACGTGAATTTAAATTGAAGACAGTGTGTTTTTTCTTTTTTTCCTCTGCGTATATTGAAATTTTAAAGAGAAGAGAAGGGGAAAGACTTCTTAAATTAAAATGATGAAAAGGGACGGTAACGTACAAAGTTAGGTGATGTTGAGGTGAAAGTTTATGTCGGCTGAAGGTATGTTTTTGATGGGCTGAAATGATAATCGATGTGAATATATACTTTAAAATTTCAATTTATTCAGATATTTATCTCGAATCCTTATTAAAGCGTGCCGCCTGCCATTTCTAACATTATACCGCTATCCCAAACCTAATGATACAAGTTCCATAGCCTAATTCGATCGTATGTTGAAGATAACTTTTTAAATCGACTATTAAATTAAATTCAATTAATTTATTTGTAGGCGTTTTCAGATCGTACGACCAAACGATAAATCCAAATGCTACGAAATTTGAAATCTGATAATAACACATTATTATGGATCCAGTGGAACTGATTTCGTCGAATTTCGAGACTGTGTCCCGGATCGCTATTTTAACTCGTCGTTAAAATCGACGATTTCAAATCTTTACGAAACCGCTTGAAATTTCAGTTTTAAAATATTACTAACTAAATTATAATTCCAGTAGAATTTATACCAACATTAGAAATCGTTTTCGATTCATATTCTTATCCAATTCAATTATTTAAACAGTTTTCGATTATTAATTCAACAATTAAATTTATCCAATAAATCACTATATTTGGAACCTAAGTCTTAATCCACTATTTGGTCATTAATTCCAAATTAAAATTCTATTCACATTTCAAAACTCAACGTTTAAAATAAATTAAATGTTCAAAATCAACGACCAAAAATCAGGGTCGTTACATTCATTCTCCCTTAAAAGAATTTCGTTCCCGAAATTGCTAAGGCGGAAAATGCTCCAAACCCATTAACTTAACAAACCCCACTTAGTTAAAAACTCGACATTAACTTTTTCTAACCTTTAGTTTCATCGAATACATTTAGTTTCCATTTCTAATCCAGAATCTCTTATTTCAATTTCAATTTGAAACTTAACCTTTAGTTAGCGAACATTTTCGAAAAAATTTCAAAAATTTTCTAACACCCTAAATATAAAAAAAATTGGCAGAGTCTCCTTCAAAATTATAAGGTTCCAATACCAATTTAATTACTTTCAATTGATCCATATACCATTTCATTTAATTTTAATGATTTACAACTAAATTTTCTTGCATTCACTTCATATTTATACCCAAAAAATTCATATCCATTCCAAATTGATTTCAAAATCAATTTATTCACTTTCTAATTATTCGAAGAATTTTATTTACTCCTGTTTACGTCAAAATAATTTTTCTATGCAAATTTGGTGATATTCATTTAATAAAATAACCATTTTAGTTCATACCTATTTTAAATGGATTCCAAATCGATTTATATTCAATTCTATTCCATTTCAAATTTATTCACGATCAATTCAGTTGCACTCCATTCACATCCACATTCACCGTATTCAAATCCATTTTATTAAGCTCGGAACCATTCCACGCTATTTATTAAATCACCATTTCACAATTTATTCGAGCCAAAATTCCATCCAAAATATTTACTTAAGTTAATTCATTTATTCTCAATTAATTCAACACTATAACTTAAGTTTGTTTCCGTTGCCATTAAATTCCAATTCAAAATTTTGATTTGATTTTTATTCAATCAAATTCCATTCCATTTACTAATTAATTTAATTAGTTCATCCCCCCAATCCACTTCAAACTTAACTTCAAGCTCGAATTCATTTTAAACAATATCCAAGGCCATATTTAATTTATTTACACTTAAATTGAATTTGTTTATGACTCAAGTCATTGTTATTTCAATCCAAATCCATTTTATTCTTTCACATTTCCAATTATATTTAGTTCGCTTATAATTAAGTTTAATTTTATTTATAACTCAACTTCCACGTTTCAATTTATTCAGTTCCATTCAACCCAAGTCTCATTTGAATATCCGATTCTCTATTTAATTCTTCAAATTGGTTTGCTTTCATTTTATATCTCACAGTTGGATTTTTATTTCAAAACCCATTCTAGTTAATCTACTTGAGTTCGCATTCACTTTATAATTTGAGTTTGGACTTTAATTCCTCCATTAAAAATACCAAATTATTTTTATTTTGGTTTTACCATTCCATTTTTTCCAATTTATAAATTTTTACAACATATTTTTCTCATTTTCATAAATTCGACACTCAAGTATATTCACATTTTATTCTTAACTCAAGATCATACATTACTTTATAGCCTAAGTATATTCTTATTCTATTAATTCAAATTTTACAAGCAATACAAACTCAATTATTCACAATTACATATTTTTCACTTAAATTCCATTTCATTTAAATTTTTATAACTTATGGTTATATAATTATTTTACCACTCACAATTTATATTTACTTCCATTCGATGTTATTTCTAATGCAATCAACTTTATTTTACCTAAATTTCAATTCCTTTTTAACCAACATTTAAAAACTATATTCGTGTTATTCATACTTGATTACTTTAATTTCAAACAATTTTATTTTTAATTCATTCAATTTAATCAAGTAAGAATTCAATTCAAATTTCAAATTTCTCCACACTTCCTTATATTTATTTGTTCCATTCACATCATTCATATTCATATGCTTTTATATTTAGTTAACTTCATTATATTCTATTCATTTTATTTCATTTATTATAATCAATTCATTTAATCTATTGCCTTTAACTTTTCTTAAGTTGATTCCCATTTCATTAATGCACTTCATTAATTCGATTCAAACCCAATCAATTAAATTTAATTTGTTCAACTTAACTTAAGTTGAATTCCATTTTAACTTTCTCAATTTAAATTAAATTCTAAACTTCAAATTTTACACTTCTATCCTTATTAATATCATCTTCTACAGGATTCTAGAATTTGTAATCACACGGTATTTATTTCAATTAACCTTGAAATCATATATATCTCTCTGTGTATGTGTGTGTATCTGTATATCTTTTGATTTAACAAAGCATTTTCTTTGAATTTCCAAATTAACTTGATTTCATCCAAATAATTTTCCCCTCGGGATTTTCGAAACAAACCTTGTTTTTCAACAAAACTTCATGCTAAATTTCTACGATAGCAACCCATCACTTAGAAACTCGAAAATGAACATTGATGATGTGGCCGCCATCATCAGAATATTTTCCACCGACTAAAGTGAGTTCAGTGCTTCATCACTTCCAAAATCCATTTTTTAATCCAATTTAAAGCACTTTCTAATCCAAAAATAATATCACCATTATTTATTTCAAAATACCATGGAAAACCTTTCCAAAAATCTTCGAGATTAAATTTTCCAAATTTTGGTTTGAAACCATTGTAGTTCCAAATTTATTTGTATACTTCATACATATACAATCTTTGTTTGATTATATATGTAACGACCCAAAATTTCTAGTCGTAAATTTTGAACATTTAATTCATTTTAAATGTTAAATGTGGATTTTCAATTGATTTTCAAATAAGGATTTTGTTAAATCAATAGAATTTAGTTGTAATTTTCAATATGGCAATTCGATTGAAATTTGAATAGTAATAATTTAATATTGAAATTGGGATAATTGGTGAATCTGGATATAAATAGATTCTAAAATTTATTTTAAGTCTATTTGAATTTAAATAGTGGTGTTGGACTTTTGGATAGAATCAAGAGTCGATAGGTTTACAATTTGGAATTTTATATTAATTTAATAATGGGATTTAATAATATAATAATGCAAATAATCAGATTTGGGTTCGAAGTGAATCGGAATAGTTTCTAATGTAATTATAAAGTCTATATGATTTACAATAAAGTTAGTAAAATTTTAAAAGTGAAATTTTATGTGATTTCGACGATTTTGAAAATCGCTCGATTTAATCGACGAGTTGAAATGGTCTTCCGGGGCACAGTCTTGGAATTCGACGAAACTAGTTCCATTGGATCCGTAGTAGTTAGCTATTATCGGATTTCAATTTTCGTAGCAATCGGAGTAGTCGTTTGACCCTGGCAGCTCAAAACGTAAAGAAATTATTTTAATCGATTTAATTTAAAATTGATCGTTTATTTCCGTAACTCGCACATATGACCAAATTAGCTTTCGAAACATGTTCCATTGTGTTCGGAATGTGGGTAAAATATTATAATCGCCTGTCGGCATGCGTCGTTTGGAGATCGTTTGAAAAAGTTGCTTTAAAATGAATTTAATATTAAGTTAATATGTATATACGTATATATATATGCACTTAAACCCTCTTAACCTAACCCTAACATCAGCCACCGCCTCCTCTTATATCAATGGCTGACATACATCGCTTTTCAACCCAATTTTTTGAACGATCCATCGAGTTTTAGTTAATTCGTTCAACTGGAAAGATGGAGAGCTCGCTGAGCACTTCGATTCGTACGGTGGTGATCAAAAATCATTAAGCGATTTGTCAGAGATTTCTCCACGAAGGCCGCGAGTTCATGCATGCTTTTCGAGGTCTAGGGTTGACCGAGCTCGAAGCCGCTCTGGCCGTGGGTAGAGCGCGCCTTGGCGCACGTCGTGGCGGTGCCTGATCGATGAATCGATGGTCGTGAGGGCTTCGATTTTTGGGCAATTGGGCGGCCGATGGGTTAGTTGCTACCTGGACGAGCGAACCCGATTGAGGAAGATAGATCTTGCGGCCGTGATGAGTTTTGGTAATTATAAAAAAAAGATAAAAAAGAAAAGAAATTTGTTTTAAGTTCGAAATTGAAACTTATAAATTTCATATCTATTACAAAACATTATCAGATTTCGACGAAACTGGCGACGCCGGAATCGCAGAGAAGAGTACTACACAATGGAGCAATTCTGGAATCATTCTGAGCAAGTAAAAATTTAGGTTAAATCGAACGCCGTTCGATTTAATTTAAATTTGAACGCTCGTCGAAAACCCAAAGTGAGTTAATCCCACTCACATCTGGATACCCGTCAATTTAAATAGCCTATATTTAAATGTTTAGTTGTTTCTTAGCTGAATATGATAATTATTATCAGACTGAATCAATATTTGTTGGTTGTGCTAATATCTGTCGATGCAGGGAAATAGGTTGGAAGGATCCAACCGAATTCCTCTACGAGTCTGTTAATGAAGATAAGCGTTATGGATTATACCACCTTTTTTTCAACTGTTCCTTCTCCAAACATGTGTGGTATTGGATCAGAACCATGATGGAGGACCCTATAACTCATGGAGACATACATATTTCTCTTTTAGATGCTGTCACATATATATCCCAAAATTTTACAGTCAACAGTATAAAGAAAGACATCATAATTGCTGCGCTTAGCACAGCCGTTTGGTACATTTGGAAAAACAGGAATGATATCATCTTTAACAATGAAAAGAAAGATAAAATCACAGTCTGTAACATCATCAAATCCAATGTTCGAGACTTTATCATCAATAGATCCAAGTTTTTCAACCACAACAACATCAATGCGGACAACATCATACAAAAATGGGAAATCATACCTCTGCGAGTTGACCTTACCGTAACCAAAAACCCTAATTCCCCCAATACTGCTTCATCCTCAAGATACATGATTGATAGAGAAGATGTAGAAACAGAGAGCTCAAAATTGTCTAGATGCACTGATAGTATTATCACTATCGTTGAAAGAGATGAAAGATTGCAAGGGAGAGAGAACGAGCCGCCATGAGTCGCGAAACTATCGCAATGTATTTAGGGTTTGTGTTTTGTCTGTAGAGTATACGGGTTGCCTGTTTTTTTTGTGCCCAACAGTTTCTTTATGTATATAACTTGTATGTAATGTGTTGGCATTATCAATAAAGCTTTTGGATCCTTTTTTCAAAAAAAAAAAAAAAATGATTGTATATGTGATGGTTGATGTTGTGCACTACTGTGTTAAACCCCTGGACTACACTATACACACACAAATATGGATTTCAGTGGAAATTAGTTAAGTCACAGGTTTTTGAAATAATTCTAGAATTGAATTTTTGAATTCAAATGGTTTTGGAAATAAATCGAATTTAAAGTGGAAAAACTTTTGAAAAGGAATTTCAAAAATAAAAATTATTTTTGAATAACTTAATTTAGTTTTGAAATTTGAATTAAATTTGAATTAAAATTTTGAAATTGAATTCTATGTTGAGAACTTATGATTTTAAAAAGCTTATATATGTTTACATGAATTTAAACCATTTTAGAAAGTGTTGCTTTGGGAATTTAAATTAACCCAAAGATTTTAACTTGTATAAATGAAATCGGATTTTTCCGAAATAAAAACTATTTGTTTTCAAATGATATAAGCTTTATATAAGAAATGAATTTCCACTTTGGATTAAAGGAAGTTCAAGTTGAATTGAAAATGGTTTTCCAAGTTATGAATGAACTTTGAAAACGGTTTTGGAAGCTATAAGTTAAATCTTTGATTTAAAGATTAAATAAGCAAATCCAATTGAGGTGGAAATTGATTTGAAATCCGTGAATGATCTTTGTGAAACTGGGTGAACTTTGTGGAATAAATCTTTTTGTTTAAAAGATTTGAAATGGTACTTTGTTTAAACCATTTGAAAGAAAGATTTGAATTTTAAAGTTGTGAATTAATTGAAATCCCATATCCATATATGTTTTTAAATTTTACGCTCGTTATTCGAATTAGCCGGGAGAGGACCTTTGTGTCATATAACCCATTTCGAATAATGTTATGACGTTATAGATAACACTTGAAGACCGATGGTGAAGACCGGGTATTTTCGAGAACGATAGGATAACCTATCGATTGTCTCTATACTGAGTAGCTACGGTATAGAGATTTCCTAAGTGATGGAAAGTCCAATCGGGATTGTGGATACCCGGATTGCAAGGGCTTCTTCGGAAGTGCCTTCGGTTCTGTTCGAACCCGGAAGAGACTTGTATGGATGTGTGTCTGACATTACACTTTGAGATGTAATGATTTATTTTGGAAAGTTGAAATTGTTTAGTTTTGGGAAAATGATAAATGGGTTAAGGATCATTCTTCTTATCTAGTAATTTCGGGGACAAAATTCTTTTAAGGTGGGAAGGATGTAACGACCCAAAATTTCTAGTCGTAAATTTTGAACATTTAATTCATTTTAAATATTAAATGTGGATTTTGAATTGATTTTGAAATAAGGATTTTGTTAAATCAATAGAATTTAGTTGTAATTTTCAATATGGCAATTCGATTGAAATTTGAATAATAATAATTTAATATTGAAATTGGGATAATTGGTGAATCTGGATATAAATAGATATCAAACTAGATTCTAAAATTTATTTTAAGTCCATTTGAATTTAAATGGCGATGTTGGACTTTTGGATAGAATCAAGAGTCGATAGGTTTACAATTTGGAATTTTATATTAATTTAATAATGGGATTTAATAATATGATAATGCAGATAATCAGATTTTGATTCGAAGTGAACCAGAATAGTTTCTAATGTAATTATAAAGTCTCTATGATTTATAATAAAGTTAGTAAAATTTTAAAAGTGAAATTTTAAGTGATTTCAACGATTTTGAAAATCGCTCGATTTAATCGACGAGTTGAAACGGCCTTCCGGGGCACATTCTCGAAATACGACGAAACTGTTCCATTGGATCCGTAATAGTTAGTTATTATCGGATTTCAATTTTTGTAGCAATCGGAGTTGTCGTTTAACCCCGCAGCTCAAAACGCATAGAAACTATTTTAATCGATTTAATTTAAAATTGATCGTTTATTTCCGTAACTCGAACATATGACCAAATTAGCTTCCGAAACACGTTCCATTGTGTTCGAAACGCGGGAAAAACATTATAATCGTCTGTCGGCATGCGTCGTATGGAGATCGTTTGAAAAAGTTGCTTTAAAATGAGTTTAATATTAAGTAATATGTATATACGTATATATATACGCACTTAAACCCTCTTAACCTAACCCTAACATCAGCCGCCGCCTCCTCTTATATCAATGGCCAACATACATCACTTTTCAACCCAATTTTTCGAACGATCCATCGAATTTTAGTTAATTCGTTCAACTGGAAAGATGGAGAGCTCGCTGAGCACTTCGATTCGTACGGTGGTGATAAAAAATCATTGAGCGGTTTGTCAGGGATTTCGCCACGTGGGCCGCGAGTTCATGCATGCTTTCAGAGGTCTAGGGCTGACCAAGCTCGAAGCTGCTCTGGTTGTGGGTAGAGCGCACCTTGGCGCACGTCGTGGCAGTGCCTGATCGATGAATCAATGGTTGTGAGGGCTTCGATTTTTGGGCAATTGGGCGACCGATGGGTTAGTTGCTACCTGGACGAGTGAACACGGTTGAGGAAGATAGATCTTGCGGCCATGATGAGTTTTGGTAATTATAAAAAAAAGAAAAAAAAAAGAAAAGAAATTTGTTTTAAATTCGAAATTGAAACTTATAAATTTCATGTCTGTTACATACGTTATCAGATTTCGACGAAACTGGCGACGCCGGAATCGCAGAGACGAGTACTACACAGTGGAGCAATTCTGGAATCATTCCGAGCAAGTAAAAATTTAGGTTAAATCGAACGCCATTCGATTTAATTTAAATTTGAACGCTCGTCTAAAACCCAAGTGAGTTAATCTCACTCACATCTGGATACCAGTTAATTTAAATAGCCAATATTTAAATGTTTGATTGTTGCTTAGATGAATATGATAATTATTATCAGATTGAATCGATATTTATTGGTTGTGCTAATATCTGTGGATGCAGGGAAACAGGTTGGAGGAATCCAACCGGATTCCTCACAAATAGGAATTTTATTTATATTCTGTGATATATCTCATTGATAAATTTATTTTATCTACGAGTCTGTGAATGAAGGTAAGTGTTATGGATTATACCGTTTATCGATGTTGATATGATTGAATCTGTGATGGTTGATGTTGTACACTATTGTGTTAAACCCCTAGACTACACTATACACACACAAATATG
Organism: Allium cepa; assembly: GCA_030765085.1. Taxonomy (NCBI): domain Eukaryota; kingdom Viridiplantae; phylum Streptophyta; class Magnoliopsida; order Asparagales; family Amaryllidaceae; genus Allium; species Allium cepa. Next base: position 841,739,598 of record CM060932.1, read on the forward strand.
GATTACACGTGGAAATTGGTTAAGTCACAGGTTTTTGAAATAATTTTAGCATTGAATTTTTGAATCCAAATGGTTTTGGAAATAAATCGGATTTAAACTGGAAAAACTTTTGAAAAGGAATTTCAAAAATAAAAGTTATTTTTAAATAACTTAATTTAGTTTTGAAATTTGATTTAAATTTGAATTAAAAATTTGAAATTGAATTCTATGTTGAGAACTTATGACTTTAAAAAGGTTATATATGTTTACATGAATTTAAATCATTTTAGAAAGTGTTGCTTTGGGAATTTAAATTAACCCAAATATTTTAACTTGTATAAATGAAATTGGATTTTTCCGAAATAAAAACTATTTGTTTTCAAACGATATAAGCTTTCATAAAAGAAATATATTTTCAATTTGTATTAAAGGAAGTTCAAGTTGAATTGAAAATGGTTTTCCAAGTTATGAATGAATCTTCGGAAATGGTTTTGGAAGCTATAAGTTAAATCTTTGATTTAAAGATTAAATGAGTTAATCCAATTGAGGTGAAATTGTTTTGAAATCCATGAATGGATCTTTATGAAACTGGGTGAACTTTGTGGAATAAATCTTTTTGTTTAAAAGATTTGAAATGGTACTTTGTTTAAAACATTTGAAAGAAAGATTTGAATTTTAAAGTTGTGAATTAATTGAAATCCGATATCCATACGTTTTTAAATTTTACGCTCGTTATTCGTATTTGTAACGACCCAGGATTTTTAATAATTAAAATTTGGATATTTAATTAATTTTATATATTAATAAGTGAATTTATAAGTCAAATAAATTTTTATTTGAATAATTGGATTTAATTGGATAATTAAATCAATAATTTAATATGTGAAATTATGGAAATAATTAAAAATTGAGTTAAATATGATTGAAAATGATTTGTAAAATTTTATTTTATCATATTGAAGTTAGAAAGATATTTTAGAACTTTTAAAATCGAATTAAAAGTTAATTTGTGAAAATTGAATATTTTAATATTTAAATCGACTAGTGAAAATAGTCAATTTTTGAACAGTCTCAGAATTGAACGAAACCAGTTCCATTGGATCCGTAATAGTTAGTTATTACCGGATTTCAATTTTCGTGTCAATCGGAGTTATCGTTTGATCGTGGCAGCTCGAAACGCATCGATTTATTTTTAATTTTAATTTGGCGAGTTAAAATAGCCATTTTTCAAAAAGTCTCGGATTTCGACGAAACTAGTTTCATCGGATCCGTAATGTGATATTATTGTAAGGTTTCAAATTTCGTGTAAATTGGATTTACCGTTTGTCCGATACAAATTAAAACGCCTAGAAAATTGTTTAAATCGGTTTAATTTAAATTGAACGTTTATTGCCATAACTCGCACAGATGTCCGAATTAGCTTTCGAAACCTGTTCCATTGTGTCCGGAACGCGGGGTAAACCCTAGGAACGTCAGTTTCGGCGCGTAAATCGGAGTTCGAAATTTCCGGATGAATAGTGTTCGTTTTTTTCCTCTATAAATAGCTCATAATTCTCAAAAAAAAAGAAAAAGAAAAAGAAAGTAAACCCTAGCCGCCGTTCACTTTCACCAATGGCCAGAAAACACCCACGTTCTTCCCTCGATTACTCCAAATCCATCAACAATTAGACGAAACTTCCAACTACAAAGAGGTAGAGCATGAAGAGATCTCGAGATCCAACGGTGGAGATCGCGTTTGGAGCCATGGATCGACGTGGGGAGGGGTTTGAAGGAGGCGCGTTCGGCCTCGAACTGCGTGCAAATGCAGCGACCGAGCGCGTGCGGTCTCTGGGCGTGGGTGGTGTTCGGGGAGGCGCACGACATGAGGGAGGTTGATCGAATTATCGTCGCGCGTGGTGGAAGCAAAATTTAATCCTAATATCACTATTTGGGTTCGGCCGTCGCGTGCGTGAATACGAGAGGAGGAAGATGGGAGGCAGCCGTTGGATTTGGGAATGGAGGGTGATGATGGGGGTATGTAAATTTTTTTTATTATAAATGTTGTAATTATAGTTATTAAAATCGTGTAAACTTGTAAAATCAATATCTTTTTCATACGAGGTCGAAAACGCGCGAAACCAGTTGCGTTGGAATCGTATGGACGAGCACTACGCGATGGAATTGGATTAGAGTCATTTGGAGTTAGTAAAAATTTCGTGTAAAATTAAACGTCCATTTAATTTTATTCGAAATAAATCGCTAAAGCGAAATTAAAAATTAAGGTGAGAACTTCTCACTCAATCGAATCAGTTTCGATTTTATTTTAAATAGTTAGATTTAAAATATTTGAATGCATGTTTGAATGATGATTGATATATATTGATTGTTAAAATAGACATTATGCGCCGTTAGTAAGCGGATGTTATTTATTAAAAACATATACCGCGAATATTTCATAAACAGTGAAATTGGTATTATATATAATAGCAATATATATATATTGGCATATGTATATATCGGAGTTATTGATTTCCCGCATTTGTTTAGCGGATGAGACCCTATTGCGCTGTTATTAAGCGGATAATATTATTAAATCCCATATACCGCGATAATTTCGTACTGGAGCGAAATTGGTATTGTGCTAATGTTTTTGGATGCAGGAAAACAGGTTGGAGGGATCCAACTGGATTCCTCAACAGTATTTATTTGATTATGGATATTTTGATATTCGTTGATTATCATATACGATATGTGATATCGTTGTTGTCGTGATTGACTATTTGGTGTGTAGCATCATTGGTCCAAATTTTGGAATTTTAAAATGATTTCAAAGTGATTTTTGAAAGTATACGTTTATAAAATATTTTTGGAATTGATTCATTTTAAAATAAATAAACATATAATTTTTAATGTTATAAAAATTATGATTTTTGAGAAATATAGTAAAAGGCTGATTTTTGAAGATATGGGGTTAATGAGTTTTATAAAATAGTTTAAATTGGATTTCTGAATTTATTATAAAAAGTTGAAATATAGGATTTATAAATTTTAATTATTTTATGAATCAAAATGGTGAAATAATAAAGGAGATTAAAGACGTTTTAAAGAATAATATAAATTGATTTATATTAAGAGATTTATAAATGGATATTTATAAATTGAAATATTGACATTATAAAACGAGTATTTTATAAGTGTTTGAATGAAGTGAAAATGAATTTTGTAAATGAATGGAATTTATAAAATTATAAATGGTGAAGTTATAAATGAAATTTATAAATAGTAAGATTTATAAATTTTGTGAAATTATTAAAGAATATATTTGGATGAATAATTGAATCTTATAAGTTATAAGATTTATAATTATGAAGTTCAAAGAAACGATTTTGTAAAATAATCGTTTTATAAGCATTTAACTTATAATATGAACCTTTAGTTTATAATTGAGTTATAAATCGAATAGATTAATAAAGGAATTTATAAAAGGAAGTTGTTATAAAATAAATAGAAATGGAATTTATAAATATTGTTTTATAAATTCACAAACGACTTATTTTGATAAGTAAATTGTTGAAACCTATTAATGGAGTTATATTCACATTTTTGACTGTGAATAATACTTTAAAATAATATGAATAGAAATGATGAAATTGTTAATTGAAGTATATTCACGTTTTTGAATAGTGAATAATATGTTAAAGAATTGTTTTGAATGTGATGTTTTAAATTGAATAAAAACGATCTAACGATGTTTTAAAAAGTGTTGAGATTCGAAACCATAGATTTCAACATTTATTGTTGAAATAGACGTTTTCGAAAAATAAAAGGATATGGTGGACTATAACACTGTTGTTATAGTAAATGATTTCCGAAAGGAAATGTTTTGTATAGTATTGGGATTTATATATCTATTTTAATTTCGAATCCCTATACTAGTGATTTTGGGTTGTCGTAACGATGTTTTACGTAACATTCGTTTTGGCCCAAATAAATATGTTTAAGAGAATGAATTCCTTAAAGAATGAAATATATACTTAATCTCGATTTAAGTATATTGAATATTTTCTAAGTGTTGAAAATAAATAAAATCTGTGAATTACTTATGAATAAATAAGTATGGAAATGTTTTTTTCCAATGTGAAATGAAACGTTTAGAGAATTTATCTTTTTGAAGATAAATTGAAATGAATAAATTGAAGTCGTATATTCATAGATATTGTGAAATATAAATTCACTATGGAATTTATAAAAGAAAGTGGAATTTGTTTAAAAATAAATATTGATTTATTTTTGAAGTGTGAAAATTATATATCTTGTAAAGATATTTTATTTTGGAAAATAAATAATTTGGAAAATTATTTGGAAACTGGTGATGTGTGCATATCCATTGATAGTTCAATAACCGACTATCAATATTTCCCTTTGAATGGGTAATTGATGTGATTTGTTTGAACTTGAATGCCACACTTATTTTTGAATAAGCGCTCACTATTCGGGTTAACCGGGAAAGGACCATGGGGTCGTATAACCCATTCCGAATATGTGGTACGTCGTTATGAATTGCATTTGAAGATCGGTGTTGAAGACCCGGTATTTGCGAGAGCGATAGGATGACCTGTCGATTGACTCTGCACCGAGTTGCTCCGGTATAGAGTTCTCCATATGTGATGGTGAATCCGATCAGGATTGTGAATATCCGGATTGCAAGGACTTCTTTGTAAGTACATTCGGTTCTGTTCGAGCCCGGAACAGACTTGTATGGATTGTATGTCTGACATTACAAATTGAGATATAAAGCAGATTTCTTTCAAATATATTTCTGTTGGTGGCGGAGAATTTATTCTTTTAGCTTAACACCCTTCTCTGAGACGTACGAGCTCAGAGGTTATGTAGTTGAAGGTTATCAGCGATATATTCCCAATTTGGTAATGTGATATGCTGAGTGTTGCTGTTAAATGATCATTGTGTTGATTTTTTTGTGGTAGGATCGTTTATTTGATCGTCTATCCTGGTGATCATTTCTATGATCATTTGTTGACCCAAAGCATGGCTTTTGTATAAAGTATGTTTTTGTGGACGTGACTTCGTCGAGCCTCACACCCCGTGAATGGTCAAAACAGGAAAGATGCGGCAAGGTTATGAGGGGTAGCGCCTTTTAGGATATGTGCATTTCCTTCTGGAAAAGGGTGGTATCATGGTATGGAGCCCAGATACTTACTCATGTTGAAAACACTTTATGATTGTGTGAATTGATTGCGAGCGCTCGGTGAAAGGTCCCAAAGGACCGGGGGATGGCATATTCTGTCAGTTGTTACTCAGTTAGGGGTAACCCGGCCTTGTGTTGGTAGAGATCCGGTTTGGTTCTCGGGGATGTCCATCCAGAGGCATTCTCATGTGGCAATGGGAAGTTCCTTGGCCTGATCATTCGTTGGAAATCCAAAGAAACAATACGAGACTTGTACGGTTTTAGTTGTATAACCTGCTATGGAATGTGGCGGTAACCTGCTATTGAACATAGTTAGCTATAGTAGGCATAGTTCGAAATGTCTATGCTGGCTAAGATTTATATTCTACTTTCGAAATGAATTTTTCACTACACTATGCACTAGTAATAATATCAAATGTCTTTTAAATGCGTATCAAGCATCTTTGACTATCATAAGGAGAAATCTCCTCCGATTCTGCGTTTGCATGTGTGTGTGTGCGGGAGGCCTTATGGTAGTCCCATTTTTAAAAGCATTGCGAATTGACTTTAAAAATATTCTTCTATTTTGATTTTAAAGATAAATAAACTGTTTTGAGTTCTCACACCAGTCACATGACTGACTCGGAGTTTATTGTTTTCCTTCCTAAACTCTGGGTGCCCACCAATTTCCACACGAGCAGTTAAGAGTTAGGTTTACCAGGATATTCTGGATATTCTGGAGTTGCTGGAGGCAAGATGGATGGCATGGCGTATTACTAGTTATATAGTATTTCTTTTTCCGCTGCACTATTTGTTGTTTGTTGTTGTTGTAACACTCTGATGTAATGGTGATATGATGTGATGTAATGTAATAACTGATATAGTTCTTTGTTTAAAGATTATTCATTTATTATTATATGTTGTTCCACTGCGAATTGTGAGATTCTGTTATTGTTCTGCTGTTTTCTGTTCCGTTCTATTTTCCATTTCTCTCTGTTCTATCTTTTTCTATCTTCTTCTACCTCTTTTCTTTTCTTAAACCATAACATTTCGAGTTTCCGGCCTTCGATTTCTCGGCAGTCGATAAAGTGAGTATCGATGTTGAATTTTCGAAAGTTGAAAATTTTCGGGGCGTTACATTTGGTATCAGAGCTTATGGTTAAGCGACAACCATGGTTCTGTTGGGTATTACTCATTAGAGATAGAGTCAGTAGTACTCTAGAATGATTTTGAGTGTAATAATAGCTATGAGAGCGTATTTGTTAGTGTATATAAAATTGTTTTATATTGTGATGATTGGTTTATTGAGTGGTATATAGATTCTGGTTAATACGAGTAATTAACATTGTTGATAAGGATCTCTAAACACTTGTACAGAACAATTCGACACAATATTGTTTTAAAATTGGGTAAATGAAATAATTTTACCTTGAGTATATTTTGTATATGAAGAAATAATTTTTCTGAATTATTAAAGTGTATATAAGTTGATTGTTTAGTTGTTTGAATAATCTAAATAAAAGAAGAATTGTATAAGCAAATGAATTATAAGAATTGAATTATAATTAATGTGATTTACAATTGTGAAATAAACTTATATATGTAAGAAGTGAAACTATATGAATATATTTATGAATATGAGTTATAAATAAAAAATGAGTTTGAATAAGTAATGAAATTCAACTTTAGAAATTAAATTTGATTAAATGATTGAATGTGAATCAAGTTGATATGAAATAATGAATGTAAGTGTTAATTCATTAAAATCTAATGTTATTAGAAGTTGAATAATTGAATGAAAATCAATTTGATTGAACCAATTGAAAGTGATGGTGTTAAACCAAAATGAATATAAGCAAAGGGGTTTGGTTGTGATTAATATACATTGGTTGTTATATGATTGTTAGTTGATTGTATATAATTCATTAAGAGTTAATGAAATTGAAAGCTATGTAATTGAATTCAAATTAGAAGTAAATAAATTTGAATAGAATAGAATTGAATTTGATTTTGGAAGTGAACCAACTTGAATATGAATTAGTGAATATAAACTAATTGAAAATGAATGTTAGTAAAATCATCCACTGTTAATGAATCAAATGTGATTTAAATTGAAAACCCATTTCATTAAATATTAATGAGAATACGAATGAATATTCATTGATTATGAATGGTAGTTGGTTGATGTTTGCATTTGTTGTTTGGTTGCATTTGCTATGTTGACATATATAGTTATTATGTTGCTATATGTTATATATTGATATTATTGTCTATATACATGTTCTCATGTTGTTTGTTGAGTGATTAGTAGGTGCGGATCGCGTTTGCTTCGCATTTGGAGCTCGCTTTCGCGCTATATTAGCCGTATATGCTTGCTAATAAAATATAAGGTACATATCTCGGATTACATACCGTACTTTTATATTTTTTTCCCTTCGGGATGCCTCATTACTTGATGAGATGTATACTTGTGATATGTATACTGTCATTTTTTTTGGATCGAGCCGCGCAAAGGAGACTATGGCGGATTTTTCCGAAAATTTAAGGCGTTAAATTTTTTTGAGAAAATTGGAAAATTTTGAAAACTTTAACTTTGATTTGAAGTTGAAAGTTAAACAATAGTAGTTGTTTTTGAAAAGATAACTAAGTATGATTTGAAACTTAGTAAAATTATTGTAAGAAGTTTAATTAGGAATTTTGGAAAGTTAATAAATTCTGTAACTTTTCTTACTTAATAATTTCGAGGACGAAATTCTTTTAAGAGGGAAAGATTGTAACGACCCAGGATTTTTAATAATTAAAATTTGGATATTTAATTAATTTTATATATTAATAAGTGAATTTATAAGTCAAATAAATTTTTATTTGAATAATTGGATTTAATTGAATAATTAAATCAATAATTTAATATGTGAAATTATGGAAATAATTAAAAATTGAGTTAAATATGATTGAAAATGATTTGTAAAATTTTATTTTATCATATTGAAGTTAGAAAGATATTTTAGAACTTTTAAAATCGAATTAAAAGTTAATTTGTGAAAATTGAATATTTTAATATTTAAATCGACTAGTGAAAATAGTCAATTTTTGAACAGTCTCAGAATTGAACGAAACCAGTTCCATTGGATCCGTAATAGTTAGTTATTACCGGATTTCAATTTTTGTGTCAATCGGAGTTATCGTTTGATCGTGGCAGCTCGAAACGCATCGATTTATTTTTAATTTTAATTTGGCGAGTTAAAATAGCCATTTTTCAAAAAGTCTCGGATTTCGACGAAACCAGTTTCATCGGATCCGTAATGTGATATTATTATAAGGTTTCAAATTTCGTGTCAATTGGATTTACCGTTTGTCCGATACAAATTAAAACGCCTAGAAAATCGTTTAAATCGGTTTAATTTAAATTGAACGTTTATTGCCATAACTCACACAGATGTCCGAATTAGCTTTCGAAACCTATTCCATTGTGTCCGGAACGTGGGGTAAACCCTAGGAACGTCAGTTACGGCGCGTAAATCGGAGTTCGGAATTTCCGGATGAATAGTGTTCGTTTTTTTTCTCTATAAATAGCTCATAATTCTCAAAAAAAAAAAAAAAAAAAAAAGAAACTAAACCCTAGCCGCCGTTCACTTTCACCAATGGCCAGAAAACACCCACGTTCTTCCCTTGATTACTCCAAATCCATCAACAATTAGACGAAACTTCCAACTACAAAGAGGTAGAGCATGAAGAGATCTCGAGATCCAACGGTGGAGATCGCGTTTGGAGCCATGGATCGACATGGGGAGGGGTTTGAAGGAGGCGCGTTCGGCCTCGAACTGCGTGCAAATGCAGCGACCGAGCGCGTGCGGTCTCTGGGCGTGGGTGGTGTTCAGGGAGGCGCACGACATGAGGGAGGTTGATCGAATTATCGTCGCGCGTGGTGGAAGCAAAATTTAACCCTAATATCACTATTTGGGTTCGGCCGTCGCGTGCGTGAATACGAGAGGAGGAAGATGGGAGGCAGCCGTTGGATTTGGGAATGGAGGGTGATGATGGGGGTATGTAAAAAATTTTTATTATAAATGTTGTAATTATAGTTATTAAAATCGTGTAAACTTGTAAAATCAATATCTTTTTCATACGAGGTCGAAAACGCGCGAAACCAGTTGCGTTGGAATCGTATGGACGAGCACTACACGATGGAATTGGATTGGAGTCGTTTGGAGTTAGTAAAAATTTCGTGTAAAATTAAACGTCCGTTTAATTTTATTCGAAATAAATCGCTAAAGCGAAATTAAAAATCAAGGTGAGAACTTCTCACTCAATCGAATCAGTTTCGATTTTATTTTAAATAGTTAGATTTAAAATATTTGAATGCATGTTTGAATGATGATTGATATCTATTGATTGTTAAAATAGACATTATGCGCCGTTAGTAAGCGGATGTTATTTATTAAAAACATATACCGCGAATATTTCATAAACAGTGAAATTGGTATTATATATAATAGCAATATATATATATTGGCATATGTATATATCGGAGTTATTGATTTCCCGCATTTGTTTAGCGGATGAGACCCTATTGCGCCGTTATTAAGCGGATAATATTATTAAATCCCATATACCGCGATAATTTCGTACTGGAGCGAAATTGGTATTGTGCTAATGTTTTTGGATGCAGGAAAACAGGTTGGAGGGATCCAACTGGATTCCTCAACAGTATTTATTTGATTATGGAAATTTTGATATTCGTTGATTATCATATACGATATGTGATATCGTTGTTGTCGTGATTGACTATTTGGTGTGTAGCATCATTGGTCCAAATTTTGGAATTTTAAAATGATTTCAAAGTGATTTTTGAAAGTATACGTTTATAAAATATTTTTGGAATTGATTCATTTTAAAATAAATAAACGTATAATTTTTAATGTTATAAAAATTATGATTTTTGAGAAATATAGTAAAAGGCTGATTTTTGAAGATATGGGGTTAATGAGTTTTATAAAATAGTTTAAATTGGATTTCTGAATTTATTATTAAAAGTTGAAATATAGGATTTATAAAATTTAATTATTTTATGAATCAAAATGGTGAAATAATAAAGGAGATTAAAGACGTTTTAAAGAATAATATAAATTGATTTATATTAAGAGATTTATAAATGGATATTTATAAATTGAAATATTGACATTATAAAACGAGTTTTTTATAAGTGTTTGAATGAAGTGAAAATGAATTTTGTAAATGAATGGAATTTATAAAATTATAAATGGTGAAGTTATAAATGAAATTTATAAATAGTAAGATTTATAAATTTTGTGAAATTATTAAAGAATATATTTGGATGAATAATTGAATCTTATAAGTTATAAGATTTATAATTATGAAGTTCAAAGAAACGATTTTGTAAAATAATCGTTTTATAAGCATTTAACTTATAATATGAACCTTTAGTTTATAATTGAGTTATAAATCGAATAGATTAATAAAGGAATTTATAAAAGGAAGTTGTTATAAAATAAATAGAAATGGAATTTATAAACGTTGTTTTATAAATTCACAAACGACTTATTTTGATAAGTAAATTGTTAAAACCTATTAATGGAGTTATATTCACATTTTTGACTGTGAATAATACTTTAAAATAAAATGAATAGAAATGATGAAATTGTTAATTGAAGTATATTCACGTTTTTGAATAGTGAATAATATGTTAAAGAATTGTTTTGAATGTGATGTTTTAAATTGAATAAAAACGATCTAACGATGTTTTAAAAAGTGTTGAGATTCGAAACCATAGATTTCAACATTTATTGTTGAAATAGACGTTTTCGAAAAATAGAAGGAAATGGTGGACTATAACACTGTTGTTATAGTAAATGATTTCCGAAAGGAAATGTTTTGTATAGTATTGGGATTTATATATCTATTTTAATTTCGAATCCCTATACTAGTGATTTTGGGTTGTCGTAACGATGTTTTACGTAACATTCGTTTTGGCCCAAATAAATATGTTTAAGAGAATGAATTCCTTAAAGAATGAAATATATACTTAATCTCGATTTAAGTATATTGAATATTTTCTAAGTGTTGAAAATAAATAAAATCTGTGAATTACTTATGAATAAATAAGTATGGAAATGTTTTTTTCCAATGTGAAATGAAACGTTTAGAGAATTTATCTTTTTGAAGATAAATTGAAATGAATAAATTGAAGTCGTATATTCATATATATTGTGAAATATAAATTCACTATGGAATTTATAAAAGAAAGTGGAATTTGTTTAAAAATAAATATTGATTTATTTTTGAAGTGTGAAAATTATATATCTTGTAAAGATATTTTATTTTGGAAAATAAATAATTTGGAAAATTATTTGGAAACTGGTGATGTGTGCATATCCATTGATAGTTCAATAACCGACTATCAATATTTCCCTTTGAATGGGTAATTGATGTGATTTGTTTGAACTTGAATGCCACACTTATTTTTGAATAAGCGCTCACTATTCGGGTTAACCGGGAAAGGACCATGGGGTCGTATAACCCATTCTGAATATGTGGTACGTCGTTATGAATTGCATTTGAAGATCGGTGTTGAAGACCCGGTATTTGCGAGAGCGATAGGATGACCTGTCGATTGACTCTGCACCGAGTTGCTCCGGTATAGAGTTCTCCATATGTGATGGTGAATCCGATCAGGATTGTGAATATCCGGATTGCAAGGACTTCTTTGTAAGTACCTTCGGTTCTGTTCGAGCCCGGAACAGACTTGTATGGATTGTATGTCTGACATTACAAATTGAGATATAAAGCAGATTTCTTTCAAATATATTTCTGTTGGTGGCGGAGAATTTATTCTTTTAGCTTAACACCCTTCTCTGAGACGTACGAGCTCAGAGGTTATGTAGTTGAAGGTTATCAGCGATATATTCCCAATTTGGTAATGTGATATGCTGAGTGTTGCTGTTAAATGATCATTGTGTTGATTTTTTTGTGATAGGATCGTTTATTTGATCGTCTATCCTGGTGATCATTTCTATGATCATTTGTTGACCCAAAGCATGGCTTTTGTATAAAGTATGTTTTTGTGGACGTGACTTCGTCGAGCCTCACACCCCGTGAATGGTCAAAACAGGAAAGATGCGGCAAGGTTATGAGGGGTAGCGCCTTTTAGGATATGTGCATTTCCTTCTGGAAAAGGGTGGTATCATGGTATGTAGCCCAGATACTTACTCATGTTGAAAACACTTTATGATTGTGTGAATTGATTGCGAGCGCTCGGTGAAAGGTCCCAAAGGACCGGGGGATGGCATATTCGGTCAGTTGTTACTCAGTTAGGGGTAACCCGGCCTTGTGTTGGTAGAGATCCGGTTTGGTTCTCGGGGATGTCCATCCAGAGGCATTCTCATGTGGCAATGGGAAGTTCCTTGGCCTGATCATTCGTTGGAAATCCAAAGAAACAATACGAGACTTGTACGGTTTTAGTTGTATAACCTGCTATGGAATGTGGCGGTAACCTGCTATTGAACATAGTTAGCTATAGTAGGCATAGTTCGAAATGTCTATGCTGGCTAAGATTTATATTCTACTTTCGAAATGAATTTTTCTCTACACTATGCACTAGTAATAATATCAAATGTCTTTTAAATGCGTATCAAGCATCTTTGACTATCATAAGGAGAAATCTCCTCCGATTCTGCGTTTGCATGTGTGTGTGTGCGGGAGGCCTTATGGTAGTCCATTTTTAAAAGCATTGCGAATTGACTTTAAAAATATTCTTCTATTTTGATTTTAAAGATAAATAAACTGTTTTGAGTTCTCACACCAGTCACATGACTGACTCGGAGTTTATTGTTTTCCTTCCTAAACTCTGGGTGCCCACCAATTTCCACACGGGCAGTTAAGAGTTAGGTTTATCAGGATATTCTGGATATTCTGGAGTTGCTGGAGGCAAGATGGATGGCATGGCGTATTACTAGTTATATAGTATTTCTTTTTCCGCTGCACTATTTGTTGTTTGTTGTTGTTGTAACACTCTGATGTAATGGTGATATGATGTGATGTAATGTAATAACTTATATAGTTCTTTGTTTAAAGATTATTCATTTATTATTATATGTTGTTCCGCTGCGAATTGTGAGATTCTGTTATTGTTCTGCTGTTTTCTGTTCCGTTCTATTTTCCATTTCTCTCTGTTCTATCCTTTTCTATCTTCTTCTACCTCTTTTCTTTTCTTAAACCATAACATTTCGGGTTTCCGGCCTTCGATTTCTCGGCAGTCGATAAAGTGAGTATCGATGTTGAATTTTCGAAAGTCGAAAATTTCTGGAGCGTTACAGTATTAGTCGGGAGAGGACTTTTGTGTCATATAACCCATTCCGAATAATGATACGACGTTATGGATAGCACTTGAAGACCGGTGGTGAAGACCGGGTATTTGTGAGAACGATAGGATAAGCTATCGATTGTCTCTGCACTGAGTAGCTACGGTATAGAGGTTTCCTAAGTGATGGGAAGTCCGATCGGGATTGTGAATACCCGGATTGCAAGGGCTTCTTTGAAAGTGCCTTCGGTTCTGTTCGAACCCGGAACAGACTTGTATGGATGTGTGTCTGACATTACACTTTGAGATGTAAAGCTGGTTTCTATCAAATACATTTCTGTTGGTGGCGGAGAATTTATTCTCTTAGCTAAACGCCCTTCTCTGAGACGTACGAGCTCAGAAGTTATGTAGTTGATGGTTATTAGTGATACATTCCCAAATTGGTAATGTGGCATACGAAGTGCAGCTGATCATTTATTGATCAAAGCATGACTTTGTGAAAAGTGTAGCTTTGTGCACGAGACCTCATCGAGCCTCACAGACCGTTAATGGTCGAAACAGGAAAGATGCGGCAAGGTTTCAGGGGTAGCTCCCCTAGGGTATGACCATTCCTTCTGAAAAAGGATGGTATCATGGTATGGAGCCCAGATACTTACTCATGTGGGCACTGTAGTATATTTATTACTATGTGATGTTGTAGGTGTAGAGGATCCTCGAATAAAGGTCCCAAAGGACCGGGGGTGGCATATCTTAGGTTTTACTTCCCGGGAAGGGGGTAACCGGCCTTGTGTTGGCAGATAGCCGGGTAGGTTCTCGGGGCGTCCCTCCAGAGGCGTTCTCATATGGCAATAGGAAGTTTCTTAGCCTGACCATTTGTTGGAAATCCAATAAAACAATACGCGCCCTATACGGTTTTAGTTGTATAACCTGCCATAGAATGTGGTGGTAACCTACTATTGAACATTGTAGCTATAGTAGGCATACAGTAATGGTCGTATGCTGGCTAAGATTAATATTATACTTTTGAAATGTTTTCTGCACTATGCACTAATAATAATATTGAAAAGATTTTGCGTATTAAGCATGTTTGACTATTATAAGGATAAATCTCCTACAATCCTGCGTTTGCGTTGTGTGTGGCGGAGGCCTTATGGTAGTTTCATTTTCCAAAAAAGCATAGATGATTTCTTTTCTTTTCTTTTCTTTGTGAAAAAATTGTTTTGAGATCTCACACTAGTTCCATGACTGACCTGGAGTTTATTGTTCCCTTTCTAAACTCTGAGCGCCCATAATTTTCCACGCGGGCATCCTAGAGTCAGGTTATCGTTATTCTGGAGCGAAGTCAGAAAAGAGATGCTGTGGAGATCGGGAGCAAGTTGGATGATGAAGCGTAGCACTAGTATATGTTATATTCCTTTCCGTTATTTGTTGTTGTGACACTCTGATAATGTAATGTGATATAATGTAATAACTGATATAGTTCTTGGTTTTAAAGATATTTATTTATCTATTGTATATTGTTCTTCTGTGAAATGTGAGATTCTGTTTATTGTTTCCGTTCTTCTTCTATCTTCTTCTTCTTTAAACCCTAACGGTTCGGTTTTCCGGCATTTGACTGTGCAGCATTCAATACAGTGGATGTATTGATGTCGACTTTCGAGCGTCGAAAAATTGGGTTGTTATAATATACAACCAGTTTAATTCTTATAATCTTGTTAGATTATAATATTATCAACCAAACATTCCAATATACTATAATAATTTCAAAAAAAATATTTCTTTCATATCAAAATAAAATTTGGGTAAAATTATTTCATTAATCCGCTTCAAAACCATACCGTGTCAGTTTATCGTGTTTAAGTGTTTAGAAACTCCTATGATTTTAGTGGCGTCCCACTATTCGACCAGAATTTATGTACCACTCAACCAATAAATCAACACAATATAAAAAAAATTATATTCACCAACAAATACACCCTTATATCTATTAATACACTCTACTTATTCTAGGGTGTTACTGACCCTATCTCTAATGTGTAATCCCCGCCAAAGCCAAGGTTCTAACTTAACCTTCAGCTCTGATACCAAGTGTAAAGGCCCACAAATCTATACCCTTTGATTCGATAATAATTCATATCAGTTCAACTTAAATTGAACGGAAATTCGAATCTTTAGGAGTAAAGAAGAAAGGGGTAGAAGAAGAAACAGAAACAACAACACAGAATCTCACAAACGCAGTGGAACAAAGTATAATATATAATAACAAATTTTTATACAAAAGAATCTATAATTTTTTTAAACTTACAATCATCAGAGTCATCAATCTGGATAGTTATAATAACTTGTCCTCATACAGCGGAAATATACGTCAAGTATGGAAATACGACTCTATCATCCAGCTCGTCTCCTGAGCTTCATAGCATCTTATCCTGAATCTGAAATACTTAGTCTAACCCGAACATTATAACAAAATAATAGCCGAGTCGGTTTGGAAAACCAGTATGAGAAAACACAGTCGATTTGAATTATTAGAGCTATCAAAATCCTTTGAAAAACAAAGGTATCTCGTAAGACCGTGTCACATATAAACACGATGGGTTTTTACCTTACGATAACTAAATCGTTTTATATCAAAATCATCTGATATTATAATAATGTCTAAGTACAAATACTTATTCAAGTAGAAGAAATTGTTACATTAATTAAATTCCAGCATACTAGGCTCTACAAATAAAACCGTAAAGGCTCGTATTGGAGAATGGATCTCATACAATGACTGGGATACCGGGATACCGTCCATCACAGTACACTTCTAGAAAAATGTACCGAGGACCTCGCTAGGATCCCTTGCTACACAAGACCGAGCTATCCCTAATTTGGATAGAACCGAATATGTTATCACCCCAGGTGTTCCCACCCTTAAAAATCGAGCGCTCCCTTTTTCATGCACACCCATATCCATAATTTATATATATTTCCAAGGGTATCTAGAAAAGTGATAACACACTCAAATTGGGTGCGATCCATTTTGCCTTGCTGCATCTCCCCTATTTTATTCATTTTCGGTTGATGAGGCTTGAGGCTAAACATTACCTTTTAAGAACATTTTCACATAGAATGCTCATCGTCGTCCAATGACGATCTTCTAAGAGCATTCGTCCATACAAGTTGTCATGGGTCTGGAAAAACCAAATCACCGTCTTCACTATCTTTTATGGCATCCATTCGTAACGCTCAAATCGGATCAAAGTGGTTTTCGGATAATTAAACCCGATCTCGATCTCTTTGAAATGAACAATGAATTTGGCCAAAATTGATAGTCGGTTATTTAACTATCAATAAAACATCAATAAGAAAACACTAAGCCTTATTTTGTAAATCTTCAAACATTTATTTCAAAATATCTTTACAAATATATATAATCAAATTCTTTTTCATATTCCAATATTTGAAAACGATTTCAAATACTTAAATTCATAATAGGATATTCCCAAACCATTTCAACACTTAGAAATATTTTCAAATTTCCATTTTTATACCTAGGAAAACATTATAAATCTTATTTTCCAAGTCATTTCAAATATCAATGCTTCAGAGAATATTTCGTAACTTATCTCATAAGTTTCTGAAATCATACATAAATTCCCTTTATCAATTTCCAAAACCCAGTATACTTATTTATAACCCCATTTAACAATTTATAACTTCATTTATGAATTCGGATTTCATTTTCGAAGTTCCCATATTCAGCGTTTTTGAAATTCCATTTCCTCCAAAATCCTTTATAAAATTCCTCTTGCTAACATCATATCCATTTTATAAATCCTGTTCACAAATCTTGAGAGAATTTATAAATAGAATTTTCAATCACTTCAAAACCCTATAAATATATATAATAAGTATTTAAAAGAATAACAATTTATTTTTAAAACAAGTTTAAGTAGCCATTTAAAAATATCGAAACCCTTTTTATAAACGTCAATAAAATCAATTTCAAAGCTAATTTTTAAAAATTAGAATCTATTAAAATAAATATTAAGTATTTGAGAAATTCACTTTTTGATGTTCTTTAATTCTACTAGTTCAAAATTTCATAGTTTGATTTAAAACATTTTCTTTATAAAACAAGCTTAAATTCTTAAAATTAAAGATATGTTTTTAAAATTCAATTAACCAATTCAATTTATAAATCCTCTCGATTTACAACCCATTGATTCCATTCCAGCATCCTATCTATTTCCACTTTTCGAAAATAGTATCCAATATTTCTTCAACCCTATTTTCATATTCTAATGTAAATTCACCCTATGAATTTTATATTCCTAAATTCTCATCTGTTATCGATTTTCTTTATTTATAAACTTCGTTTATAAATTTATAACTTCTGTGGGTTTCACTTTTTATAAAAATAATCCCATTTATATAATTCCATTTTATAAATTAAATTCCTTATAAATTCTATTCATTTCTACCAATCTATTTTAATCTCGATTTCAACTTCTTTCCATATTTTCCAGAAATATTATTTAAAAATCCATCGTTTAAAAATCCTTTATATTATTTATTTAAAATCTCTATTTAAAATATTTTTACAAATCGTTAAATACAAACCAAAATCAATTATTATTTTTATCCAAATCAATTTCTTAAAAATAATCCAAATTTCTGTAGAATATTTTTATATTCAAAATCTCCTTTCAAATATTTTCAAATTCCAAAAATAATATCTATGGTATTTAAAATACCAAAAATTAGGCCAGTGCTACAATATCATCCAATAATTCACATCACAATAATATCTATAACGGATTATTCTAACACATCATAAATTATTATATATGAAATCAATCAATCTAAATTTGAGGAATCCAGTTGGATCCCTCCAACCTGTATTTTCTGCATCCATAGATGTTAATACAACATAAAAATACCAATCCCACTTCGAGGGGGATATCGTGATATATAGGGTCATCCACTATTATGCGGGGCGCATATGGTCTCATCTGCTCCAATCGGCGGGAAATATATCCAACTACTAATATATATTCTACTATATGTATTATATATCATCCGATTAATAATAATTTATAAATTCGACCAAGCTTCCAAAATTAATTTTAATCGTTTAAAATTAACTGCAGTAATCCAAATGAGTTAGATTTACTCAACTTGACTTTTATTTGCAAACCATTCCAATCTCGACTTGTTTTCATGATTTTTTTGGACCTCGTATGCAAGTTGTGAATTTATTAAAACCGATACAACTAAACTTAATTAATAAACTTAATTGACATTTAATAAATCTCACCTTAACCTGTTGCCCACCAACTCCACCATAGCCGTGAAAAATCGTGACTTTTCCTAAGCTATTCATGCATGCAGACGAAACCTCATCGCCGCCACTCCATCCTATCGCGTCAAAATCACCTCCATCATCTCAAAATGCCTTCCTCCCATTGCCTCCATCCTCGCCATCTTGCTTGAGCGTCACCTAGACCAGGAGCCTACGTGCGAACGAACTTCACGAGCTCGACCAAGCTATCGCGAACGCCACAGACTCCTGCTAGAGCGCAATTCAATTGCCTAACCCTAGCTTCAAAACCTCATACGACTTCCTCCAAGCGGTGCAACCCAGACACCATCGGCGAACACCACTTCCCTGCCTCTGCTCCACGTACAGGCAACCAAGCACAAGCTCGAGCACAACCCATTTTCTCCTCCCTCTTGCACACGCATACCTCTTCTCTTCTATCGACATCGTGATTTCGAATTGATTTCTTTTTTTAGTGAGGAACAAATTCGATTCTTCTATGATTTTCGGTTTCGAACAGAAGGGAGAAAGGTGGAAAAGGTACGCAAATTTAAATTGAAGACAGCACGTTTTTTCATTTTTTTCTCTGCGTATATTGAAATTTTGAAGAAAAGAGAAGGGGAAAGACTTCACAATTTAAAACAATAAAAAGGGATGGTAATGTATAAATTTAGGTGACGTTGAGGTGAAAGGTTATGTCGGCTGAAGGTGAGTTTTTGATGGGCTGAAATGATAATCGATGTGAATATATACTATTAAATTTCAAAATATTCAGATATTTATCTTGAATCCCTATCGAAGCATGCCGCCTGGTGTTTCTAACATTATATCGCTATCTCGAATCCAATGAAACAAGTTCCGTAGCCTAATTCGATCGTTCATGGAAGATAGCTTTTCCAATCGACTATTTAAATTAAATTCAATTAAATTATTTTTAGTGGTTTTCAGATGGTATGACTAAATGATAAATCCAAACGCTATGAAATTTGAAATCCGACAATAACACATTATTACAAATACAATGGAACTGGTTTCGTCGAATTCCGAGATTGTGCCCCGGATTGCTATTTAACCCGTCGATTAAATCGACGATTTCAAATCTTTACGAAACGGCTTGAAATTTCAGTTTATTCTTACTAACTAAATTATAATTCCAGTAGAATTTATATCAACATTAGAAATCATTTTCGATTCATATTCTACTCCAATTCAATTATTTAAATGGTTTCCAATTATTAATTCAATTACTAAATTTATTTAATAAATCGCTATATTTGAAACTTAAGTCTTAATCCACTTATTTGATCGCTAATATTAAAGTTTTGTTCACATTTCAAAACTCAACATTTAAAATATTAAATGTTCAAAATCAATGACCAAAAATCCGGGTCGTTACAAAGGATTAGTTCCCCAATTGTTTCAATTGGTCTAATGGAAAGGTTTTCCAATGGTTTCGAAAGGCAATGTTTAAGTGTTTTAAAGTAGATTTATACAGTTTTAAAAGCTTTCGAAGGAGTCGTTTTTCAATACTTTCGAAAGGATAAATATGAATGGTTTCGAAAGGTATGATTTCAAAAGGTATGTTTTGGCCTTTGGCCTAAGGTGTTACTTGTATTGAAAATGATACTTTCAAAAGTTTTGAAAGGGACACTTTCAATAGTTCCGAAAGGGTTGCTGAAAAGGTTTTAAACAAAGGTTTCAAGTGAGTTGTTTTGGCAACATAGCCGAAGTGTTTAAGTTAAAAAGGGTTTTAACTTATTTTGGAGGGATGGAAAATCCTTAATCATTTTGTCAACATTGTTTTAGGTAAAGTGTATATAACATGGAAAATAGCTTAGAGTAAAGCAAAGAGTACATTTCCCTTGTATATGTATGATTTATAGGTTTAAATCATTTTTAAAAGGTTTTCAAGAAAAAATTAAAGGGTAGTTAACCCTAAGAAAATGACTCAGATTAGAATACCAGATGGGACTTGTATAGGGTCACGACCTATCCTCATTAACTATTAACCCCTAGCTAATTTAGTCCAAAACTCCAGTGCGTAGGGCATTATCACAAGTAAGACTAAAATTGTGTTACACACAAAAAGGAATCAAAAAAAAGGAAAGAAAGGTTATTGGTAAGCCTGCAAAACCATTAGGATCGGTTAGACCTAGAGAAGTACGTAAGGACAGACCGTCCAGAAGAAGAGTATCTAACAGATGTTAGAATTTTATGTTACCTAGTAGCCTCGAGTCAGCTAAGGGTTGGTAGTTAGCCAAACAAAACTACAATGTACGGACAGATAGTCCATATGATAATTGAAATGTGCTTATACATGATATTGCTTTACAAATTTAACCAGTTTTGGTTGCTGGATTATAATTTGCAAAAGATATGTTTTAAAAAGGATATTAGTGAAGGGAAACCTATTTCTCTAAGCGGCATGGTCTCATTTAATATCAGATAATCGAGATGTATAGTATTATTCACACCAGGCTTTATGTCTAATTCGAAGTTTATTTTCCTTAAACTTTCGGGTGCTAAAAATTGATTTGAGTAGGCTGAGGGTCGAGGTTTACAGGTTTTAGTAGGTTGGCGAATGAAGCTTCCGAAGATGAGCAGGTGACCGACGGATAGCTAATTAGCAGTTGTTATTATATTTTGGATTGATTCTGCTATGTTGTATATATAGTACTCTGGTCAACCAAGGGGGCATCGTCATATGTCATTCTTAACGCAATATTGTAATAATTATATTTTATTTGAACCTGAAAAAGCGATGGGATTATGTTATTTGAAGGTGAAACATATGTCTTGAAATGTAATTAGAAAAATATTATTTTTTGAATTTGTGATTTTATTTGATATTCATTTGCTTCTGATATTATGAATACCATTAACATTCTGTATTTAGTCACTGGAAGTTAATACTATGGATGATTGCAGCATCTGTTGTAACGATCTCGAATTTTATTAAGTTTAAATTGATAATTAAATTTTATTTTTGAATAAAATTTGTGAAAATAATTGGTAATTAATATAAAATTTTAGTTAAATTTTAAATAATCGAGAATTAATTTGGATATTTGAAAATGAACATGTTTATAAAATAGATTGAAAAATTGAATTGGGATTTTGGATATGATTAAATTTGATATTAGATAATTAAACTTTAAAAGTAAATATGTATAAAACAAAGAAATAAAATAAATACACATAGTTAGAATTCAAAACAACACTTAAATATAAAACAAAGTAAAAGTAACAAACAAAGACATAGATATGCAGGCAAACAAAATAAAGCTGCAGCCACCAAATAAAAACAAGCTAGGCAATGCAAATAAAGTGTTCAAACAAATAAATATAAGTACAAAATAAAACATAAACAAAGAAATACCAAGATCCTTAGTACACTGTAAAATATCCTAGCACACATTTTTCATCTCAGCCGAAGTAAGGCTGAAGTAAACAAATGCATAACCAAGTACAAAGCATTTAATGCAAGCACCCTTAGCATGCCTTTTGTACACAAGAAAACTATCAGCCTACAAACCCGTAACTCTTTTCTTTTATATTTATCCCTTCTTACTTCATTCGTTCAAGTCATAGCAAGTAAAAAAAAATACAAGTTAGCATTCAATTTTTACAACAAACCAGAAAAACAAATTTAACTTAATCAAGCAATGCAAAGATCATGCAAGTTAAAAGCAAATCCAGTTTCCAGTTAACAACTCAGGCCTGTCTTCACATAGCAGGCTCTGTTCTTCTTCAACAAAACCAAGTGAGCAACTTTCCACCCATGATCTACTTCTATATCTTGATATTGTGGTTGATACTTGAATGCATTATGAAATGTTGTTAGCTGTTAAATATGTCTGTATGTTTAGATATATATATGTAGATAAACCTTTTAGACTATAACCTTTGAAAGGAAAGTAATTACAACAATACAATGCTATTTCTAAAAATAGTTTAAAAAGAAAATATTTAGTGAATATTCTGGAAACAAGAGATTACAGTAAAATCTTTTAAATCTGAAAAAAAATCACAATGAGTAAACACCTTATTTAAAACTTAAGTATGATTAGATCAGTGCTCGTGATTCATGGATGGTATGATGTTTTCATAAGTATGTTAGATAAGTAGCTCTATGAAAAAAAATACATGTTGGATCTGTGTGTTTTGAGCATGAATGCTCTTCTCTGTTTAGTTACAGGGTCAGAAATTAAAAATCAAAAGAAAAAAAAACTCACTCAATATATGTACATCTAGTCACTGATGGACTTAAGGTCTAAAACAAAATAAATTGGTATAATCATCATTCAGGTTTGCAAACATGTTTAAAATATTCTTAGATTGTAAAATACTGTAAAGCCAGTAAATACAGTAAGATTTTGAAAAGAAGTGATAAAATCAACTACTTTGTTTCGTGGATTCAGGCATATAGTTCGAATCAATTCTGGGAAACTCGATTTTTAAAATTAAAATCGCGAGTTTTAAATTAGTTTTGGGTTTGCAATTTGGGTTTGATTAGTTTTGGGTTTCGACTAAATTTTTGGTGACTGGTGGAACTTTGGAGGTCGGGGTTTTGGTTGGTGATGGAGGAGCCTATGGTGGTGATGGAAAAAATAGGTGGAGGTACCATCGGTGACGGTGGTGAAGGCGGCGAACATTTTAAATTTCTAAACCTAGTTTTAACATAGTACGGTATTTGGTCTCGTTCGTCACCAAGAAGTGATCGAGTGCTTCGGGGTTTGGAGCGATGGAAGCTAGGCTATAGACGAGGTGGCGGCCGGAGTTGCACGAACTCCGATGTTCGAGGCGTTGAGAACCAAGCGTTGACAGGTTCGAAGGGGTATTTTCACGTGCGTTTCTAGGTTTTGTTCCTGGTACCTGTATCAAGCTTGAATGCTCGATTTTGGTTAGATGATTTGATCATCGATCTGATGATCGAAATGGGTCTGAGGAAAGATAGCCGATGTGGGAGGATGGTCAACGTTGGCCGGAGGTGACTCTGGTGGAGGTGCAAGTGCACATGTGCACTTGTGTATCAGGGAAAGCAAGTTGTTTTGGGAAGAAGTCGTGTGTTGCAGGGGAGTTTCTCGTGGAAGTGTCGTGTAGGACTCGAAGTAAACTACAGGGAAAACTCGGGTCGAATTCTTGTTCCAGTTTTTACCTGGAAACCTGTTTCTCTGTTTTGAAAATTTTAAACTAAATTTAAATTCATCAAGTAAAGCTTTAAACGGAGTTTAATCTAAAATGTAAATAAAAAAAATTCTAGTTGAATTGAAATTTAGTTTGAAGATAAATAATAGTTTAAAATTCCATTTGTTTTAATAATTCAAAGTAATTAATGGTATTGAAGAAAAATTGGAAATCAAAATAGAATTGAATTCGGAAATAAAATTTAAATAAGTTAAATTTAAAAGTAGAACCTGAAATGAGTTTCAAATCAGATCTTAAGATTTTGGAAAATTAATTTTTATTACTAAGTGTTGCAATAAGTCAAAATGTTAAAGTGCAAGAAAAGAATTGATTTTTAAACTCTTTAAAATTTCTTTTGTAATCAATGGTTATTTTACATGTAAATTTAAAATGTTAAAGAAATTTGCTTTAAACTTTATTAAAAGTAAATAAGGATCTATTTTTGATAGGGAAAAAAAAAGACAAGAAGAAGAAAAAAAACATTAAATCATATGAAAATAAATGCGTTACTTTAAGTAATGAAGATTGATGATTTCTAATTCATTACGAATGAATTTTAATAGGGAATTGATTTATAAATTAATAATGGTTAATGTAAGAAATTTTCTTTAAAAGGGTGATTAAATAAATTTAATAGTATTGAAATCATTAACTAAGTTTATTTGAGCAATTAATCAATGTGATAAATTTTATTAATAAATTTGATTGATTAAATTAATAATAATCAACTATGAAACTATTAAGTATAATTACTTAATGACGGAGATTGTGAAATTAAATACTCGATGTAATTTATTGAGTAAAATCGAATCTGTTCAAATTAAATTTCTTAAGTTAATTAATTCAGAATAATCATTTGGTAATTTTGAAAAAATATAATTACTTAGAGAAGTAATTAATTAATAATTACTGAATGTAATTAATTAAATGATGATTAAGAATTTGAGTTAATTATTTATGAATAAATTAAAGGATTAATTAATAATGACAATTAATTAAGATAATTTAATAATTATAGATTCATTGATTCATTGATTTGAAATGATTAGTTAATAATTAAGGATTAACTAATAAAATTTGAATGAAGATTTATTTCAAATAATTCGTAATTAAATCATGATAATTAACCCGGATTAATAATTGATACATCTGATTTAAATTAATCAATTGATTAATAAATTCACTTGTGAATGTTTGGATTCTATCGAATGTTGAATTATTTGACATCTCTGATCTGTAATGCTTTGTGATATATTCTGATTTGTGCGTGATCTACACTGTAGTTTATTTATCTGGAATGTAAACTATTATCTGTGATTAATATATCTGTGATCAGTGATCTTTGAATGGACGATGAGCGTTATAGTTTATATCGCTTATCAACTATATTTCTGTGTATTAATCTGTGATGATTGAATGATGTTGCACTATTGTGTTAAACCCCTGGACCACACCATACACACACAAATATGGATTTCACGAGGAAATCAGTTAAGTCGCAGATTTTT
Source organism: Allium cepa (assembly GCA_030765085.1). NCBI lineage: Eukaryota > Viridiplantae > Streptophyta > Magnoliopsida > Asparagales > Amaryllidaceae > Allium > Allium cepa. The sequence continues at coordinate 841,765,064 of CM060932.1, forward strand.
GAAATAGTTTGAATTTGAATTTTTTTTAAATTCAAATGTTTTGGAAATGGAATCAGAATAAATGTGAAAAGCTTTTGGAATGGAATTTCAAGTTAAAATTTATTTTAATTTACTTGATTAAGTTTTGTAATTTAAATAATTTGATTTAAATTGAATTCAAAATTAGGAATTGAATTCTATGATTTGAAATTAGGGATTAAAGATGTTATATTGGTCATATATGGGTTAAACCACTTTTAAGTATTGTTTTTGGGAATTTGAATTAACCTAAAGATTGTAATTTATATAAAGGAAATCGGGTTTTTCTCAAAATAAACTATTATTTCTAAATGATAAAAAGCTTTTGTTTCAAATCTTATTGAAAGGGATTTCAAGTTTAAGACTAAAATAATTTTCCAAGTTATAGATGAATATTTGGAAACGAATTTGAAAATAAATATTTCGAAATAATTTGAAAACTATGAAACAAATCTTTGTTTTAAAGATTTAATGAATTAATCTTTTTGAAACGGAATTGTTTTGAAATCCGGGAATGAATATTCGTGAAAAATAGGTGAACTTTATGAAATAAATCTTTTGTTTAAAAGATTTGATATGGTAATTGGTTTAAACCATTTGAAAGTAAGTTTTGAATTATTAAGTTGTGACTTAATTGAAATCCCATATCCATATGTTTTAATTATTGCGCTCACTATTCGGTTTAGCCGGGAAAGGACCTTTGTGTCGTATAACCCATTCCGAATATGTGATTCGTCGTTATGGATAGCATTTGAAGAACGGTGGTGAAGACCGGGTATTAGTGAGAGCGATAGGATGACCTATCGATTGTCTCTGCACCGAGTCACGCCGGTATAGAGATTCCTTAAGTGATGGAAAATCCGATCGGGATTGTGAATACCCGGATTGCAAGGACTTCTTTGGAAGTGCCTTCGGTTCTGTTCGAACCCAGAACAGACTTGTATGGATTGTTATGTCTGACATTACAGTTTGAGATATAAAGATGATTTCTTTCAAATATATTTCTGTTGGTGGCGGAGAATTTATTCTCTTAGCTTAACACCCTTCTCTGAGACGTACGAGCTCAAAGGTTATGTAGTTGATGGTTATCAGCGATATATTCCCAATTTGGTAATGTGGCATGCTGAGTGTTGCTGTGGGATGATCATTGTTTGATCATTTGTGATATGATCATTTGTTTGATCATTTATCTTGGTGATCATTACTTTGATCATTTGTTGACCCAAAGCACAGCTTTTGTATAAAGCGTAGCTTTGTGGACGAGACTTCGTCGGACCTCACACCCCGAAATGGTCGAAACAGGAAAGATGCAGCAAGGTTATTGGGGGTAGCACCCCTTAGAGTATGTACATTTACTTCTGGATAGAAGTGGTATCATGGTATGGAGCCCAGATACTTAACTTATGTTGATATCGTAGATATATATATATATATATATATATATATATGTATTACTTTGTGATTTGTTGCTGGGGCCCCGGTTAAAGGTTGGTTACAACCGGAAGATGACATACTCGTGTCAGTAGTTACCCAGTTAAGGGTAACCCAGCCTTGTGTTGGCAGAGATACGGTTAGGTTCTCGGGAATGTCCTTCCAGAGGCGTTCTTATGTGGCAATGGGAAGTTCCTTGGCCTGATCATTTGTTGGAAATCCAAAGAAACAATACGAGCCTTGTACGGTATTAGTTGTAGAACCTGCCATCTAATATGGTAGCTATAGTAGGCATAATATAATGGTACCTATGCTGGCTAAGATTTATATTCTACTTTCGAAATGTTTTCTACACTATGCACTAATAATAATAATCAAATGATTTGATTTTACGTAGTAAGCATCTTTGACTAACATAAGAAGAAATCTCCTCCAAGTCTGCGTTTGCATTGTGTGTGTGGTGGGAGGTCTTATGGTAGTTACATTTTCAAAAAGCATTGCGAACTGACTTTAAAAAAAAATCTTTTGTTGATTGTTTTAAAAGATGAACTATTTTGTTGCTCACACCAGTCCCACGACTGATCCGGAGTTTATTGTTACTTTCCTAAACTCTGGGTGCTCATTATTTTCTACGCGAGCAGTCTAGAGTTGGGTTTTTCAGATAGTCAGGTTTAGTAGATTATCTGGAGCTAGTTCAGTCTTTGGATGTGGACGAGACTTGATTGTCTTGGTGCATCGATATTGGGAGTTCGAGCTATTGCTGGATTGGTTCTTGGAAATGGAGTTGCAGTTATTTTTGGAGTTCTTCCTTGAAGACTATCTTAGAGTTATATGTTCCGCTGCTATTTTATTGTATCTCTGATGTATATTGATATCTATTGGATCATCTGTTGTATCAGATATTGTATCAAAGCTGTATATCAATGTGTTATTCTTTTTATTCCACTGTGTTGTTTTACTCAATGTTGTTATAAGCTCCGGCGAATTGGATTTGAACGGTCGAATCTATGGCATTCGAATACGATTTGAAGTATGGATGTCGATTTTCGAGCGCGAAAAATCCGCGTCGTCACATCTGGAGCGCTTAGCTTTGTGTCTCTGGATAGGGGATGTTACAGCTTAATATCAGAGCAAAGTTTTATAAATAACTTTAACTAAAAATGATTTTTGAAAACATATTCTTAAGGAATAAGAGATAAGATTAGGGTATGTGATAACGCTATAGTAACGTACTTGTATTTGTTATATATGAGTATGTGCTTTATCTCTATTAGGTTATTTTTCTATATCTCACGAAGATTCGAATGCAGACATGGATTCTCAAAGAGATAATGTTGATGGAGGAGGAACCGCTGCAGATGGAAATTCCAGACCTAAAACTGGAAGGAACCTAGGTCAGGCACGAGCTCGAATATTGATGCTAAGTCGTGCAAGTTGACATGTGATCCATGTATCGGTTTTTTATGAATATGATGCAAGCGGGGGTTGCTGTTGGAGTAGTTAGGGAAGGAGCCCAAGAAGCTCCGGTAATCAATAATTATGTTGCTTTGAGTAGGGACCATGCTAGGTTAGGAGGAAAACCATTTGTTAGGACTGAAGATGCCACCGAAGTGGGGAACTGGTTGCTGCATTGTGAGAGAAATTTCCTAGATTTAGGGCTCGGTAATGGGCATAAAAGAAGCCTCGCTTCGAGGCAGCTTCAAGGTGCAGCTTTATACTGGTGGAAAAGTGTAACAGCTGGAATGGGTGAAGGAACGATGACATAGGCTGAGTTCAAGAGGAGGTTCGAGGAGAGATTCATGTTTGTGATGGCAAAGTCTACATTGCTTAGAAAGTTTGCCGAGTTAGAGCAGGAAGAGATGACTGTGTTAGAGTATGCTACAAGGTTTGAAGAGTTGGCAAGATATGGTCATGCCACTATGGATACCATGATTAAGAGAGACGAGAAGTTCATAATGGGGTTCAATATGGGAAAATATCGTTTAGATACCCAGACTATAGGGAGCGGATTGTATATATCGTAGAAAACCCTAGCTGTGAGGTAAGTACATTGTTGGGTGTTGTAGAGATAGACGATGAGCTAAATCGAGTTTTTATGGTTAGATAATTTGCGGATATTTTTGAACCCGTAGTAAGATTGCCACCGAAATGACCCATTCAATTTTGGATAGATTTGTTGCCTGGAGCAGAACTGGTGAGTTGACCGCCATGCAGGATGACACCTACCAAAATGAGGGAGCTCAAGGTGTAGTTGGTGGATTTGGAAGGTAAGAATTTTATTAGACCTAGTAGTTCATCTTTGAAAGCAGCCGCTGTGTTTGCCAAGAAGTCGGATGGATCGTTACGGTTATGTATCGACTATCATAAGTTGAATGAAAATATGATAGAGAATCGGTATTCATTGCCTAGGATAGACGATTTATTCGATCCGTTGAGTGGAGCCAAGATAATTTTCGCAGTTGGATTTAGCGACAGGTTTGCATCTTCTTAGAGTGACAGAGGATAGTATTCCTTTGAGGGCATTTAGAACCAAATATGGATCGTACAAATGATTAGTAATGTCGTTCGGACCGACTAATGCGTCGGCTTTCTTTGTAGATTTGGTGAACCGGATTTTCCAAGAGCACCAAGATAGATTCGTATTAGTTTTCAAAGATGATATTTTGGTGTACTCTAAGGATGAAAGAGATCATGAAGTTCATCTTAGAGTAGTGCTTGAAATGCTGAGGCAACATCGGTTGAAGGCAATGTTCTCAAAATGTCATTTCTGGAAGATAGAACTGAATCTTCTTGGTAATGTAGTTTCAAAGAATGGATTATCAATAGATCCAACTAAGATCGAGGCCATGAATAACAAGAAGAGACCAGAAATGGTGACTGAGGTAAGAAGTTTTCTAGGATTGGCTGTTTACTATCGGAGGTTTATTAAGGATCTTTCACGGATAGCGGCACCAATGACTAAGCTAACTCTAAAGGATGTGAAGTTTGTTTGGACCGATAAGTGTGAGGAGGCATTCTAGAAGCTGAAACACTTATTGGCTAATGCACCCGTGTTAGTTGTTCCTGAGGGGAATCAGGATTTGGTGGTGTACACCGGTGTATGTGGGACTGGGTTAGGAGTTGTGTTAATGCAGAAGGGTAGAGTAATTGCCTATGCTTCTCGACGGCTTAGACCGCATGAAGTCAGATACCCAATCCATGACTTGGAGTTAGCTGCAGTAATTTTTGAGTTAAAGGTGGGGAGAAAATATATTTTGGGAAAAAGATTTGAATTGTATACAAATCATAAGTCTTTGAAGTATTTGTTCTCTCAAAAGGAGCTGAACATGACACAATAGAGGTGTTAGAGTTCTTAGCTGCTTATGATTTCGGTGTTAAGTACACACCGAGGAAAGGCAACAAGGCTGCAGATGTAATTAGCAGAAAACAAGTTAGCGATGATAGTTGAGTGGAAAGATTTTGAAGAATTAGCAACTTGCAGGGTACAATGGAGAACTAAGAGTAGTTCAAGTACAGAAACTCCTTTGTTATCATGTTTGGAAGTTCGACCAGTTATGATCGAAAAGGTTGTTTCTAAACAGCTAGAGGATCCAATGTTGGCTGAATGGATCAGAAAGCTTAGAGATGGAACGGAGAGCAATGACTTGAAAATTTTGAGTCTTGACCAGAATGGGTGGTTGAGAAAGAAAGGAAGATCTTGTGTTATGAATGGGGGAGACATTAGGAAGGAAGTTATGGAGGAATGCCATCGTTTGAAGTTTATTTCATCCGGGAGGAACTAAGGTGTATCAGGATATGAAGAGAGGTTTCCTCTAGGAAGGTATGAAGAGGGATGTAGGCTTATGGATGAAGCGGTGTTTGAATTGCCATTGGGTAAAAGATGAACATCAAAAGCCAAGCGGGTTGCTTCATCTTTTGAACATTCGAGTGTGGAAATGGGATACTATTTCTGTTGATTTCATTGGCGGGTTACCAAGGTCTAATAGAGGAAATGAATGCACATGGGTCATTGTGAATAGGTTGACCAAGAGTGCCTATTTCATTCCAATTAAGTCAACCAGAACGGTACCTCTATTAGTGCAGTTTTTTATGAAGAAAGTAGTTAGACTGCATGGAATTCCTAGTAGTATAGTGAGTGATAGAGATTCTTCATTCACTAGCGAGCTCTGGAAGAGTCTACAGGATACCTTACGTACCAAGCTCAAGATGGGTACCGCTTACCACCTGAAGATTGATGGGCAAACAGAGAGAGTTAACAAAGTCTTGAAGGATTTGTTACGAGCTTGTGTGCTAGATTTTGGCGGATCATGGGAAGACCGTCTACATCTAGTCGAGTTTTCATATAATAACAGTTATCAGACTAGTACAAGAATGGCACCATTTGAAACTTTGTATGGAAGGCCATGCAAATCTCCAGTTTTTTGGTTAGAGACCGGGGATACGTTGGTTCATGGTCCGGATTTGGTTAGAGAAGCTGCAGAAAAGGTTGAGTTAATTCGAGCTAGAATGAAGGAAACTCAATCTGTTGTTTCATGTCAGCAAATTCATGAATCTACTACTACGACAACATCCGGACTCAACTCAAAGTATGATTCATATAGTTATATATTGTAAAGGCCTGCAAATCCATACCCCTTAGAACCGAAAAAATCCCACAACAATTCTGTCCTAAGTGGCACAAAAGTACGAGTCTTCAGGCTTAAAGAAGAAAGAGGTAGAAGAAGAAGAATAAAAACAACATTAGAGTCTCACAATCGCAGCAGAACAAAATATGATATATAATATCAGCTTTTAAATACAATAATCTATACTGTTATATATTTATACATACCATCATCAGAGTACAATAACAACCAGACAGAGACATCTTAATACTTGTCCATACACAGCGGAAATAATAGTCAAATACGGAAGTACGCTCTGTCATCCAGCTCGTCTCCTGAACTCCTTAGCTTTTAATCTGATCCTGTTGAACACGGTCTGACCCGAGCATCGTATAAAACAACACCCGAGTCAGTCTGGAAAACTAGCGTGAGAAATCACACTCAATTGGATTATTATATCCAAAATTCTTTGAAAAACAAAAGCATCTCGTAAGACCCCGCCACAAATAAACATGTCGGGTTTTCACCTTACGATAGCCAAAACATTTTTATTAAAATCCTCTGATATTATAATAGGGTCTATAGAAAGTAAAATAGAATCTAGTTGAAATACTTGCATCTCACGTTTCAGCAATAGTTGGGCACAATCAAAACCGTACATGCTCTTATTGGAGATTGGATTCCATACAATGGCAGGGCTACCGGGGTACCGCCCGTCACAGTACCTGGCCTAGGTCAGAGTACCAAGCATCACTCTCGACCCCCTACAACACAAGGCCGGAACCATCCCATACTGGACAGTCCTGAACAAGATAACACCGCGGTTGGCGCGACCAACCGCTCACTAAGCTGAAATAAAGGGACATCTAGACAGGGGTATATCTCGTCCTGCTTAGGTGCTACCCACCTAACCTTGCTGCACCTCCCTTGTTTTAGCCATTCCTGGTTGATGAGGCTTGAGTCTACAATTACCTTTCAAGAACGAGTCCCACTTAGAATGCTCATCGTCCCCCTGACGATGTTCTGAAAGCATTCGTCCATACAAGTTGCCCTGGTTCTGGACAAACGGAACCACCGTCTTCCTCATCTTCACGGTCTTCATTCGTTATCGTTCAAACCGGATCGAAGTGGTTTTCGGATAATTAAATCTGATCCCGGACTCTTCGAAATGATCAGCGCATTGGCCAATATTGATAGTCGGTTATTTAATCATCCACAAGCAACCATCAGGTCTTAAATAATTTTCCTCAAATTATTTATCTCAAAATATCCACTTAAGATATTATCTTAATATTTCAACCCTTTTAAAACATTTTCAAACTTCTTTTATTTCATGAAACCATTTAAATCTTTTTCCCACAGTCGTAATATTTCTTTACTTCAATTTTATATTCAGCTCTTGAAAACATTCGTTTATTTTCTTATTTCTTTCTCAAAAATCAATATACACATTTACTTGTAAATTCTCAGACTCAATTGCCCCACTTCGCTTTGCGAACTGTATTTTGCCTACAGGAAACTCCTATCTTATACTTGGTAATTTATTTAAGTTTCCATAATCCTACTTATAAGATTTTTCTCCTAAATCTTACCCCATTTAATAAACTCGCTTATCATCTCAAGAGGATTATAATTGGATTTAAAAAATGTTTAAAAATATATACAAGTAAAATTAATGGTTTATTTTCACAATATGGTTTAAGGTAGATATAAATGTTAAAATCATACCCAGTTATTGACAAATTTACAAAACCGTTTTAGCAAACTAGAATTTATTTTAATAAATACTAAGCATTAAAATAACCATGCCGGAATATTCTAAATCTAGATAATAGTTCTATGCAAATTATATAGTATAGTAATTAAAAAAAATTCCCTTTTAAAACAAATTTATATTTTTTTATAGAAAATCCAATATTCATCCATAGATTACTCTTGATTCCTATCTCAACGAACTATATTCTCATTTTCACCTTCGGAAATATTCTACTATTTCCTTTCAAATAAATTTTATACTCAATATAAATTCTCTTTATAACTTATCTCTTTACATATCTACTAATACCTTTCTATCTCCTTTATAACCCCATTTATAAATTTATAACTTCTCTTGAGTTTTCCATTTATTTATAAAAACAATTTTATTCAAAAATCCTATCTTTATAATTTCATTCTTCAATACAATTCCATATAGTTCCTTAATAAAATCCTATTTCATATCTTAATAAAGTTCTTTTATTTCTTAATAAAATTTCGCTTTAGTTCAAATCCACTCATTGATTCTAATATTTCTTTGAGTCTTTTATACATAATTTAATTTTTTCCAAACTCAACTTTAACCAATTTAAGTATATCCAAGTTGATAAATATACTTCTTATTTTACTTTATTCTCAATAGAAGTAAATCCAAATCCTAAATAAATATTCTTTTAATTTAAGTTTCATTTTAACTTCCGTCAATTAAATTATTTATAGTATTTAAAAATTACCAAATTCCAGTTTCCATGTTATTTAACACTTAATAATTCAATTCGCATACAAATCCATATCAATTCATCCATCTTGTCATATGACAACACATATATATATAATAAATAAATATCTTTGAGGAATCCTGTTGGATCCCTCCAACCTGTTTTCCCTGCATCCACAGATGTTAGCACAAAACAAAATACCAATTCCACTTCAAGGTGGAATATCGGGTATATGGGTTTATATAATATCATCCACTATTATGCGGTGTATAGGGTCTCATCTGCTATATAATGCGGGAAAATCAATCATTCCAATATATATATACATACATACACACACACTCTATATATATAACATCATCCAGTGCATAAATTATTATAAATCAACCAACACATCCAATGATTTAAATTTAACATTTAAGTTTAATCTATGGCATCCAAATGAGCGAGAAAATCTCACTTTTTCTTTTAAGTTGCAATCCTTTTCAATCTTGACCCAATTTCTCGGCTTTTGACCTTATATAAACAATTATATAATTTCATTAATATTCGAACAAATTGAACAATTATTTATCGTTTAATAACTCATTTTTAATCTAATAATTTAATTTTAACCGGTGATAAAATTTAAACAAATAATTAATTTTTAAACTAATTCTCCCTTCAAAAAAATATTTTAGTAACTAGAATAATTAAATAAGTATATTAAACAAACTAATCACCTATACATATATACTTATAAAAATAATCTATATAGATTTTTAAAAATGATTTTTATATAAGCTTTCAAACATGTTGAAATTCCTATTTTTTCCCTTCCTTTTTCCAAGATCATATCTATTAAATTAAATTAAAAACAAACTGTTTTAAATCTAATTGTCGAAATAATTTATTTATTTATTTTTGTTTAAAAAAACTGTATGTGAATATATAATTTCGGTAAATAACTAAAATTAAATGTTTACCCTTTACTGTAATTATTATGTTTCTGTATAACCAACTAATCCTCAAATTTAAAACTTTAATTAACTAACTAAATGAATATCAATTTATAGAATTATACCTCACTGCTCGAGAAGCCATACCCAGCATCGCGCGTCCATCACCTCTATTTATCGACCGCAAACCCTTCCAGAGACCGCCGCTGCTCGAACTCGAAACCGCCTTCATCACGCGCGTCGACCTGGCCATCTCGAGATGCCACCACGACCCATCGACGTCGCCTTGGTACTACCATCGCACGCGCGAGCTCAGCGCTTCACCCCTTTCCTTGATTTAACACGGCTTTTGAGAAGCCCTAACAGTAGAAGCAAGAATCGAAGCCAAGCACTGACGAATTGATCGATTTCGAATTGATTTCGCTTGTCGTTCTCCTCTTGCTTTCTCTTTTTTTTAAGGAACGAACGAATTCGATTTTGATAAAAAAAAGAGGCGGCCATTTATCTTGAAGGTCGATTTTGTTTGGGAAAATAGAAAAAGCGGGTTTTGATTTCGTTCGAACGAAAATTTGAAGTGGCTGCCATTTTATCAATTTAGTCGAGATCTCGTGAATGGAAAAAAGAAGAAGAAGAAGGATACGCGATTTAAAGATGAACAAAGGTGGCCACGATTAGATTTTAGCTTCCGAGGGAAGACAGAGAGTACGTGATGATGTGAGAAGAGTAGGACGACTGAGATGAAAGGCTGATGGGAAAGAAAAGCAGCTGACGGGATAAAATTTCAGCTGTGTTGACTATAATAGATATGTTAACCAGTCAAACCATATTTAAGTTAAATCGATTAATGATTTTCTAGGCGTTTATATCTCATACGATCACATGATAACTCCAAAAGCTATGAAATTTAAAATCCAATAATAATTCAATATTACGGATCCAATGAGACTAGTTTCGTCGAATTCTGAGACTGTGCCTCCGAAGGCTATTTTTAAATATCAATTTAAACGATATATTTTTAAAATTGAACAAACCACTGTTAAATTCAATTTTAACATATCTATTATCTTCAGTATTATCAATATATATTTTACAATCCTTTAAAATATTTTTAACAAGCTTGAAACTCTATATTTTAAACTTTACCCAATATCCAATTACGACTTTAATAATTAATTTATTCAATAGATTGTTATATTTAAATTTGAATCCCTTTTTATTAAATACAACCAAAATTTTCATATTCAAAATCAATTCATAGTTCAAATCAAATATTTAAACCCATTTAAATATCTCAAATTAACCGTCCAAAAATCCGGGTCGTTACATTCCTCCCCCCTTAAAAGAATTTCGTCTCCGAAATTACCAAGGCAGAAGAACGTTCCAACTCATTAACTTTTTAAATCCCACTTAGTGAAAATCTCATATTCACTTTTCTAACTTTAGTTACAACTAAACAATTAGTTTCGACCAAAACAATTTATTCTCAACTCCATTTCCAGAATCCCTTTGTTTCAATTCCAATTTGAAGTAAATTCCAATTTGAAATCAATTCCTTGTTAGCAAATTTTTCAAAATTTCCAAAAAAATTCTAACTCTTAAAATTTTCGAATTTTTTTGGCAGAGTCCCCTTTGTACGGAGGAGCTTTTGCAATTTTACAAGAGTGATAAATATATATACATCGGCCCACACGGTCGGAAAAACAAAAAAAACAAGCAATAGTTCATATTTCCTAACTTTTATTGCGTAGGCGTAACTTTATTTAGCATTTTTAAGTAAGCGGCTTATTTATTTAGCGATTTGTGCAACCAAAATCCAGCCAAATGACCCCCGGTACCTGTACTTACTCAATTTAAACATATAAGCAACATATCTATGAAATTTATAACATTTCACTCGTATAAGCAACTACAACACATCAATACTAAAAGTGATGCATTCTAAATAACTTCCATAAGCAATTTGTATGGTTTCCAAACTAGTTCAATTGCTTTTGGCCGATTCATATGCCATTTGCATTCAACTTAAGTGATTTACAACTCACTTGCTTATCTTCGATTCATTTTTATGTCGAAACAACTCATATCCATTTCAATTGATTCCAAAATCCACTTTATTTATTTCTATTAATCCATCAGATTTTTATTTAATCTTGTTTACAACAGCGACAATCAATTTTTATGTAATTCGACGAGATTTATGCAAATAAACTATCACTTGAGCTCATAAACATTTTAAACTAATTCTAACTCAATTTATATCAGTTTCATTCCATTTTAACTTATTCATAACCACACACTGTATTTTATTTAATATGTTTGCATAGGTTTCATTCGAAACCACTTTATTCAGCTTGGAAACACCCCATTAAGTAACCATTAAAATATTTTCTTAAGCCAAGCTTCTATTCAATTATTTGCTTAAGTTATTTATTTTCTTCAACTTATTTCAATCCCATAACCCAAGTTTATTTTCCTTGTAAACAATCTCCATTTTAAATCCTTGATTTGATTATTATTATTATTATTATTATTATTATTATTATTATTTTCGAATCAGTTCCACTTACTAATTCAATTCAATTTACTTATCATTTTAAAGTCCATTCCATTCTACTTTATTTACAAACCATACATTTGCATTTTATTCCACCTCCGCATTGGTTCCTTTCAAACCATTTTATTAAGTTTGACACTTCCATGCTTATAAATTAATAACCATTAAACTTCCATGCTTATAAATTAATAACCATTTTCCAAATCAAATTCACCCAAGTTTTCATTTAATGGGCTTCCACCCTTGCTCGAAGCCAAGCTTCTATTATTTTTAACTTAAGTTAATTTACTTATTCCAACTTCATACTTAAGTTCATTTCCATTTTAATTTAATTCTCATCAAATCAAATTCCATTTAATTCAATTAGCCATTCTCATAATCCATTTAAATTTAAAATTTCCATACCCAATTCATCTGAATTTATTTTATTATTAACAAGGTCATGTTTAACTTATTTATACTCGAATTGGATTTTATTTGAAAATTCAACCCATCTCTATTTCAATCCAATTCCACAACATTTCCACTTATATTTAATTCACCACCAATCCCAGTTGAATTTTATTTATAACTCGAGTCCATTCCCAACTCCATTATTACCTCATAATCCAACTTCTATTTAACCAATTTAAATCTTATTAACATATTCAATTAACCAATTTATTCCAAATTAGTCCATTCCCACTTCCAATTCCATATTGGATTTTTATCTTCAAAAAAATCATCTTATTATTTTACTTGAGTTCAATTTATTTTTATAATTCAAGTTTGGATTTTTATTTCATTCTCCATATACAAAACAATTTTATTTTAGCTTACTATTTTACTTCTCCGTATTTTTCTCTTATAAGTCACACATTTATATTTTTCACATTCCTACCCATTTTAAGCTTGAATATATTCATATTTCATTTAACTCGAGATTGAACACTTATTTACAGCCAAAAAAAATATTCTTAATCAATGGGTTGTCAAATTTCCTTTATAAGCTATCGGAATATATTTATTCCAATTCAATTTCATTTCAACTTACTTTTATTTATTTAAGTAAAAATTTAATTTATTTAACATCATCTATAACTCAACTGAATTTTATTTCAATTCAATTTGTTTAACATAACTTTCGTTAAACCGAGCATCATACTATTCCCTTTAATCCACCAATTCACTCGGATTTAATTAAATAAGAACTTAATTTCATTTAATATCATCCATATCTCAATTCAATTCATTTCAATCTTAAATTTAACTCCAATTATTAAGCTTAAGTTAATCTCGACCCAATTTAATTTCTATTAAATTTCCCAATCCAATTCATTTACATTCTAAATTTTATTTACTTCACCAATTTATTTATATTATTATTATTATTATTCATCATTAGTTAAATTTCAAAAATTAAATTTTCAACTTAATCCAAGTTAAATCCTCATTTTAACTTCACTTTTAATTTCAAAATTCAATCTCACACTTTCCTTGGTTATATAAGCCATTCTAAATCTTTATAATTTTATTTATCTATAATACTATCATCCAAACACTTTAATTATATGTAATTATTTGCAAAAAATTATTTCTTTTTTTATCAAAAAATATATATTTTTAGGTGAAATTGTTTCATTTACCCGCTTTCGAAAACAATATTGTGTCGAATTGTTCTATTCAAGTGTTCAGAAACCCCTTCGACACAGTTGTGCAGACTATGCCGAAGAAGGTTCATATGCCACTCAATAAATAAATCACACAATATAAAATCATTTTATATTCACTAACAAATACGCACTCATATCTATTAATGCGCTCGAACTCATTCTAGAGTACTACTGACTCTATCTCTAATGAGTAATCCCCGCTAGAGCCAAGGTTCTCGCTTAACCTTTCAGCTCTGATGCCAACTGTAAAGGCCCGCAAATCCGTACCCCTTAGAACTGACAAAATCCCACAATAATTCTGTCCTAAGTGGCACAAAAGTACGAGTCTTCGGGTTTAAAGAAGAAAGAGGTAGAAGAAGAAGAATAAAAACAACATCAGAGTCTCACAATCGCAGCAGAACAAAATATGATATATAATATCATCTTTTAAATACAAAAAATCTATACTGTTATATATCTATACATACCATCATCAGAGTACAACAACAACCAGACATAGACATCCTAATACTTGTCCATACACAGCGGAAATAATAGTCAAATACGGAAGTACGCTCTGTCATCTAGCTCGTCTCCTGAACTCCTTAGCTTTTAATCTGATTCTGTTGACCTCGGTCTGACCCGAGCATCATATAAAACAACACCCGAGTCAGTCTGGAAAACCAGCGTGAGAAATCACACTCAATTGGATTATTATATTTCCAAAATCCTTTGAAAAACAAAATCATCTCGTAAGACCACGCCACAAATAAACATGTCGGGTTTTTACCTTAGGATAGACAAAACATTTTTATTAAAATCCTCTGATATTATAATAGGGTCTATAGAAAGCAAAATAGACTCTAGCTGAAATGCTTGCACCTCATGTTTCAACAATAGTTGGGCACAATGAAAGCCGTACAGGCGCTTATTTGAGATTGGATTCCATACAATGGCAGGCTGCCGGGGTAACGCCCGTCATAATACCTGGCCTAGATCAGAGTATCGAGGATCACTTCCGACCCCCTACAACATAAGGTCGGAACCATCCCTTACTGGACAGTCCCGAATAAGATAACCCCACGGTTGGCACGACCAACCGCTCGCTAAGCCGAAATAAAGGGACATCTAGACAGGGGTATATCTCGTCGTTCTTGGGTGCTACCAACCAAATCTTGCTGCACCTCCCGTGTTTTATCCATTCCCGGTTGATGAGGCTTGAGGCTACGATTACCTTTCAAGAACGAGTCCCACTTAGAATGTTCATCGTCCCCCTGACGATGTTCTGAAAGCATTCGTCCATACAAGTTGCCCTAGGTCAGGACAAACCGAACCACCGTCTTCATCATCTTCACGGTCTTCATTTGTTATCGTTCAAACCGGATAGAAGTGGTTTTCGGATAATTAAATCCGATCTCGAACTCTTCGAAACGATCAGCGCATTGTCCAATATTAATAGTCAGTTATTTAACTATCAAATAATCATCTACAAGCAACCATCAGGTCTTAAATAATTTTCCTCAAATTATTTATCTCGAAATATCTACTTAAGATATTATATTCATATTTCCACCCTTTTAAAACAGTTTTCAAACTTCTTTTATTTTCACGGAACCAATTAAATCTTTTTTCCATCGTCTGAATATTTCTTTACTTCAGTTTTATATTCAACTCTTGAAAACATTCGTTTACTTTCTTATTTCTTTCTCAAA
This sequence comes from Allium cepa, assembly GCA_030765085.1. Lineage (NCBI taxonomy): Eukaryota > Viridiplantae > Streptophyta > Magnoliopsida > Asparagales > Amaryllidaceae > Allium > Allium cepa. The sequence continues at coordinate 841,780,426 of CM060932.1, forward strand.
AATCAATATACACATTTACTTACAAATTCTCAAACTCAGTTGCCCCACTTTGCTTTGCGAACTTTATTTCGCCTTCAGGAAACTCCTATCTTATACTTGGTAATTTATTTAAGTTTTCCATAATCCTACTTATAAGATTTTTCTCCTAAATCTTACCCCATTTATTAAACTCGCAAACTCGCCTATCATCTCAAGAGGACTATAATTGGATTTTATTTATACAAGTAAAACTAATGGTTTATTTTCAAAATATGGTTTAAGGTAGAACTAAATATAAATATAAAAATCATACCCAGTTATTGACAAATTTACAAAACCGATTTAGCAAACTAGAATTTATTTTAATAAATACTAAGCATTAAAATAACCATGCCGGAATATTCTAAATCTAGATAATAGTTCTATACAAAATATATAGTATAGTAGTTTGAAAAAAAAAATTCCCTTTTAAAACAAGTTTACATTTTTTTTAGAAAATCCAATATTCATCCATAGATTACTCTTAATTCCTATCTCAACGAACTATATTCTCATTTTCACCTTCGGAAACATTCTACTATTTCCTTTCAAATAAATTTTATATTCAATAATAATTCTCTTTATAACTTATCTCTTTACATATCTACTGATACCTTTCAATCTCCTTTATAACCCCGTTTATAAATTTATAACTTCTCCTGTGTTTTCCATTTATTTATAAAAATAATTTTATTCAAAAATCCTATCTTTATAATTTCACTCTTCAATACAATTCCATATTTTTCCTTAATAAAATCTTATTTCATATCTTAATAAAGTTATTTTATTTCTTAATAAAATTTTGCTTTAGTTCAAATCCACTCATTGATTCTAATATTTCTTTGAGTCTTTTATACATAATTTAATTTTTTTCCAAACTCAACTTTAACCAATTTAAGTATATCCAAGGTGATAAATATACTTTTTATTTTACTTTATTCTCAATAGAAGTAAATCCAAATCCTAAATAAATATTCTTTTAATTTAAGCTTCATTTTAACTTCCTTCAATTAAATTATTTATAGTATTTAAAAATTACCAAATTCCAATTTCCATGTTATTTAACACTTAATAATTCAATTTGCATACAAATCCATATCAATTCATCCATCCTGTCATATGACAACTCACACACACACATATATATATATATATAATAAATATCTTTGAGGAATCCTGTTGGATCCCTCCTACCTGTTTTCCCTACATCCGCAGATGTTAGCACAAAATAAAATACCAATTCCACTTTAAGGTGGAATATCGCGATATATAGGTATATATAATATCATCCGCTATCATGCGGCGTGTAGGGTCTCATCTGCTATATAATGCGGGAAAATCAATCATTCCAATGTATATATACTACTATATATATAATATCATCCAGTGAATAAATTATTATAAATCAACCAAGCACATTTAATGATTTAAATTTAACAATTAAATTTAATCTATGACATCCAAATGAGTGAGAAAATCTCACCTTTGCTTTAAATTGCAATCCTTTCCAATCTCGACCCGATTTCTCGACTTTTGACCTTATATAAACAACTATATAATTTCATTAATATTCGAACAAATCGAACAATTATTTATCGTTTAATAACTCATTTTAATCTAATAATTTAATTTTAACTAATGATAAAATTTAAACAAATAATTAATATTAAACCAATTCTCCCTTCAAAAAAATCTTTTAGTAGCTAGAATAATTAAATAAGTAGATTAAACAAATTAATCACCTATACATATATACTTATAAAAATAATCTATATAGATTTTTAAAAATGGTTTTTATATAAGCTTTCAAACATGTTGAAATTCCTATTTTTTTCCTTCCTTTTTCCAAGATCAAATCTATTAAATTAAATTAAAAACAAACTGTTTTAAATCTAATTGTCGAAATAATTTATTTTATTTTAAAAAAAAACTATATGTGAATATATAATTTCAGTAAATAACCAGAATAAAATGTTTGCCCTTTACTGTAATTATTATTTTTCTGTATAACCAACTAATCCTCAAATTTAAAACTTTAATTAACTAACTAAATGTATATCAATTTATAGAATTATACCTCACTGTTCGAGAAACCCTACCCAGCATCGTGCGTTCATCACCTCTATTTATCGATCGCCAAACCCTACCAGAGACCGCCGTTGCTCGAACTCGAAACCGCTTTCATTGCACGCGTCGACCTTGCCATCTCGAGATGCCACCACGACCCACCGACGTCGCCTTGGTATTCCCATCGCACGTGCAAGCTCGAAGCTCCACCCCCTTCCTTGATATAACACGGTTTTCGAGAAGCCCTAACACGTAGAAGCGAGAATCGAAGCCAAGCACTGACGAATCGATCGATTTCGAATTGATATCGCTCGTCGTTCTCCTCTTGCTTTCTCTTTTTTTTAGGAACGAATGAATTCGATTTTGATAAAAAAAAGAGGCGGCCATTTATCTTGAAGGTCGATTTCGTTTAAGAAAATAGAAAAGGGGGTTTTGATTTCGTTCGAATGAAAATTTGAAGTGGCTGCCATTTTATCAATTTATTCGAGATCTCGTGAATGGAAAAAAATGAAGGATACACGATTTAAAGATGAACAAAGGCGGCCTCGATTAGATTTTAGCTTCTGAGGGAAAACAGAGAGTATGTGATGAAGTGAGAGGAGTAGGTCGGCTGAGATGAAAGGCTGGTGGGAAAGAAAAGCAGTTGACGGGATAAAATTTCAGCTGTGTTGACTAGAGTAGATATGTTGACCAGTCAAACCATATTTAAATTAAATCGATTAACTATTTTCTAGGCGCTTATATCTCGTACGTTCACATGATAACTCTGAAAGCTATGAAATTTGAAATACGATAATAATTCAATATTATAGATCCAATGAGACTAGTTTCGTCGAATTCCGAAACTGTGCCTCGAAAGGCTATTTTTAAATATCAATTTAAATGATATGTTTTTAAAATTGAACAAACCACTGTTAAATTCAATTTTAACCTATCTATTATGTTCAGTATTATCAATATATATTTTACAAGCCTTTAAAATATTTTTAACAAGCTTGAAACTCTAGATTTTATACTTTTCCCTATATCTAATTACGACTTTAATAATTAATTTATTCAATAGATTGTTATATTTAAACCTGAATCCCTTTTTATTAAATACAACCAAACCTTTTATATTCAAAATCAATTCATAGTTCAAATCAAATATTCAAACCATTTAAATATCTCAAATTAATCGTCCAAAAATCCGGGTCGTTATATATATTTTAGCAAGAGTCATCAAATATGTATATAGAGTCTAGTTTAGTGCTTTGTTAAAATCTTTCCTCAAGAATCACCATTCACATTCAAATAAACTTGCATGAATATTTTAATCAAAATCAAGTTTTTAAAAAGTGCATGAAGCGGGGCTCGAACCCAGGTCACTACTTTAGAAGGCTAGTGCTCTAACCAAATGAGCTATGATGATTTTTGATTATTAATAGAATTCAGTCGACTGAACAAAATAGACAATGGTCTACTGAATATCTATTAAATAGCCTATTGAACTTGTGCACATATGTATACACATTTATATTTTCAAATTCAGTCGACTGACCAAAAACAGCCAGTCGACTGACTATGTTCAATACATAGATATGCAATGTTTTTTTTACTATCTTTGAATATTCAGTCGACTGATCAATTTTGCTCAATCGACTGACCTGGTTCCAACTGCTATTTTTTGAAAAGACACTTCTTTTTCGAATAGCCTTCTTCCTCGCGAAGAGTTGCAGCCATTGCTATTCATTGAGAACTCTTCACCAGTAGTTGCAACTCCTTAACTACTATATATATGCATGAATTTCAAGATCAACTAACTACACTTACTTGCTTACTTGAATCATATTTTCTGAATTAACCACCCTCTTAAATTCATACATTCATTGCTTACAATCACAATTCTATATTTCTAAAAGCAATTTGAAACTTTCTAATCTTCATATACACACAACTACACACATCATACTTGAGGATAAGATTATAGAAAGGGTGTACTACAAGTGACAGGACACAAAGCGTCAAAACAATTTTATTGAAACTGTCAAAGTCATGTTTGGTTGCTCAGGCGGTAAATTCATGTTCTGTTGTTCAGACGGTAAAAGTCCTCTTCGGCTGTTGACGCGGAAAAATCCTGTTCGGCTGCTCAGGGGTTGTTTACCTATTCCTCCGGGTTAAGTGAGGCGTTATTGTGAGAAATTCTAGAGGGAAGTCTAGGACTGGACGTAAAACGGAAAGTTCGAACCAGTATAAAAAATCCTGGTGTGCTTAGTCATATTTACTTTACTATTATTGTCTGTTTCCGCATATAGATTATCATACATTCCATATTACACGATCTTAAGTGATAACTAGCCACACAGTAGTCACTTTCATTTGGTATCAGAGCCTGGGATTCTAGAGATCGTAACAACATCCTCGAATAAATGGCTACAAAGAGATCCAGTCGAGGTAATACGAAGAGTAGGAGCAATAAAGAAAAATCTAAGGAGCAAACAGACAAATGCTTCATGGCTAAACTTAGATCACAATTGGTATGCTTAGATTCTTTATATAAAGTTCTTCTGTTAGCACATGATGAACTATTAAAAGATTGTAAAACTTTGAATAAAGTTAATAGAATTGCTTTAGCCAAGTTAAAAGATTGTGAGCAAGAAATTTCTAATTTAAAAGAGGAAAATAAATTTTTTATAAAACAAACTAAGGGCCCGTTTGGTTTCATTTTGTATTTTGTTTTGTGCTTTCAGCTTGAACTAAGAAATAGCAAGAAATAAGAGAAGAAGATTTATTATTCTTAGCCATTGCGACGACCAACGGACAACGAAAGAGTTGGATTGTTCTCCGTACTTTTTTTATCTCTTAAAATACAAAAAAAAAATCTTGGTTTCTATTTTGCATGTTAATTTCATTTTCCAAAATTATTTATTTTTCAACAATACATACAACGGATGCGCTTTTGTATAGACCAAAAAACAAAACTAAAAACGACAAGCCAAACGGGGACTAAATGTTTTGAAAATACCGTAGAAGAACTTGTTTTACAAAAAGATTTTCTAAAAAAGAAAACGAGCAGTTAGAAGACAAAAAATAATTATCTTTTGGAGGAAATCAGTTGTTTTGTAAAATAAAAATGTATTTTTGGAAAATTCTTTAGACAATTCTAGTTCTTTAATTTTGTCTCTTGAAAAAGAGAATGAAGCTTTAATTAAAAAGAATCTAGAATTATCTAAAGAATGTGAGATTTTAAAAGTTAATAATAATATTTTTCAAAAAGAAGTTTGTGATTCTAAAGCAAATTTTGAAAGATTACATAAAAAAATCACAAATTTTAACAAGGGTAAAGATATCTTATCTTCCTTAGTTACAAATTCAAAAGCTCACAATGATCAAGGCGGTTTAAGCTATAAACAAGCTAAAAGTAAGAATAATACAAGATATGCATTCTTGTATACTAATTTTAGTGCTAGTGCTAGTAACTAAGATAGTTTTAAAACTAGTTATAGTCGTAATAGTACTTTGTTTAGATATGATAGAAATTATTCTTCAAGTACTAAGATAATGACTAACAGTATTAAGATATGGATTCCAGCTAACATGATTGATCATGATAAACAATTTTAAATTAGCAATTATTATAAGAATGTGATTTGTAATTAAAACTATATCTATAAAGGTTCAACCACACCCAAATGGGTATGGTTTCCTAAAAAATAGGAAATTATAAGAACCTTGGGTATCGCATGCTTTAAATGTTAATTTTTTCTGATACCTTACATTATAAGTAGTAGTTATTTTTTTATATATTGTTCTATGACCTCACTTATGTGAAATGTAATTTATGTCATCATATAAACTCTCCTTTTGTCAATGATAAAGGGGGAGAAAGATGTTGCACTAACGCTATTTGCAGGAATAAACGATGCAAGCACAGATTAAGGGGAAGAAAAGATTAACTATATATAGAAATATATTGCACAGATTCAGGGGGAGAAATCTATAGCATAATTACATGAATATATTCAGAGATAAGTCAACAAAGCTTGTAGAAGATTCGTCCAAAGCAAATGGAGTTGTCATCATCAAAAAAGGGGAGTATGTTGGACATAGGTTTTGATTGCTGATATGAAACAACAATTCACGAATCTACGATTACGACAACATCCAGACTCAACAACTAAAAGTATGGTTCATATAGTTATATATTTTAACAAGAGTCATCAAATATGTATATAGACTCCAGTTTAGTGCTTTGTTAAAATCTTTCCTCAAGAATCATCATTCACATTCAAATAAACTTGCATGCATATTTTAATCAAAATCAAGTTTTCAAAAAATGCATGAAGCGGGGTTCGAACTCAGGTCACTAGTTTAGAAGGCAAACGCTCTAAACAAATTAGCCATGGTGATTTTTGGTTATCAATAAAATTCAGTCGACTGATCAATATCAACCGGTCGACTAAATATCTATTGTGCGTATATGTATACATGTTTCAAATTCAGTCGAATGACCAGAAACAGTACATAGATATGCATTATTTTTTTACTATCATTGAATATTCAGTCGACTGATCGATTTTGCTCAATCGATTTACCTGGTTCCAACTGCTATTTTTTGAAAAGACACTTCTTTTTCGAATAGCCTTCTTCCTCACGAAGAGTTGAGCCATGCTATTCATTGAGAACTCTTCACCAGCAGTTGCAACACCTTAACTACTATATATATGCATGAATTTCAAGATCAATAAACTACACTTACTTGCTTACTTGAATCATATTTTTTGAATTAACCACCCTTTTGAATTCATACATTCATTGCTTACAATCACAATTCTATATTTCTAAAAGCAATTTGAAACTTTCTAATCTTCATATACACACAGCTACACACATCATACTTGAGGATAAGATTATAGGAAGGGTGTACTACAAATGACAAATTCGTGTTATTCAAATGTCAAAACAATTTTATTGAAATCATCAAATTCCTATTCGGTTGCTTAGGCGATAAAGTCATGTTCTGTTGTCCTGGCGGTAAAAGTCCTCTTCGGCTGTTGAGCGGAAAAATCCTGTTCGGCTGCTCAGGTGTTGTTTACCTATTCCTCCAGGTTAAGTGAAGGGTTAATGCGAGAAATTCCAGAGGGAAGTCTGGGACCGGACGTAGAACTGAAAGTTCGAAACAATATAAAAACTCCTGATGTGCTTATTCTTATTTACTTTACTACTATTATCTGTTTCCACATTTAGATTATCATACATTCCATATTACACTATCCTAAGTGATAACTAGCCACACAGTAGTCACTTTCACAATCTAGGTAGAAGAGTTATACGAATAATAGGTGGAAATACTTAGAATTTTCTGTTGGAGAACTTGTTTTTATTTAGGTGTCACCGATGAAGGGTGTGATTTAGGTTGGAAAATCAGGGGAGTTGACACCGAGGTTCATTGAACCATTTTCTATTATTGAGAGGATCGGGAAACTCCCATATAGAGTAAAGTACGGAGCAGTTTGGTAGGAGTCTATGATGTTTTCCATGTTTCTCATCTAATGAAGTGTATTCGACGTCCGGATTCTACTATATCACCAATTGTGTTAGATGACTTAGTCGTAGAGCTGAATTTGACTGCAGTTAGAAAGCCCGTTCGCATAGTCGCGAGTGATGAGAAGAGGCTCAGGAATAAGATCGTTGGATTAGTTAAAGTCCAATGAAGCGATGATGACAGAAACTACACTTGGAAGACTGAGAACAGGATAAGAGATACTTATCCTGATTTGTTGATGGTATGTTTCACCTTTAGTTGTTTTGATATGTACCTTATCATAAATTCAAGAACAAAGTTCTTTAGGGAGGGGAGTTTGTAACATCCCATATTATTAGTAACATTATTAGGATATTTAATTAGTTAAATTAAGTAAAATAATGTAAGTTGATTAGTGGATTGAAATTTGTGATTAAATAAGGGGTAGCCATGCCATGTTAATTAAGTGAACTAAAGAATAAAAAGAGAATAAAAAGGGTTAGGAAATATGCAAGGGAAAAATAAGAACAAGGCATATCCTTATACCCTAAACCCTTAACCTCTCAACACTCATGTCCACTTCATTTTTTACAATTCAAAAATACAAGCTAAGGCCAGCCACCATCAGGAAGATCAAAAAAAAAGAATTCAAGAGGAAGAATCAAATCACTTGATCAAGAACAAATCTCATATCCTTAAACAAAAAGCTAAGGTGAACAATGACCGCATCTCAAATTTTTGATTGATTTCAGTTTTAGATAAATTCCGAAAGTATTTGCAATTGTTTTGCCATGTTTTGAATGATAAATGAATATACAGACAGAAACACACTTGTTGATGATTTAGTATATTTTATATGCATTTTATGATGAGAATTGATTTAGAAAACCTATTACGTGACATCTGATTGCCTTGCAAATTTAGATTTAGATCAGAAACGTTAACTTAAAAATGGGTTTCAATTTTCATAATTTTCTGAATTCAAGTGGATTTTATATAAATTTTCTAGTGAAGAAAATGTTATTTTGGGTTCAAAATTTATTTCGGCCAAATTATGTTGGGTTATGGTCTAAAATTTATATATTTTAGAAAACCTACTAATAGTGATTTTCTATAATTTTTGGAGAATTTTTCTAAGTATTTTAATGGATATATAAAATTATTTATGGTATGAGACTTAAGTGTTTTATATATTTATAACAAGGATATAGGGTATTTTGTAAATAATTCAAATTCTTATTTCTGAAAATTGGCAGTACTTTCAGAAAATAAAAACTTGCAACCAATAATAATTTTACAAACAAGGCAGGTTATATACAAAGAAATAGTTTAAAAGGTCAAATATACATGCTTTTTCCTGTTTCAATGCTTTCGGCACCATGCTTCCGATTCCTTACCTCCGCCCCCCTACTCCATCGAAATCAATGCACATGGTATCAGATACCTGGTATGTAGTGAATTAGATAAAGACAGAAGGTATTGGGTCGAAACCAGAGGTTTCGAAGGGGTCGAAACACTACTTTGCTTTTAAATGAAAATGCGCCTACTTTGCTTTCGATTGCATAGCTTTCGACTTAGTCTGCTTTCGACTGGGTCAATGATTTAAAAGAATGGTTTTAAGATATTGCGCCTTTATTTTTAAATAACTGCTTTCGACTAGGTCGAAGCCTCTTACTGTCGCTTTTTACCTTTCGACCCAGATTGGTTTCGAAAGGGTTATCTTGTTTTTAAAACCAAGCCGCTTCTCCAATGCTTTCGAAGGGATGGTTTCAACACCATCACTTCTTTACTTAGGAATGCTTTCAACTTAAATTTTTAAATGACTCTTATGCTCTATAAAAAGTAGAACCCAAATGGTTTCTAAAGAGATGGTTTTAAAGGTTTTGAAAGGTGTTCCACATGTTATAAATTAAACTCAAATGCTTTCCAAAGGCTTAATGTTTTGATGCTTTCGAAAGGTTTTAAAGAAAGGCTTCTAAAGGATGGTTTCCCAATGGTTTCGAAAGGTCTAAAAGGAAAGGTTTTACAATGGTTACGAAAGGCAATGTTTAAGTGTTTTAAAGAGGATTCTAAGGTTTAAAAGCTTCCAAAGGAGACGTCTTTCAATGCCTTCGAAAGGATAAATATGAATGGTTTCGAAAAGTAGGTTATGACCTTCGGCCTAAGGTTTTACTTGTACTAAAAGGGATACTTTCAAAGTTTTTGAAAGGGGTACTTTGAATGGTTTCGAAAGGGCTGTTTAAAAGGTTTTAAACAAAGGTTTCGAATGAGTTGTTTTGGCAATTCAGCCTACGTGTTTTAAAGTTAAAAAGGGTTTTAACTTGTTTTGGAGGGATGGGAAATCCTAATTAATTTCATCAACATTATTTTAGGTAAAGTATATATAACGTGGAAAATAGCTTGGAGTAAAGCAAAGAGTATATTTTCCTTGTATATTTGTTATTTAAAGGTTTAAATCATTTGAAAAAGTTTTTAAGGAAAAATTAAAGGTTAGTTAGCCCTAAGAAAATGACTCAAATAGAATACTATATGAGACTTGTGTAGGGTCGCGCTTTGTACTCGTTAGTTATTAGCCCCTAGCCAATTTAGTCCAAAATTCCAATGTGTAGGGCTTCACAAGTAAGACTAAAATTGCGTTACACACAGAAAGGAATGAAAAAAAGGAAAGACATGTTATTGGTAAACCCGCAAAACCATTAGGATCAGTTAGACCTGGAGAAGTAAGTAAGGACAGACCGTCTAGAAGAGGAGTTTCTAACAGATGTTAGAATTTTATGTTATCTGGTAGGCCTGAGTCAGCGAAGGGTTAGTAGTTAGCCAAACAAAACTACAGTGTGTGGACAGATAGTCCATGTGATAATTGAAATGTGCTTATACATGATATTTCTTTACAGGTTGAACCATTTTTGGTTGTAGGGTTATACTTGCAAAAGATATGTTTTTAATAGGATATTAGGGAGAGAATCTCATTCCGCTAAGCGGCGTAGTCTCACTTAGTATCAGATATTTGAGATGTATAGTATTATTCACACCAGGCTTTATGTCTGACTCGAAGTTTATTTTCCTTAAACTCTCGGGAGCTCAAAATTGATTTGAGTAGGCTGAGGGTTGAGGTTTACAGGTTTCAGTGGGTTGGTGAATAAAGCTTCCGGAGATGAGCAGGTGGCTGACGGATAGCTAATTAGCAGTCGCTATTATATTTTGTATTTATTCCGTTGTATTGTACATATAGTACCGTGATCAACCATGAGGGCATCGTTATATTTCGCTCTTGGCGTAATATTGTAATAACTATATTTTATCTGAACCTGAAAAAGCGATGGGATTATGTAATTTCAAGGTGAAACATGTGTCGTGAAATGTAATCAGAAAAATATTGTCTTTTTGTGTAACATCCGCCTTTTCGCATGCTTTAAATCGACATACGTGCCAATTCAAACCATACGGAAGGGCGGATTGATATGGGGTAAATAAGAAAAGCAGGGAAAGAAAAAAAAAATCAGAATCTTGCAGCGGAACGATAAAATATAATAGTCAATATACAGTTCATGTAGCGGTTTACAAATATTTACTTTTACTTATACAATACATATCAGAGTTATACATACCATAGAATAATAATTAATGCAGCGGAATTAAGCGGTGTAGTGGAATACTATAGTAGATAATAGTAATACAAATCTTCGTCTTCGTCGTCCAGAGCTAAAATCTTCAAATCCTGAAACGCTCGTACTGACCCGAGCGAATTGAAAAGACAAAACACTCGAGTCAGAACTAAAAGATCTTATGTAAGTTAAATCAACAATAAATATGAGTGCAGTAACTTAAGAGATGCTCGGGATTCACATCTCCTAAGGATCCGTTAAACTATTTACTATGTAGTAATATTTCGCTATTATAATAGTGTCTATTAGTAAAATAAACTTACTTTAAAATAGCGTTGAGGAGTGACCCAATATTCCTCTTAACACATAATATATTCCCATAGTCTATACAGTACCGTAATCTCACCCGTACTAGGCATCGTCAAAGGGCACTCCATAGGTATGGTACAAAACAAAATCATATAAGACGCGCTAGGGTAGGTGACACGGCACAACTAGGCAATGCCAGCGTAGATATACCAATTACGCTTCCGGGTCGGTGGTAATGCGTAGTAGCTACTACCGCCCACCTCGAACAACACCCCCAAAATCAAAAATCAAAAGTGGCCACCGAAAAATCCAAAATCAGAGTAGAATAGCGAAGGGATATGTCCGATAAAAGGTGCTGCCTACTTAACCCGTCGATCGCTCCTGTTTTAGCCACCTTATGCCAACTCACGGGAGTTGGGTCCACGTATTTACCTCAAAGGAAACGCCGCCACCATCCTACTTCATTCTAGAATCTCCACCGCGTACATGGTTATTAAAGTGGTTTTCAGAGTTGGCAGAGAGTATGGCAACTTCCGATCCCGGTCTCTTTAACAACCAATCATTATTATAACACCGCGATCTCTTCAAAATAGTTTATACTTTAAAACCAGAATAAAATATCCATTTCAAAACCATATACTTACGATATCATTTCTATTTTAAAACCCAAATCAATATGATATCGTTTTCATTTCAAATACATCTTTTCAAAAATCATAGTACTTCAAATATATATACCTTAAACCCATAGCTTCGAAACATAATTTTCAATACTTAAATGGTTAAAATAAATAAATTACTTTATATAATAAAATGGTTTCCTCACCTCCCCAAATCAATTCTAAATATAGATTTAAACCTCTAAATAAACCATTTCAATTCAATATATTTCAAAGCTTTATTTATTCAATATTTCAAAACCAAATTTTTATAATTCAAATATATACCCAATTTCACTTTTACTATTATTTGGTTTGAAATATTTGCTTACTAAGTCCAATATCCTTTATATAAAACTTCAATTTCAATAATGAAATATCCCTCCATTTATTCACTTAAACCCGAATTAAGTTATACAACCATATTCTCTTAAAATTTCAATTTCAATAAGATCTTAATTAAATAGAATCTCAAATCAATTTCAAAACTGTCTTCTCAACTTTGATTTGTAAAAATCAATATAAACTCTATATTAGAATATAATTTAAGTAAATACTTATCCATAATATATTTTAATAAAATCAACTTTTTATTTATTAACTTACTTCATACTGTAAACAATTTTATACATAGCTTAAAACCAAGAATTTAACTATATATAAAATAACCTTTATCAAATATCCGAAATAAATATCCCATAAAACCATATATATTTCTTTACAAACCATAGAAAATTATTTCAAAAAAAATTTATATATATATACACACACCGCGGTGCCTGTATATAATTTTTTATCCTATGGTCAAGTGATACAATGTTTATCATTTCAATCTGCAATTTAAAATAAAAATTACGGTTATATATCATTTCAAACCGCAATCCCGAATGAAATGAAAATGCATAATCACTTGCAGTTTATAACAATATAAGTACCGCATCCATTCATCCAATATCAACCATCAACCATTTATCACAATCATCATCCAAATTCGAACAATACATCAATATATAACATGTGATAAATAACAGGTATCAACTATCAGGTTATATTCAACAATAAATTATAACTGTTTAACTGGCAGTTTATATGAAATAAAATAAATAACAATTTAACTGGCAGTTAATATGCAATAATGAATTAAATAACAAGTTAATTAAATAAATGCAAATTAACTGAGATAACGATGAAATATATGCCGAACAGCTATAAATAAATTTCAAGTCACATCATAAATGAATTTAACAAACATAAGAAATCTTAGAAGTTGTGAGTGGGTTAAAACACTCACCTTTTGAATTTAAATTGAATTTAAATCCAATTTGAACCCTAAAATTGAACAGTCTCAGAATCCATCCAAACCAGTGCCAAAACGTCCGGAATTTTATTACGATCCTAATAAAAAAATCGCGTGTGAAACGGAGATCGTATGTGGAAGATATCATCGTTAAACGATTTGAAATCTAAATTAAAAATAAATAAAACAAACATAAAATAAATACGTACAGTCACCTTCACGTGACCGTCTCCTTGAATAACGAACCATAAATCGCGTACACGAGTTTGCAGCCGCCACCCAAACGTGAATATCACACGCCGCCTCGAGACCATCCACGGTGATCAAAATACGCGGCCACCCTCCCCATGCCGAGCCGACCCAATGGCCTCCATCTCGAACCACGCGCCGCTGCCGTTAGCCCCCTAGGACGAGGCGCTTATGGACTATTCACCATCACTTTGCGGCGAATCCAATGACCATCTCGATACCCTAGCCATACAGATGTGTGCTGCTCGACGTCACCTTCGCAACGGCACAAGCTGATCGTCGATTAGCTTCAGATCTACCATTGAATCAATCAATTTCCTATACGAACGCCCAGCGTTGATTTGCGATTTCGGGGAGAACGATGTATTGATTTTAAAAACGAATCACACATGAAAATTTCGCACTTTGAGAGCTTCAACATATATTTTTTCTGAAATTTTCTGAGGATTTTGAATTTTTGACTTTGATTTTGAACTGGATTTGGATCTGGAATTTTGTCTGCCATTGAGGATGAGGAATAGAATAAATTTACGTACAGACAAATGAGAATTAGGGAGGCTAGGGTTTATAGCAAGACATTTATACGCAAAGTTGAAATAGGATGGATCGGGTAAGATAGATGTACGTGCTAACGACAAAGTGGCCCATAAAGCCCGTTCTATCCCCGGAACGAAATTGGATCAACCAATATATCAAAATAGATGTTTTAAAATATTTTAAACGCAAAGGAAAAGGTTTCAGGTTCAAATTGCATCGTATGAAGAAGTTATGTTAAAATTAATATTTTTCAAATTGATTTCAATTTATCGATTTCAAGGCGTGTCGAGTCCGTACGATCAAACGACAAGTCTGATCGCTACGAAACTTGAAACCCTATAATAATTCAATGTTACGGATCCGATGAAACTGGTTTCGTCGAAATCCGAGTCAGTGTCCAAAATGGCTATTTTCCATTAATTAAATAAATTGATAATTAATTAATTAAATCAGATTTTAAATTTTATCTCAAAAATTGACAAATTTCAACATTTTTTACTTCATAATCATTTACAACAATTTAAATAAATTTAATTGTCAATTTAGAGAAGGTTAATTTATAAGTTTCAATATCAGTCCTTAATTTCATTAAATTCACTAATTATAAATAAAATCCCCAAAATTCCATTTAGTTAAATAAATTAATTAGTATTTCATCCATTCTTGTAAAATAGATGGATTAAATATTGGATTCAAAACTATTACAAAAATTTACCATATTATCTTTATTTCAAATAACGTATTATTTAACTATATCAATTTCGTTTACTTGCAATTTCTTCAATTATTGAATTTTATACTTCAATTAAATTAATAAATATCGCGTTCTATACTTTAATTTATATTAACAAAACGTTAAATTTGGATTTATAGAAATTGGTTCACCACAATTTATTTACACTTTAAATAAATAAACAACCTCTATTAATTTGCCACATATTTGCTCCTAATTGCATTTATAAGTTCGTTACCTATCAATCCAGACTATAATTCCATCTATAATGCTAATTTAGTTTGCCTTATCTTATTACATTAAATCTACATTCAGTTTCAATTAATATAGAATTTAATCCTAATTACTTACTGTTTAATCCATTAATTATTGATTACCTTCAAAATTAAATAAAATTTGATTCCCAAATATTTGGTTTGATTGCCATCTTTACTATGTCCATATTACTTAACTTCATATTTACAATTTCACTCCTTAAATATCCCACTTGTTATATTATAAATAAAATTAACATTGGTTACATTTCACATTAATGTAACATTTATTTACATTTATTACAAACTTATTTCCAATTTCAACTGACAATTCAAATAAATAAAAGGCAACCTACCATAAACATTACCGTTACCTTTTTGTCACATAAATAAGCTTTTATTGCTTAAAATCAATTTTGGCATTTATTTTCATACTACTAATAACATTCACTTATGTTCAAATTATAGCCAAACATGACATTTAAATTATTTAATATAAAATTGGAATTTCGTTCAAGTTTATTAATTATTAACCTTAATTAGCATTTATTACCTTGCATTCTCGTTATTATTTCATAGATATGATTCCCAATTATTACTTTAATCTATACTAACATTGATCCATTCAAATTGCACTTATTACGTATTATTTCAACAATTTATTTAACTTTGAATCTATTCCCCAATTTTCACATTTCTATTGTTATATTAATTTGAATTCCATTCTATTTAATATTTTTATTGATAATTCGCAAATTCAACATTCCTATGTGATTCTTATATTAAACTTAAAACCAAGTATGACAATTTACATTATTTTAATTAATTGCAATATAAATTATTAAATGGTAAATTTTAATTACCATTGATACATCTAATCATTCGCTCCCATATAAATTAATAAGATTTTTATTTCTTTCTAAATTTAAATTAAAATCTTATTAATTTAATTCATTTTAAACATCAAATTTTTTACGGGTCGTTACACTCTCCTCCACTCAAAACTTTTCGTCCTCGAAAAGGAAAAGAAGGGAAAAGAGGAACTTATAAATCAATATATATTATTCAAATATTATTCACAACACTAATTTTACAGACTAGGATAATTTGTATAAAATATATAGATTTATAAACATTTAAAGCTTTTATATTCAAATTTATAAAGTTTGGAAATATTTTCAAAATATTTCTATGTCCAAAATTTTACTAAAAATTTCGGCAGAGTCTCCTTTGTACGGAGAGACTCGGGAGAAAATATAATATCAAATATTACAAAATATCACATATATTTTCCAAAATATAATATCTCACACGGGAAATAAAAAAACGCTATAAAATCGTAATCTGAAAACGTACCTATTTGTCAGGCAATTTTCGCTTAATTATGAAACCAAAAGCAGTAGCAATTGCTTCCATAACCTGTATTTCACTTATATATCTGATAAGAGTTAGCAATTTATATAGAATGAAATTTTTTCTTCTTCTAACAAACAAAGCAATGTCAAACCCAACAATTACTTGCAACCACAACATACAACCATCATACAGAATCAACATAATCAATCATTCATTCATATCAAACAAACACGTAGTTGTTCGGGTTCAAAACTTTAAATTTGTACATAATGAAGAATAAACTACTAGGTACATCTTTTACTCAACAGTCTTAGGTGAAACTAAATAGATTATCTATACCTCCACACAAATTTAAAGTATCTTTGGCCAAACAATCATAAACCAAAACAAACTACCATTTAAACAAAATTTCCATTTCATTCTTATTAATTTCATTTCAAACATTTGTTGTTTTATTTCCCTTTTTATTTATACAATGATTTATCTTTTTAATTTACATTTATTTCTAACAAATTTTTAATTTTATTTACTCATTCAGTGTTTGTTTCATTTCTTTTCACTTATTACTTACAATTATTCATTTCCATTAACTCAGGTCATGCCAGTTCCTTTTATTGCATTATAATTATTCATTCATTTATTATTGCATGACCTTATTTATTTACATTCATTTATCAATAGTATTCATGTCCCATTCAATTTCTTTGCATTTCCATTTTATTTACTTAAGTTTATAATCATCTATTTGTAATATTTACCTTTAATTATATTTACTTATAGTAAAATTTCAATTACAACTTAAGTTTATAACACTACAACATCAATTCTTCTTTATTAAAGAATTCCATTAATTACTTTCATTACCTCAAGTTAATTACTTATATAATGTCTATTACATTTTCTTATTAACAATTTCAACTTTTACATCTTTTGGTAAGTTATATATATGCCTTTAAAGAATGTAATTGAAAGCTATACAAGTTTTCTCATTTCTTTGAATTAATTAAATGTTCAATAATAACATTCTTTGTCTTATAAGTTACAATTTCAAATTACCTTTAATTTCATTCATAACCTAGCATTAAATTCCTTATTTTAATTAAAGACTCCAATTATTAATCGATTACATTCCATTTCACCACAGTAACAGAAACTATTAACAAATCAGAAACTTAAGAATTAATTACCGGGTTAAATTTCAATTCATTTTAAAATAATAGATAAATATAAACTTACAATTTATATATCCAAGTAGATTTAAAACAAATTAAAAATTCACTTTTGTTTATCACAATAAATCTGTAGTAAAACTATTAAAATGGCCTTCCCACTTCGAAACTCGAAAATGAATGTCGATGATGCGTGCACTCATCACCGAAATTATTTTCCAGCGATAGAGAGGGAGTACAGAACTTATTTCTTTTCCAAATTTCTTTTAAAACATTTCTTTCAAATTATATTGAAATATTTATATCAGAAAATACTTCTAAAATATTATTATTATATTCCAAAATCATTTGAAAGAAATTTTCAAAACCCCGGAACTTAAGTTCTAAAATTTCCAATTTTATTTATTTTATCTTCAATCTTATTTCACTGTTATTTATATATTTCATTACCTAACAAATAATATATTGCAACCAAATAAAATCTTTATAAAAATTTACTTTATATATAGAAAATATAATAGGCAAAATTATTTCATTCACCTATATTAAAAACAAATGTTATGTCGGCCTGTCCTATTAAGTGTTTAGAAATCCCTATTGATGTCACAGCGTCCCATGCACCAACCAGAATTTATAAATACAAAACGAAACAGATTAACACAATATTAAAACCTTTTTATAACACTAACAAGTATGCTCTCTCATATATACACTCAACGACTCTCATAGGGTATAACTATCCTATTAGTAAAGAGTCAAACCCCACAAAGCTAAGGTTTATCGCTAAACCAAAGCTCTGATACCTTATGTAACATCCGCCTTTTCGCACGCTTTAAATCGACACATGTGCCAATTCAAACCATACGGAAGGGCGGATTATTATGGGGTAAATAAGAAAAGCAGGGAAAGAAAAAAACAAATCAGAATCTTGCAGCGAAACGATAAAATATAATAGCCAATATACATTTCATGAAACTGTTTGCAAAATATTTACTTTTACTTATACAGTACATATCAGAGTTATACATACCCTAGAATAATAATTAATGCAGCGGAATTAAATGGTGTAGTGGAATACTATAGTAGATAATAGTAATACAAATCTCCGTCTTCGTCCTCTAGAGCTAAAATCTTCAAATCCTGAAACGCTCGGACTGACCAGAGCGAATTGAAAAGACAAAACATTCGAGTCAGAACTAAAAGATCTTATGTAAGTTAAATCAACAATAAATATGAGTGCAGTAACTTAAGAGATGCTCGGGATTCGCATCTCCTAAGGATCCGTTAAACTATTTACTATGTAGTAATATTTCGCTATTATAATAGTGTATATTAGTAAAATAAACTTACTTTAAAATTGCGTAAAGGAGTGACCCAATATTCCCCTTAACACATAATATAGTCTATACAGTACCGTAATCTCCCCCATACTGGGCGTCGTCAGAGGGCACTCCATAGGTATGGTACAGAATAAAATCGTATAAGATGCGCTAGGGTAGGTGACACGGCACAACTAGGCAATGCCAGGGTAGATATCCCAATTACGCTTCCGGGTCCGTGGTAACGCGTAGCAGCTACTAGCGCCCACCTGGAACAACACCCCCAAAATCAAAAATCAAAAGTGGCCACCAAAAATCCAAAATCAGAGTAGAATAGCGAAGGGATGTGTCCGATAAAAGGTGCTACTTTCTTAACCCGTCGATCGCTCCTGTTTTAGCCACCTTATGCCAACTCACGTGAGTTGGGTCCACGTATTTACCTCAGAGGAAACGCAGCCACCATCCTACTTCATTCTGGAATCTCCACCGCGTACACGGTTATTAAAGCGGTTTTCGGAGTTGGCAGAGAGTATGACAACTTCCGATCCCGGTCTCTTTAAAAACCAACCATTATTATAACACCGCGGTCTCTTCAAAATAGTTTATATTTTAAAACCAGAATAAAATATGCATTTCAAAACCATATACTTACGATATCATTTCTATTTTAAAACCCAAATCAATATGATATCATTTTCATTTCAAATATATCTTTTCAAAAATCATAGTACTTCAAATATATATACCTTAAACCCATAGCTTCGAAACATAATTTCAATACTTAAATGGTTAAAAAAATAAATTACTTTATATAATAAAATGGTTTCCTCACCTCCCCAAATCAATTCTAAATATAGATTTAAACCTCTAAATAAACCATTTCAATTCAATATATTTCAAAGCTTTATTTATTCAATATTTCAAAACCAAATTTTTATAATTCAAATATATACCCAATTTCACTTTTACTATTATTTGGTTTGAAATATTTGCTTACTAAATCCAATATCCTTTATATAAAACTTCAATTTAAATAACGAAATATGCCCAATTTATTCACTTAAACCCGAATTAAGTTATACAACCATATTCTCTTAAAATTTCAATTTCAATAAGATCTTAATTAAATAGAATCTCAAATCAATTTCAAAACTGTCTTCTCAACTTTGATTTATAAAAATCAATATAAACTCTATATTAGAATATAATTTAAGTAAATACTTATCCATAATATATTTTAATAAAATCAACTTTTTATTTATTAACTTACTTCATACTGTAAACAATTTTATACATAGCTTAAAACCAAGAATTTAACTATATATAAAATAACCTTTATCAAATATCCGAAATAAATATCCCATAAAACCATATATATTTCTTTACAAACCATAGAAAATTATTTCAAAAAAATTTTATATATATATATACACACACCGCGGTGCCTGTATATAATTTTTTATCCTATGGTCAAGTGATACAATGTTTATCATTTCAATCTGCAATTTAAAATAAAAATTACGGTTATATATCATTTCAAACCGCAATCCCGAATGAAATGAAAATGCATAATCACTTGCAGTTTATAACAATATAAGTACCACATCCATTCATCCAATATCAACCATCAACCATTTATCACAACCATCATCCAAATTCGAACAATACATCAATATATGACAGGTGATAAATAACAGGTATCAACTATCAGGTTATATTCAACAATAAACTATAACTGTTTAACTGGCAGTTTATATGAAATAAAATAAATAACAATTTAACTGGCAGTTAATATGCAATAATGAATTAAATAACAAGTTAATTAAATAAATGCAAATTAACTGAGATAACGATGAAATATATGCCAAACAGCTATAAATAGATTTCAAATTACATCATAAACGAATTTAACAAATATAGGAAATCTTAGAAGTTGTGAGTGGGTTAAAACACTCATCTTTTGAATTTAAATTGAATTTAAATCCAATTTAAACCCAAAAAATTGGACAGTCTCAGAATCCGTCCAAACCAGTGCCAAAATGTCCGAAATTTTATTACGATCCTAACAAAAAAATCGCGTGGGAAACGGAGATCGTATGTGGAAGATATCATCGTTAAACGATTTGAAATCTAAATTAAAAATAAATAAAACAAATATAAAATAAATACGTACAATCACCTTCATGTGACCGTCTCCCTGAATAACGAACCCTAACTCGCGTACACGAGTTAGCAGCCGCCACCCAAACGTGAATATCACACGCCGCCTCGAGACCATCCACGGTGATCGAAATACGCGGCCACCCTCCCCATGCCGAGCCGATCCTGTGGCCTCCATCTCGAACCACGCGCCGCTGCCGTTAGCATCCCAGGCCGAGGCGTTTATCGGCTATTCACCATCACTTTGCGGCGAATCCGATGACCATCTCGATACTCTAGCCGTACAGATGTGTGCTGCTCGACGTCACCTTCGCAACGGCACAAGCCGATCGTCGATTAGCTTCAGATCTACCGTTGAATCAATCAATTTCCCATACGAATGGCCAGCGTTGATTTGCGATTTCGTGGAGAACGGTGTATTGATTTGAAAAACGAATCACACCTGAAAATTACGCACTTCGAGAGTGAAATTTTTCCAGGACTTTGAATTTTTGACTTTGATTTTGAAATGGATTTGCATTTGGAATTTTGTCTACCATTGAGGAGGAGGAATAGAATAAATTTACGTACAGACAAATGAGAATTAGAAAGGTTAGGGTTTATAGCAAGATATTTATAGGTAAAGTTGAAATATGATGGATCGTGTAAGATAGATGTACGTGCTTACGACAAAGTGGCCCAAAAAGCTCGTTCTGTCCCCGTAACGAAATTGGATCAACCCATATATCAAATAGATGTTTTAAAATATTTTAAACGCAAAGGAAAAGGTTTCAGGTTCAAATTGCATCGTATGAAGAAGTTATGTTAAAATCAATATTTTTCAAATTGATTTCAATTTATCGATTTCAAGGCGTGTCGAGTCCGTACGATCAAACGACAAGTCTGATCGCTACGAAACTTGAAACCCTATAATAATTCACCGTTACGGATCCGATGAAATTGGTTTCGTCGAAATCTGTGTCAGTGGCCAAAATGGCTATTTTTCCATTAATTAAATAAATTAATAATTAATTAACTTAATCAGATTTTAAATTTTATCTCGAAAATTGACAAATTTCAACATTTTTAACTTCATAATCATTTACAACGATTTAAATAAATTTAAATGTCAATTTAGAGAAGGTTAATTTATAAGTTTCAATATCAATCCTTAATTTCATTAAATTCGCTAATTATAAATAAAAATCCTCAAAATTCCATTTGGTTAAGTAAATTAATTAGTATTCCATTCATTCGTGTCAAATCGATGGTTTAAATATTGGTTTCAAAATTATTACAAAAATTTCTCATATTATCTTTATTTCAAATAGCGTATTATTTAACTATATTCAATTTCATTTACTTGCAATTTCTTCAATTATTGAATTTTATACTTCAATTAAATTAATAAATATCGCTTTCTATACTTTAATTTATATTAAAAAAACGTTAAATTTGGATTTATAGAAATTGATTTACCAAAGTTTATTTACACATTAAATAAATAAACAACCTATATTAATTTACCACCTATTTGCTCCTAATTGCATTTATAAGTTCGTTACGTATCAGTCCAGACTATAATTCCATCTATAATGCTAATTTAGTTAGCTTTAACGTTATTACATTAAATCTTCATTCAGTTCCAATTAATATAGAATTTAATCCAAATTGCTTACCATTTAATCCATTAATTATTGATTACCTTCAAAATTAAATAAAATTTAATTCCCAAATATTTGGTTTGATTGCCATCTTTACTATGTCCATATTACTTAACTTCAAATTTACAATTTCACTCCTTAAATCCCCCACTTGTTATATTATAAATAAAATTAACATTGGTTACATTTCACATTAATGTTACATTTATTTACATTTATTACAAACTTATTTCCAATTTCAACTAACAATTCAAATAAATAAATAGGCAACCTACCATAAACATTACCGTTACCTTTTTGTCACATAAATAACCTTTTATTGCTTAAAATCAATTTTGGCATTTATTTTCGTACTACTAATTCCATTCACTTATGTTCAAATTATAGTCAAACATGACATTTAAATTATTTTATATAAAACTGGAATTTCGTTCAAGTTTATTAATTATTAACCTTAATTAGCATTTATTACCTTGCATTCTCGTTATTATTTCATAGATATGATTCCCAATTATTACTTTAATATATACTAACATTGATTCATTCAAATTGCACTTATTACGTATTATTTCAACAATTTATTTAACTTTGAATCTATTCCCCAATTTTCACATTTCTATTTTTATATTAATTTGAATTCCATTCTATTTAATATTTTTATTGATAATTCACAAATTCAACATTCCTATGTGATTCTTATATTAAACATAAAACCAAGTATGACAATTTACATTATTTTAATTAATTGCAATATAAAATTTTAAATGGTAAATTTTAATTACCATTGATACATCTAATTTCTACATTCGCTCCCATATAAATTAATAAGATTTTTTATTTCTTTCTAAATTTAAATTTTAAACATCGAATTTTTTACGGGTCGTTACATTTTGAATCGGTGATTATGTTTCATATTCATTTGCTTCTTATATTATGAATACCATTAACATAGCCATATTTAGTCGTCGAAAGTTAATACTATGGATGACTACAGCATCTGTAGTGCTTAGCTTTTGGCCTCCAAATAGGGGATGTTACAAAAGTCACGAGTCCAAACACTCATGCACAAGAGAGAAGATTACGGAGAGAAAGATGTGAACAACAAGGGTAAGAGAAAAGGAGCAAATGATTTTTTTTAAAAGAGAGAGAGATTTTTATTTTTATTTGAATTTTTGTTTTTTTGGTTTTTTCTGTTTTTTTTTTCTTTTTTTAAGAAAATTGTTTTTTACAAAAAGAAATAGTTTTAATTTGGATTTTTGTTTTTGTTTTTTATATATGCGTGAAACTAATGCAATTAAATGAATGCAATGACTTAATTAGGAGTTTTTTATCCTTAGTAGCTCCTAAACCAAAATTGTATAATCACATTTTGACTTAATTCAACAAAAAAGTTCTTAGCCAGATAACGGATAGGGGTTATCGGTACATCACGAATCACTATAGCAATGCAGCTGAAGGTTTAAATACTTTCAGAGAAACAATCACTATAATATCTTACGAATCACCGTAATAATTATAAATGATTATTGCTCTTTCGTTACCTTAGACATCAAGAAATAGTTTACTAAAAGAAATCAACTTGTCAAAATACAAATTTATCTTATATGTGCCCGTACACACCTAAGTCCAATGTCTAATCTTTATTATTAATTCAATTTGTACAATGAAATGCAATTTGTGAGTCAAGAAAAGAGCGATGAAATCCCCCACCTTACGTGAATTGGATGTTGCCCTTAGAAAATAAACACAAGATAAAATGATGCAAAAACAAAAATTAAACATGCGTTAACAATACAACTACGAATGAATTTTAATTTTATATTTTTTTAAATTCAAGCAACCAACAATGCAATTAAAATAAAAATAGGAGAAAAGAATACGATATCAAAGCGTGCAGAATATTAGCAAATTTATTCAAAAGCAACAATTTCTTAGCATAGATTTTTGGCAAGCAAAGTAGGACAATATTTAGCACACAATTTTTCTCTTTGTCCGCTTTTCTTCTATTTACAACTTGAAATTTTGAATAAAATATATACAGTTTTTTTTTAAGGATAGAACAAACATAAAGGAAAACGAGCGATTTTTTTTTTTTGAAAATGAAAACAAAATCTTTTTATAAAAAAAGGAAAACTAAAAAGGAAGAAATTGTTTAAAGAAAACTTAAATAAATAAATAACACAACTAAACTAAACCTCCAAACGAACAAGCCCACAGGCACGCAAGCCAAAACAAAAAAAATTATTATGTCAAGACGACCAGGCAAACATAAACAAAATTCTCAAACAAAGTTCTCAAAGCAAATTTCCAAATCAAAATTCATTTGAAGGAAGTTTCCAATTCAAACCAAAATTCTCAAAATAAAATTCTCAACTCAACCCAATCCTTGTTCGAGTTTGCGGTTTGCTGAATTTAAAGGTTGGGGGTTTGATTGAGGTCGCGAATGTTCTGGTCGATGAAGGCTATGGGTACAGGATTGTGCTGAGGAATTTTTGATTTGTTTTGGGTTGATGTTTTAGGGTTTGGAAGTGGCAGGTCATGGTTGCAGAGGGTTTGGGTTGCATGTTGGTTTGATTTGGGAGATTAAGATGGTCAAACGCTGCGATTGGGAGTGAAGGAGATCATGATTGCCGAGTTGGGGAATGGTTGTGATTTGGAGTTTGTATGTAGGTTGAGAAGCGGGATTTGCTGAGGGTTGCCTGGATGATTAAGTGTGGAGGTGATTGTTGGAGTTAGAAGTGATGAGATGATGGTTGTTTATGACGTTCAAATCGTGAACTTAGGGAAGTGATTTGCTTGCTAAGGAAGTTGCAGCATTGTTGAAGTTTGGTGAGGTGTTTGGCGATGGGTTTGTGATGCAGGAGTTAAAAGTATTGTAACTTGGAATGGTTTATGGGTGTTCGAAGGCAGGGAGGATGTTGCTGCTGAAGTGGTGCGGTCGCTGGTGATAAGGTGAAGTTGTAGTGATGTTAAAGATGATTGCTTGAAGGTGTAAAAGAAGTGATGAAGTGTGGATGATGAGGTCAAGGAGGTGTAGAAGAGGGTGACTGGAGTGTTGTGATGATTGGGCAATTTTGCCGTTGAACTGAAATGCGGTAGTTTTTGAGGAGATGGTAGTATCACAGGGTGCTTAGGGCTTGTATGCCAATTAAGGAAGTGGTGCAGAAGTGAGGTGCTAGAGGTAGTTGTCGTTTGTTAAGAGACGTAGGGGTTGATTAGGCAGGGGAAGGTGAAGTAGTGAGGGACAAATTGATGAAGGTGTTTGATTTTGTTTGGGTATGCAGAAGTATGCAGGTTGAAGTTGCAGTGTGGAGTTGCAGGCGTGGAGGAAATGAACGGTAAGTGTAGGTGTGGTTGTAGAAAACTTGTTTGGTTTGGTGTTCAGGCAGTTTCTGGTCGCTTTGTAGGGTGGTTTGTTTCAGTATGTAGAACGGTTGTTCTATGGGCAGTGAAGGTTGAGGTGATGAAGTGGGGAGTAGGTGATTGGTTGGTTAAAGGTTAGAATGAAAATGTAATGTGATGTTATTTGTTGAGGAAGTGGTAATCTAATTTTTGAATGGGGTTGCAAGTTAGAGGAATTTGTTTGAAGAGGTTGTTTTAGAGTTTGGGTGAAGTGAAGGAAAAATGTTGGAGTGCTGTTTGGTGATGTATAGGTAATACTGTTGTAGGAGGAGGAGATGGCCGAAGCGTTTGCATGATAAAGGAGGTCCACAAAGACAATACACGGTAGAGAATAACAGAGGTGGAAACAAGTGAAACAATGCAGAGAATAAAAATAACAAATGCAACATAGAGTGCAGATTTGTAATAGCAGATTTGTAGCAATCAGATTTGTAACGAATGCAATACAAAACTTTTTTTAAAGGAACAGATTGGCAACAAATGCAACACAGCGAACAAAAATGGAACATTGAGAATAAAAATGCAACGACTTTATATTATTTTTTTAAATGAAAACTGAAAAAAAAAACATAAAAAATAATTCGAAGAATAAAATAAAATAAAATTGCTTTCTCCGGCCACAGCGTCAAAAACTTTTTTCGGAACGGATTTTTCTATCGATTAGAAAACAGCCGAATTTCTAAAATTACTATACCACAGGCACACAACGTATAGTCATAGTACATATGCAAGTACGGGTCGATCCACATGAAAAGCAAACATTTTAAAATCATTCAATCAAATTATCCTAAACATTTGAAATTTTGTTAACTAAAAATTGTTAAAAACTATAGAAAAATTGAAATTAAAGTATGAGATTAGAAGGCAATTTATAGGCAAATCCACTTTCATATTCATATAAATCAACAAAAATTAAATTTATAATCTCTTTTTTAACATATGTAGAATTAGCTGATGTATCTATTTGTATTATTAGTTAACACCACTTAAACCATCAAACATTAATATACCCTCTTAACCCACTTGTCAAATCTAATAAAAACGATTATAAAATCAAAAATAAAATATATTTTAAGCATGATATATTTACTGTTAACTAGTAACATAGAGCATCAAATTTTGATTAGAGTTTGACTTTCATTATCAAAATCGTATTTGTTAGATGATGATGTAACTTGTCTTTATATTTGGTTAAGTATATCCTATTTGTGATAAATAACATAGGCTATCAAATTCACTAATAATCTTACATCAACATGTAAATTTCCATTAAGCACAAAATATGAGATTACAAATGAAACCATTATGTTGATTTAACATGATTCATCAGAGCTTTATTACCCCTAAATGAAGGGGTTTAGCTTCTCAAACTTGAGTTCACTTCAACAAAAAGTGGATTCAACATTAACTAAGTGAAAAAGAAGTGCTAAAAGTAAAGAGCTAATTTTGCATAAATAAGAACTAATCTGCTTGCATGAAATAAAAAGATAGCATAAAAGAGCATGACAAAAAAACATAAAACAAAAGTGCATAAAAGAAAACACAAGGCTAAGAAACCATTAAAAAGAAGCTTTTATTTCTAATTTTTTTATTACAACTCTATGCATTTAAAAAGAAGATGCTCTATTACATGAATATAAGATGGTTATTTATATATGTCTAAAACCTTAATATCTTTTAGAGAGCTGCCAAAATTTCCCTTTTCTTTATGTAGCTTTCGAGTAATCATTAAGGAATTAATTTATCTCCACTAACATATGCTTTTGCTTTCTAATATTGGTCCATTAGTTAGTGGACAAATGGGCTTCTCCATGCTACATGAATTATTTCTTTTCTTCATTTTTTTGGCTTCCACTACTTATGCATACATATATCCATGAAGCTCTTCTAATTTGCATTCAATTTCCTACAAAATATAATAAAATTGCGTAAATAAATTTTTTTCAAAAATAACGCACGCACAAAATGACTATTTTTCCTAAATGTAGACGAGTGAATGATGATTTGAAAATCTTTTATATGCCATTTATTTTAACAAAAGAAGATTAAGTATAAGAGTAAAAATATACATTTTTACACACACATCAGAAGCGAAAATTGGACGAGATCCGACCGTAACCTATTTTCAAACAAAACATTTACACGATTATAGTCGTCAAAAATAGGCTTTTATAGTTACGAACGGTTTTCAAAAAACCATTTATAACATAACAGGGTGTCGAAAACAATAGTAACCCATTTATACCATAAACTGTTTTCTAATTACTACTTATGGATCACCGCTTTTAAAACGATGGGAGAAACTCCCACTTATATCTTTTCCCCATACTCAAATCGCCATTGCTGTAGCATGGAGAATATAAAATGAGCATTTATTTCCTTTTTTGTTACTTTGAGCGCTACTGGAGATGCTCTAAACTCTTCTAAACTAAAATGAGAGGCATGACCATGGAATTCGAGGCTTAATATTCAACGCCTAAGTTGAACGTCCCCCTACCATAGACGTCAAAAATAGGCGTTCAAGGTAAAGCGTGTATAAGAGGCATGCACAGATTTAACACTCCAAAGTTCTCCATGTGCAACAGCTCAAAGGCAGATACATGGGGGAACTGACCCGTTTCACATTGCTCATAGCCTTGATATGACGATTTTCAATTTACGGATTCCACAGAAGCTTGTACATGCATACTCATCGCGCATGGACCGCATTGGATTCTGTCGAGTTATAATTACAGATCTTATTGGCATGCGCTACGCGCATGCATTTAAATAGTACAAATGACATATATTTTAGAAATGCAAGAATATATATGTAGTAGAAAAATACATGATTTGCAAGTGCAAATTGACATACAAATGCATGTATGAAGGCAAACTTTTAAATATAAAATAATCAATAAAATGAATATTTATTTCATTATTGATGATTGTTATTCCATAAGCTTATATTATTAGAGAAAAAAGAACTAAAAATAAATAAAATTAAAAATATGTGTCAACCATCACAAAAATAAATAGCCGACGGAAAAGGATATCAAATTTATCCTCTTGAAAATATTAGCCATCCTTGTACATGACATTTCTAGTGTAGATTCATAATTGCCCTTGGACTTCGTCGTTTTTACTATAACTTTAGTGTTTTTCATTGAAACTCCTCTTGATAATGCAACATAAAACCGACCATGGCTACTTCTTAGAGTAAGTAAATTCCCATATTTGAAATTGTTTGCCCTTGAGCTTTGTTAATAGTCAAAGCAAAACTTAGTCTTATAGGGAACCGTTTATGTAATAAGTAAATGGTAGACGGGTATCTTCAGAGGGCTTTATAGGTATTCTTGTTAAGAAAACCCAAGTTCCAACAAAGTGACTGATGGTAATCTCTGCAACTATAATGTTTCTATAAAGTTCACGACATACAAGTCACGTACCATTGCATAACCCTTTTTTGGATCGAGGTTCTTTAGTAGCATAATTGGTGCATCTTTCTTGAAGACTAATATTTGTAAGGGTAAACCACTCAGATTTTTGAATTCATACAGATGTCTTATATCATCTTCCACGGAATCAAAAGAGTAGCAGACATGATAATCACCATGAAAAGATTTATAACTTGGTCATTTTACATATCCTCGTTTTCATTAAGTAAGGTTACTAAAGCCCTTGTAATCATAATATTCTGTATCAAATGCATTCACGAATAAGTTTGGAAAAGTTGAATTTATTATAGTAGTTATTGATTTTTCATCTTTCTATGATATAAGCATTTCGTCTAGGATTCTTATCATGTTCTCACATATATGTGACTTATTCCCATCACCAATTCATAGTAAAAAATCGGCAAAGAATGGATCTTTTGCCCTCGTATTTTGGGTGAGATTGATCACTTCTCTATGTTTCCATAATGATGATTCAACTATGCATGCATCAATTATTTATGATATTGTACCATTTTTTACAACCGGTAAAACTTATCTAAAATCTCCTTTGATGATTATAACTTTACCTCCAAATGGCATGTCATTTCCCAGTATGTCTTTTAAAGTTCTATCCAATGCTTCAAAAGCATATACATGGGTCATTATTTCTTCATCCCAAATAAGTACAACTACGAATCTCATAAGTTCAACTACTTCAAACCGTTTAGGTATCATACACATTAGGTTGGCGGTTGGATTGACTAGGATTTTAAACTGCGAATGTTCCGTTCTATCACCTGGTAAGATTATTGTGGTTATCCCTGATGTAGCTGTTGCAAGTATAATTAAACCATCTTGTCTAAGTTTTGCAAGTATTGCTTGATAAAGAAAGGTCTTTTCCATCACATCAAGGCCATCTGTGAAATAGATTTTACTCTCTTTATTGTAAACCACATTAGTATTTGTAGTTTATCCACTTTTTTGACATTCATGTAATTTTTCAGCAAATGTAAAGTCCTCTTTAGGTGTTACGATAGGATACTGTTCCTCTATTAATTTGGAAGTGAGGGAATTGTCTTATATATCATTTCTAATACTTGGAAGATCAAACTCAGATATTAGTTTATAATTGTTCATTAATGGATCATTAAGATCACATAGAAGATGATTTTCAAGTATAGGTCGAGCCATTGTACTTGAACTTGGATAATCTTCAACCATATAATAAAAAAATTCTTTCCATAATTTTCTAACTCCCGTTGGTTCACAATAAATTAAGATGGTTACAAATAATCTCCTTAAAGATGATGGCATTTGTGTGTTTGATGCTTCAATCAAACATGCCCTTATACGTTGGTCTTCTTCAAGTAATCCCATCTTTTCCACCGCCTAACGAAATGTTGGGTATTTAATACCATCGATGGTTAGAGGTTAGTCAAACGATGTTGGCCGTTTTACATGATTCAAAATAATTCTCAAGAAGTAACATTCTCCTTCTGATGGAGAAACATTGTAAATTCATCCTATGACTTTTTAATGTGATGCTCTTTGTCTCCACTTTTTAATATCTGATATCCAGGTGGATTTCTAAGGAAATCCACGATATTAAAAATGCTTTGTTTCTGAATCTTATGAGTTTGTGTTGAAGAATTTGATTAACATTGATGTAGAGAGGTTCTAATCCAATAAAACATTAGGCACTACTTGGTTAGCATGATAAGTCACTCATTGCCTGTTTGGAAGGTGTATCTGTAGACACTGAACCGAAGGATAAATTTTATGCAATGAGAATTTAGAGTTCTCCAAATGGCCTCTTGGGGATATATCCACCTTGTATCTAAAAACTTTTGAATCTCATCATTTTCAGGCGTTGAATGAATTTCCACTATCACATGATCTGGACCTTTATACATCCTTGTATAAATATTTGACAGATTTGATACTATTACAAATTAAAACATTTATTTGACAATCATACTTTTTCGGCAACCATGGGTTATATGGAACAACCTAACGTTATCCAATACAATATCGGCATCATTGTCTGGTGCAATATTTATACTATTACCCCACCTTTGATAAATAATGTATGAAGCATTACCTTCAATAATACAAAGTGAAAATTTCTTAGGATACTATTTTTTTTTGCAATTTCTGTCTTTCGTACATGGAGCATTTGGTCGTCATCTTCCATATGGCCCATGAAGCATCCATTTAGTGATAGCATTTTATAACTTTGGTTCCTCATCATGATTGAGGATTTTGGCTCTTACAATAACATCATAATCATATGGGCTATGTAATTTATCTTCGAAGTTTATAATAATAAACATATGAGCATGGGGTAACCCTCTTTTTTGAAACTCGATGACATGAATATATGTTGTAACCAATCCAAGAACTTGTTTGTCGTAGATATCATGCTTTAATTCTTTATAGTTGGCATGAAAAATTCTAGTAGTAAGATCTAAGTGATCTTGGGAAGTTTTTCCATGTGATAGTTTCAATGTGGTTTCGTCTTATGTAGGATTGCATGTCATTGTAATGAACAAATCAAGCTTTCCAAACTGTTATACTAAAGCCATTGCATCTTGATAACGTTGGTATATATTACATGGACTTTTATTGAACGAAGAGAGTAATATTACTCTTCCGCCTATGTTACTATATCGAAAAAATTAATTTAATATAAAATCATATGCATGTATGTATGTGTATGTGTATTTATAAAAAGACCAAAGAGAAGGGAAATGTGTCATACTTGCATTATATTCTCCAGCATTCAATGCATCTTGAAGTCCCACATGCAATTCTGATCTAATATGATGCTGTTGTTGATGAAACCATCCCGTTCTACCACTTTCAATTTTCACTTAATTATCCATGACATATTGTTGTAATAACCGTCATTTATGTAAGAAAAGAGAAGTATCTTCATGTCTAATCTAAAGTTTAAGTTGATTAGAAACAGAAAATTGAATATATATATATATATATATATATATATAAGAATTTGTTAAGTTGATTGGAATTGCTAGATCTTGATGCCAATTTTATTTATGCTTGACTTCTTGTGTGAATCCAAAGAATGAAATACATTGTATCATAAATTATGTTTAAATTGATGCCCAATAATCAAGGGTTTTTATTATATGATGATGCTAGCTATAAATTTACAATTTCATGAATGTAAATCTATTTGGTACCTGCAAAATATAAGCATAGTACTCACGGTATGTAACAGGAGTTCCATTTACATTATGGTTATTAAGGTCCTAATCATAACTTACATAAGGTAGTAAGAGAGGATACCGCAGAGGATTATAACAACCATGTGTTTATGGAATTCTCATAAGCTGAACCGTCATCATATGTAGAACAATATCCCTGCCATTTATAAGATTTGTCTCATCCTGACCAACTATCATTGTAGAAATCTGTGAAGATATATGCTATACATATTTTTGTTGTAGTGGTTTTTCTTATGTAAATTTGTAATTATGAATCTCGGTAATTTGTGAAACTCGATAAAATTTTTGAGCAAAATCATTAGTCTCATCTAATATATGTTGTGTCATGTTCAATATTCCTGTATTTAAGTCTTTATTTTCAATCGTTTGATTTTGAATTTCATGATTAATATCATATATATATATATATATATAGTTGTAGAAATCTTAGTCTATCTCCTTCTTTAGGAAGTAGGCTTTAAATATTGTGATATATTCATCCTTGGGAATAGAAAATGTAAATAGCGGCTCTTCCACTTGTGAGGTTTTCATCGACATGCACTCCCATTAAAGCGAAGGAAAATACATGATTATATGATCGAATATTCCTTTTGAAGTGTACACCATCAGTTCTTGTATTCTTACAGAGCTCCAAGAGCTGATTTGGTGAATGCATTGAGGGGAGTATGGTTCTTCCATTTGAAAAACATAACGATCCACTCCCATATTGAAATAATTTTACAGAACAATGTCGACAAAATGTTGGTTGTTACAATAAATATTTTGGAAATCTAGTATGATCTTTGAAATTTCTTGCAACTTTATGATATCAACATTCCTTCGCACAATTTGATGCCTTTGCAGTTGATTATCATTTTGTGATGATTGTCTCTACTCCTGGTTAGATTGTGTTATGTCATCTATAATATGTTATATATCCTTAACATATGTAGTTTTTGTTATTTCTCTTTCTATTCTTGGGATTCTTTCTTGTTAGTAATTATGAGATTCATTGCTTATAGCATTTATATTTCTTCCTAAATCTGCATTTTGGATCTCTCTCTACATTGTCAGTATATTTCAAAATGTCGAGCTAGATAATTTTCTCTTTATTCTTGAGCCATAGCTCTCTTTCGTTCTCTATCTCTCATATGACACATTTTTCTTTGTCTATCACTTAAAATATTTGTTCTTCTATTTTGTGTCCTTTGACTGTTCATCTTTGATATGTAGTCGGTTGAAAAATAAATATGGTTAGATTATTAATTTTTTTAATCTTAAGTACTTTGTTTCACATAGCACTTGATCATACTTGTTAAGATAACCATAATTATAACAATAAAATTATTAAACTGAAACTGAATTCCAATACCACATAAAAGACAAGGTAGTTATACTATTAGCGAACAATAATACAAGTAAAACTTTATTTCAAAATTGGAATACATAAAAATAGAGACTATATAGTGATTTCCTTATTAATAGTAAGGGATGCA
This sequence comes from Allium cepa, assembly GCA_030765085.1. Lineage (NCBI taxonomy): Eukaryota > Viridiplantae > Streptophyta > Magnoliopsida > Asparagales > Amaryllidaceae > Allium > Allium cepa. The sequence continues at coordinate 841,814,848 of CM060932.1, forward strand.
ACACCTAAAAAGTACCACAAATAAATTTTAATTTTTTTATTATTACAAATAATAATTCATTATAGTTTATTCCTATATAGTGACTTTTTATTCAAAAAAATTTCATAATCATCACCATCCATTTTTCTCCATAAAGTTTATCTGCAAAAACATGAAGAGAAAACTAATAAGATAATAAAATTTAGTTATATTATTTAAAAAATATTGATTGATATATCACTTATCAAATTAGAAGTAAATTTTTGATTGATATATCACATGTGATTTGACCCAACCACAAAGCAAAAGCATGGTATAACTTGTACACAAAGGCAAATGTATACACATGAAACACATAAAGGTGCATAATCAGTATAGTTGACGAACATGAACATAAACCAATAATTTACAAATCTTCTCAATTTCGACCATCTAATTTGTTCGGTTTCATTCCCGTTAAGCCATTAAAATAAGAAAGTATGCCTATAATACATATTGACAAACTACAACGTTTGTTTATGCACATTAGTTCTACTCTTATTCATTTTTATTGGAAGAAATGTAGATCTGTCATGTTTACAAGGCTTAACTATTTATACATACAATGGCAGCCGCATATTATTTTGACAAATTACAGTTCTGCCATTGCAATATTTATTCTTTACATTATATTGAAGTAAACGATTATCATACACTATATTTGCGTTTCTCTTATTCCCTCGAATAGATCTAAGGTTTTCTTTCCCCTCTCTACTTTCGCCGACATTTTCAATCTCCAGATATCTCTTCAATGTCCCAAAATTCTTGCTTGAAAGTGGCTTCGTGAGAATATCAGCTCTCCAGTAAGTCGACGACATGCGATTTATGTTTAATTTCCCATTTATGACCTGTATTCAAACAAAGTAGAGACTGATCTCCATGTTCTTTGTTCTGATTGTAATATTGGATTTGCTATTAGTGAAATTGCACTTAGATTATCACACCATATTATGAGTTTACTGTTAATTCAAAACCCTATTTCATACATCAGAGATTCCATCCACACAATCTTTGTAATAACAGTTGTCACACTTCTATACTCTGCTTCTACACTTGAACATGACATAGTTGGTTGCTTCTTAGAGTAGCAAGAGGTTGGATTTTCACCTAAATATATACAGTAACCTGAAGTTGATCTTCGATCACCTAGGTCAGTTGTCCAATCTACATCAGCAAATCCCTAAATGTTTAGATTCTTGCATGATTTTAAACATAGCCTTTGATTTACTGTACCTTTTAAATATATGAGAATTCTCCTACTATTTTCCAATGCTCATCCAATGGTTGTAGCATGGATTGACACACTTATTCACACTGAATGCTATTTCTGGTTTAGTTATAGTTATTATTACATTTGGATGATTTAAATCTATTTCAAATATTTAAAGAGAGAAGACATTAATTGATTCACACAATCAATTAATTATGAAAAACAAATAGGAAGATAATCAATTAATTTTAGAAGATATATTAATTGATTTGAGGAATCAATCAAATAAGGATATACGTGGAAAAATACCAATATGCTAAATTTGTGTTGAAATCAAATCAAGTAAATCCGAGAAGATATCATCCTTATCTCCAAGATAATCTCCATCCCTTCACCTATATATATGAAGATATTTGTTCACCTTTTCAATACAAAATGACAAGAGAGTTATCCACAAAATACCTTCAATAGGATCCTTGTTTTTGTATCCATTGTACGGAGAGAAATTTATATTGAGTGATTTATATTCTTCTCATATTGTACTCCCTCTTAAAGTGAAGAAATAATAATGGTTGTTGGGTCCGAGGACGTAGGCATAGTCGAACCTCATTATATCGGTGTGTTCTTTCCTTTCTATCTTTTACTTATAATTTTCACTCTTTGATTTTTCTTTTATTCTCTTTGTTGGATTGGAATTATTAAGATCGTCCATGGAATATTGGGTGTTCTGCTTCCGCTGTCCAAAACTTTGATTTTTCGCTACAATTTGGTATCAGAGCTTGTTGTTCTATTTCAAGACTATTTCAGCTATGTTTAATCCTACAAAGTATAGAACTGGTAAAAGCTTTACGAATTATGGATTCTTTGGATTTGATGCAAAGGGAGATATTTGCACATGGAAGATGAAGATCGAAGAAGTGTTGAAGAAAGAGAGGACTTTTAAGGTTGTCCCGGATATAGAGAAATTGATGATATCAGCACCTGAAGAGATTGAGGAATTGGAAGAGGGGTCTCTTACTACCATCTAGCTTAGCCTTTCTGATGAAGTACACAGAGATTTTTCTCATGTGAAAATTGCTAAGGAATTATGGGATGATCTTCAGAAAATGTTCAACGAAAAGTCTCTCACCAACCGCACTATCCTAGAATAATTACTTTACTTGTTCAAGGAAAAACTTGGAACCTATATATTAGCTCACATGGATGCCCCAAAACTTGTTATGAATCTTTGAGCAGCAAAAGTAAAAACTGAGGATGAAGCGCAAGCTATCATTCTTTTATGTTCTTTGCTTGTGGTGTATGACACTTTTGTTAACTCTATGATCTATGGGCGCTCTTCTATTTGCTTAGAGGATGTGAAGACAAATTTGCATAAGGAGATGTTGTGAGGAAAGTTGGCAAACATGAGCATGGAGAATGATTCCAAAGGCCTTATTGCATAAAAGGGAAGAAGTAAGAGTAGTACTAAATATGGTGGAGATAGAGCCAAGTCAAGATCTCAATCAAGGTGAGGTTCAAAGGAAGTTACTCATTATTGTAGAAGGCCTGGACATTATACTATAATTTGCCTAAGTTGGAGAATAAAAGCAAAGCCGCTACCCAAAAGGCTTAGCTCTACAGCAAGGTATCAAATTTAGAGAGTGATCCTGGCATTTTTACATCTTTTGCTTCTTCTATAAAGAGTCCTATGTGGATTATTAACTCTAGAGCATCCTATCATATAAAACCTGATAGACGCTCTTTTTCCACTTATCGTCGATTTGATGGAGGAGAGGTTTTCATGGAAAATAATGCCACTTGTCACATTATTGGTATCGGAACAGCGAAGATTGGGATGTTTGATGGTGTTGTTGATACTTTCTGTGATTTCAGGCATGTGCTTGATTTAAGGCATAGTTAGATCTCCGTTGGGGCATTGTGCAATCTTGGCTTGAAGTGCATAATAAAAAAATGTTCATTGAAAATTACAGATGGCTCATTGATAATGATAAAAGGGGTAAAAGCTGGAAATCTATATTTGCTGAAGGGTACCACTATTGTTACGGAATCTTCTTCGATTGTTGATTCTATTGATTCTGATTCTACCAGATTGTGGCATTATTATATGGGACACGTTGAAGAGCGTAGTAAGGAAGTGTCGAGAAAGCAAGGTTTGATTGACGATATTCATAATTCAAAACTTGGCTTTTGTGAGGGATGCATACTTGGAAAGCAGATGACTGTTTCTTTCAATATTACAGAGCATAAGTCTAAAGATGTTTTGGAGTATGTTCACACTGATGTTTTGGCCCTACACTATGTCTATCTTTTGGAGTAGCCAAATATTTTGTCTCATTTGTTGATGATTTTTCTAGAAACGTATGGGTTTACTCTATGAAGTCCAAGGATGAAACTTTTGATAAATTTCACAGTTGAAAATCCCTTACTGAGAAACAGTAAAGAGAGAAAGTGAAAGTTCTTCATTCAGGTAATGGTAGTGATTTCGCTTCTCAAAATTCATGAAATTTTGTGAGTCTAAGGGAATCAAAAGGCACAACACCATGGCAGGGGACACTCGGTCAAATAGGGTTGCAGAAGGATGAATCAAACTTTGTTAGAAAGAACTCATTGCTTACATCTGATTACTAGATTAAAGAAGAAACTTTGGGCAGAAGCATTATCTATGGTGGTTTTTCTCATCAAACGTACATCATCTACTGTAATAGATATAAAGATTCCTAAAGAAGTATGGAAGGGAGAGCATGTTTCATATTCCTTTCTTAGAGTATTTGGTTGTCCAACTTATGTGCATGAGAGCAAAGGGAAGTTGGATCCAAGATCGTGCAAGTGTATTTTTCTTGGCTATAGGAGAGGAGTTAAGGGCTATAGTTTTTGGGGTCATACTACCCAAAAGATTGTTACTAGCATGCATGTTACATTTGATGAAAAGGCTATTTTCAAGGTAGAGCATTCTTCTTTACTTAATGATGATGTTGAGAGGACAATTTTAGAGTACCAAACACAAAGTTGATTATCAGACTTCCATACAAGTAAAACTGGTGTTTCCAATGAAATCGTGATTGATGAGAAGAGGATTAATCTCAAGGTGGAGCTTAAATTCAAACTCGACAAATCATAGAGAGGAAAAGACTTAGATTCCTTGATGATTTTGTGGGATTGAGCAACGAAGACAGATTTTGATGACATGGCAGCCTATGCATTAGCATATATCATGATGAGTCCAAAGACTATAGAGATGCCATTAGTTCAGTTGATAGTTCCAGTTGGTTAGTGGTTATGGAGGAGGAAATTGACTCATTGTACAAAAATAATACTTAGGATTTAGTGCCACTTCCTTCTGGCAAGAGAGCAATTGGGTGTAAGTGGATCTACAGGATGAAAAACAGCGGTAATGGCGACTTGAGGTATAAGGCAAGATTAGTGGCTAAGGGTTAGGTTCAGAGAAAAGATGTCGAGTTCTGTGATATTTTTTCTCCAGTTGTCAAACACACTACTATTCGCATTCTTTTGGCATTGGTTGCACACTTCGATATGGAGTAGGAACAATTAGATGTCAAGACAACATTCTTACATGGTGACCACGAGGAGGTCATTTACCTACAACAGCCAAAGGGGTTCATTGACAGCAGCAGGTGCAGTCATGTTTGTAAGCTTAACAAATCTCTTTATGGTTTAAAACAGTCTCCTGGACAGTGGTATAAGAAATTTGATAGGTTTATGATCTCACACTATTATTTTAGAAGCTCTAAAGACCAATGCATCTATTTTAAGAAGTTTAATGTAAACATCCTCTATATATTGCTTTATGTTGATGATATGTTGATAGCTTCTAAGAGCGTGTGTAGAATTTCAGAGTTAAAGATGGAGCTCAGCAAGGAGTTTGAAATGAAAGATGTGGGAAAGGCACAGAGAATTTTATGGATGGGGATTTAGGGAGATAGAAAGCAAAGAGTTTTGAAGCTCACTCAAATTTAGTATATTGAGAAAGTCCTATCTCGATTTGGTATGGAGAAATCTAAACCGATATCTACTCCATTAGGCTCTTAATTTCAACTACGTAGAGATTTATGTCACACATAGATGAAGACAAAAGGGACATGGCTAATATTTCTTACTCTGGTGCAGTTGGAAGCCTTATGTATGTTATGGTATGTACAAGGCCTGATTTAGCTCATGTAGTTGGTGTTGTTAGCAGATACATGTCTAACCCAGGCAAGACTCATTGGCAAGCAATAAAGTGGATTTTATAGTATTTGAGAGGCACTTCTGATATTGGCTTGTTGTTTGGAGGTAATGACATAACTCTAAGGGGTTATTGTGATTCAGATTATGCTGGGGATAAAGATGGTAGGAAATCAATTTTGAGCTATATTTGTACACTTGGCATAGGCTCGATTTCTTGAAGATCCAATTTACAATCCATTATAGCTTTATCAAATACAGAGGCATAGCTTATTACTATTATGGAAGCGACTAAGGAAGGATTTAATTTGTTGCAGCTTCTGGAGGATTTGTCAATGATGCAAAAGATGGTGGAGACGTTTTTAGATAGTCAAAGCACCATTCATCTCATTGAGAATCAAGCTTATAGCTCACGAGCAAAGTACATTGATGGTAGGAGTTTCTTTCTCATGCTTGAAGAAGAGAGAAATAAGATTAAAAAATATCGAAGATAACACAAAAGACAATCCAGCTGGTATGTTCAAAAAGTTGGTTCCAAAGTATAATGCTCCAACTTGATTAGTGCGGTACGAGCTACTTAGTGCCATGGGGTGCTGATCCAACAACTAATTTAGCTGATTGATTGATATATTTAAATTGAGGTGAAGTGTTAAATTTGGACGATTTAAATCAATTCTAAATATTAAATGGGAGAGAATATTAATTGGTTCCCGCAATCAATCAAATATGGGAAACAAATAGGAAGTTAAATGAGAGAAAATCGTCTTTTAAAAGATCTTAATGTTTTAATAATGAACCATTATAAAAAAAATTGATTACGACCTTCCAACAATTAGAGATGATATGGATGATCATTCACTAACCTCAAAATTAATAAGTGAGCAGTATTCTATTATAACACCAAAAGAGGATTTAAATTTTGCCAGCAAGTTGAATGTATCCCAATTGCATACATATACTGCAATTATGAATGCTTTTAATTATAAAGAGAGCAGGATTTATTTTATTGATGGTCCTGGTGAAACAGGAAAGACGTTTCTCTATCGACCAATACTTGCAACACTTTGACAAGAATGTTTGATTGCACTTACAACAGCCACATCCGGGATTGCTTCGACTATCCCACCAGGCGGTCGAACGGCGCATTCGAGATTCAAAATTCCAATTAATACCACTGATAAAACAACCAAAAATTACTATATGCATTCTTTTTTTTTTCTCTTAAATTTGATATGCATAATATTTTAAAATTAGTTCTTATTCATTTATATCTCATAAATGAAACCATTATCATCTCTTTATAATCCAGCATTGTTAATGCATTAAAATCATAAAACAAACAATGGACGTCAAACAATCCGATAAACAAAAATCGGCACATGATAAGGCGACACCTATCAAAGCTACAACAGGGGAAAATAAAAAAGAAGTACAAGAACAGCCATGCAACGTTCAACACACCCTTTTGTTAGATGAATAGGGCTAGGACCCAAATTTTACTTCTGAGTTGGTAAGTTATATACTAATATATTACTAATATATATATATATATATATATATATATATATATGCACACACACACATATACATACACATACACATATATAATAACAAGTGCTCATTATCTAATTTTATTTTTCTTCATTTATTTTTAAAGATAAATTATTTGGAGAAATGGATGGTGACAATGAAAAAAACTAAGATGAAATCATTTATCGTCAAATCTTTAATAATAGTTAATTAGGATAAATGCATATCGTTTAATATTAATGAATTAAATGCTTCATTATTAGATTTTGTTTAACATTTATGTTTGTTAATTATATGATCTTGCCATTTCTTTTAATACTATAGAAATTATTGTGAATGATTAACAAATTTAAAGCCTTATTAATCATACATGAATATTTATATTTTTAATACAGTTGCGTACCAAAAATGAATAATCAAAGAAGGCGAAATAGAAGAATAAATGTTTCAACCGATGAACAAAGATAAATTAACAGAGTAAGAGCAAGAGAACGGAGAAAATCCATGACTCAGGAGAAAAGAGAAGCATATCTTACTTAACATCGTCAGGCTCATAGACTACGCCGAGAAAGGCTTCAAAATACGTCTTTAAGTAGAAATTTAGATGGGATAACCAATGAAAATTTGGATGAAATTCATAACCAAATGAAGAATTATTTACAGTATCGCAAGTAAACAGCCATCAAACAAATTTAAATCAATATAAAGAAAATGAAATAATGTTTATAGGGACAATTAACTCAAATGCGACAAATGAGCATATAAATGAAGAGTATCATCATTACCGCCAAGAAAGAAATCATCAAAGACAAAGAGAACAAAGAGAAACTATATCCACAGAAGAAAGAGTACACTATCTAGCTCACCGTCGAAATTCTTACCATCAAAGACGATAAATCATGGAAAATGATAATGACATGCAAAGACATCAAGGAGTACGCATACGTGTAAGAACTCATAACTTTGCATTAAATTTCAAAGACCACATTGACTTTCGAAGACATTTATTACAACGACCAAAATTTTGTCTGCATTGCTCAGTAAAATTATTTAAACATGAAACATATTCTCTATGTTGTGAGAAGGGACAAACAAGACTACCCCCATTACAATCACCAACTGAGCTCTTCAACCTTTACATTAACACAAGTAATGATGGTGTACACTTTAGAAGAAATATTCGGTCATATAATCATGCATTGTCTTTCACTTCAATAGGAGATCATATTGGCGAAAATTTGGCAAACGGAAAAGCTGGAGTCTACACTTTTCGTGCTCAAGGATGTATATATCACAATATTGGCGGCTTACTACCCCAAGAAGGATATTGACCAAGGTTTTTGAAATTGTATATATATGACACTGACCATGAAATTGAAAATCGTATGGCGGAAAATGAAGAGCTGGATAGAAGAATGCTAGAAAAGATACAACATATATTAGATGAAAATAATAATTTTGCACAAAATTTTCATCGAGTTTCACAGCTTCCTAACATTCATGACTGTAGATTTATAATCAAGAAACAACCATTACAATGACTATATGCACTTCCGCAGCTTCACAAGTTGCAGGAATAGTGGTAGGTCATGAGAAAAGTATCATAAATGGTAGGGATATCGTTGTACAAACTATATCAGGATAGCTTATGAGAGTACCAAAGATGCATGGTTGTTATCATCCTTTACGGTATCCTCTTCTACTACCTTATGGAAATAATGATTGGGACCTAAATAGTTGTAATGAGAATGGTACACATTTTACATGCCAAGAGTATTATGCATATCCCTTACAGGTACGAATATAGATCATTGATTACTTTAGATCTCTTTATAATCTTAGTATTAAGCAAATATATTACTCAACTTTAATTCATCTTAGTAAAATACTTATATAATTAATGAATCTTACAATTATAGATTCGACACGAAAGCACATCTCATTTACTTCTTGGTGGATGTTTGTTACAACAATATATTATGGATAATTACGTATAAATTGAAAGTAGTAGAATGAGATGGTTTCGCAAAAAACAACATCACATAAGATCAGAACTGTATATGGCTCTACAAGATGCGTTGAATGCTGGAGGGAACAATGCAGGTATATGAATTTATTTACACTGCTCAATAAAATTAATATGTACAATATGTTATATACATACAGACACACACACACATATATATATATATATGCACACACACACACATACATACGTATAAGAAACATTGGAAGAAGAACAGTATTACCATCAGAGGGAGAACGTTACTACTTGAGAATTGTTTTAAATCATGTAAAACGACCAGCCTCATTTGACTATCGTCTCACAGTTGATGGTATTAAATAATCAACATTTTAGAAAATAGCAGAGAAGATATGACTATTGGAGGAAGATCAAAGCATTAGAGCATGTTTGCAGGAAGCATCAGGCACATGAATGCCATCATCTTTGAGAAGACTATGTTAGTCCGTGAGATGATGGTTTTGATGACAACAACCTTAGAATAGATTATAAAATATAAATACTAATATGATGAGTTTAGATATATATGTATATGCAGAATTTAACCATGCAGGTACTAAGAATGAAGACTGTACAGTACAGAGATTCAAGATATCAAGATAGAAGATTCATGAGTATCAAGATTATCAAGAGTTTAAGATTTCAAGGATAGGTATTATTATTATTATTATTAGGAATTTTTGTTAAAACTCATAGAAAAACACTGGCATCTTAAAATCCAATTTATTCGTGGAATGGAATCCACTTCGAGCCCGTTAAAGGGATGGAACCCTAAGTAGGATGGAACCTACGAAAATCTAGTGGGACATTGTTTTGTATCCACTAATTTTAATTCAAATGATTTTAAAAAATTATCTTGTTTTCAAAATGATTTCAAAACTTTCCTTTTAAAAGATTCAAAACCCTCGATCCTGATTTTAAATAATTTTAGCCTCAAAAACATCTTTATTTTCCAAGTCAAATTACTCCTGATTTTAAACTATTTTTTAATAAATATTTAACTTTTAAATATTTATACTTAGATTTAAATATAAAATTATGGTTAAATTCTATATATATTATTCTTTATATTTACTTATGAATTTCAACTATAGTCAAGTATATTTATAAAAAGTTTAAATTAGTTTTTATATAAGATAAAGGTTATTTTTAAAAAAATTCAAAACATCATAAAATGATTTGGGATGTCGACATGCCTATGGGTACCATGTCGACATGGTGACAGTTTGATTCAAAAATTCAAATTTCAAAAAAAGTGTCTATTCGCCATAACTCTTCATGAATGGTCATGGCTGTTGTTCTTCTATAAATAGGGGCCAGTTTCAACGAATTTTTAATCACTTTTTTCTGGTTTTCACTCCTCTTCTTCTTCCTCATTTATTAATACATATTCTTATCATTACTCTGCCGGAATCAACATTGAATCATACTCGATTACTTCTAGTTTGATTCTCTATCACTATCTCTACAAGATTCTCAGTGCTATTCAGAGTTATAGACTTCTTTGTAATTGATTAAGCGAGAAAAAGTGTGATTGTAGCCTTGGAAATCAATCAAAAGAGAAAAGGTGTGATTGTAGCCTTGGTAAATAATTGGGTAAACTTGTGGCCCGGAAATCAAGTATCTCTACCCAAAGGATCGAAACTCTAGAGGGTGTGCCTCGTAGCCTTGAAACTGAGGGTGTAATTGTACGATTGCTTTTGAAAGGAAATCTGTACTTGTGTTGCGGGACTGAATGTAGGGTAACTTCGAACCAGTATAAAATCCAGTGAGTTCTTTCCTTTACTGCTTTTATTTTATTTCTGCATATGTGATTGTTTCTGTGATCATATCTGTGTCTGTATACTGCATACTTTTGTGTTTAAATCAACATAAATAAAAAAGATTTAATAATTTTTTATTAACACTATGCACCCCCCTCTAGTGTTAATCTTAGCTTTAAGATCCATAATCCGCATTTCTCACAATTGGTATCAGAGCAAAGTTTTCAAAGCTTTCATAATCTGAATTTTGAAAAAGTTTTTTAAAATGGCTATTTTGGGGATTTTATTAACACTATTTTCATATGAATATGTCACAGAATCATCATGAAATTTTTGTTTAAAGCTATATTTAGTTATTTTGAAAAGTCAATTGATTCTTTAAAAGGATATTTTATTTTGCAGGAGAAGAATTATGTCTAATTACTGCTGGTTAAAAGATATCAGATAATCATTTATCGATCAAGAGGAACAAGTGGATAAATATTGAAAATCGACAAAGAAATGGGTACCAGATCAATACAAAACTTTTGGTTCTCATCTACAACTTGATTTGATACTGCACTTCTCTCCATCTACTTCGCAATGCCACTGGTTTCGTGTGAATCCGTCAAGAAATGACCAAGTTATGGTCAAATGAATCTTTAGTGAACAAAGAGAAAAAGAAGGCAAAACTGTCAAAAGTATTCTTCAAATTGCATCTATAAATTTGAATATTTTGTTTCCACTCCTTTTTATGATTGTAGTTCTTGTTCTTGCGGTCGTTTTGATGGGTGGATCATCAAATTCCGATCAAAATTGAATGAGATATGACAGTTTGAAGTTGGCTATCCAAAACTGAAAAACCGTGTACGGGATCTTCTACATTTCTTCTACTGTTCAGCCTGTTGCATCACAAAACCATTCAAATTCGACATCAAACTATTACTAGATCGTAGTCCTTGCCTTCCTCTTCGATTTTCCGCTGGTTTCATCCAATTCCGTTAAGAAACGAAGGAGATATGCCCTCTAGAAGTTTGATGGTATATAAAAAAAGGGGAAGAAGAAGAAGAGGAATTTTTATGAAAAGTGGTGACCATTGGGTCTATTTATAGTGGTTGAAGTGTCCATTCATTCAAAATTCGAATTCAAAGTTTTGGCGCCAATTTGGTCAATCTACTAAATCGTCTGTATCTTTCTCATACGGTCTTCAAATTCAGCAAATGAATATACTATGATGATCAGAAAAACGAGCCCGTCGCAATAGAACAGATCTCGTCGTTAAATTCTGAAAGATATATATATATATATATATATATATATATATATATATAACTCACGATAATGGAAGAACAACAAAGTTAGAAAGATGGAGTGCAAAAATTGGTATGCTTTACTATTATTTCATCTCTCTTGTTGCATTTAGGAATATATATATCTATGCATTTAGTTAGGTATAGAAATTTAGCTCTTTTATAATTTTGATATTTTGATCCATATATCGACACACCATAGTATAAATATCGATATACAAGTCTAAATTTTCTTTTAAAAAAAATCTTTTAAAATGCGTTTTCTTTCAAATAAAATCTACAACTGATTTATTACAACTATACTAAGTAGAAAAGCATACCTTCATTCATGATTTCAACTTTTCTAATGTTATTTTTACTTCTCATACTCTATTTCTTTTAAGATACTAATTTTATATCTTTAGGAAATTAATAGAATGTATTTAGAATGTTAGAATAAGACTCAATTTATATATTTCTTCAATGAATAAGATAGCACCACATCACATGACCAGAATTTTAGATAGCATTTCTAAAATGCTATCTTTTCTTCTATAATGTTTTGTAAGTACTGCAAATTCGTTTTCATAGCATTTCTGTGCTTTGAAATGCTGTAGAGTTTCAGAAATTTTACAGAGCATTTGGTAAAAGCTACAGTTTCAGTTTTATAAAGTTTCGAATATTTTTTACTACAAAATCTTTTTATAGCATTCTTTAAATACTATTTTTTTCTTTATGAAACTTTAAACTATGTAAAAATAATATTTAAATTAATAAGTTTCTCTATTCTTTTTATAAGTTATTTTCTAAATTATATTAGAATATTTTAAAATAAATTTCATGTTTAAATATATTCTTTACAATTAATTTTTTTTTTAAAAGGTAAGAGGCCTTAATATAACATATGTTTATTTTAGTTTTTCAATCTTTATCATTTTATTTAATATTTCATTATGATATTTTTTAAATTTAAAAGATGTTTAAACATGTTTCTAAATATTTTAATCAATAAAAATTTAATATAAAGGTTTTAATTAGTAAGTTAAGTATTTTATAAACATGGAAGTTTGGATTCTTAAAAATAAAAAAATAAAAACAACCAAGTTAAAATAATTATTTTAAATTAAATAAGTAAGCTATTAATTTTTATAAAAATATATTTGATCATATATATATAGTTTTAGGTCCATATTTCTTAGCAATTTAATTTTGATATTGAGTTTGATTACTACCTTTCATAAATATGTTATAATTTTAATATCATTTATTACCTTTAAACTCTTTTCTTTACTACTCTTTTAATCTCATTCATTAGTTTCCTTAACCTAAGTCTAGTAATTGGTGTGTATTCCTTTGTTTGGTTGAAGTAATTTATAATAAATAATTTGATATATATATATATATATATATATGCTTTTCAATTAGATATTACTTATTACTCATGGTTATCTTATAATCTGGATGTCACTTACCATAGTATATATATCATCGTATCATTCTGCATATTATTATTTTTACTTCATTATCATTTTGTTTCATATTACATATCATTATGCATCCTATTTCATATCTCATTTTATTGCATATTATATCGTAAATTACAATGCATATCATAATTATTTGCATCACAAGTTGCACTTCAATCTGCATATTATCTCATGCTACATTGCATATGTCATACATTTCATACTGCATTACAAACTACATATTGCATACATGTTTACATAACGAGTGTATTTCATTTAGGAGGAGTTTGTAGTATTGTTTTATAATATAGGATTATTAGTTTTTGATTTGTTTGGTATGTTTTGATTGAATTAATTGACTTGTTTGACTTGATTGACTTGTTTGACTTGATTGATTTGTTTGACTTGTCTGACATGATTGGTTTTGATGAGTGTGTTGAAATATACATAATAAATAATTTATGTTCTTATATTTTTCTAATCATTATAAGTATTATAATAGATTCTTAGTTAGGATAGTTAGTAATTTAGGATTAAGTTTTAGTTTTTAGAGTTAAGTGTTGATTATTTATGATAACACTATCATTATAATCACATGTCATATAGTATTAGATTAAGGGGGAGTTATATAGTTTGGAGTGAGTTTTTGTTGATGACAAAGGGGGAGAAATATAAAATAGGGTAGTTAGGCATAAATTAAGGGGGAGTTATTAGTTTTAGGGGGAGTTATTAGGATAGAAATAATATTTTATAAACAAAGGTTGTCATTATCAAAAAGGGGTAGATTGTTAGTCTGTGAGATGATGGTTTTGATGACAACAACCTTAGAATAGATTATAAAATATAAATACTAACATTATAAGTTTAGATATATATGTATATGCAGAATTTAACCATGCAGGTACTAAGAATGAAGACTGTATAGTATAGAGATTCAAGATATCAAGATAGAAGACTCATGAGTATCAAGATTACCAAGGGTTCAAGATTTCAAGGATAAGTATTATTATTATTATTAGGAGTTTTTGTTAAAACTCATAGAAAAGCACTGGCATCTTAAAATCCAATTTACTCGTGGAATGGAATCCACTTCGAGCCCGTTAAAGGGATGGAACCCTAGTAGGATGGAACCTACGAAAATCTAGTGGGACATTGTTTTATATCCACTAATTTTAATTCAAATGATTTTACAAAATTATCTTGTTTTCAAAATGATTTCAAAACTTTCCTTTTAAAAGATTCAAAACCCTCGATCCTGATTTTAAATAATTTTAGCCTCAGAACATCTTTATTTTCAAAGTCAAATTACTCCTGATTTTAAACTATCTTTTTTAATAATATATTTAAATATTTATACATAGATTTAAATATAAAATTATGGTTAAATTCTATATATATTATTCTTTATATTTACTTATGAATTTCAACTATAGTCAAGTATATTTATAAAAAGTTTAAATTAGTTTTTATATAAGATAAAGGTTATTTTCAAAAAAAAATCAAAACATCATAAAATGCTTTAGGATGTCGACATGCCTATGGGTACCATGTCGACATGGTGACAGTTTGATTCAAAAATTCAAATTTCAAAAGAAGTGTCTATTCGCCATAACTCTTCATGAATGGTCATGGCTGTTGTTCTTCTATAAATAGGGGTCAGTTTCAACGAATTTTTAATCACTTTTTTCTAGTTTTCACTCCTCTTCTTCTTCCTCATTTCTTAATACATATTCTTATCATTACTCTGCCGAAATCAACATTGAATCATACTCGATTACTTCTAGTTTGATTCTCTATCACTATCTCCACAAGATTCTTAGTGCTATTCAGAGTTATAGACTTCTTTGTAATATATTAAGCGAGAAAAGGTGTGATTGTAGCCTTGGAAATCAATCAAAAGGGAAAAAGTGTGATTGTAGCCTTGGTAAATCAATTGGGCAAACTTGTGGCCCGGGAATCAAGTATCTCGACCCAGAGGATCGAAATTCTGGAGGGTGTACCTCGTAGCCTTGAAACCGAGGGTGTAATTGTACGATTGCTTTTGAAAGGAAATCCGTACTTGTGTTGCGGGACTGGATGTAGGGTAACTCCGAACCAGTATAAAATCCGGTGTGTTCTTTCCTTTACTCCTTTTATTTTATTTCTGCATCTGTGATTGTTTCTGTGATCATATCTGTATATTGCATAATTTTGTGTCTAAATTAACATAAATTAAAAAGATTTAATAATTCTTTATTAACACTATTCAACCCCCCCTCTAGTGTTAATCTTAGCCTTAAGATCCGTAATCCGCATTTCTCACAGACTATTCGCTACAATCTTGATTTATTGTACACCAACCGGTATTAGAAAATTATGGGATGAATTTTTCTACTATATGGTGGAAGATTATTCGAATTCAAGTGTAACAAGTCGAGTTATACTTGAAAATCGTCTTTTAAAAGATCTTAATGTTTTATTAATGAACCATTATAAAAAAATTGATTACGACCTTCCAACAATTAGAGATGATATGGATGATTATTCATTAACCTCGAGATTAATAAGTGATCAGTATTCTATTATAACACCAAAAGAAAATTTAACTTTTGCCAGCAAGTTGAATGAATCCCAATTGCATGCATATACTACAATTATGAATGCTGTTAATTATAAAAAGAGCAGGATTTATTTTATTGATGGTCCTGGTGGAATAGGAAAGACGTTTCCCTATCGAGCAATACTTGCAACACTTCGAAAAGTCGGTTTGATTGCACTTGCAACAACCACATCCAGGATTGCTGCAACTATTCTACCAGGCGGTCGAACGGCGCGTTCGAGTTTCAAAACCAATTAATACCACTGAATAAAACAACCAAAAAATACTATATGCATTCATGTTTTTGCTCTTAAATTTGATGTGCATAACATTTTAAAATTAGTTCTCATTCATTTATATCTCATAAATGAAACCATTATCAGCTCCTTATAATCCAGCATTGTTAGCGCATTAAAATCATAAACAAACAATGGACGTCAAACAATCCGATAAACAAAATTGGTACACGATAAGGTATCACCTGCCAAAGCTACAGTAGGAGAAAATAAAAAAGAAGTACAAGAACAACCTTGCAACGATCAACACACCCTCTTGATAGACGACTATGGCTGGGACCCAAACTTTACTTCTGAGTTGATAAGTTATATACTAATACATTACTAATATATATATATATATATATATATATATATATATATATATGCACACACACACACATACACATATATAATAACAAGTATTCATTATCTAATCTTATTTTTCTTCGTTTGTTTTTGCATATAAATTATTTGGAGAAAAATGGATGGTGACAATGAAGACAAGTAAGATGAAATCATTTATCGTCAAATCTTTAATAATAGTTAATTAGGACAAATGTATAACGTTTAGTATTATCGAATTAAATGCTTCATTATTAGATTTTTGTTTAACATTTATCTTTGTTAGTTATATGATCTTGCCATTTTTTTGATACTATAGAAATTATTGTGCACGATTAACAAATATAAAGCCTTATTAAACATACATGAATATTTATATTTCTTATACAGTTGCGTACCAAAAATGAATAAGAAAAGAAGGCGAAATAGAAGAATAAATGTTTCAACCGATGAACAAAGAGAAATTAACCGAGTAAGAGCAAGAGAACGAAGACAAGCCATGAATCCGGAGGAAAGAGAAGCATATCTTGCTCAACGTTGTCAGGCTTATAGACTATGCCGAGAAAGGCTTCAAAATACGTCTTCAAGTAGAAATTTAGATGGGATAACCAACGAAAATTTGGATGACATGCATCAACCAAATGAAGAATTATTTACAATATCGCAAGTAAACAACCATCAAACAAATTTAAATCAATCTGAAGAGACTGAAATGATAGTTATAGAGACAATTAACTCAAATGCGACAAAGAGCATATAAATGAAGAGTATCATCATTGCTGCCAAGAAAGAAACCATCAAAGACGAAGAGAATAATGAGAAACTATGTCTACAGAAGAAAGAGAACACTATCTAGCTCACCATCGAAATTCTTACCATCAAAGATGACAAATCACTATAAGAAAACTCATTATTAGATGCATTAATTGGTAGCGTTTAAAGCCAAGTGCAACCACTACTTATTTAGAAGCACAATAATAAATAAATCAACGCTACTAATTGTTTGGCGCTAAAAATTTGGTAAATTTTAGATGAAACTTTTATTTGGCCGCTAGTCTTTCTTTCTTCCGCCTACATGTTTGTATTAGAAAACCTAAATAAAAATGGAGTCAAATTATCTTCTGTCACCCCTCATCTTCTCCTCATCTCCTCGTTTACTTACTCCTTCACTCCGACCTTGTCTCCCAACCTTTCCCTCTTGTTCAGCCCACATCTATCTCATCCGCTCCTTTAATCTTTAGCTTCCCTTTCAAATTTGCAAACCCTAGATCTGCTTTGCTGCATCAACCGTCGCATCACGATCTTCTACTAACGTCATTGCTTTCAGGTCGTCCTCTCTTAATCTAAGCCTAAGACCATGGGACAACCGATAATGGTTTGTTTTTTTCCACGATTTTAGCTTTAAACACCTTCTTGGATTTTGAAATTGAAATATGTGAATGAGTTCGAAAAGTTCAGTTATGATAAAGATTTTTGAAATATTAGGCAATAACAGTAGTGTATCAATGTTTCATGCCTGTGTTGTTCTCCTGTTTAACTAAAGTTTGTACCTTTGTTATTGCTTAGTGTGATGATTCCATTAAATGATTTTCATGTAGTGCTATTATAATACAGGAGTTCATCTTATGTTCCTAAGACTTATATACAACGTAATTTTAATTATAATAAAAGCTAAGCGCCCTATAAACTATGATGATGCTTTAAGGATAAGTTACTTTTTTCAATATTATAAGTTGTATGATTGGCTTTCAAGATTAGGCTTTAAGGTTGAGTTGTAACATGTATATTTTTCTGAGTTCTATGATTTAATTGTGATTCTTCAAGGTCAAGCTTTAAGGACGAGTAAAAGATTTCCTTTTTAACTGGCCACATACTAGTAATGGGTATCAGAACAAACTTACTATCAATATGCTTGTTCGAGGCCTTTCTCCGTCTCCTAAATCGTAGGTCATCCAACAACTTCTGTGCAAACCCTAATCTCTTCTCCAATTAGGTATTGGAATAGAAAATTTTATCTTTTCGTATATCTCCTGATGTATCTAAAAATAATATTTTTTGTAAAGCCATCATGGATATATATATATATATTCAATATATATATATATATTTGAATATATATATATATGAAGATATAGATGGTGGTGTTACATAATGTTTTAATTGAAGTTGTTGAGTACCTTGTACCTGCTTTCAGTTTAGTGTAGGGAGAGGTGCTCTCTATATTTTGATTTTATTTAATAACTTTATTTTTTTTCAAGTTTATAGACTGAATTATATGAATCTATATTATAATAGTAGTACAAGTTTGTAATATAGATAGAGTCGTGATTCACCTTTGGGAACTGTGCATGTATTTTTACTCAGATATGAGCATTTATAAGCACGTAGATTTTTTCAATTTTAGGTTGAACATGTTAAGGAGTATACAAAATTATGTCATCTAATACAATGATGTGTGTATTCCTATTAAACATTTCACTGCAAGGATTCAAATTTGAGAGATATCAGACTCGGAACTAATCAATCTTAAATCTGAGTGTGGTCTTAATGGTTTGCATTTCTCGCGTTGAAGATAAACCTTAGTTAAGGCCTACTGTGAAGAAGGTTGTGCAAAAGTTGGAAGGTACTACTGAGTCCATTATCTATTAATAATCTTATTTAAATTTTATGCTGCTACACTTAGCCGACTCCCTACATTCAGATAATATATATGTGATCTCTATGGTTTATATTTGCATATGCTACCTAATGATTATGGAATATGAATTTCATGTTTATGTTGTCTTAGAGAACTTTATTCTATGAGTGCTTTTTCATATTAAAAAAATGAATAAATTTAACTGACTTTATAACAGTTCGAGATTCATTTCTTATAACCTTGACTATTTTTTTTCATGTAATTTTCATAGTTGAACACTAAAAATATGATTTTGTAAAGTTAACAAAGGAAGAAATTTATATTGACAGCGCCTCTAAATATTTGACTCTTTCCAAATATAAGATTGTTACATTGAAATCATACATCAATCCGTTTGTGGCTTCCTATCATACCATTTCTACATATCTCTGCTCAGATTCTTTCGACCGTCGCTTCCTAGGTACATAAATAAAATAAAATGAATTCGTCATTTTTTATTTTCTTGTTACTCGCATTATTTGTGCCTGGTTTATCTATAATAGTAGATCTGTTAATTCGAAAAGAATGTTGATATTGATTTAGATTGTTATGTTTATGTAGAAGTGTTTTTTCTATGATTCTTATCAGTTGAGAAATTGTCAGATTTTACTTGGATGAACAAAGATCCAATTTTTGGCAAGTTTTAGGAAACTTTATGAGTACATCCGAATATGTTTTAGGCTAAAGCCAAATAAATGGATCGTGCTATAGTTTTCGAATGGTTGATTTTGAAAACTGAAGAAATGAGTAAGTTTAAATCTGCAAGTGTTGATTTCAAGGATATTTTATAATTCGTTATCTTCAATTGGATATGTTAATAAGTTGTAGTTCTCAATTCTAAGTTTAAGAGGTAACGCTTTTGCAAGGAGAATGTTGAATAATTAGAAATTATTTTATGACTGTAATGTTTTTGTTCGATTAATTTGCAATTGAATAGAAGATAAGTAATTTCATATATGTATTGTTACATGTAAATCGTAGTTATAGTTAATTGCTAGTTGTATTCTGTATATTATCGATTTTGTGGATCTAAGTTGTTGGATTTATATAGCTACTTCGTTGTCCTTTGAATAAAAATAATTATGTAATTTATTTTCTATTTCGATGTAGATGATGATTGAAAAGAGGTACCTAGTTGATATAAGTTTGGTATAACGTAATTGAGCTTTGTTCGCCGTATGACATTTTATAAATACTACAATACTGACTTAAAGTTGAAAAGGATGCCTTTTCAACTTGTTTCAGTTAGATTAAAGTGATATTTGTCGGTTTGAAAGTTTAAATTGAAGTGTACTTTTTGTTGAAAACTCCTTTCTGTGTGGCATTGAATAATTTTTCTAGAATAGTACCATGATCATGAACTTTCATTTCTTAGTTCTAAGTAAACTTTTTGGTGATTGCAATATAATTTTTTTTTCTTATGTTAAACAATTTAGGCAATCACTTTGACATTACTTCAAAATGCAAAACGAACAACTGTCTATTGGTATTGGAAAATCATCTGGTAAACCTGCAGGATCAAACATTATGAGAAGTTTCTCATCTTCAGAATGTGCCATTAAAGTTCACATTTTCATAAGCTTGTAAGCATAGCTCATTGCATGGAGACCTTTTTTTTTTGAACTTAATTTAATCTGTATTCTTGTGTGTAGGTAAGGAAACCTTACACAATATCAAGACAAAGAGAAAGGTGGACTGATGGAGAACATGACAAATTTCTAGAAGCTCTAAGACTCTATGGCCGATCCTGGTGCAAAATAGAAGGTACCATAGGAAATGAAGTAATATGTGATGGAATCATCTTTGAACATTGCCCTATATTGCATGTTTATTTTGCCTGTAGAACACATTGGCTCAAAGACAGCTTTTCAAATTCATAGTCATGCTCAAAAGTTCTTTGCAAAGGTGTGAAAATTCCCTATTATTATAAATGGTATTTGTGTCTGGTCTTTGCTTTAAGTAAGTAAAATATTATAGGAACCTGACAATGACTTTTGAATTCTTAGACATCCACTTTAGTAGAAAATATGTTTCTGTGTCCTTAAACATAAATTATAAACTATTCTTAGATAACCACTTTTGGTATACATACTATTTATTTTCTTTTCATATTTCACTCCTTTGTTTGTAATTTCACCTTAATTCATGCAATCTTACCTTTTAAGATTAGGAATTTTTGTATGGTAGGCTATGAACTACTATTATACTTGATCACATACAACTAGAAATTTGGCAACTGAAAAAGAATTAGATGGTTTAGAGACACGATGACACATAAGTGGGAACAAGAAATCACTGCAAGTTGAGCTTTACACAGTTCTCCAATCAATCAAAAATATAGTTTTCCTTTACTTAACTGAAGTGATTACTTACCAAAGTGATTACTCACTAAAGCAACATGGATCAGCTTCAATCTGAAGATAATGCAATAATTCTGATTGTTTGGACTAGTCTGTGAGCCAATGTGCTAGATGGAATACATTAATGGTTAATATTTAATATTAAAGTATTGTTTGTGATTGAGAAAGGAATGATTTTGACTTGGTGTTGGAGTGGCAGTTTGAGGAAGTTGTGATGGTGGTTGTTATCAGGTTTGGGTGAGATTATAGGGAGGAGGAAGTGTTGGCGGTGATGATCCAGAAGTCAAGGAACTGTCGGGGATGTTAGCGGTTTTGTGGTAGAGTTTTGGTGAAGTTGAGATGGTGTATAGTTTGGCTATTGTCGGATTTGGATATGTTGTGGAGTTAGAGTTTGTATTCAAGGGTTTGGTGTTGATATGTTGGCAGTGTGTTGTTTGGATGTAGGGTGCTATATGAAGCAAGTGTTCAAGAGGAGTGACTGGAAGATTGAAGGGGATATTGCTGAGTGGTCGAAGTGCATTTGTACTGAACTATAGAGACATGCAATGCATGAAAGGTTAGGTTGCAGTAGGTCTGTTGAGTGATCAGAGGAGTTGCGGTTAGGTTTCAGAAGCATGGTGGTTCGATTGTACCAATGATGAAGAACAGGGAAGATGGACGAGTTGTTTGGCAGGTTCGAATTTTTTTTGGGTTGTGTTGTGGGTATGGTCGGAAGTTTGTATCAAATATGATTGTGAGGAAGTTTTGGTGGAGAAGTTGACTGTGTTGTGTTAGAAGTTGGTGTGAACAAGTAGTGTACAGGCTGAGGGAATGAAGGAAGGAAATGGGGATGTTTCAAGTGAACTTGCTGTTTTGAATGGAGTGCATGGTTGAAGAGGATGGTTGTCATATGGCAAGTCTATTGCACTGACTTCACAAATATGATGTAAAAGTTGTTGGACGATTACAATGTGATCACATCAGTGGTTAATACGAAGAGGCATATTTGTTTGAAGTATTATAGTCTAAGGACTTCTATATCTATCCATTTTTTATCTTTGATACCTTCACCTCACAAATATTTAGTAACATGATTATTATTGTTTATAGGTAAATAAACGTTTGTGAAGAATTCAAGCAACATCACTGATTTTTGGTATGGTAGCAACACATGTATATAGTTAGGTTGATTAAAACTGTTATGAAACTATTATGAAACTAGTATGTATGGTAGCAGCACTACTTTAGCTGCATGTACTATTATGGAACTGTTTATGGTAGTTTGATTGTGTAAACATATGGTTAACCTTTTGTCTTGACACTAATGTTATGATATAGTGGTGATTATGTAATTGCTTTTGTTTATGTTATTATGGTTCATTGAATGTGTTATTTTTGAATGTGTATGTATTTATATATTACGTTATTGTATAAGTTTTGAAGTGCTTGAATTGGAGGCGAAATCAGATGTAGTCGTGAAACAGCAGGCAATAAAATCGAAACATACGGTGGCGGAGAAAAAACGCCACCAAAAATATTTTTTTGTAGCGTTTAAAAAGCGCTACAGAATCAACAATTAAAGTAACTCAGATAATCTCCGTGGCATTCAAAAAACGCTGCAAAAAATAATAATAAGTGCAACAAAAAAATAAGATAGTAAACGACACTTTTTCTGTGGCGTTTCTTAAACGCTGTAAAAAAGATCTTTAGTAACGTTTAAAAAACGCTTCCAAAAATTCATTTATAGTGGCATTAAAATAAATGCAACAAAAAATCATGGATATTTGGTCGCATGTTTTCTAGCGTCGTTTATCAAAGCGCCACCAAAACTTTTTGTAGCGTTTTTTGTGCGCCACTAAAAATCAAATTTCTTGTAGTGAATTATGGAAAATGATAATGACATGCAAAGACATCAAGGAGTATGCATACATGTACGAACTCATAACGTTGCAAAAAAATTCAAACACCACATTGACTTTCGAAGACATTCATTACCACGACCAAAATTTTGTCTGCATTGCACAACAAAATTATTTGAACATGAAACGTATTCTCTATGTTGTGAGAAGGGACGAACTATACTACCCCCATTGCAGCAACTAACTGAGTTCTTCTACCTTTAATTAACACAAGTAATGATGGTGTACACTTTAGAAGAAATATCGGTCATATAATCATGCATTTTCTTTCACTTCAATAGGAGTTCATATTGACGAAAATTTGGCAAACAGAAAAGCTGGAGTCTACACTTTTTGTGCTAAAGGATGTATATATCACAATATTGGTGGCTTACTACCCCAAGAAAGATATAGACCAAGGTTTTTGCAATTGTATATACATGACACTGACCATGAAATTGAAAATCGTATGGGGGAAAATGAAGAGTTGGATAGAAGGATACCAGAAAAGATACAACATATATTAGATGAAAATAATAATTTTGCACAAAATTTTCGTCGAGTTTCACAACTTCCTATTATCATGGCTGTAGATTTATAATCAAGGAACAACCATTACAATGACAATATGTACTTTCGACAGCTTCACAAGTTGCAGGAGTAGTAGTAGGTGATGAGAAAAGTATCATAAATGGTAGGGATATCGTTGTAGAAACTATATCAGGACAGCTTATATGAGTACCGGAGACGCATGGTTGTTAGGATCCTTTACATTATCCTCTTCTACTACCTTATGGAAATAATGGTTGGGACCTAAATAGTTGTAATGAGAATGGTACCCATGTTACAAGCCGAGAGTATTATGCATATCTCTTACAGGTACGAACATAGATCATTGATTACTTTATATGTTTTTATAATCTTAGTATTAACCAAATATATTACTCAACATTAATTTATCTTAGTAAAATACTTACATAATTAATGAATCTTATAATTATAGATTCGACAAGAAAGCACATCTCTTTTAATGCTCGGTAGACGTTTGTTACAACAATATATTGTGGATAAAAAATTAAAAGCAGTCGAATGAGACGGTTTCACGAAAAACAACATCACATAAGATTAGAACTGTATACGGTCTACAAATGCGTTGAATGCTGGAGAGAACAACGCAGGTATATGAATTTATTTACATCGCTTAATAAAATTGATATGTAAAATATGTTATATACATACACACACACACACACACACATATAATCATTAACATGCTAAAAATGATTTGAAAATTAAATATAGGAAACATCGGAAGAAGAACAGTATTATCTGCTTCATTTAATGGAAGCCCATGCAACATGTACCATCGTAACCAAGATGCTATGGATTTGGTGCAGAAGTTTGGAAAGCCTGACCTTTTCATTACAATGACATGTAATCCTTCATGGGATGAAATCACTTCTGAACTGCTATATGGACAATCAGCTGAAAATCGTCCAGATCTTGCGACAAGAATATTTTGCGCAAAATATGAGCAGCTGAAGGACGATATTTATAGCAAACTAGTTCTCATTTTAGTTGCAGCACATGTGCACATTATAGAATTTCAGAAAAGAGGACTTCCTCATGCTCATATTATTATCATATTAGATGAGCAAGATAAGTTTCATAGCCCGGATGATTATGATGCTATTTTAAGAGAAAAAATCCCAGACCATGATGAAGAACCAGAATTATATAGTACTGTTATTAAATGGATGCTTCATGGACCATGCGGAAGACATCGACCAAGTTCACCATGTATGAAAGATGGAAAATGCAAAAAGAATTATCCAAAACAATTTTCTCCAACTACTCTTCAAGGCAATGATTCATATCCAATCTATTGGAGGGGAGATAATGGTAGAAGCATTGCATTAGACAATGACAATGATTTTGTTGTCGATAATCGTTGGGTTGTCCCATATAATCCATGGTTGTTAAAAAAAATATGATTGTCATATTAATGTCGAAGTTTGTAGTAGTATCAAATCTGTCAAATACCTATACAAGTATGTTTACAAAGGTCCAGATCGTGTGTCAGTTGAAGTTCATCTAGGAACCGAGTACGATGAAATTCAAAAGTTTATTGATGCAAGATGGATATTCCCTCAAGAGGCCTTTTGGAGAAATTTTTGAATTTTCACTGCATACAATTTATCCTTCCATTCAATGATTACAAATACACTTACCAAGTAGACAACAAGTCACGTATCATTCTAATCAAACAGTGTCTGATATTTTGTTGAATGAAGCCTCTCTACGTCGATGCTAATTGAGTTCTTCAACACAAACTCGCAAGATCCAGAAGCAAGATAATTTTTATATCGTGAATTTTCAAAGAAATACAGATGGGTAACATATATAAAAAATGGAGACATAGGACATCATCATAAAAAGTCATAGGACGAATTTATAGCGTTTCACCATCAGAAGGAGAACGTTACTACTTGAGAATTCTTTTAAATCATGTAAAACGACCAGCCTCATTTGACTATCTTCTCACAGTTGATGGTATTAAATATTCAAAATTTCAGAAAACAACGGAGAAGATAGGACTGTTGGAGGAAGATCAAAGCATTATAGCATGTTTGCAGGAAGCATCAGCCACACGAATTCCATCATCTTTGAGAAGACTATTCGCTACAATCTTGATTTATTGTACACCAACCGATATTAGAAAATTATGGTATGAATTTTTCTACTATATGATAGAAGATTATTCGAGTTCAAGTGTAACAAGTCGAGTTATACTTGAAACTCGTCTTTTAAAAGATCTTTATGTTTTATTAATGAACCATTATTAAAAAAAATTGATTACGACCTTCTAACAATTAGAGATGATATGGATGATCATTCATTAACCTCGAGATTAATAAGTGAGCAGTATTCTATTATAACACCAAAAGAGGATTTAACTTTTGCCAGCAAGTTGAATGAATCCCAATTGCATGCATATACTGCAATTATGAATGCTGTTAATGATGAAAAGAGCAGGATTTATTTTATTGATGGTCCTGGTGGAACAAAAAAGACGCTTCTCTATCGAGCAGTACTTGCAACACTTCGATAAGAAGGTTTGATTGCACTTGCAACAGCCACATCCAGGATTTCTGCGACTATTCTACCAGGCGGTCGAATGGTGCATTCGAGATTCAAAATTCCAATTAATACAACATTTAAATCAATGTGTACGATATCTAAACAATCAGAATTAGCAGATATTTTGCGTCAAGCATCCATTCTTATTTGGGATGAAGCAACTATGACTCATAGATATGCTTTCAAAGCATTGGATATATCGCTTAAGGATATTATAGGGAATAACTTGCCATTCGGAGGTAAAATTCTTATTAGTGGTGGGGATTTTCGACAAGTCTTACCCGTTTTACAACATGGTACAAAAGCAGAAACAATTGATGCATGCATTGTTAAATCGCCACTATGGAATCATGTAGAAGTCATCCAACTTACTCAAAATATGGGAGCAAAAAAAGATCCTTTCTATTCGAATTTTCTATTACGTGTTGGTGATGGAAATGAACCGCACATAGGCGACGACTTGATTCGAATTCTGAATGAAATGATAGTACCATGGGAAGATGAATGTATAATAAGTACTCTTATAAATACAATTTTTCTCACATTACATGAAAATGCATTCCAAAAGGAATATATTCTGGCAAGTGCTTTAATTACCTCTCTCAATGATTGTGTCGATAAGCTGAATAACTAAATTATTAATCTATTTCCTGGAGAATTACATACGTACAACCCATTTGATTTTGTCGAAGACGATACAAGAAATCTATACCAACTCGAATACCTTAATTCAATAGCTTCAGCTGGTTTGCCTCCACATAAGTTGGTCTTAATGAAAGGAGCACCATCTTGCTAGTTTGAAATCTTGATCCAATGAATGGATTATGCAATGGTACTAGATTAATATGCAGTGAATTTTACAGAAACCTTATAGATGCAGAGATTACCATTGGACAATTTGCAGGAGATCGAGGTTTCTTACCAAGAATACTTATGAAGCCTTCCGAAGATATCCGTTTGCCATTCACATTATTGCGCAAACAATTTCCTATAAGGTTGAGTTTTGCCCTCACTATCAACAAAGCACAAGGATAAACAATTCTACATATCGGAATTTACTTGCCTCAACACGTGTTTGGTCATGGTCATTTTTGTGTTACATTATTAAGAGGAGTTTCAATGAGTAATACGAAAATTTTGATAAAACATGCCAATGTTCATGGAAAATCGAAAACTTATACAAAAAATGTTGCTTATAGAGATGTACTTATATCGATTAAAAGACAAAATAGTTGAATAAATTTTATAAGCATTACTTTCGAATCTGTTTATATAGTTTAGTCTTTCTACTTCTTTTTCATTGAGTGGTAGTTTTATAAATCAAGCAACATTTGTGTAAATCATTTTTCCTTGCATATGTAAAATACACAATATATGTAGAATAACAATTCACGCGCAAACCCTTACATCTAGTATTTCAATTTTTACAAAGAAAAAGTTTAGAAACCAAAAGGTGCCTTTCAACTCTATTAGAAAGAGAATGGATTTTATGTTATTACCTACATCTAGTATTTCAATTTTTACAAAGAAAAAGTTTAGAAACCAGAAGGTGCCTTTCAAATCTATTAAAAAGAGAACGGATTTTATGTTATTAAGTTTGATGATGGAAAATTAAATTGCGACAAAGTGTTAAAGGGTGGTTCTTACTTATATGATAGACGATTAATGATTATGAAAAGGTGGGTCCTATAACTTAGTATGAATAGAGAATTTTTACAAACCATTCCAGTCTAGATTAGATTTTCAGGACTCAAGCTAGACTACTAGACATAGGAAGGTATTAATAGAATGCCTCTATACTAGGCAATCTAATCAAAATGGATCATTTTACATAAGGTATGGTTAGAATTTAGTTGTTAGAGTGTTAGTGGAAATCAAAATGGATCACTTAATAAAGTTATTTTCTTTATTTAAAGTTATTCAAATGAGTAACCTTTAAACATGGAAAGATATTGTACTATAGAAGGATATTATTCTATCAAATCTAGATCTTAATATATATGGTGAAGTATGATGTCAAATCTTGATCTTATTATCACATATCTTTTAATTTCAACCTTTAATCAATAAACTAAAATTACATAACACACACGTACATACTTGTGAATAATTTCATTCCGTTAAAATATTTGTAGCCAAATATATGTATGTATGTATGTAAAGATTGTAATTCATGTAACATATATGTTTAAATTAATATTAACAAATTTAATTCAGTTTTTTAAATTAAGCAGATAATAAAATCTTATAAATTTACATAAAAGACTACTAATTAATCTTAGAACAAAAGGAAACTTCTTTACTTATATGAAAAGAATAATTTCAAATCCAGATCTCCATATCTAAATATGTGTGTGTGTGTGTGTGTGTGTGTGTGTGTGTGTGTTCGTGTTCTATGAACGAATGGAAACTTTATAATGTATAATATTTTATGCAAATGAAATACATATATATACATTCTTATTAAACATACATACCTATATAAAGGGGATTTTCACTTAAAAGCCTACACACTTCAGTTTATTAGTTCTGGATAGGGCTGCCAACGGATACTTTCAGATACGAATAGTGCCATATCCGTACCCGTGTCTGAAATCATTTTTGGATATCTGATATCCGTATCCGCTTAATTTTCGGATATCAGATATCCGTATCCGCTTAATTTTCGGATATCGGATATCCGTATCCGTTTAATTTTCGGATATGGATGGATATCTATTTATCTATTTCGCCCAAAATTAATAAATTTAAAAGTATAAATAAAAGGTTTGGAACAATATAAAATAGTTTTTGTACTAATGTTCATAAAAAAACAAGGAATAAAAAATGTGATGATAAAACATTGTTTTATACCAATATCCGTATGTGTATCCAAAAATATTCGAAAATTAAACACCAAAACCGTTTGTTTTCACTAAAAATGAGCAAAAAACCATATCGTAGTAACATCCAATGGTTAGGAAATAGTTGAAAAATCATATATTAATTAAATATAATTTAATTAAATATATATATATATATATATGCATCAGTTAATCAGACAGATATTTTTTGGATACGGATAACACGATATCGGATATCCGTATCCGGAAAGCTTTTCGGATATCGGATATCCGTATCCGCTTTTCGGATAACCGATAGTTTTCATATTTTTCGTATATTTTGGACAAGAATTCAGACGGATACCAGATTTTTCGAGTACCCATTGACAGCCCTAATTCCGGGTCCACGTATCAAAAAATATGCTTTAAGCACATCAAGATTAGAACCAAATTTTTCTAACTTTTTCGAAGCTTCCATCAACTTTGAATTACAGGGAAATGGCGGTGCTTCCCTGTTACATTATTACTCAATGCCCCTACAACGCGACCTTGCTTTCTATTTTCGTTCTAAAATTCTAAAACTAGGGTTTTTCCTAAAATCAGAAAATCAAATAAACTTCACTAAATTTGAAGCTAAAAATAGCAGCTTGCATCGTCTTAAATCGATTCTAGTGCAAGCGTAAAACACCTGCACTTTTTCAAAGCCGAAATCGAGATAACCTGAAGTTCCAAAATGAATTTTAAGCATCCATCATCTTAAAACGGATTCGAGCACAAGGCGCTAGAGATCTAGACATTTTCAAAGCCGAATGTCGGGGTAATCTGAAGTACCTAAATGAATTTGGTGCATGTTTAACTAATAAAAGGTGGATTTCATAACTATCCATGTTTTTGTTAGCTTAGTACGCCTGAATATTGTTTGTAATTTGAGCAGAATTACATTGCTTATATATTTCTCACTTAAGTTGGAAAGTCGGTAGTTTTGGCCTTGGAACTTCAACTTCTAGATATAGTTTATACTTTTAGTAGCCTTGGTAGTATAAATCATTTGCAATTGTAGTTTTCTAACATTTACCTTTATGCTGTGTGAATTTTTCGTTTATGGATACTTTTTTTTAACTTCTGTCTCATGAAGATGCATATGAAGGTTATATGATTAAACGTTCATGTTGTCTGGTATGAATTTATCTTTGTGCTGTTGTTTATGTATATATAATTATTATCAGGATCATGATAAGAAAAAAAATCAACTATTGTCTAATTAAAATGATTTAGTCCAATACATAATGTGGCTTCCACCAATTTATATTTTGTTTAATGAACTTCAATAATGACATGCTTATTTGGTGGCGGTGGTAGGTCGGCGGTGTTAGGTCAGAAGATGGATATGTTATTCTGGCCAGACAAATAGTTCTTAAAAAGGAATCCTTTCGATATCTAGGATCAATGTTGCAGTGTAATGGTGAAATTGATGAAGATATTATCTTTCGAATTCGAGCGGGATGGATGAAATGGCGATAAGCATCTGTCATTCTTTGTGACAAGAAAGTCTCACAGAAGCTTAAAGGAAAGTTCTGTAGAACGGAAATTAGGCCTGCGACGTTGTACGATGCAGAATGTTGACCTACTAAAAACCAACACGTCCAGTAGATAAGCGTAACAGAGATGCGTATGCTACGATAGAGTTTTGGTCATACAAGAAGAGACCAAATTAAAAATGATGATATATGTGAAAAACTTGGAGTAGCACCAATTGATAGAAACTAATTCAACATCGCTTAAGATGGTTTGGACATCTCTAATGAAGGCCGTCCGAATCACCTATGCGCGTTGGAATTATAGGCTGTGTCGTTTGCTTAAAGAGAGATAGAGGTCGGCCAAAGTTGACATGGAATGAGGTTGTTAAAAGGGATTTGAAGGGTTGGAATATAGCCGAAGAGCTGGTAACGGATAGAAGCGCGTGAAAGTTAACGATCCACGTACCAAAACTATGAGCTATGAGTCTTATAAGTTTTAAATTATAGGATTAGGGAAAAAGAGACAAAGACGCAGTGTTTGGTCTTTGATCAATGTTACTGTAAGCACCATTGATTATTATTTGTACTGTTATCATCATTTTTTACTATTATTCTTTTAAATACATATGTATTTTTATCTTTTACTTAGTTACTATTATTATTAATTTACCTATTTGACTTAATTTTATTATTGCTATTGTTATTGTTATTCTTATAAACTTTAAATTATTTTGTTATTTAGTTTCAGGTTCCATCTCTAATCGACCCCAACTTGTTTGGGAACAATACCTTTGTTGTTATTGTTGCTCAAGAATGGGGCTTCCTTTTCTCCAATGCTTATAATTTGCTAGACTAAAAAAACTAGAAGGTGGATTTCAGTTAAAGGGCCTTTTAGCACCGTTGGGTAAATTTCTACGATGCACCTTAATTTAATTATGTTTCCATGAAAAAATACATGATATTATTAGGATGCTCTCACACATGATACGACCACTGCTAGAAAGACTTCGTTTAGCGACGGGCCTTTGCGACGGCTGGCCACGGCTAAAAAATGCGGCCGTCGCTATCCGTCGCTAAACGCAATATACAGATCTCCTTGCCGCGAACAGAATTTCATTCCTTTCCCACCACAATCAAACCATCCTTCCCCCAATCCGCCGCCTTCGTCACCGCAGCCGACGCCCCGCCTTCCGCCACCTCCAAAACACCCAAATTCGCCTAGGTATGCTTCTAATCTCTATTTTGAATGTAAATTTAATATTTTTTAGATTTAGTTTAAACCCTAATTAAATTAGTATTTGTTGTTAAATTAGGATTTATTGTTAAGTTAGGTATTAGTAGTGTTGTTAAATTAGGTATTAGTAGTGTTGTATGTTGATTTGGTAGATTAATTAGTTTATTATCATGAAATTAAATTAGGTATTAGATTAATTAGTTTATCATGAAGTTGAATAAATGGTTGATGTAGATAATTAGTGTTGGCGATTAACATGGTTAGTTGTGTTAGGTGAAAAATTAGTGTATATTAATGATTAACTTGGTTATTGATAAATTTACATGAAAGTATCTCATAGTTTATGAAATTGATAAATTACAAATTTAATTTGTTAAGTGAATTTAAGTTGACAAATTTTTATTTAATAATTAAATTTTTATTGTTTTCTAATTATCTATTTGATAATTAGATTTTGTTGTTTTCTAATTATCTTCGTTGATAATTCTTCTATTTATCTTGTTAATTGAGCGACGACTAGCGACGACCATATTAATAATTTTAGCGACAGCCAAAATGCAAAAGGCTGTATATATTGTACAAAAATAAAGTTTATACAAAAATTAAAAAATGAATATGAGAACATTAAAAATTCTGCAAATATGTAATTTTTTTTAAAAAAAATTAGGAAATGACTTTAAAAACAACTGATATTGTACTAAAATCGATTTTGTAAAGAAATTAAGAAATGAATATAGCTACAAAAATATTCCGCTAAAATCTATGTCGTAAAAAATAAGAAATGAATATTGAACTAAAATTGTTAATTGAATGTTGAACTAAAATTTAAATACACAAATTTGAAAAGAACAACAATATTTGATAAAATTTAAATAGTTGAAACATTGTCAAAATTTGAAAAGAACACCAATATTTAATAAAATTTAAAGAAATTTTTTTATCCCTTAGATTGGCTTTGGCCCCGTCTGGCAAGTGTTGTATATGATCGTTATATGGATGTTCGTTTTGTAATGGAACAGACATTTATATTCATCTAATAAAATATTTGTCGGATTTGTCCCTGTATTGGACAAGTTACAAACACAATAAAGTACTTACAGGGAACAGAAGGGAAAGGCTACCGAAATTTTGTTGAACCGTTTAATCTGATATGATTTATAAAATGTAATTACATTATTGTGTTTGTAATGGGAAGTAGGATGACTGACCACCGAAGTGAAAACCAAAATACCAAAAAATAAAAAAATAAAGTGAAGTTTTTATTTTGAATTTTCTGCAACGATGAACTGTTTACAATGGAGAATGGTTGAAAATTAATGATTTAAATTGTCTAACATACATTTTCAAATCAGGAAAAATGTTCAATTATTTTCTCGACCGTACTTGGATGATGTATGAAGTCAGAAATGGAAAGAAGGGATTAATAAAGCAACATTTCTACAATGGTGTACACGAATTTATTAGATTTGCTAAATCTAATAACCAAAACAACACAGAAATCCGTTGCCCGTGTAGTAAGTGTCAACATTTGACGCATTGGAAACCAGATATAGTTGAAGTACATTTGTATCAATATGGTTTCGTGCCTGATTATTATTTCTGGGATCGTCATGGAGAACTTGTTGAACCTACACCTAATACTGAAGTGTTAGAGGACGGAAATATGATGACGAATCCGATAGAAAATATGGTGGATGATGCAGCACGATCAATATTTCCTACAACTGAAGCTGTCGATGAAGATGAAAATGTCGAAGAAGAACCGACTGCGGGAGCTAAAAAGTATACGATTTGTTGGATTCTGCTAAGAGGCCGATGTGGGACGGATGTAAAAGCGGAACCGAACTTTCAGTAACCGCCGAATACATAACTATGAAATCAAAATTCAATCTTATGGAAGCTGCATTTACAGCAGTTGTACAAGCTGCAAAACGACACATGACACCCAATTATCTGATGTGCGATAGTCATTATAAAGTAAAAAAAATCGATGTCCGCTTTCGGTCTACCGCACGAGAAGATAGATGCATGCGTGAAATGCTGCATGTTGTATTGGAAAGACGACGTTGACCTCAGAAAATGCAAAAAATATAACGAAGAAAGATACAAACCAAGAAAGAAGAAAGAGAAAGAAGTCCCATACTAGAGAATGCAATATTTACCCATCACTCCCAGACTTCAAAAATTATATGCATCTTCTGCTACGGCCTGTCATATGCGATGGCATAGTGTGAGAACAGCGGAAGAAGAAACTTTGATACATCCATCCGACGAAGAAGCATAAAAACATTTCGATAAGACTTATCCCGCATTTGCTGCGGAAAGCCGTAATGTCAGACTTGGTTTATGTACGGATGGATTTTCACCATTTTCACAGTTTAGTAGTAAATATTCATCCTGACCAATTATCGTTACTCCGTATAATTTACCTCCATGGATGTGTATGAAGACACCATATATGTTTCTCACCACTGTCGTTCCCGGCCCTCATGATCCAACCCAAGGAATTGATATTTATTTACAACCATTGATCGAAGAGTTGAAGAAACTATGGAATGAAGGAGTCGAAACTTACGATGTATCAAGGATTTTTTTTTTGGGGTTATTCGCTTCTTTGTTATGGACTATTAATTATTTTTCTGCATACGGGATGCTTTCTGATTGGAGTACGACCGGTCGTCTAGCATGCCCTTATTGTATGGAAGAAACACGAGCATTTTCGTTACGATATGGGAAGAAAGTTTCGTGGTTTGATTATCATCAGTGTTTTCTTCATCCCAATCATACTTTTAGAAGAGACAAGAAAAATTTCATAGCTAACAGAGAAGAGAATTTGAAACTACCCAAGGTTTGGTCAGGCGAGGAAATATACGAAATTGTAAGGGACTATCCAAAGATACATGAAACCGGAGTCCAGACTAAAATCTCAGGAAAGTCAGACATTCATAATTGGTGCAAACAAAGTATATTTTGAGAGTTGCCATATTGGAAAGATCTCTTACTCCGACACCATATTGACGTGATGCACAACGAAAAGAACGTGTTTGATAATCTGTTTAATACAATTTTGAATGTAAAGGGCAAAACCAAGGACGATTTGAATTCAAGGCTTGATATAGCAAACTATTGTAAGCGCCCGGAACTTCATATGAAGCCTAATGACAATAAAAAACCGTAAGCATGCTATGAGCTAGACAATAAGCAAGTAAAACTCGTGCTAAAGTGGGTGGAAGAATTAAGATTTCCCGATGGGATTTCTTCCAATCTTCGTAGATGTGTTGACTTCAAAAATAGTAAACTGAGTGGGATGAAAAGTCACGATTGTCATATCATGATGGAATATTTACTACCCGTGGCTTTCAATGAACTGTTGCCCGTAAAAGTATGGAACGTTATAACAGAGTTATGTTTGTTTTATAAACAGTTTTGTTCGACAACATTAAAGGTGGATTGTATACGTAAACTTGAAGTAGAAATACCCATATTGCTATGCAAACTGGAGAAAATACTTTCGCCTGGTTTCTTTAACGTAATGGAGCATTTACCTATTCATCTTCCATCCGAAGCACTTCGAGGTCCTGTGCAATATGGATGGATGCATCCGTTTGAGAGGTAAATTAACATGTGCAATGTTCATGTCAATTTCAAATTCAAATTTGTGTATCTAAATATGTAATAAATATCTTAATAGGTACTTGAATCATCTGAAGAAGAAGATTCGACAAAAAGCCCGAGTTGAGGGTTCGATATGCAAATCGTATCTTGAAGAAGAAGCCTCATTTTTTTCTCTCACTACTTCAAGGACGATGTGAACTTATCGTTTGTAATTGTTCCTCGAAATGAGGAAGTCGTTGAACAAAATTCTTCTCAAACAGTGTTATCTATTTTTAGACAACATGGTAGACCTGGTGGAAAATGTGTGGAAATATGGTTGGACGATAGAGACCACCATGTAGCACACACGTATGTTCTTTTAAATTGTGACGAAGTCGCACCATTTGTCAGGTAATAATTAATTCACTTGTAATTTACTTGTAAGTACATAATAATTATAGCACATATTACATATATGCAGTATCTACGAATCACAGTATCCATCTGGCGATCTCAGTAAAGAATTTGCCAAATGGTTTTTGAACTATGTTTATGAGCCAAGAAACTGTGTCGTTGATGAAGGCTTAAGACATCTTGCGATTGGACCGAAAAGAAATGTGAAGACTTATCCAATATTCTTCGTCAACGGGTTTAAGTTCAACACGAAAGATTGCGGGGCTGAAAAATTAACATATAACAGCGGGGTATTTGTCAGAGGCAGTGATGATCCAGATGAGCATTTAAAAGATTTTTACGGCATCTTAACCCGGATTCTAGAGTTGACATATTATGTTGAACCTTTAGAAAAGGTTTTTTTATTTAAGTGCAATTGGTTCAACAACGTTCCTGGTTCCGGAATCAACGTGCATAAAGAGTATAAACTTATTGAAATAAGGCATACATCACACTACTATAAGTACGATCCTTTTGTATTAGCCAAGCAAGCGTTACAAGTTTATTTTGATCCGTATCCATCTTTGAAAAGAGATAAAGCGGATTGGTTTGCTGTTTTCAAAACAAAACCAAGGTTTACGTTTGATGGAAATAATATTCCAGATGAAGCAGCATATCAAGCCGATCTTGAACCTAATACAGAAATAATAATAACTGATGATATTGATGTAGGGCATTTGAATGATGAATCGAACGTCTTATTTGATGCATTCGAAAGTATCGAAGAAAATGAGATAGAATACGATACTGAGTCTGAATCAGAAAACGATGAAGACTAATCGTTATTGATATAATTGTTATGTGATAGTGATTGAAACATGCTATGTAATAGTAAATTTCTGTAATTGTTCTGTGCTGATCATTTAATTAATTTTTATCCATGTTTTGTACTAGTAAATTTTAATAATTGTTCTGTGAAAGTATTGAAATATGCTATGTAGTAGTGAATTTCTGTTATTGTTCTGTGATGATCATTTAGTTAATTTTTATCCATGTTTTGTACTAGTAAATTTTTATAATTGTTTCTGTGAAAGTGATTGAAACATGCTATGTAGTAGTGAATTTCTATAATTGTTCTATGATGATATTATTTTTCTATAGTAGATATGTCTGGCAAGAGGCGAAGTATGACAGGCACGCCATCCCCATCTCCCGGTGCAGGTGGTAGTGGCACTGCACCGGACTTACGTCCGATGGCAGAAGTTGTTCCTAAAAGTGCCGGGTAAGTATCAATTTAATTCAAAGTATAAGTTTTAAAATCCACTAAACATGTATATCATAACTTTTGCAGAGGCTTCGAGGTGGAGCCATCAGATTATATTCTACAGGTTTCGAGGAATGTTTTTCAAAGCCGGATGGATGGTTGTTGGCCTCGCTGGGACGACATCCCCTTTCATGTCAAGAACGCAATACAGGCCGATTTACTTGTAAGTAGTAGTTTGAATTTCAGTTGTAAATTAATATAATCTATATAACTTAAAATAATTTTAATTTACAGGCTGCAGTCCGCGTTGACCCTGACGACGTGGACATTTTCTTAAATCATTGGAACAAACGAATGAGGAAAAATTATAGGGATACATTGTCCAAGGCTAAGAATTCAAGCAAAAAGCCGAACTGGATGGGTGACAGTGTTTGAGCTGAGTTTCTTCGGCTTTGGGACAGTCCGACAGCAAAAGTAAGTAATATATGTTTTCTTTGTTATTTAAATCTATTATAAATCTCGCAAGATATATACGTGATAATTTACCTTAATTTGTAGGAATTATCTGCACAGAACCGGGCTAACAGGAATAAAAATCCTGCATTGCACCGTGGTGGCTCCAAATCCTTCCAGGAGCATAAGAGAGAGCTGGTAATTGAATTTATAAACTGTGTTTACATTTTATTAAAATATTTTATAATCAGATTAGCAATAACATTTATATATTTTCAGGCCGCGAGATACAACCGCGAGCCCACTATGGCCGAGTTGTTCAAGGTGACGCATGTCGTGGAGAGGACTGATGAAGAAGGCAATGTTTCATACGAGTGGACGGATGACAAATCCCAATCCGTAATGGTAAACTAATTTATTGTTAATAGCAATATTTTGTCTTATTTTATTTTCAAAAACTTGAAATTCGGTTTTTATCGTGTAAAACAATTGTTTGTAATCGCAGGAGAGGTACGAAGCTGAGCGGGCTCGGGTAGCATAGTCCACTGGTCGTGAAGAGCTTACGCTAGAGGAGGAGAACACTATTTGGAATGCTATTATTGACCCGCCTTCTCGGACCAATCGACGATATAACTATGGAAATCTAGAGGTAAATTTTGACATGTACTAATATATAAATTTACACATGCATATGAATAGTTAAATAATTTTAATAATATTATATATATACTAATATATAAATAATTATGAACTATTTTACAAGTGATAAGAATGCAGAGTGCGTACAGGAAGTCCCAGCAAGAAGAGGAGATTGCTCAGTTGAAGAAAACAGTGAATGAAATAAATGATTAGAGAAAGAGTTTTTTCGAGCAACAGTTGGATGAGCGGATTGCAGTTTATTTCCAACAGCATGGGAGGATGCCTGGAGAGGATGGAAGCGATGGTGAGGAGTAGATATGCCTGTTTTCTCATGTTACAGTTTGGTATATACACATTTTGGTTGGTTTGGTATATATATATTTCGGGATATTATGTACATATTTTGATGACTTCTAGTTGTGTTAACGGTTTGTTTGGGTTAACGATTTGTAGTTGTGGTTGGAAAACTATGTACACATTTTGGTTGGGAAACTATGTACATATTCTGATGACTTGTATTGGTTCGGAAACTATGTTTGGTTTTGTTGGATTTTATATTGTTTGAATGTATAGTGATGTTATATGATGGATGTATGATGGTTATAGTTGATGAATATAGCGTATGGTTGCTGTGATGATGGTATTTGATAGTTATTGTTTGAAGTGTATATGGGCTGTGCAAGTGCACAGAATTTTCTTCAGTATAGCGACGGCTGCGACGGCCATTTTACACAGGTTAGGGACTTAGCGACGGCTCGCGACGGCCATGTTGCACAGATTAGCGACGGCCGACGACGGCTTGCGACGTCCATTTAAACGTTGAAAAATTTCCACGTGGCACATTTGCAGTCGCGAGCCGTCGCTATTTATTTGATGGAGCCGTCGCGATTCTGTTGGGCGACGAGGTAAATAGCGACGGCTTTTAGCGTCGGCCGGCGACGGCGTGCGACGGCCGACGACGGCTTGCGACGGCCGGCGACGGCTAAAATCCGTCGCTATCTGATGCCGTTCTTATAGTGGACCAGGATGCCGTCACATTAACTAAGAAAAATTCTGCCAGTTCAAAACTTTTTTTTTCACTCTCGGAAAAACTTAATAAGCCCGCTCAAAATTCACTCGAATCCACAACAGTCAAATCTTCTTGCATTGTTGTTGCTATGAATTGTGGAATTTGAGCAAATATACAAATGGCGATAATGTCACGTATAAATGTTGTTTATATAGTGTCTGCACTGTAGTTGTATCTAACAAAGAAATGCTTTTAACTTGTTTTATTATTATTATATATAAAAAAGGAAAGAATTTCATTTTTCATTGTCAAAAATGATTTATGCTTACTAGAATTGGAATGTGCTAAGCACACGAGCTGTTTATATTATTGTAAACGAAAAGCAATAGCATTTTCGGAATTTCAAAAGGACGCCGAGTAAATTAGTTCTTTTCTTTATTAGTAGTAGAGATATCTTTTATTAAAACAATAAATGCTTTTGTGTTGTAATATACATTAATAATAGGGATGAATAGCTAAATAAGAAATGACATTATTGTAATCTACACTGCATAAGTAGTCTGTAAATATGGAGCTTGATTGTATTGTAAGATCTATCTCTCAATTCAATAAAATTGTTCTCTCTCTAATGGCCTTCATTCTCTTTATTCTATAACACATTATCAGCACGAAGGAATGCGAATTAATTATTGACCTCAACCTGTTCACCTTCAAACTTTCCAACTTCTCAGCAAGTAATTAAATATTAATTACTCTGACTGTTTCTCTTCTGACCATTCCAATTCTAAGGCTGTTTATATTCAAAATCCTATTATATATATTAGTGCAGACGAGTCTTTTAGAATATATCTACATACATTCCATTTCTTATTTCCTTTAAAACAGCAGTTAAAGGAATTGTTCTTGCATTTCTTTATAAACTCGTTACTTTCCTCTCTCCAAAAAGGTAATTGTCAATATCATATTTTTTTTTATAAAGCTATCGAGTCAGCACATGCTAGTTTGGGGTTCGCTTCTATATTTTTCATGTCTTTTCTTGTATCACTCTTATTTTTATTCTTTGGCTTCTAAATTAAATATTATTATATTTTTCCCTTTGCGGATCTATTGCCAAATAAAATTCAAAAGTTTGGAATGAAATATACGCAAAAGCTGACTTTCCTTTCTTATTTGATAAATGCATGAAAGTTGCAAAATCCAAATGTTTGGTTTTGTTGATACAATTTTTTTTGGTATAGTTGTTTGATACCATGAATGAAGATTTTCCATTTTTTTTCTTTTTAGCTGGAAACAAACAAATAGTGAATGCTGTTGTTGCGAATATTTTCACCTTATGCAATTTATTTTATGAACAGTTCACAAAATGACAAACATCGCCAAGCTTGAATTTAAAGCTTTGGATATATCTGGAGATAACTACTTATCATGGATACTGGATGCTGAGATTCATTTGCAATCTCAATGCTTAGAAAATGCTATTAAAAATCGCAATACTATGTCCCAGCAGGACAAGACAAAGGCTCTAATATTTTTAAGATGTCATATCCATGACGATCTAAAAACAGAATATTTGACTGAAAAAGACCCTCTCCACTTATGGAACTCCATGAAGGAGCATTATGACCACCAGAAGACGGTCGTACTTCCAAACACTAGGCAAGAGTGGTCGAACCTGAGGTTTCAGGATTTTAAGTCCATAAGAGAATATAATTCTGCAATGTTTAGAATCACTTCTAAACTGATATTATGTGGAGAAAAGGTGGATGACGCACAAATTCTTGAAAAGACTTTCTCAATATTTCATGCCTCGAATATACTCCTGCAGCAGCAATATCGAGAGTGTCATTTACAAAATATTCTGAACTCATAGAATGCTTACTAATTGCTGAACAAAATAATGAATTGCTTATAAAAAATCATTCTTCAAGACCAACTGGTTCAACTGCGTTACCTGAAGTTAATGTTAATTTTGCCCACTCTGGAAGAGCTAGGGGTCGAGGTCGAGGTAGAGGACATGGTCGTGGACGTGGATATAACTCTAGCAGAGGTGGTTATGGTGGTTTTAAAGGTAACAAAACAACCAACTTTAAAAAGCAACAAAAGAAAATTGAGCCTATAAAGAACAATGATTCAGCTTCAGAAAATAAAAGCATTATGAGGAAGTTCGTTATACATGTAGATCATCAAAGAAAACAGTTGAAGAATATCATCACTCGAAGAATATTAAGGCAAATAATGCCGAAAAGTTACCTGAAAACACTAACCTGAAGTTAGATGATTTCTTCGAAGATGACAATGGAAATTTCATTAATGACGAAAATCTAAGTGCAATGATCAATGATATGACCGAGTTGATCAATTAGAAATGTCATGAAGTTTGTTATGTGACTTTCGTTTTATTTCATTAGCTTGCAACAATAAATCAGTTTGAAGTTTGTGTTCGTTTAATTGTATTTCCCTTTGCAGTACTAGTAATGTGTAATGTGGATGTTATTTTTAATCAATAGCCTATTTTAATCATATTACTTTGTTTGTTTACATTACATTTAACTATGTATACAAATTTTTAATGATTGATTAATCATTGTCTTTAATTCTTAAGGTATGGAACGCCATTTGGGAGATGATATATGCTTACTAGATAGTGCAACTACTCATACAATTTTGAAAAACCAGAAATTTTTCTCTGAACTATCTGAAAATTTCTCAGCTAAAGTCTCCACTATAGCTGGATCTGCTAATAAAATTGACGGGTCCGGAAGAGCCCATATAATATTATCAGATGGTACGCATATCTTTATTCAGAATGCATTATACTCAAGCAACTCTAAAAGAAATTTGCTGAGTTTCAAAGATATAAGAATGAATGGATACCATATTGAAACTATAAATGAAAACAAAAAAGAATATCTTTGTGTTATTTCTAGAATTGAAAGCCAGAAGCTTATCCTAGAAAAATTTGGTACAATTTCAACTGGTTTATATTTTAAAAAAATTGGCATAGTTGAATCTCACTCTATAAACATGAGCCAGAAGCTCACAAATACAAAGACATTGATTCTTTGGCATGATCGCTTGGGTCATCCTGGATCAACTATGATGCGTAAAATTGCCAAAAACTCAAACAGACATGATTTATCAAACCAATTGAATTTACCAAGTGATTACTTATGTGCCCCATGTGCACAAGGAAAATTAATCACTCGACCTTCATATAGTAAAATCACTTCTGAATCTCCAACATTTTTACAAAGAATTCAAGGTGATATATGTGGCCCAATCCACCCTGAATGTGGACCATTCAAATATTTTATGGTATTGATTGATGCATCAACTCGTTGGTCACATGTCTGTT
Organism: Allium cepa; assembly: GCA_030765085.1. Lineage (NCBI taxonomy): Eukaryota > Viridiplantae > Streptophyta > Magnoliopsida > Asparagales > Amaryllidaceae > Allium > Allium cepa. The sequence goes on from CM060932.1 coordinate 841,857,841, forward strand.
TACTTTCTACAATAAATTTGGCATTTGGCAAGCTACTTGCTCAAATAATAAAATTGAGAGCACACTTCCCTGATCATCAAATTAAATCGATTCGACTAGATAATGCTGGAGAATTTACTTCTCAAGTATTTGATGACTATTGTCTATCATTGGGGATTGAAATTAAACATCCAGCTCATGTTCATACTCAAAATGGTCTAGCAGAATCATTAATTAAGCGCTTGCAATTTAATGCAAGACCATTGCTTATGCAATCAAAACTACCCGTTTCAGCTTGGGGCATGCAATTTTGCATGCATCGAAATTGGTTAAAATTAGACCAACAGTTTATCATCAGCTTTCACCATCACAGCTCTTAACTGGATTTCAACCAAATATTTCACATTTACGAAAATTTGGTTGTGCTATGCATATACCTATTAATTCCCCACTTCGTACTAAAATGGGTCCTCAACGGCGGTTGAGAATTTATGTGGGATTTGATTCTCCATCGATAATTCGTTACCTTGAACCTCTTACAGGTGATATCTTCACTACAAGATTTTCAGACTGTAAATTTGATGAGACAATCTTCCCGCCGTTAGGGGGAGAAAAGACCGTTCCAGCAGAACGGCGTGAAATATCATGGAATAATCCATCTATGTTTTATTTGGATCCACGTACTAAACAATGCCAATATGAGGTACAAAGAATTTTGCATATTCAAAATATTGCAAATCAACTGCCGGATGCATTTAGTGACACTGCAAAAATAACTAAATCTCACATTCCAGCAGCAAATGCACCAGCAAAAATTGATGTCCCTGAAGGATCAAAAGTAAATATAGCAGCAAATGAATCTAAAGCAAGACAAAAACGTGGAAGGCCAATTGGTTCAAAAAACTTGACGCCTAAAAAAAGAAAGTCTAATGAAAAATCATCAATTAAGGAACCTCCTGAAGAGGTTATAAATGATCAAAAAGATCACTCAAATGAAAATCCCAAATCTCCTAGAAGCGCGGAAGGAAATATTATCCCAGAAGAGATAAAAGAATATTCCAACGATAAAATGGTACATAATAATAATGAGATCTCAATATTTTATACGAACTACGGAGAAATATGGGATCGAAGTAAAATAATAATTGATGATGTATTCTCATTCGCATTAGCTACTGAAATAATTGAAAGTCATGACCATAATGAGAATAATGAGAATGATGATAATGAACCAAATAGCATAAATGAATGTCGAAAAAGACACGATTGGCCAAAATGGAAAGATGCTATCCAAGTGGAACTAGATTCACTTCAAAAACATGGTATATTCGGACCAATAGAGAAAACACCAGAAAATGTTAAACCAGTTGGTTATAAATGGGTATTCGTTAGAAAACAAAATGATAAAAATGAAGTCGTGAGGTACAAGGCACGACTTGTTGCACAAGGTTTCCTGTAGAGACCAGGTTTTGACTTTAAGGAAACTTACTCCCCTGTCATGGATGTCATAACATTTCGATATTTGATAAGCCTTGTAGTTTCTGAAAAACTCGATATAAGATTAACGGATGTTGTGACAGCTTATCTTTACGGTGAATTAGATACCAACATTTACATGAAAATTCTAGATGGATATAAATTGCCTGAAACAAAATCAAAGTCCATATACTCATTAAGACTAAGACGATCATTATATGCATTGAAACAATCTGGAAGGATGTGGTATAACCGTCTTAGTAAATATTTGGTAAAAGAAGGATATGAAAATAATCTTATTAGTCCATGTGTCTTTATAAAGAAATGGGTAAAGGGATTTGCTATCTTAGCAGTTTATGTTGATGACATAAATTTGATTGGGACTCCAGAAAAGATTGATGAAACAATAAATTATTTAAAGAAGGAATTTGAAATTAAAGATCTTGGCAAAACTAAGCACTGTCTCGGTCTACAGATTGAGCATAGTACTAATGGCATATTAATCCATCAATCAAACTACATTGAGAAATTCTAAAGCGTTTTCAAATGGATAAAGCATATCCACTTAGTACGCCAATGGTTGTTAGATCTTTAGATATTAAAAAGGACCCTTACTGCCCAAAAGAAGAAGATGAGAATGTGCTTGGCCCGGAAGTGCCATATCTTAGTGCCATTGGTGCATTATTATATTTGGCCCAATGCACAAGACCAGATATTGCATTTTCAGTAAATCTTCTAGCAAGATACAGTTCAGAACCAACAAAAAGACACTGGAATGGTATAAAACATATCATGAGATATCTTCGCGGAACGACAAATTTGGGTTTATTTTACTCTAACACAGGCAATAATCCAAATCTAGTTGGCTATGCTGATGCTGGTTATCTTTCTGACCCACATAAAGCAAGATCACAAACTGCATATGTATTTAATAACAGCAATGCAGCAATTTCATGGCGATCTACAAAACAAACATTGATAGCAACATCATCCAATCACTCTGAAATACTAGCACTACATGAAGCAAGTAAAGAATGTATTTGGCTAAGAACACTGATTGAGCATATTCGAAAAAGCTGCTAACTTCCATCAGTAACGGAAATGTCAACCATTATTTATGAAGACAATGCAGCCTGTGTAGCTCAAATTCAAGCAGGTTACATTAAAGGTGATAGGACGAAACACATTTCTCCTAAATTTTTCTTCACACATGAGCTACAAAATGATAATAAGATAGAAGTGAAACAAATCTGATCCCATGAAAATCCGGCGGACTTATTCACAAAGGCGCTTCCAAAAACAACATTTCAGAAGATGGTGTACAAAATTGGTATGCGTCGGCTGCATCAACAAACTAATTGAATAATGCGTTATAATCTAGGGGGAGCGTATGAAATACGCTATAATGTACTCTTTTTCCTTCACTAATATTTTTTCCCACTGGGTTTTTATTAGTAAGGTTTTAATGAGGTATTATCTTGATCCAGAAGAATCAACCCTCGTAGTAACATTATAAAATATATGTTACTTAAAAATGAAATCATGTTGTACTCTTTTCCTTTCTTATGATTTTTTCCCACTGGGTTTTTCATAACAAGATTTTTAATCAGGCAATTACTCTTATCATCTTTACATACGCATATTCAAAGGGGGGTGTTGTAATATACATTAATAATAGGGATGAATATGCTAAATAAGAAAGGACATTATTGTAATCTGCACTGCATAAGTAGTCTATAAATATGGAGCTTGATTGTATTGTAAGATCTATCTCTCGATTCAATAAAATTATTTTCTCTCTAATGGCCTTCATTCTCTTTATTCTGTAACATTTTGTCTTTTTTATGAAAAAAGTAACGTTGCTATCTTTTTTCCCATGAACTTATTTTCTATTTCTTCCTAAGTCAGGTTCGATGGTATGATATTCATTTTTCATGAAAGTATTTACCAAATATTGACTAGGTTTAAACAATATTGTAAAAAGTTGAAAAAATACTATTCTTTCTTAGCTTACGCTTCCTTGGTTTGATTTTCAAATAAATTTTGAAAACTTAGTTAAATATTATCTTCTATTTGTTAGATATAGTTCTTTTTTCCTCAGGTGACTAGGCGCTTTCATTTTATAACCATCTAGTTTAGCCCTAGTCACACACTTACTATTAGTACTTTGGCTTTGATCACATGCTACTTGTGTCATAACTAAATTATACAACTAAATTTTGTCTCCAATGAGTTCATAAAATTAACAGGTTTAATATTTGGTCCAATTTAATTCTCAGGCAACGAGCCAAATTTGATTTCAATCCTGTTCTGCAGATATCTTGCTGACGCAACTGGAAAAAATGTTGATATAATCAACTCTGAAACCCAAACATCTCTTCGGTCACTCAAGGTTATAGTCATGCTTTGATCATATATACGCTTTTTATTTGTTTGAAAATTACTTTGAACTTGTTTAATTTCAATGGCACCAACAAAATGTGACCTCTTTATGCAAGGTTCCTAGTGGTCAATAGATTTCTTTTGCTTGCAAGGATTTGATACGTTCCAGATGTTAAAGTGAATTTATGCACGATAAGTTTTGTATTTGCATCCTACTCATTCATCTGTGCGTATCATTGGCTATTATCAGGTAAGTTCCCTATACAAATCAAATGCAAATAAAGGACTGATCTAGCACATGAAGGACTTATAGCATGTCAAAATCAAATAGTTTAGTTACTTTGCAAGCTATGATAAAGCAGTCAAGCTACGGAAGTGGTTGAAAGCAGCTTGCATGTATAATAAGGGAATTGCACTAAATTAGTTGGATCTACAGGAGAAAATATGCTTGATTTTTATTGAATTGTATTGCATCTTATTCTAAGAACCTATCTGATTTCAGATATGCATTTGTATGTTTATAAAAGTTGATAAAATTTAAATAATTGAGAATGATCAATGAAGAGCACATTTTTTGTGAATGTGTTCATATTGTTTCTTCCACAATGGAGTTATATTGCACTTTTAAAAGGAATGTGATGAGATAAAGCTACGTGCTTTTCTACTCCAGTCGGTTTCAGTTCAAGTGATTATTTACATTTTCAATTGTTTTTGTTGTTTAGCCACAAAGATGGCATATTAAATTAATGAAATTGTGACAGTAGAAATCTTTGATGAAAACTTGAAATTTGAATGAAAAAGAAAAATGGCTTTCTTAAAGCTTCAGAACGAGAACCATTTACAATACCACCCCTCAACCTCAAGGAGATTTGTGTTTTGCAAAAGAAGAAGCAACAGTGTTATTTATGTTTTAGACGCATAAACTAGTGTGCCCAAACTCATTTGAGGCAATATGTGTTCTTCACTTAACTTTGTGCCTCAACTCTTTACAAGCAATATATGTATTATCTGACCAGGACTAAGATAAAAACTATTCACGTATATTTTTTAAATTAAAAGCATAGGGAGATTTACATAATTATAAGGTAAATGAATATTACAATAGTGGCAACGTGAATAAACGCACTTATATTTAACATAAAATCTTTGTGCATTTATATTTTTTACAAAAAGGTTATTTTTGTTGAAAAAGATAGATGAAATTAGTTGTTTCAAAAAAAAAGATAAACGAATTTATTTTTCCATAGAAAGGTAAATGACTTTATTTTTTTGATAAAAATGATCCATATATTTTATGTAAATAGAAGAACATGTAATTCAGCACGTTTCAACATTATTCATATATTAATGATAAGGTGGTGTTTACTTATGTATAATTATATGAATTCAAAGGAACTGATAAAAACAATTATCTTTAACAAATGAAAAGAATAGAAGTGTAAATTATTGGCATAAAGAAAACAAAAAGAATATTTTATCACTACAAGAAAGGCTTGGTGTAGCGACGCACCGTAGCGACGGCTAAAAAAAGCGGCCGTCGTTAGCCGTCGCTATACGCAATATACAGGTCTTGGCCGAGAGCATCAGATTCACTTTCCTTCCTCCCCAAAACCCTTCCTCCTTCCCCCAATCCGTCGCCCCCCGTCACCGTAGCCGGCGCCCCAGCCTTCAACGCCTCCAAATCACCCAATTTTGTGTCGGTATGCTCCTAATCTCTTGTTTGAATGTAAATTTGATGTTTTTAGGTTTAGTTTAAAGCCTAATTCAATTATGATTTGTTGTAAAATTGAGATTTGTTGTTAAATTGGGTATTAGTAGTGTTGTTAAATTATGTATTAGTAGTGTTGTATGTTGATTTGGTAGATTAATTAGTTTATTATCATGAACTTGAATTAAGGATTACGTTAATTAGTTTATCATGATCAAGTTGAATAAATGGTTGATGTAGATAATTAGTGTTGGCGATTAACATGATTAGTTGTTTTAGGTGAAAAAATAACGTATATTAATGGTTAACTTGGTTATTGATAAATGTACATGAAAGTATTTCATAGTTTATGAAATTGATAAACTACAAATTTAAGTTGTTAAGTGAATTTAAATTGACAAATTTTTATTTAATAATTAGTTTTTTATTGTTTTCTAATTATCTATTTGATAATTAGAATTTGTTGTTTTATAATTATATTCATTGATAATTCTTATATTTACCTTGTTGATTGAGCGACGGCTAGCGACGGCCATTTTAATAATTTTAGCGGTGACTGTTAGGGATGCGGATTAAGGATCTTAAGGCAGAAATAACACTAGAGGGGGGGTGAATAGTGTTTTAAAGAATATATGAACTATATGACTAAATTAAAATTTTCAACACAAATCTAAACAGAATTCGAACACAGAATGATCACAGAACATATAACAAATGCAAATAGTAAAGTAAAACAAGTAAAAGGAAAGAACATACCGGATTTTATACTGGTTCGGAATCCTCGTACATCCAGTCCTACACCAAGGCAATATCCTTGTACAGATTTTTATAAGCCAATATCCAAATTACAACCCTCAATTTCTAAGGCCTTGAGGAACCCTCCTATCTCCGAGTCTGGGGTAAACTCTCTTGATTTACGGGACACAAGATCACCCTAATACTTCTTAATAACAATCTTTTTGAATGGATAGACTCTATGGACTTTTTGAATACAAATTAATCCTATAACTCTGAATAGCACTTTGATCTTTAGTAAAATGATGGAGAATCAAATAGAGAGTGTATCTAAATGATTTCTTATTGAGAATTTGGCAGAATGATGGCACGGTCTTGAAAATATGAAGTTTTATGGATATGGAATGGTGGAGAAGAAAGAGTGAAGAAAATAAGAGAGTAGTTGTTAAAAAAATTCGTTTTGGAAGCCTTTATATAGATGCACAACAGTCATAACCATTGGCGAAAGGTTTTCGAACGAATGGACACTTCTTTTGAAAATTGAATTTTGAATCCAACTGTCACCATGTCGACATGGGGTATCCCCTTATGTCGACATCCCTTGGTTCAAAATTATAGAGATGTTGTTTTGTAAAGACAATTGAATTTAAAACAAGTTGAAACTTCTCTGAAGCAAAGTAAAGTGTTTAAACAATATTTTGAGATAGAGAATGAATATAAAACATTATTTTAAATATATATATATAGTTGATATAGACCGTCAATTATATAAGTAATATTTAAAATCAGAATAAGTTTTGATATTTTAAAAATAGAAGTTTTTAAAATCAGAATAGAGGAATATTTCAAGGCTAAAACAAAGTTTGAAAATATTTTTTGAAAACATGATTTTGAAAGCTAAAACATTTTGAAAACAGATTTAAAAACATTTTGAAAAATCTATTCAAACTAAAATTGCAAGAACCTTCCTACAGAGCTCCTTCATAGGACTCGAGAACTTGTACAAAGTAGTTTAAATGATTTTGATTTTCGTGGGTTTGTAAGCCTCTTGTCGTAGGTTTGTAAGCTACTTGTCGTGGGTTTGTAAGCCACTGGTTTCGATAGAAATTGGGTTCCATCCCAAAAGAAAATTGAAAGAAAGATGAGAGTGCTATTATGAAGTTTTAACAAAATACTAGACACTTATCTTGAGATCTTGAAATCTTGATTCTCTAGAGTCTTGAATCTTGAATCTCTAATCTTCATCTTGATGCTTGAGTCTTTATACTGATCAGTCTTCGATGATACATGCATATACTTCCTATATACATACATACATACATATATATATATGGAAATGTTAGTATATATTTTATAAAGTAAAGTATAATAACTATATAAGGTTATTGTCATCAAAACATCATCAACTCAGTTCCTAACAATCTCCCCCTTTTTGATGATAACAACCTTTATTTATAAAATATTCTTACCATACTATAACTCTCCATAACTCCGTGACTTCTTCTTTAAACTACAACTCCCCTTTATTTCATGACTCCCCCTTACACAAGCACATATATTTTTATAACTTTCCCCCCCTTTGTCATCAGCAAAAAGGAATAAAAGATTTACCTATTTTTAAGATAATCAAGTATATATAGAATAAAAGTGTAAAGTGAACGTGTAAGTGATCAAGTGTGTGAGCATATATATAAGTGTAACTTGACAATCAAATCAATATCATACATAGCAAACCAATCATGTATAGTATATGAAGTTATATACAAACCAAATCCAAATCAAACTTAAGTAAACAATTCAATCAAATCCTAATCAAATCTAAATCAAATCAAATCAAACAAACAATCAAACATACATAATGATCAGACATTCCTTGGGACTTCCGCCCATCCATCTTCTCCAAAGATAAGATCAGTTTTGATAACATCCCAATTATCTTTGTCGAGAGTGACCGGTGGATTTGCTTCGGGTTCGTCTTTGCTAAGGCTTGAGATCATCCAACGAAGTGCGTCGAAGTGTCTCTCTTGCTCTTTGATCATCTGCATTTGGCTTAATTCTAAGTGCCTTTGATTTCTAAGTATAAAAGAGAGAATATTCTTGAAAGAAGTAAGAGTTTCTTCAAGATTTTCACTTAAATTCTTAATTGGAGAAGCCATAATTTAAGAAATAAGTTGAAGATGAGAGGAGATGAATAGAAATGGAGGTAGAGAAGTTTTTCTGGAAGAAATAGGTATTTATAGGAGTTATTGGCCGTTCAAAATGAATTGTCACTTGGCAGTTACAAGAATTTGAAGTTAGAAATTGTAACTACTTTCTGACTGTTATATGTCGACATGGGGGGATGGGGCATGTCGACATGGTCTAGACAGAATGACCAAGTTGAGTTATTTTTGATTTCTAAGTTTATTTTTATACTAGTAGACCTATATAAACTTAAAATAAATAACTATCAGAGATATATAAAGCTGGAAAATAGAGAATAAGATAGCATTACTTATATTAGTTAACATTACATAATATTAACCAAAAAAAATAGAAAATACAAAGATAGATAAACGATAGCTAGAGAGATAATGGCTAGGATTAGTTTGATGAAGATGATGATGAGGACAAACCAAGTTTCCTGCCTATCTTTCCAAAGAACTTGTCGATCTTGGTAGAGATTTTATCCATTTTCTTGCTAATAGATCTCTTAAGAACCTTTTGGTTTTGAGCAAGTATCTTTTGGTTCTTGAGTATGGTTTTGTTGGACGGATTGGCAGGTGTATGTGGATACTCTATACTTTCCAAAGAGGTTTCTTCATCTTCCTCTTCTTCTTCAATTTCCATTCCTTCTCCCTCTTCTTCTCCCTCTTCTTCCATCTCTTCATGAGCAAGTCTCTCTTCCTTTTCGGTAAGTGTTTCATACGGTTGAAACATAAGTGGGATTTTCATAAGGGAAATGTTCCCATGATTGAACACTTTCCTACTTACAAACTCTTCCTTTTTAACATCCACACCAAAATAATTGAAAATCCGAGTAAGATAAATTCAATGATAAAGAGTGTTTTCTCCCATAGTAAAATTTTTGGGTCTTAACTCATCCAAAATAGTTTTTGCCCAATTAATATCATTGTTTGTGTCAAAATTGGGCACAACACTCTTCGGAAGTTTTTGAAGAGATAATAAATGAAGAAGGCAAATTAAAATGAGGATTATCTAACAAAAACTCCAAGCAACAGAAAGTAAATTGCACAGAAGATAACAATTTAGAGTGGTTCGGCGATGTGCCTACGTCCACTATGAAGCTTTGTTATTTTATTGCTCGATATTCGGAGAATGCAACTTTTATATGGCTAAGTACAGCAGTTCTTAAGCAAAAATTCGAAGTCAAAGCTAATGGCGGTGCTCTGAAGTAATTCTGGCGGCGTCCGGGCGTGCTTTATCTCTAGAAATTCTCCGATCCCCTTTCTGAATGACCAGGGGCTCTATTTATAGGTGCTGGAGGCTGATATTTCTCCTAAAATTCGGGAAGACCACTTCTGACACGTGCGGGGGGCCCACATGACTGAATTCTGGAGATCCGGGCCCGCTTTTGGATCGATTCGACCCTTGGTTCGAATCGATCAAAAAAGTGTCCAATCGGGACGAAACTTGGCGTGGCCATTCTTCTATGTACGTGCAAGCTCCTGTGAAAATTTCATGGCATTTGGACTTGTAGATCTCAAGTTATGATCGATTCAAGATTGCATTTTTAACTGACATACGTGTTTCGAATCCATGTTCTTCGAATCGATGGTGTTGGTATTTGTTCGAATCGATTGTTTGCTAGCTACTGCAGATCGATTCGAAGTTGCTTCAGTATGTTGGATTCGATGAACTCTTGCTTGATGGATTCGAAGACAGGAGCGCCTTGATGGATTCGAAGACAGGGGTGCTTTGATGGATTTGAAGACAGGAGCGCCTTGATGGATTCGAAGGCAGGAGCACGTTGATGGATTCGAAGGCAGGAGCGCCTTGATGGATTCGAAGGCAGGAGCGCCTTGATGGATTCGAAGGCAGGAGCGTCTTGATGGATTCGAAGGCAGGAGTGCCTTGATGGATTCGAAGAGAAGGATTCGAAGGTATGCTCCTTCGATTCGATCAATCGTGCCTTCCTTCGTATCGATCAAGGCGTTCCATGCTTCGATCGATACGAAGGGTTCTCTGCTCCATGGATTCGAAGATGGTTATGAATTGGAGTCGAGGCTTCTTGAACTCCATGGATTCGAACGATGTTCCTGCTTATGGATTCGAACTCTGATCGATTCGACCCTGGATCTCTCTGATGGATTCGAAATAAGGCCTACCCTCCTTATTTTCTCTTGGTGACATCTTGAGCATACGAACTCGGATCTCCCCGAAATTTGGAACGCTGGTTTCTACAGCTTTGCTTGACGTGTCTTACCAATCATAGCCCGATCCGGACTTGGATAAAATTCATCGATATCTGTAGTTGCCCAACGATCATCCGGAGCTGAAGACGTATGATCCTGTTTCTTTCTGGTCCGTTCCTTGGTATCTCGGCCTTGCCAAAAGGCGGGATAACATTTGCCCCCCAAAGTACGTCTTGTGTAAACATGACGTGCTTTGAAAAGCTAAAATCTGACGCCGGACAATAAGGACACGCTCTATTGAAAGCTGTATTTTTTATTGCTGTTATCAACTGTCGTATGATTGTGATTGGTTGTTCGTCGTTGAAACCATGACAAGGTGGATGTCTGATTCCTGTGAATGATAAAGATCAAATTTTAGTCAAACATATGCGCATACGTGTATCACCTTGATTCTGGTTAGTATTGCGTGATTGCAAGTTGTTGTCGGTTTGGTTTGTTATTGCCATCTATGATCATCCTTTTGTATCGACCCTCTAGTCATCTTTTCATGTCGAAGTGTTGCATTCATTCTCATCAACGGTGCTAAATGGATTCGAAGCATGCTTGTTTGAATCGATAGGGTTTCGAATTGATTGAATTGCTGGTTATGGAATAGGTTGTTGGAGTCGATAAGATTTTTCAACTCAGCCCTTATTCAGGTGCTTCGAATCGATGTTGTCCTAGTGGATTCGAAATCATGTATTTCCGAACCAATGGTCTTGCCTTTGCTCAGTGTTTCATCGAATCGATGGTGCCTCGCATCGATTAACCTGGGATGGATTCGATTGTGTAAAGGATCGAAAGGTAACGGGTTTGAAGTGGAATATGGATTCGGCCATGTGATGGATTCGAAATTATGACTTTTCACTGTGATGGATTCGAATGCAATGGGTTATCGAGTGCTTGTTCGAATCGATGGGGTTTGGCTAGTGACCGACGGTAGGGGGTAAACACAACCGGGAGTCGAAAAGCCACGCGTTTTCTTGTGGAACCCATATAAATATCCAAGGCCGTCTTCATTTTTAACTTCTTACTTTTCACTTTCTACTGTAGTTATACCTCCGAATCGGTCTTCCAACGCCAGATACAACTGCATTCTGCACGAATCGATCCAATTCTTCCAAGTTTTTTACCGTAATCGAATCCAATCAGGTAAGCCAAGGGATCGATCCGAGTATAGAACAATGAAAACTGAAAATTGGACATCGATTTCAATCTTTTCTTTCGAAAACCATGAGTGATAGTGAGATCTGAAATGGGTTGACTCGATGGATCTGGGGATCGAAACCATTCAAGTCGTATCGATTCTGAGCGTCATCAGGGAGAAGTGTAGGCAACGTTGGATGTCATCCTCCTTCCTTGCTTCGCATCGATTAGGGCATAAGTAGTTCGAATCGATCAAGCAGGCGAGACTTCCAATCGATGTAGGAATAGGTAGTTCGAATCGATCAAGATTGCGCGATTTCGAACCGATGGATTCGAAGGACCGTGCTGATCGATTCGAAGTGATAATACCCTGATCGATTCGAAGATGTTCAGTGTGGATCGATTCGAAGTTATGCGAAGCTAATGGATTCGAAGTACCTTCTCCACCCTAAAGCTGCATCGAGTCGACCTTCCTGGCTTCGAGACGCATGGATTCGAACGTCTTCGATTCGACTCGTATCGATTCGAGTCGACCGATTCGAACGCTCGAACATATGAAACTTCTAACTTTATGATTGGCTCCAACTTCTGTACTATGACCAATTTCAAGTTTGAACTTTTTGTCGAGCTTAATGAACTTTAGTATACTTGACCCGGACGAGCTTCGGCTTTGCATAATCGAATCTAACTTGACATTTCCATTGAAGCTCGTCGATGGCACCATGACTTAAACAAAATACAACGAATTTATTACTTGAATTGGCCAATAGCTTCTGGGTGGCATGAAAGTGACGGTCAGCGATGACGGTCGTTTTCATTCTCAAATTCCAAATTTTCGTAGTTCGGACACCTCGTTTCATCTTTGTAAAGTCTGCTTAAAATTTTTTCTAGCACTTATATTGCACAACATATTCATACACTCTGCACCGCGGGAATGCTTGGGTTTTTTACGTTTTTAACGCCACTTTCTGGTGAGTTAGTTAATTATGGAGTCTTTGAGTTCTCAACAACAAGAAGCACAAAGCTCGCCCTTTCCAATGCTTGAGATTCCGGACATCCCTCCTGAAGTCGTAGATCCGGCTCCGGATGAATTGCCGGAGGCCATATTTATCGAAGATCCGGTTGATTCTGTTCAATCCAATATCTCAGAGTCTCTGTTGGGCCGGTTATGTTCGAAACACAACATATCTCTGGACGATGTTCTATTACCCAGTGCCAGCGATAGACCACACAACCCTCCTGAGGGATATACTGCCTTTTACCGCCATGCCTGTGCGGCTGGATCTCTTCCTCCTTTTAACCAATATATCAGAGAGATGCTGTCGTATTTAGGAATCGCTCCTTCACAGCTTCATCCCAACGGGCATGCACTACTAAACAACGTCTTCGTCATATTTATGGATTGCCTTTTTCGCCCGCCAAGACCTAACGAGATCAGGCACATCTTCAATTTTAAGAGTAGGGGTGATAGCCCGTCTTTCACTTTTCTGGAGGTGGTCAGGAACTGTCAGGTCGTGACTGGGGCTTGGACCAGGCTTAGTTATTTCAAGAACGAGTGGTTTTTTGTTCGTTGCCCCCCAGGGTTTGCTAGGAGATGGTTATCCAGACGTAAGCATCATAATTCGTTATTGAGTGGTCACTCTTAATACTTTACATTAATATTCTGCTACTCTTGCAGCCATCATTTCAAGACCTGCTGGTGGGCATTATAGGGGTGTCGTTCAAAGCTTGCAAAGGGTTCCCCATGACTTAAGGCACATAGATTTGCTATTGACCGATGATAACTTAAGGACACTGGGTTTGATTGAGATGGGCCAGAGTATTGTGATTGAAGGTTTGGCGAAATCGGCCTCGAGGAAGAAGAAAAAAGTGGCAAAAAGAAAACCTGGCGTTGTAATAAGAGAAATGAGCGATGATGAAAGAACGCCCACAGACACTGATATAGCAGCCGACCTTTCCCGAATAGAAGAGGGTCAGAAAGGCAAGGCTGTTGTACCTAAGCTTAAGAGATGGAAGTCTGTAGTCGTAACCCGTTCCCAACCTGGGGTTATTGTTTCCAGTGCTTCTCCTTGTCAGTCTGGAGACCTTTTCACCGGGTTGGACGATATTCCCATTCCGGACTACGTATCTCTCCATCACGGGTCCGGGTTGGAAGAGCTCCGGGGAGCGCTTGACATAAGCGATTCTTTACCCGTTAGTGTAATCGACGCTTCTGGTTGGTCGGGGGGTTTGCGCATTTATTCACTTTTCACAACACTTCACGACTTCCACACGCATTGCAGTGTTTTTTCTTGGTACTTAATCGAATTGTTCCTTATTTACAGGCATCATGTCGAATCGTCCTTCTACACTTGACAAACTTCGGCGAGTACACCATTCTTCATCCTACTATGAGTCTCGCCGCAGGGATTCTGACCGAGATCGTGAGCGGAGGTATTATGAGCAGGAGCACCGTGATAGGGACCATTCCCGACACTACTCCAGCCAGGAGCATTCTGATAGGGACCGAAGGTATCGTTCACCCTCTCGTTCTCCTCCGTCATCCAGGGGCCAAGTACCTGCAGTTGAAACTTCGCGGCAACAATCATCTCAGCAAATTTCTAAACCCGGTCTACATCGCTCAAGGACCGATACAGCCACGACCGTAACCATAGAGGAAGCACCTCTTGAACCGTCTGGTGAAGGGGCTATTAGAATTGCTCAGTTGAAAAAAGACTTTCCAGAGATATGCTTTGATGCCTATATCTTTCCACCCAACCTTAAGAGAATTCCCGAAGAGGCCGTGCACACTGCCCTCAGCTATACTCGGGATTTTTATGCTCAGTATAAAGAATGGTACAGGGCAGCTATTAAAGCCTCAAAAGTAGCCTTCGAACGAGCCAAAGTTATTGAGAACTTGGAAGCAGACTTGGCTCAGAAGAACCGTATTGTTGACGTTCTTCAATCTGAAACGGAATCTTCTCGCAAGGCTGAACTGGAGTCGTTACAGAAGGTCGATGAGACATTAGCTGAGATGGCGAAAATGCAACAAGCGCATTGTACTTTAGTTGAGGATTTAGGCCATCGGTACAAAAACGTTGAGGCCGAACGAGATGCGGCGGTCAGGGAACTTGAGGAGTTAAAAGCTAAATTCGCCAGTTTAAATAAGGAAAAAGATGACGCTAATGCAGCTGCCCAGGAAGCATGTGAGCAAGCTGTGTCTCTTCGAGCTGAGCGAGACGCGGCGGTTGCTAAGGTTGGAGCGGTGGAAGCAGAGGTAGAAGGGAGAGTTCAAGCGGAGATATTCAGAGTAGAAGCTGAATTTGACGATCTTCTCGACACTTATAATGCTAATGTACTTGAGCACAGGAATCTCTCGTGGCTCGGAGATTATTCTACGCTTCTTCTCAGTGCTTGGAAAAAACTGGTGGCGAATAAAAGAGCATCTCTCCCTGAAGGCGCCGTAGATGAGTTTGAACTTGAATCTCGCTTATTGAACGAAGAGGAAAGGAAACTCCTCCATGATGCGATGATCTCCGCTGAGAGGGAGAGACTTGGGTTTCATCATGTAGAGACGAGTGAGGGTTCTGGAGCCGCGCATGACAGTGAGAATTTTCCAGTTGATGCCCCAACCTCATCTGGAGTCTTTACTACAGCTGGTCCACCGGTTATCCCTGCTTATAATCCGGATCGACCAGAATTGTCTCTCGGTACATCTACCGTTTCTGAACCTGTTCTATCACCGAGCCGCAGCAAAGAAGGTATTATAAATGTTGCTTAAGCGTTTCTGGAATTTTGAACTTGTAGTAGATCTTTTGACCAATCCTCTTTTTTTCGGTTTAATCAGTGACTGAAAGCGATGCGCCAGCACTTCCAATTCCACAAGTTTCGCAGCCAATGCTAGGAGCCGTTGTTACTGAGGCCATCACGACCACTGTTTTTACCAGCGAGATGGGAGGAGGGAGCTCGATGTCGTTTGATGTTCAGATGATCGAGGAGCTTCTCAAACAACCTTGTGAACCTTTCCCTGACCCTTCTTTTACAATGGGTGGTGTTGCATCTTCTTTTAGCTCATTTATACCGACCGTCCCTGTTTCCAGCGCTGATCGATCTATCCGAGAAGAAGAAATTCTTGCTGAGATAAGCGCTGAAATGGCTACGGCAGTTGGTGGTTCTGGAGGCGATGTCGCTCCACCAAGCTTAACTTCTTCAATCATTACTTCTCTCACCAGCACTGTTATAACTTCTAGTGTTGAAGCTTCGCCACCCGCTACGGCTCCTCCGCCTTCGGTTCGCCCTCTAAAAAGGATCTCTGTCCCTTCTAGTTCTGAGGAAGACGTAGATATCATGCCAGACCCTGAGGACGCTCCAAAGAAGGACAAGAAATCTCGTAAGAAGCCGGGTAGCGGGTCTAGCGGCTCAACTCCAAAGAAGAGACATCGGAAGAAGAAGGACTGAACTTCTTGTTTTGTCATGCAGTTGCGAAGCAGAACTTCTTTTTACTTCTCTTTTTGTTGGCCGTGTATGAGTGTGGATCCGGCATCCACTTTATGAGTTGTTTTTGGTTTTATCATGTAATCAAACTCTTTTTTCGTTTGTTAATAAAATAGAAAACAGCTCTTTTCTTATTTGCTTAAGTATTGCATTGATTAGCTTATGCCCACATATGCTATAAGCCTTGTATACATGTCCGCACTTCGGGGACTTAACATAATCTGCAGTTAACGGTTTGGTGTACTTGTGGTGTTTTCACCGTCAAGTAGAGTTTGTTTTTATTTGCCGAGTTTGAGAATCTTGGTCGCGAGTTGTGATCGATGAATAACCGAACTTCGGACATTGTCCCACTTCGATCAGTGATTCACACTTAGCTTTTTCGCCCCCTAGTATCGGGGAACGACATTTGCATTTTTGTGATCAAGTGCGTTTACTGCAAACTTTAAACACGTGTCCGCATTCTGGGGACTTAAGACAATCTGAGATCGATAATCCGGTTCGCACTCTGGGAATGAATTATTTGATGTCTATACTCCAATCCGCGTACTGGGAAGTTGGAGTCCATTCGCACTCTAGGAACGAATTGTTTTAATGTTTATACTCCAATTCGCGCTCCGGGAAGTTGGAGTCCGTCCGCACTCTGGGAACGAATTGTTTAATGTTTATACTCCAATTCGCGCTCCGGGAAGTTGGAGTCCGTCCGCACTCTGGGAACGAATTGTTTAATGTTTATACTCCAATTCGCGCTCCGGGAAGTTGGAGTCCGTTCGCACTCTGGGAACGAATTTTTTTATGTTTATACTCCAATTCGCGCTCCGGGAAGTTGGAGTCCGTTCGCACTCTGGGAACAAATTGTTTAACGTTTATACTCCAACTCGCGCTCCGGGAACCGAGAGTTGAAGTTTATACTCCAATTCACACTCTGGGAATTTGTAGTTGGCAGGGGGATTGTCGTGTGTCAATCCCCGTGAATGTTGATGTAGTGTTCTGTCCCCGAGCTCGGGTTTCACTTAGTGAGTGACTGGTCGCATCACAATCACTCCCTACTTGAATAAGTCCCTCCTCGTGATGGGACTTAGCCCTTCGTGCATTGTAATATAGTGCGTCATATTCAGTAAATCACAGCTCTGGCTCGAAGAGATGGCATTTTATTGCTGAAACGAAAGAATACGGCAAAGTCAGTTGCCTTATTACAAATTTAAGTCTCAAAATACTAGAATAAAATGCAAAGAAGTAAATTGACAGAAAGTAAATAAGTAAAATTTCTCATATGTAGTGGCGACGAAGACTTTCGCTATTCCAAGCTCTCGGCAAGGTAAAACCGTCAACTGTTGATAATTTGAACGTGCCATCTCTGAGCTTTTGTGAAATCACATACGGCCCTTCCCAATTTGGCTTCATGTGTGAAGGGACCGGATAAACTCTTTTGAGTACGAGATCGCCGAGTTCGAAGGTTCGCGGACGGACCTTGGCGTTGTACAGTCGGGCGACTTGATTACGATATGCGGCTGCCCTCAAATCAGCCTCTTCGCGCTTTTCATCGAGTTAATCCAAAGATTCAGCAAGTAATATGGCGTTTGTTTTCGGATCGTAATACGTTACACGATGGGAATGCACTTCCATTTCGACCGGAATAACGGCTTCAGAACCATAAGATAAGGAAAACGGGGTATGACCGGTTGCGGTTTTATGGGTCGTCCGATAGGCCCATAATGCCATAGGAAGTTCGTCGACCCATTTGCCCCCAGCTTTTTCCAGTCGCTTCTTTAGAATGGACTTGATAACTTTATTAACAGCTTCAACCTGACCATTTGCTTGTGGGTGCGCTACTGCAGAGAATTTCTTATGGATGTGAAATCGTTGACAGAAATTTTTGAATTCAGCACTGTCGAATTGAGTTCCGTTATCGGTGATGATAGTATGTGGGAGACCGAAACGGCAGATGATGTTACGCACTACAAAGTTGATTACTTTCTTTGTTGTGATTGTCGCAAGGGGTTCAGCTTCAGCCCATTTGGTGAAATAATCAACTGCGACGATGGCGTACTTCGCGCCACCTTTGGCCAGAGGCAATGTGCCGATGATATCCATTCCCCACACCGCAAATGGCCAAGGACTGACCATTTGGGTTATCCCAGTAGGCGGGACTCTTGAAATTCGAGCATGTTTCTGGCATTTGTCACATTTTCTAGCGTAATCTGCAGCATCGCGATTAACGGTAGGCCAATAATACCCATATCGAAGTATCTTCTTTGCTAGTGCTTGCCCCCCAGTGTGATCACCACATTCTCCTTCGTGTACATCGTGTAACACTCGTTTGATTTCATCGTGTGCGATACACCGGAGGAGAGGAACAGAGTATCCTCTCCGATACATGACTCCATTCTGAATAACAAACCGTGAAGCCTTTCGCAGAACTTGTCTTTTCTCGCTTCGCCGCTCGGGCAATACACCGCGTTCGATATAATCTCGATAAGGAGTCATCCACGACTCCTTGGTGGAGGTTGCTTCAAATGCGAAATCAGTCTCCCTTCGATCAATGCTCGGAGATGATAGGGTTTCAATCGGAACAACCCCCAACTGTTGAGCCTCACCCGTGCTTGCTAACTTGCCAATGAATCAGCTTTCTGATTGTGCTCTCGGGGTATGTAGAAAATGGCATAGTAATCGAATTGATTAAGTATCTCTAGAACTTGAATTAGATAAGCGGCCAGTCTTCGATCTTTGGCTTGATATTCACCTCGGACTTGACACACTATCAATTGGGAATCACAATAGATCTCTACAGCGATGATTTTCAGATCACGGGCAACTTTTAGTCCGGTAAGTAGAGCTTCGTACTCGGCTTCATTGTTGGTTGTGCGGAACTCGAATTTCAAAGCATAACATATGGATCGTCCTTCGGGGGTCTCAAGCACTATCCCTGCTCCTGAACACCGATCGTTTGACGCACCATCGGTGTACATCTTCCAGATGTATTCAGGAGATATGCTGGTGTCGGGCAAGTCTTCAGGAATAGTGAATTCGGCTATAAAATCTGCTAGAACTTGGCCGTGAATGGCTCTCCTTGGAGTATAAGTGATGTCGAATTGACTCAGTTCGATGTTCCACTTCAGTAACCTACCAGACGTCTCAGGCCGCGTAAGGACCTGTCGTAACGGCTGATCGGTGTACACAGTAATAGGATGAGCCTGGAAATATGGCCGGAGCTTCCTCGAGGAAATGACTAGGCAATATGCCAACTTTTCAAGCTTTGGATAATTTCTCTCGGCTCCGGTTAATCGTTTACTCACGTAGTAGACCGGCTTTTGCACTCGGTCTTCCTCCCGAATCAATGCAGCACTGATCGCATTCTCTGATACTGCCAGGTAAAGATATAACTGTTCATGATCTACAGGCTTTGAGAGGATTGGTGGTACGGAAAGATGCTGGATTAGTGATTGAAATGCGCCCTCGCAGTCTGTGTTCCATTCGAAGTTTCGTTTTCCCTTTCGAATTAAATCGAAAAATGGAAGGCATTTGTCGGTTGATTTTGAGATAAACCTGCTCAGTGCTGCCACTTTCCCGTTAAGACTCTGAACTTGCTTTATGGTTTTCGGAGTTTGTAGATTTCTGATTGCCCAAATCTTTTCGGGGTTGGCCTCTATTCCTCGGGCATTGACAATGAACCCAAGAAATTTTCCGGATGCGACTCCGAAATGACACTTGAGTGGATTAAGCTTCATTCCGTATTTCCGGAGGATGTCGAACATTGATTCCAGGTCCTTGACATGATCACCAGAGTACCGTGACTTCACCAACATGTCATCTACATATACCTCCATAGTCTTTCCAATCTGATTGGCAAACATTCGGTTGACTAAGCGTTGATAGGTCGCGCCAGCATTCTTTAATCCAAAAGGCATGACTTTGTAGCAGTACAACCCCAAGTCGGTTATGAAGCTTGTGTGTTCTTGATCCGGTACATGCTTGGGTATCTGGTTGTAACCTGAGTAAGCATCCATGAAAGATAACAATTCATGTCCAGCGGTTGAATCTACCAGTTGATCGATCCGGGGGAGTGGAAAGTTGTCTTTCGGGCAGGCTTTATTCAGGTCAGAGTAATCGATACACGTTCTCCATTTTCCATTCGGTTTTCGGACAAGTACGGGATTGGACACCCATTCTGGGTATAAAGCGTCTCTAATGAACCCATTTGATTTCAACTTATCGACCTCTTCTTTCAGGGCAGCAGATCTCTCTGGATCCATACTACGCCTTTTCTGCTTGACCGGGATATATCGCGGGTCAATGTTCAAGGTGTGGCTCGCAATGTCAGGCGAGATTCCGCACATATCAGAGTGTGTCCAGGCGAACACGTCAAGATTCGCCCGGAGAAAATCAACCAATTCCTGTTGTGTCTTTCGGTCAAGTTGAGACCCAATCTTCAATATTCTCGAGTCATCGTGATCATCATCAATCGGGACATCAATGGTCAGCTCGGCCGGAGAAGCCTGACTTTCCGTAGATTCTTCTTTATTATCATTATCCCTTGGATCAAGATCTTTTTGGAATTGGTTGTGGTGCCCAGGCTGGAGCCCAGGCGCTAGTTGTCAATCGTCAGTAAAACGGACGCAGAGAGATTCCTCTACGCCTTTTACTTTCTCTTTCCGTTGCGCCTCTCGCAGCTCAGCAACATAACAGGCTCTTCTAACAGCCTGATCTCCTTGTATAACTCCTATTCCGTGGTCAGTAGGGAACTTCAGAGTTAAACACCATGGGGCAATAGCAACCCTAAATTCGGAAAGGGCCGGTCGGCCCAAAAAAGCATTGTATGGGGAAGGAATATCTAAGACAACAAATTGCAACATCCGAACTCTTCGGCATTCTCCCGCTCCCAACTCTACTGGCAATTCGACTATTCCAGTTGGTATTGTTGCACTCCCATTGAAGCCGTGGACTCGTGATTGACAAGGCTTTAAGTCCTTAGCTTCCATTTTCATTAAATCATATGCTCTTTTAAATAAGATATTTACGGAACTTCCGCTGTCTACCAGGATCCTCTTCATCCAAGCAGGACCAACTTGAGCGGATATAACCAATGGGTCAATTGTGGGAGCTTCGACTTTATCAGCATCTCGATTTCTAAACACGATTTCATCAGCCATTGTCTTTTGTTGCTTAGCCGGTGTTCCGTCTTCCGAGTTGCTGCAGCATTCAAAGTCTACATGCCTGATTGATCTAGCATATGACTCCATTTCTCTCCAACTTCTGTCAGCCGGATGAGGACCACCACTTATCGTATTGATAACCAACCTTCCGCCTGTGCGAGCAGGTTCACCGTGTCTTTCCTGATTCTGCGTTTGATTTTGATTAGATGGGCCCGCTCCACCAGACTGCGGCGCCCGAACAAACTGGTCCAACTTTCTTTCTCTGATCAACTTTTCAATGAGGTCTCGCAAATGTCTACACTCATTGGTATTATGCCCATAACTTTCATGAAACCTACAGAACTTCCCTGTCTGAATTTGCTTCTCCGATGAAGGCTTCGGAGCAGGCTTCTTGTATTGCATAGTATTACAAGTCTGTAGGTATACATTTTCCAGCGACGTGTTAAGCGGTGTATAATTGTCAAACATTGCGGCCCTACGTCTCGGACAACGATTCTGATCTTGCTTGTTGCTTCGGTTATCACCATTTCTTGATCGCTGGGCCTGTTTATTTTGAATATTCAATTTGACTTTTCCCGAATTTTCTCCGGACTGTTTAACCGCAACATTACTCTGAATCCCTTCACTGCTGGGCCTTGCATCGTCCTGCTTCCTAGACTGTTTTGCATCCTCTCGCCTCAAGAATTGAGCAGCTTTGGAATAGAAACGGTCCAACGATGCGGGAGGTTTCCCGGCTAGCCAATTTCCAAATTCGGAATCAGGGTCGATTCCTTTAGTCAAGGCCATTAGAATGGAATTATCATTAGAGTTGGTGATCTCTGCGCATGCAGCATTGAATCTCTCCAAATATCGTCTAAGTGTTTCTCTGGGAGCTTGAGTGACACTTGATAGGGTATTAACATCTTTAGGTCGGGCAATATGCATGCGAAATTGTTCAACAAATTTAGTAGCTAACTGGTCAAACGAAGAAATAGATCGTGGCGGTAATCGGGTGAACCACATTGTCGCAATTCCCCCTAAGGAAATAGGAAAACTGCGGCACTTTACTGCGTCATCAGCTCTTGCAGCAGTCATTGACCATTCATATTTCAGAACATGTTGATTTGGGTCGGAATTTCCTTCATACATGGGAAGGGTTGGCATTCTGAATCGGCGAGGAGGTTCAACATACAATATGTCATTAGTAAATGGGGTATGACTCCGGGAGATTCCCCAATCGTCATTTGTTAGGCCTTGACTCTCGCGAATCATTCGCCGCACCATGGCTGAGAAGTCTGGTATTGGAAAATTCTGTGGGTGGTGAGCCAAAGTATGGTCGGGTTCCATAGTGCGAGGTGGGATCGGACGTTGTCGACGATCCTCATCTCGCCTCCTTGGCTCGATGTCTTCTGGGATATATGGCTCTGGAGCCTGTCCCTACTGATGATAATTTTGATTGGAGTGATCTCGAGCATCAACTCCTATGTCAACTGCAGCGGCTGTAGCAGCTCGATCATCTGTAGTGTACTGAGGAATAGTGCCTCCTCGGGAGGAGGGTCCAGTATGGAAGCTGGTAGAAGGGCCAACCCTTATTTGACCAACGGTTACCGCCTGTTGACAGTCAGCAACTTGCGTATGATTTCTGTCTAGCCTGGGACGGATAGATCGGGTATTGTAATCTGAGGAAGCGGAGCTTTTGGTGGAAGAACGAGGAGCTTGATCCCTTCTGGATCTTCTTCGTTTTTGGCGGTTTAGTTGATTGGCCAACTCAGCATTAGCGCGCAATTGCTCAGTTAGCTGTTGTCTGCTTTGGGTTAATTCTTGAAGTAGTGCTTGGAACTCTTGCCTCGTGACCGGACCTGACTGGTCCGTATGCCCAACAGCATCTTGGTTAGTGGATTGTAGTTGTGTGGGGTTTTGCCTATCCCGGCCTTCCTGATCACCAATGTTGGAAGTGGTTCTTGTACTCACCATCTTGAAACGTCGAATTCTTTCCTAGACTTTTGACAAATCTGAGTAGAATGGAATGAGTTTGAATATGAAATCTGGATCTCTCTCTTAGATTTATGCAATCCGGTATCGTAGATAGATCCAAGGAGCAGGAGAAAAAACTGGGTTTTTTCTCAGTGAAAGCACCAAAGTGTTTGTGTCAAAATTGGGCACAACACTCTTCGGACGTTTTTGAAGAGATAATAAATGAAGAAGGCAAATTAAAATGAGGATTATCTAACAAAAACTCCAAGCAACAGAAAGTAAATTGCACAGAAGACAACAATTTAGAGTGGTTCGGCGATGTGCCTACGTCCAATATGAAGCTTTGTTATTTTATTGCTCGATATTCGGAGAATGCAACTTTTATATGGCTAAGTACAGTAGTTCTTAAGCAAAAATTCGAAGTCAAAGCTAATGGCGGTGCTCTAAAGTAATTCTGGCGGCGTCCGGGCGTGCTTTATCTCTAGAAATTCTCCGATCCCCTTTCTGAATGAGCAGGGGCTCTATTTATAGGTGCTGGAGGCTGATATTTCTCCTAAAATTCGGGAAGACCACTTCTGACACATGCGGGGGGCCCACATGACTGAATTCTGGAGATCCGGGCCCGCTTTTGGATCGATTCGACCCTTGGTTCGAATCGATCAAAAAAGTGTCCAATCGGGACGAAACTTGGCGTGGCCATTCTTCTATGTACGTGCAAGCTCCTGTGAAAATTTCATGGCATTTGGACCTGTAGATCTCAAGTTATGATCGATTCAAGATTGCATTTTTAACTGACATACGTGTTTGAATCCATGTTCTTCGAATCGATGGTGTTGGTATTTGTTCGAATCGATTGTTTGCTAGCTAGTGCAGATCGATTCGAAGTTGCTTCAGTATGTTGGATTCGATGAACTCTTGCTTGATGGATTCGAAGACAGGAGCGCCTTGATGGATTCGAAGACAGGGGTGCTTTGATGGATTCGAAGACAGGAGCGCCTTGATGGATTCGAAGGCAGGAGCGCCATGATGGATTCGAAGGCAGGAGCGCCTTGATGGATTCGAAGGCAGGAGCGTCTTGATGGATTCGAAGGCAGGAGTGCCTTGATGGATTCGAAGAGAAGGATTCGAAGGTATGCTCCTTCGATTCGATCAATCGTGCGTTCCTTCGTATCGATCAAGGCGTTCCATGGTTCGATCGATACGAAGGGTTCTCTGCTCCATGGATTCGAAGATGGTTATGAATTGGAGTCGAGGCTTCTTGAACTCCATGGATTCGAACGATGTTCCTTCTTATGGATTCGAACTCTGATCGATTCGACCCTGGATCTCTCTTATGGATTCGAAATAAGGCCTACCCTCCTTATTTTCTCTTGGTGACATCTTGAGCATACAAACTCGGATCTCCCCGAAATTTGGAACGCTGGTTTCTACAGCTTTGCTTGACGTGTCTTACCAATCGTAGACCGATCCGGACTTGGATAAAATTCATCGATATCTGTAGTTGCCCAACGATCATCCGGAGCTGAAGACGTATGATCCTGTTTCTTTCTGGTCCGTTCCTTGGTATCTCGGCCTTGCCAAAAGGCAGGATAACAATCATATTTTCCAAATATAGAAAAAAGAGCTTTACACACTTTTGAGGTGGGATTATTGTAGTTTCCCGACCTAGGAATAATGGTGTGTTGAATAAGAAGGTTGACAATTCTTGCTTTTGGGCGGAAAAAGCGATTCTTAAAATCCATGTGGTCATCGCTTTCAAAAATGTGATGAAAAGTCTCTCGATCGGTTTCATTGATTTGAAATTGCGAGAGATTCATACCGGTAGATTTGCAACCCAAAATAGTACCCAAAATATTGGAATCCAAAACAATAAGTGTTCCTTTAACACTACTCCAAATTTGATCTTCATTTCCATTATAAAATTCACGGTTTAGATTTGCATAAAACATTTTGACAAGGTTTGGATAACAAACGAAATCATTTTGCTTGTTATCAATCAAGCTAAGAATGGAGTTTTTTTTAAAAAGTTGATCGATTTCATAGGAAGAAAAATCATCAAAAATAGCAAATTTTCCCGTATTGATTTTACCATAGTTTACATAACTTATGTAAGCTTTGATAGCCTCCAGGTCATTAAAAAGATCATTTTTGATGGATTTGGTCAGCCTCATAGTTGATGGAGTACTTGAGGAAGCCATTGATGAGTGTTTGAGAGGAGTAGAAGATAATGAAGAAAGTTTGAATTATGAGAATAAAGTGAAAAGAGATGATAAGAGAAGTATATTAAATAGATTCTCTAAAGTCATGTTCTCTGGTCAAGAGGTATCTTTTCAGAATTTTGAAGTAAGTGAAAAGGCGGAGGGAAATTCAAAAGTTTGAATTCAAATTTTGAAATCAAATTTCTGAGAGACATGTCGACATGGGGTATCTTGGCATGTCCACATATGCCTGTTGAGTTTGAAAAGGGGTGTCTTTTTCTAAAATCTAAAAAATTCCTAAAATCATAAGAAAACTAATCTATATTCTATATCTATATATAATTCCAGTAATAATATTAAATATAATAATATTAAAATATTTTAATATTTAAAATATTATTAAAATAATATTATTTTGAATTTAAAAATTCAAATTTCAAAGGGTGATTTTGAATTTAAAAATTCAAGGAATTGCAAACAAAATCAAAACAAACAAGCATCCAATAAAATTAAAATAAATGTGTACCTATTTTTAGATCCAAACTCCGATTGTCTTCCGATTCGAGAATAGCAGTGAAGCACAGATTTGAATTATCAGTTTTCTTCTCGTCATCACTGGATGAATCTGAATCGTCAAGAGTTGCTGCATATGCCTTCTTTCTTTTCCTTAGTTGCTCGTTATTTGGTTGAAATGTCTGTTTGTCTGGACATGGACAATCTATCTTGTAGTGCCCTGTTTTGTTGCAGTTGTAGCATCTATCACCATTGTTGTTGTTGTTGTTATTGTAATTGTTGCTGTTCTCCAAAGTATTTCTGGAATTCCTTTGATCATTTCTTTTAAAGTTATTCATCTTTCTATACTTCAGAAACTTTCTGAAATTTCTGGTCATGAAAGCAATTTCTTCATCACTATCTTGTTCTGAATCTCCAGTTGTTGCTTTGAATGCGATCGATTTCTTTTCCGTTGCCTTAGATTCTTTTCTCCCTTGTAGTTGAACTTCATAAGACATTGGATTACCGATTAACTCTTCGATCTTCATTTGACTAACATCATTTGCCTCTTCAATAGTAAGTGTCTTTTGATCCTATTCTGGAGTGAGTGAATTGAGTATCTTTCTGACTTGATGTTCTTCTGAGAAACCCTTTCCTAAAGCAATCAATGAATGTACAATATCTTGAAATCGACAATACATGTCGGAATGGACTCATTTTCATGCATTTTAAACAATTGAAACTGGTTAGTTAATATGGAAATTTTAGTCTGTTTAACTTTGCTTGTTCCTTCATGAGTTACTTGCAAAGTTTTCCAGATTTCAAATGCAGACTTACAAACAGAGACTCTATTAAAGTCATTCCTATCTAGTGAACAAAATAGTATATTCATAGCCTTAGAATTGTTTTGTGCAACCGTCTTTTTCTCAGTAGTCCACTGGGCAAAATTAGTAGTTGGTTCAACATATTCAATTTGTATCATATTCAAAGTATATAGACTTATGGATTGTAAATAAATTTTCATCCTACATGCCCAATATGCATAATTACTGCCATTAAAAAGTGGTGGTCTGACAGTAGACTGACCTTCTACAAATGAACTAGTGTTAGTGCTTTGTGTTGATAGAAGTAGTGGTGACAGGAGTGATATTATTAGTGTGTTGTGCCATTAAAACTTTTCAAAATTTCAGATTATGAAAATAATGAAAACCAATGCTCTGATACCAATTGTTAGGGATGCAGATTAAGGATCTTAAGGCAGAAATAACACTAGAGGGGGGGGGGGTGAATAGTGGTTTAAAGAATATATGAACTATATGACTAAATTAAAATTTTCAACACAAATCTAAACAGAATTCTAACACAGAATGATCACAGAACATATAACAAATGCAAATAGTAAAGTAAAACAAGTAAAAGGAAAGAACACACTGGATTTTATACTGGTTCGGAATCCTCCTACATCCAGTCCTGCACCAAGGCAATATCCTTGTACAGATTTTTAAAGCCAATATCCAAATTACAACCCTCCATTTCTAAGGCCTTGAGGAACCCTCCTATCTCCGAGTCTGGGGTAAACTCTCTTGATTTACGGGACACAAGATCACCCTAATACTTCTTAATAACAATCCTTTTGAATGGATAGACTCTATGGACTTTTTGAATACAAATTAATCCAATAACTCTGAATAGCACTTTGATCTTTAGTAGAATGATGGAGAATCAAATAGAGAGAGTATCTAAATGATTTCCTATTGAGAATTTGGCAGAATGATGGCACGATCTTGAAAATATGAAGTTTTATGGATATGGAATGGTGGAGAAGAAAGAGTGAAGAAAATAAGAGAGTAGTTGTTAAAAAAATTCGTTTTGGAAGCCTTTATATAAATGCACAACAGTCATAACCATTGGCGAAAGGTTTTCGAACGAATGGACACCTCTTTTGAAAATTGAATTTTGAATCCAACTGTCACCATGTCGACATGAGGTATCCCCTTATGTCGACATCCCTTAGTTCAAAATTATAGAGATGTTGTTTTGTAAAGACAATTGAATTTAAAACAAGTTGAAACTTCTCTGAAGCAAAGTAAAGTGTTTAAACAATATTTTGAGATAGAGAATGGATATAAAATATTATTTTAAATATATATATATAATTGATATAGACCGTCAATAATATAAGTAATATTTAAAATGTAACGACCCTGAATTTTAAACAATTTAAATTGAGAATATTTAATTTATTTTAAATATTTGAATGATGGTTTGGATTGAATTTTCAATATAACTATTGAATATGGCGATTAATTTTTAGAATTTAATCTATTGAAAGTTGAATAAAAAAATTTGAATCTTCAAATTTAAGCCAATTAAAAATATTTCAAAGGCTTGTAAAATTCATATTGATAATACTGAAGATTATAGAAGCTTCAGAATTGAATTTTAAAGTGAATTATTCAGTTTTGAAATTTAATCGTTTGAATCGATATTCAAAAATAGCCGTCCGAGGCACAGTCTCGGAATTCGACGAAACCAGTTCCATTGAGTCCGGAATACTGAATTATTCTAGGATTTCAAATTTCGTATTTTTTGAGTTAATATGTGAGCACACGACACATAAACGCGTTGAAATTTTCAACGATTTAAATTTAAATTTAAATTGAGTCAAACTCCATCACGTTCTCTTCCCTAAATTCCTGCCTAAATTCACGATAGAAATCGTGTGAACATGGCCGAGCATACCTTCTTCACGTTAAATGGCCCTCATTCCTTCTGTTCGTCCAAATCATAAAAATCAAACAAAGAATTTTTTTTTTAATGGCCGATGCCTCCTAAAATCTCGTTCAATTTAAAAATCAAATGGCCGAAGCCTCAGTAAATAAAAATAAAATAAAAAAGCTTCGTTCAAAAAAAATGGCCGTAGCCTAAATCAAAATCGCGAGGCGCACTCGCTTGAAGGGAACTGGGGCGGCGCGATGGAGCGACGTGGAGGTGGAGTGGGCGACTCGATTGGGTCGCGTACCGATGGGGGTTCTCGAGTAGTCGCGATTCAAGGGGACGCGAGGTTGGGTGGCAACGGCGGCGCTAGGGCTCGGCGGCGCGCGGCGATCGAAGGCAAGCGACGATGTCGCGGTCAACAGTGGAGGTCGCGCACGTTCGCGCGCACGCGATGATGGTGGCGGCGCGAGATGGGGCGTGGGCTGTCGTTCTTCTCGAGCGCGCGCTCGAGGCTAAGGCGCGATGGCATTCGCGATGGCGACTGCGACGCACGGTGGCTCGAAATCAAATTGATGCTCGGCAGTTAAGGTATAAGATTTTTATTTTTATTTATATTGTGTTATGTGAAGTGATAATTAAAATATTAGTTAAGATAAAATGTTATTCTAAATTGCAGTAACTTAGTTTTCGAGTTTTTAAATTTTTAATGATTTCAAATTTAAATTAATTTAAGTAAAATGAATGTAGATTAGAAATAGGATTTTAAAAGTTTGAAGAATTAAAAATGCAGTTCAATATATATACAGAAAGTTCAAACAATTTAAACTCTTGAATTATACAAATAAATAAGTATTTAAATTTAAAACAGTAAATTGAATATCCCATATGCAGTTGAAAGGAAAAAAAAAATTAGTTGATTTAATTAATAAAAAGAAAATTTAGTTCAATTGGAATGAAGGAAAATAAAATATAATCTATTAAAGGAAAATTAGTTTTAATAAATTTATTTAAAGAAGAAACTGGTTTAAATAAAACAATTGATTAATTAAACAATCAAGAATGAAAATTGAATAGTTCGATTTAATTCGAATATTAATAAAATCATTGGCTAATTTAATTTACCTAATAGGAATTTAATTTATTGGTTAAATAAATTAAAGGAATTCTAGTTTAAGATTTAATTCTTCGATTAGATAATTTTATTGAAAGTGAGTTTGGTTAATTAAATTAAATTAAATTTTTAGTTAAAATAATTTATTAAACAAAGGAATTTTAAAAGATTGAAGGAATTTATATAAGCAAAATGTTAGAATTATTTAAAAAAAAAAAAATCAGTTTGAATCTTTAATTTTTAGCTTAAAATAAAAATCATTAACTTGAGATGAAATAATTAGTTGAATAAAATTATTTAAAGGAATTGGTTTAGAACAAAACCGATGAATTAAAATTATAAAATGAAAATTTATTATTCGATCTGTTCGAATATTAATGAATTGTATAAATATTTATACAAGGTATAAATGAAGAAAACAAGTTGAATTGGAAGTGGATGGCAAACGGGAATAAAGAAGGGAACTTCTCACTCAAAAGGAATTTTGTTGTTATTTAAATTTTAAATAGTTAGATTTAAAATTGATTGACTGTGTTGATGGAATGCTTGAATGATGATTGTTATATATAGTTATTGGATGTGAATAGACCCTATACGCCGTTAGTAAGCGGAGGTTATTTATTACACACATATACCGCGATATTCCACCTCGAAGTGGAATTGGTATTATATTATATATAGCAATATATATATATATTGGCATATGTATATATTGCAGTTGATTGATTTCCCGCATTTGTATAGCGGATGAGACCCTATTACGCCTTTAGTAAGCGGATAATATTTATAAAATCCCATATACCACGATATTCCGTCTTGAAACGGAATTGGTATTGTGCTAATGTCTGTGGATGCAGGGAAACAGGTTGGAGGGATCCAACTGGATTCCTCACCCGTATTTAATTTATTTCAGATATTGTGATATTTGATTGTTTATCATGGATGATATATGATGTTTGAAAGTCGTGATTGACTATTTGATGTGTTGCATCATCGGATCCAATTTTGAAAGTTTAAAAATAACGATTTTGATTTTTAAGGGATTCTAAAATAATTTTTGGAAATATACGTTTATAAAATATTTTTGGAATTGATTCATCTTAAATAAATAAACGTTATAATTTTAATGTTATAAAAATTATGATTTTTGAGAAATACAGTTAAAAGTTGATTTTTGAAGATATGAGATTAATGATTTTATAAAATAGTTTTAAACTGGAATTGCTGAATTTATTATAACAATAGTTTAAAAATAGGATTTATAAAATTGGATTATTTTATAAATCAAGATGATGAAATTATAAAAGAGTTTAAAGACGTTTTAAAAATAGTAATATAAATTGTTTTATATAAAAAATTTTATAAATTGATATTTATAAATTTAAAAATATTAGAAGTGTAAAACGAGCTTTTCTAAGTGTTAGAATGAATTGTAAATAAATTTCGTAAATGAATGAAATTTATAGAATTATAAACGGTGAGATTATAAATGGAATTTTATAAGCAGTAGGTTTATAAAATTTATAAAGTTATTAAAGGAATGGATTTGGATAAATAAATGAATCTTAGAAGTTATAAGATTTATAGATTTGGGAAGTTTGAAGGAATGATTTTGTGAATAAATAAATTA
Organism: Allium cepa; assembly: GCA_030765085.1. Classification (NCBI taxonomy): domain Eukaryota; kingdom Viridiplantae; phylum Streptophyta; class Magnoliopsida; order Asparagales; family Amaryllidaceae; genus Allium; species Allium cepa. The sequence continues at coordinate 841,889,386 of CM060932.1, forward strand.
TAAGTATTTGACTTATAATATGAATTTTTAATATATCATTGTGATATGAATTGAGATAGGTTAATAAAGGAATTTATAAAAGGAGTTGATATAAAATAAATAGAATAGAATTTATAAACGTCGTTTTATAAATTCGAAACGACTTACTTTAATAAGTAAATAGTTGTAACTTGTTAATAGAGTTATATTCACATTTTTGAACAGTGAATAATCCTTTAAAATAAAATGAATAGAAGTGATGAAATTTATTAACAAGGTATATTCACGTTTTTGAATAGTGAATATTATGTTAAAGAAATTATTTTGGATGTGATGTTTGAAATAGAATTAAAACGATCTAAAGGTGTTTTAAAAGGTGTTGAGATTCGAAACCATAGACTTCAGCATTCATTGTTGAAATAGATGTTTTCGGGAAATAAAAGGAAATAGTAAATTATAACACTGTTGTTATAATAGATGATTTCCGAAAGGAAATGTTTTGTATAGTATTGGGATTTTTATATCTATTTTAATTTCGAATCCCTATACTAGTGATTTTGGGTTGTCGTAACAATGTTTACGCAACATTCGTTTTGGCCCAAATAAATATGGTTAAGTGAATGATTTCCTTAAAGAATGAAATATATACTTAATTTCGATTAGAGTATATTAAATATTTTCTAAGCGTAGAAAATAAAAAGGCTTGTGAATTACTTATAAATAAATAAGTATGGAAATGTTTTTCCAAGATTAAGTGAATATTTTGAATTTATCTTTTTTGAAGATAAATTGAAAAGGAATATCTGAAAACGAATTGAAATCGTATATTCATAGATATTTTGGAATGTAAATTCAATATAGAATTTATAAATGAAATTGGGAAATTGGTTTTAAAAATAAATATTGATTTATTTTTAAAGTATGGAAATTAAGTTTATATCTTCTAAAGATATTTTTGGAAAATAAATAATTTGGAAAATTATTTGGAATCTGGTGATGTTGTGCATATCTATTGATAGTTCAATAACCGACTATCGATATTTACCTTTGAATGGTTTTTGTTGAGATTTGCTTGAAATTGAATGCCACACTTATTTTTTTAAAAATAAGCGCTCACTATTCGGGTTAACCGGGAAAGGACCTTGGGGTCGTATAACCCATTCCGAATATGTGATACGTCGTATGAATTGCATTCGAAGACCGGTGTTGAAGACCGGGTATTTTCGAAAACGAAAGGGTTTCTTGTTGATTGTCTCTGCACTGGCTGATCCCCGGTATAGAGATCTCCATATGTGATGGGAAATCCGAACGTGATTAGAGATTATTCGGATTGCAAGGACTTCTTTGTAAGTGCCTTCGGTTCCGTTCGAGCCCGGAACAGACTTGTATGGATTGTGTGTCTGACATTACAAGTTGAGATATAAAGCCGATTTCTTTCAAATATATTTCTGTTGGTGGCGGAGAATTTATTCTCTTAGCTTAACACCCTTTTCTGAGACGTACGAGCTCAGAGGTTATATAGTTGAAGTTATCAGCAATATATTCCCAATTTGGTAATGTGACATACTGAGTGTTGCTGTGAAATGATCATTGTGTTGATTATTTGTGATAGGATCATTTGTTTGATCGTCTATCTTGGTGATCATTTCTATGATCATTTGTTGACCCAAAGCATGGCTTTTGTATAAAGTATGTTTTTGTGGACGTGACTTCGTCGAGCCTCACATCCCGGAAATGGTCAAAACAGGAAAGATGCGGCAAGGTTATGAGGGGTAGCGCCCTTTAGGATGTGTGCATTTCCTTCTGGAAAAGGGTGGTATCATGGTATGGAGCCCAGATACTTACTCATGTTGAAAACACTTTGTTATGATTGTGTGAATTGATTGCGAGCGCTCGGTGAAAGGTCCCAAAGGACCGGGGGATGGCATATTCGGTCAGTTGTTACTCAGTTAGGGGTAACCCGACCTTGTGTTGGTAGAGATCCGGTTTGGTTCTCGGGGATGTCCATCCAGAGGCATTCTCATGTGGCAATGGGAAGTTCCTTGGCCTGACCATTTGTTGGAAATCCAAAGAAACAATACGAAACTTGTACGGTTTTAGTTGTAGAACCTGCTATGGAATGTGGCGGTAACCTGCTATTGAACATAGGAGCTATAGTAGGCATAAATGCGAAATGCCTATGCTGGCTAAGATTTATATCTTTATTTTTGAAATAATTCCTACACTATGCACTAATAATAATATCAAATGTTTCTTTTTAATGCGTATCAAGCATCTTTGACTATCATAAGGAGAAATCTCCTCCGATTCTGCGTTTGCATGTGTGTGTGTGCGGGAGGCCTTATGGTAGTCTCATTTTTAAAAAGCATTGCGAATCTATATTAAAAATATTCCTCTATTTTATTTTAAAGTAAATAAACTATTTTGAGTTCTCACACCAGTCACATGACTGACTCGGAGTTTATTGTTTTCCTTCCTAAACTCTGGGTGCCCACCAAATTCCACACGGGCAGTCAAGAGTTAAGGTTTATCAGGATATTCTGGGTATTCGGGAGTTGCTGGAGGCAAGCTGGATGGCATGGCGTATTACTAGTATATAGTATTTCTTTTCCGCTGTTTATTTTATGTTGTTGTACACTCTGATGATTTGATGTAATGTAATATAATGTAATGTAATAACTGATATAGTTCTTTGTTTAAAGATTATTCATTTATTATTATATGTTGTTCCGCTGTGAATTGTGAGATTCTGATGTTGTTCTTTTTGTTCAGTTGTTTTCTGTTCCGGTCTATTCTCTTTTCTTTCTATTTTAAAATGATCTATTTTCTTTCCTCTCTATTTTCTATCTTCTGTTTTTCTTTCTCTCTTCTTCTTTTTCTTTTCTTCTTTCTTAAAACCATAATGGTTCGGTTTTTCGGCAACGAAAAATCGCTTCCGTTACATTTGGTATCAGAGCTGTTGGTTAAGCGACAACCATGGTTCTGTAGGGTATTACTCGTTAGAGATAGAGTCAGCAGTACTCTAGAATGAGTTTGAGTGTAATAATAGATATGAGCGCGTATTTGTTAGTGAATATAAAATTGTTTTTGAATCGGGTAAATAAGATATTTTACCCAAAACTATTTTTGTATAGGAAAAAAAAAATGATTTTCTATGAATTATTATAGTATATGGTTGCATGATTGTTAGGAAGTGATAATATTGAATTATTATCATTAGTAATAAATAAAATAAGATGGATTGAATTCAAGTAAATTAACTTGATAATTTATTCATTTGTGAAATAATTTCAAATGGAATGAATATGAATATGGTATGTGAATTGGTCGTAAGCAATAAAATTGAATTGAGTGATTAAGTAAATTCAAGATGAATTGAAATATTGAAATGAATTGGTGGATGAAACTAATTCAATATAGTAATGTGAATTACTAAATGAAAGTTAATCGTTAGAATTCAATATTTAAAATTGAGAATTGAATTCGAATGAAATTTAAATTGTGAATTGAATTCAAATAAATTGAAATTGTGAATGAAATTAAAATGTAAAATTTGATGAAATTGAATATGTAACTTCAAACAGTGAAGTAAAAACGTATAAGAATCATATATTGGAAATTTTGTAATGGGATTAGCAAAATGGGTTTGAATGTTGAATTTGGATGCTATTACTAGCACGATATACAGGTATTATAAAGGAATTGAGATTTTGATTTCAAAGATAAAAATTGAATTGCTCGACAAAAAGGTACGTATTTCAATTTCAGTATGAGATTTGATGACTTTCTTCTCTAGCCACTTGGCTTTTCTCTTTTCTTTTTGATTCTGAGGGGCCGTGGTGCCATTTCGTAGTCGTACCGATCGAGCCGCGCAAAGGAAACGCTGGCGAAATTTTTCGAAAATTTAGGGTGTTAGAAAAATTTTGAGAAAATTTTGAAAGTTTGAAATTTGAATTTGAATTTAAATTTGAATGGTTAGTAAAACAATGTTGTTTGAAACTATAATTGAAGTTGGAAAGCTATTTGAAATGATAGTGAATCTCTAGTAAAAAGATTTAGGTTAGTAAGTTGATAAAACAATTTGGATTGTGAAAAATAGTAGACGGATTAAGGATCGTTCTTCTTAACTTATAATTTCGGGACGAAATTCTTTTAAGGGGGAAAGATTGTAACGACCCTGAATTTTAAACAATTTAAATTGAGAATATTTAATTTATTTTAAATATTTGAATGATGGTTTGGATTGAATTTTCAATATAACTATTGAATATGGCGATTAATTTTTAGAATTTAATCTATTGAAAGTTGAATAAAAAAATTTGAATCTTCAAATTTAAGCCAATTAAAAATATTTCAAAGGCTTGTAAAATTCATATTGATAATACTGAAGATTATAGAAGCTTCAGAATTGAATTTTAAAGTGAATTATTCAGTTTTGAAATTTAATCGTTTGAATCGATATTCAAAAATAGCCGTCCGAGGCACAGTCTCGGAATTCGACGAAACCAGTTCCATTGAGTCCGGAATATTGAATTATTCTAGGATTTCAAATTTCGTATTTTTTTGAGTTAATATGTGAGCACACGACACATAAACGCGTTGAAATTTTCAACGATTTAAATTTAAATTGAGTCAAACTCCATCACGTTCTCTTCCCTAAATTCCTGCCTAAATTCACGATAGAAATCGTGTGAGCATGGCCGAGCATACCTTCTTCACGTTAAATAGCCCTCATTCCTTCTGTTCGTCCAAATCATAAAAATCAAACAAAGAAATTTTTTTTAATGGCCGATGCCTCCTAAAATCTCGTTCAATTTAAAAATCAAATGGCCGAAGCCTCAGTAAATAAAAAAAAAAGCTTCATTCAAAAAAAATGGCCGTAGCCTAAATCAAAATCGCGAGGCGCACTCGCTTGAAGGGAACTGGGGCGGCGCGATGGAGCGACGTGGAGGTGGAGTGGGCGACTCGATTGGGTCGCGTACCGATGGGGGTTCTCGAGTAGTCGCGATTCAAGGGGACGCGAGGTTGGGTGGCAACGGCGGCGCTAGGGCTCGGCGGCGCGCGGCGATCGAAGGCAAGCGACGATGTCGCGGTCAACAGTGGAGGTCGCGCACGTTCGCGCGCACGCGATGATGGTGGCGGCGCGAGATGGGGCGTGGGCTGTCGTTCTTCTCGAGCGCGCGCTCGAGGCTAAGGCGCGATGGCATTCGCGATGGCGACTGCGACGCACGGTGGCTCGAAATCAAATTGATGCTCGGCAGTTAAGGTATAAGATTTTTATTTTTATTTATATTGTGTTATGTGAAGTGATAATTAAAATATTAGTTGAGATAAAATGTTATTCTAAATTGCAGTAACTTAGTTTTCGAGTTTTTAAATTTTTAATGATTTCAAATTTAAATTAATTAAAGTAAAATGAATGTAGATTAGAAATAGGATTTTAAAAGTTTGAAGAATTAAAAATGCAGTTCAATATATATACAGAAAGTTCAAACAATTTAAACTCTTGAATTATAAAAATAAATAAGTATTTAAATTTAAAACATTAAATTGAATATCCCATATGCAGTTGAAAGGAAAAAAAAAATTAGTTGATTTAATTAATAAAAAGAAAATTTAGTTCAATTGGAATGAAGGAAAATAAAATATAATCTATTAAAGGAAAATTAGTTTTAATAAATTTATTTAAAGAAGAAACTGGTTTAAATAAAACAATTGATTAATTAAACAATCAAGAATGAAAATTGAATAGTTCGATTTAATTCGAATATTAATAAAATCATTGGCTAATTTAATTTGCCTAATAGGAATTTAATTTATTGGTTAAATAAATTAAAGGAATTCTAGTTTAAGATTTAATTCTTCGATTAGATAATTTTATTGAAAGTGAGTTTGGTTAATTAAATTAAATTAAATTTTTAGTTAAAATAATTTATTAAACAAAGGAATTTTAAAAGATTGAAGGAATTTATATAAGCAAAATGTTAGAATTATTTTAAAAAAAAAATCAGTTTGAATCTTTAATTTTTAGCTTAAAATAAAAATCATTAACTTGAGATGAAATAATTAGTTGAATAAAATTATTTAAAGGAATTGGTTTAGAACAAAACCGATGAATTAAAATTATAAAATGAAAATTTATTATTCGATCTGTTCGAATATTAATGAATTGTATAAATATTTATACAAGGTATAAATGAAGAAAACAAGTTGAATTGGAAGTGGATGGCAAACGGGAATAAAGGTGAGAACTTCTCACTCAAAAGGAATTTTGTTGTTATTTAAATTTTAAATAGTTAGATTTAAAATTGATTGACTGTGTTGATGGAATGCTTGAATGATGATTGTTATATATAGTTATTGGATGTGAATAGACCCTATACGCCGTTAGTAAGCGGAGGTTATTTATTACACACATATACCGCGATATTCCACCTCGAAGTGGAATTGGTATTATATTATATATAGCAATATATATATATTGGCATATGTATATATTGCAGTTGATTGATTTCCCGCATTTGTATAGCGGATGAGACCCTATTACGCCGTTAGTAAGCGGATAATATTTATAAAATCCCATATACCGCGATATTCCTTCTTGAAACGGAATTGGTATTGTGCTAATGTCTGTGGATGCAGGGAAACAGGTTGGAGGGATCCAACTGGATTCCTCACCCGTATTTAATTTATTTCAGATATTGTGATATTTGATTGTTTATCATGGATGATATATGATGTTTGAAAGTCGTGATTGACTATTTGATGTGTTGCATCATCGGATCCAATTTTGAAAGTTTAAAAACAACGATTTTGATTTTTAAGGGATTCTAAAATAATTTTTGGAAATATACGTTTATAAAATATTTTTGGAATTGATTCATCTTAAATAAATAAACGTTATAATTTTAATGTTATAAAAATTATGATTTTTGAGAAATACAGTTAAAAGTTGATTTTTGAAGATATGAGATTAATGATTTTATAAAATAGTTTTAAACTGGAATTGCTGAATTTATTATAACAATAGTTTAAAAATAGGATTTATAAAATTGGATTATTTTATAAATCAAGATGATGAAATTATAAAAGAGTTTAAAGACGTTTTAAAAATAGTAATATAAATTGTTTTATATAAAAAAATTTATAAATTGATATTTATAAATTTAAAAATATTAGAAGTGTAAAACGAGCTTTTCTAAGTGTTAGAATGAATTGTAAATAAATTTCGTAAATGAATGAAATTTATAGAATTATAAACGGTGAGATTATAAATGGAATTTTATAAGCAGTAGGTTTATAAAATTTATAAAGTTATTAAAGGAATGGATTTGGATAAATAAATGAATCTTAGAAGTTATAAGATTTATAGATTTGGGAAGTTTGAAGGAATGATTTTGTGAATAAATAAATTATAAGTATTTGACTTATAATATGAATTTTTAATATATCATTGTGATATGAATTGAAATAGGTTAATAAAGGAATTTATAAAAGGAGTTGATATAAAATAAATAGAATAGAATTTATAAACGTCGTTTTATAAATTCGAAACGACTTACTTTAATAAGTAAATAGTTGTAACTTGTTAATAGAGTTATATTCACGTTTTTGAACAGTGAATAATCCTTTAAAATAAAATGAATAGAAGTGATGAAATTTATTAACAAGGTATATTCACGTTTTTGAATAGTGAATATTATGTTAAAGAAATTATTTTGGATGTGATGTTTGAAATAGAATTAAAACGATCTAAAGGTGTTTTAAAAGGTGTTGAGATTCGAAACCATAGACTTCAGCATTCATTGTTGAAATAGATGTTTTCGGGAAATAAAAGGAAATAGTAAATTATAACACTGTTGTTATAATAGATGATTTCCAAAAGGAAATGTTTTGTATAGTATTGGGATTTTTATATCTATTTTAATTTCGAATCCCTATACTAGTGATTTTGGGTTGTCGTAACGATGTTTACGCAACATTCGTTTTGGCCCAAATAAATATGGTTAAGTGAATGATTTCCTTAAAGAATGAAATATATACTTAATTTCGATTAGAGTATATTAAATATTTTCTAAGCGTAGAAAATAAAAAGGCTTGTGAATTACTTATAAATAAATAAGTATGGAAATGTTTTTCCAAGATTAAGTGAATATTTTGAATTTATCTTTTTTGAAGATAAATTGAAAAGGAATATCTGAAAACGAATTGAAATCGTATATTCATAGATATTTTGGAATGTAAATTCAATATAGAATTTATAAATGAAATTGGGAAATTGGTTTTAAAAATAAATATTGATTTATTTTTAAAGTATGGAAATTAAGTTTATATCTTCTAAAGATATTTTTGGAAAATAAATAATTTGGAAAATTATTTGGAATCTGGTGATGTTGTGCATATCTATTGATAGTTCAATAACCGACTATCGATATTTACCTTTGAATGGTTTTTGTTGAGATTTGCTTGAAATTGAATGCCACACTTATTTTTTTAAAAATAAGCGCTCACTATTCGGGTTAACCGGGAAAGGACCTTGGGGTCGTATAACCTATTCCGAATATGTGATACGTCGTATGAATTGCATTCGAAGACCGGTGTTGAAGACCGGGTATTTTCGAAAACGAAAGGGTTTCTTGTTGATTGTCTCTGCACTGGCTGATCCCCGGTATAGAGATCTCCATATGTGATGGGAAATCCGAACGTGATTAGAGATTATTCGGATTGCAAGGACTTCTTTGTAAGTGCCTTCGGTTCTGTTCGAGCCCGGAACAGACTTGTATGGATTGTGTGTCTGACATTACAAGTTGAGATATAAAGCCGATTTCTTTCAAATATATTTCTGTTGGTGGCGGAGAATTTATTCTCTTAGCTTAACACCCTTCTCTGAGACGTACGAGCTCAGAGGTTATATAGTTGAAGTTATCAGCAATATATTCCCAATTTGGTAATGTGACATACTGAGTGTTGCTGTGAAATGATCATTGTGTTGATTATTTGTGATAGGATCATTTGTTTGATCGTCTATCTTGGTGATCATTTCTATGATCATTTGTTGACCCAAAGCATGGCTTTTGTATAAAGTATGTTTTTGTGGACGTGACTTCGTCGAGCCTCACATCCCGGAAATGGTCAAAACAGGAAAGATGCGGCAAGGTTATGAGGGGTAGCGCCCTTTAGGATGTGTGCATTTCCTTCTGGAAAAGGGTGGTATCATGGTATGGAGCCCAGATACTTACTCATGTTGAAAACACTTTGTTATGATTGTGTGAATTGATTGCGAGCGCTCGGTGAAAGGTCCCAAAGGACCGGGGGATGGCATATTCGGTCAGTTGTTACTCAGTTAGGGGTAACCCGGCCTTGTGTTGGTAGAGATCCGGTTTGGTTCTCGGGGATGTCCATCCAGAGGCATTCTCATGTGGCAATGGGAAGTTCCTTGGCCTGACCATTTGTTGGAAATCCAAAGAAACAATACGAAACTTGTACGGTTTTAGTTGTAGAACCTGCTATGGAATGTGGCGGTAACCTGCTATTGAACATAGTAGCTATAGTAGGCATAAATGCGAAATGCCTATGCTGGCTAAGATTTATATCTTTATTTTCGAAATAATTCCTACACTATGCACTAATAATAATATCAAATGTTTCTTTTTAATGCGTATCAAGCATCTTTGACTATCATAAGGAGAAATCTCCTCCGATTCTGCGTTTGCATGTGTGTGTGTGCGGGAGGCCTTATGGTAGTCTCATTTTTAAAAAGCATTGCGAATCTATATTAAAAATATTCCTCTATTTTATTTTAAAGTAAATAAACTGTTTTGAGTTCTCACACCAGTCACATGACTGACTCGGAGTTTATTGTTTTCCTTCCTAAACTCTGGGTGCCCACCAAATTCCACACGGGCAGTCAAGAGTTAAGGTTTATCAGGATATTCTGGGTATTCAGGAGTTGCTGGAGGCAAGCTGGATGGCATGGCGTATTACTAGTATATAGTATTTCTTTTCCGCTGTTTATTTTATGTTGTTGTACACTCTGATGATTTGATGTAATGTAATATAATGTAATGTAATAACTGATATAGTTCTTTGTTTAAAGATTATTCATTTATTATTATATGTTGTTCCGCTGCGAATTGTGAGATTCTGATGTTGTTCTTTTTGTTCAGTTGTTTTCTGTTCCGGTCTATTCTCTTTTCTTTCTATTTTAAAATGATCTATTTTCTTTCCTCTCTATTTTTTATCTTCTGTTTTTCTTTCTCTCTTCTTCTTTTTCTTTTCTTCTTTCTTAAAACCATAATGGTTCGGTTTTTCGGCAACGAAAAATCGCTTCCGTTACATTTGGTATCAGAGCTGTTGGTTAAGCGACAACCATGGTTCTGTAGGGTATTACTCGTTAGAGATAGAGTCAGCAGTACTCTAGAATGAGTTTGAGTGTAATAATAGATATGAACGCGTATTTGTTAGTGAATATAAAATTGTTTTTGAATCGGGTAAATAAGATATTTTACCCAAAACTATTTTTGTATAGGAAAAAAAAATGATTTTCTATGAATTATTATAGTATATGGTTGCATGATTGTTAGGAAGTGATAATATTGAATTATTATCATTAGTAATAAATAAAATAAGATGGATTGAATTCAAGTAAATTAACTTGATAATTTATTCATTTGTGAAATAATTTCAAATGGAATGAATATGAATATGGTATGTGAATTGGTCGTAAGCAATAAAATTGAATTGAGTGATTAAGTAAATTCAAGATGAATTGAAATATTGAAATGAATTGGTGGATGAAACTAATTCAATATAGTAATGTGAATTACTAAATGAAAGTTAATCGTTAGAATTCAATATTTAAAATTGAGAATTGAATTCGAATGAAATTTAAATTGTGAATTGAATTCAAATAAATTGAAATTGTGAATGAAATTAAAATGTAAAATTTGATGAAATTGAATATGTAACTTCAAACAGTGAAGTAAAAACGTATAAGAATCATATATTGGAAATTTTGTAATGGGATTAGCAAAATGGGTTTGAATGTTGAATTTGGATGCTATTACTAGCACGATATACAGGTATTATAAAGGAATTGAGATTTTGATTTCAAAGATAAAAATTGAATTGCTCGACAAAAAGGTACGTATTTCAATTTCAGTATGAGATTTGATGACTTTCTTCTCTAGCCACTTGGCTTTTCTCTTTTCTTTTTGATTCTGAGGGGCCGTGGTGCCATTTCGTAGTCGTACCGATCGAGCCGCGCAAAGGAAACGCTGGCGAAATTTTTCGAAAATTTAGGGTGTTAGAAAAATTTTGAGAAAATTTTGAAAGTTTGAAATTTGAATTTGAATTTAAATTTGAATGGTTAGTAAAACAATGTTGTTTGAAACTATAATTGAAGTTGGAAAGCTAGTTGAAATGATAGTGAATCTCTAGTAAAAAGATTTAGGTTAGTAAGTTGATAAAACAATTTGGATTGTGAAAAATAGTAGACGGATTAAGGATCGTTCTTCTTAACTTATAATTTCGGGACGAAATTCTTTTAAGGGGGAAAGATTGTAACGACCCTGAATTTTAAACAATTTAAATTGAGAATATTTAATTTATTTTAAATATTTGAATGATGGTTTGGATTGAATTTTCAATATAACTATTGAATATGGCGATTAATTTTTAGAATTTAATCTATTGAAAGTTGAATAAAAAAATTTGAATCTTCAAATTTAAGCCAATTAAAAATATTTCAAAGGCTTGTAAAATTCATATTGATAATACTGAAGATTATAGAAGCTTCAGAATTGAATTTTAAAGTGAATTATTCAGTTTTGAAATTTAATCGTTTGAATCGATATTCAAAAATAGCCGTCCGAGGCACAGTCTCGGAATTCGACGAAACCAGTTCCATTGAGTCCGGAATATTGAATTATTCTAGGATTTCAAATTTCGTATTTTTTTGAGTTAATATGTGAGCACACGACACATAAACGCGTTGAAATTTTCAACGATTTAAATTTAAATTTAAATTTAAATTGAGTCAAACTCCATCACGTTCTCTTCCCTAAATTCCTGCCTAAATTCACGATAGAAATCGTGTGAGCATGGCCGAGCATACCTTCTTCACGTTAAATGGCCCTCATTCCTTCTGTTCGTCCAAATCATAAAAATCAAACAAAGAATTTTTTTTTTAATGGCCGATGCCTCCTAAAATCTCGTTCAATTTAAAAATCAAATGGCCGAAGCCTCAGTAAATAAAAATAAAATAAAAAAGCTTCGTTCAAAAAAAATGGCCGTAGCCTAAATCAAAATCGCGAGGCGCACTCGCTTGAAGGGAACTGGGGCGGCGCGATGGAGCGACGTGGAGGTGGAGTGGGCGACTCGATTGGGTCGCGTACCGATGGGGGTTCTCGAGTAGTCGCGATTCAAGGGGACGCGAGGTTGGGTGGCAACGGCGGCGCTAGGGCTCGGCGGCGCGCGGCGATCGAAGGCAAGCGACGATGTCGCGGTCAACAGTGGAGGTCGCGCACGTTCGCGCGCACGCGATGATGGTGGCGGCGCGAGATGGGGCGTGGGCTGTCGTTCTTCTCGAGCGCGCGCTCGAGGCTAAGGCGCGATGGCATTCGCGATGGCGACTGCGACGCACGGTGGCTCGAAATAAAATTGATGCTGGGCAGTTAAGGTATAAGATTTTTATTTTTATTTATATTGTGTTATGTGAAGTGATAATTAAAATATTAGTTGAGATAAAATGTTATTCTAAATTGCAGTAACTTAGTTTTCGAGTTTTTAAATTTTTAATGATTTCAAATTTAAATTAATTTAAGTAAAATGAATGTAGATTAGAAATAGGATTTTAAAAGTTTGAAAGCTACTTGTCGTGGGTTTGTAAGCTACTTGTCGTGGGTTTGTAAGCTACTTGTCGTGGGTTTGTAAGCCACTGGTTTCGATAGAAATTGGGTTCCATCCCAAAAGAAAATTGAAAGAAAGATGAGAGTGTTATTATGAAGTTTTAACAAAATACTAGATACTTATCTTGAGATCTTGAAATCTTGATTCTCTAGAGTCTTGAATCTTGAATCTCTAATCTTCGTCTTGATGCTTGATTCTTTATACTGATCAGTCTTCGATGATACCTGCATATACTTCCTATATACATATACATATACATATATATATATATATATATCTATATGGAAATGTTAGTATATATTTTATAAAGTAAAGTATAATAACTATATAAGGTTGTTGTCATCAAAACATCATCAACTCAGTTCCTAACAGTGACTAGCGACGGTCAAAATGCAAAAGGTTGTGTGTATTGTAAAAAATAAAGTTTGTACAAAAAATTAAAAAATGAATATGAGAACATTAAAAATTCTGCAAATATCTAATTTATTTGAAAAAAATTAGGAAATGACTTTAAAAACAACTGATATTGTACTAAAATCGATTTTGTAAAGAAATTAAGAAATGAATATAACAACAACAAATAGTCACATAAAATCTATGTCCTAAAAAAATAAAGAAATGAATATTGAACTAAAATTGTTAATTGAATGCTGAACTAAAATTTAAACACAAAAATTTTTGAAATAAAATATAAATAGTTGAAACATTGTCAAAATTTGAAAAGAACAATAATATTTGATAGAATTAAAAGAAAATTTTTTATCCCTTAGATTGGCTTTGGCCCCATCTGGCAAGTGTTGTATATGATCGTTATATGGATGTTCATTTTGTAACGGAACGGACATTTATATTCATCTGATACAATATTTGTCGGGTTTGTCCCTGTATTGGACAAGTTACAAACACAATAAAGTAATTACATATTATAAATCATTTCATTTTAAACGGTTACAAAATTTCGACAGCACTTCCTTTACGTTCCCTGTGTACACGCATTTGTGTACGATACATGGAACATAAGGGAAGTGCTGCCGAAATTTTGTTGAACCGTTTAATCTAAAATGATTTATAAAATGTAATTACATTATTGTGTTTGTAATGGGAAGTAGGATGACTGACCACCGAAGTGAAAACCAAAATACCAAAAAATAAAAAAATAAAGTGAAGTTTATATTTTGAATTTTCTGGAACGATGAACTTTTTAGAATGGAGAATGGTTGAAAATTAATGATTTAAATTGTCTAACATACATTTTCAAATCAGGAAAAATGTTCAATTATTTTCTCGACCGTACTTGGATGTATGAAGTCATAACTGGAAAGAAGGGATCAATAAAGCAACATTTCTGCAACGGTGTACACGAATTTATTAGATTTGCTAAATCTAATAACCGAAACAATACATAAATTCGTTGCCCGTGTAGTAAGTGCCAACATTTGAAGCATTGGAAACCGGATATAGTTGAAGTACATTTGTATAAATATGATTTCGTGCCTGATTTTTATTTCTGCGATCGTCATGGAGAACTTGTTGAACCTACACCTAATACTGAAGTTTTAGAGGACGCTAATATGATGACGATAGAAAATATGGTGGATGATGCAGCACGATCAATGTTTCCTACAACTGAAGCTGTCGATGAAGATGAAAATGTTGAAGAAGAACCGACTGCGGGAGCTAAAAAAATATACGATTTGTTGGATTCTGCAAAGAGGCCATTGTGGGACGGATGTAAAAGCGGAACCGAACTTTCAGTAACCGCCGAATACATAACTGTGAAATCAAAATTCAACCTTACGGAAACTGCATTTACAGCAGTTGTACAAGCTGCAAAATGACACATGCCACCCAATAATCTGATGTGCGATAGTCATTATAAAGTAAAAAAATTGATGTCCGCTTTCGGTCTACCATACGAGAAGATAGATGCATGTGTGAAAGGTTGCATGTTGTATTGGAAAGACGACGTTGACCTCAGAAAATGCAAAATATGTAACGAAGAAAGATACAAACCAAGAAAGAAGAACGGGAAAGAAGTCCCGTACAGGAGAATGCATTATTTACCCATCACTCCCAGACTTCAAAGACTATATGCATCTTCTGCTACGGCCTGTCATATGCGATGACATAGTGTGAGAACAGCGGAAGAAGGAACTTTGATACATCCATCCGACGGTGAAGCATGGAAACATTTCGATAAGACTTATCCCGCATTTACTGCAAAAAGCCGTAATGTCAGACTTGGTTTATGTACAGATGGATTTTCACCATTTTCACAGTTTGGTAGTAAATATTCATCCTGGCCAATTATCGTTACTCCGTATAATTTACCTCCATGGATGTGTATGACGACACCATATATGTTTCTTACCACTGTCGTTCCCGACCCTCATGATCCAACCCAAGGAATTGATGTTTATTTACAACCATTGATCGAAGAGTTGAAGAAACTATGGAATGAAGGAGTCGAAACTTATGATGTATCAACGAATTTTTTTTTCCGGTTATTCGCTTCTTTGTTATGGACGATTAATGATTTTTCTGCATACGGGATGCTTTCTGGTTGGAGTATCGCCGGTCGTCTAGCATGCCCTTATTGTATGGAAGAAATACGAGCATTTTCGTTACGATATGGGAAGAAAGTTTCGTGGTTTGACTGTCATCGGTGTTTTCTTCATCCCAATCATAGTTTTAGAAGAGATAAGAAAATTTTCATAGCTAACAGAGAAGAGAATCTGAAACCACCTAATTACATGCCAACTGGAATATACGTGATAATTTATCTTAATTTGTAGGAGTTATCTGCTCGGAACCGGGCAAACAGGAATAAAAATTCTGCATTGCACCGTGGTGACTCCAAATCCTTTCAGGAGCATAAGAGAGAGCTGGTAATTAAATTTATAAACTGTGTTTACATTTTATTACAATACTTTATAAGCAGATTAGCAATAATATTTATATATTTTCAGGCAGCGAGATACAACCGCGAGCCCACTATGGCCGAGCTGTTCAAGGCCACGCATGCCGTGGAGAGGACTGATGAAGAGGGAAATGTTTCGTACGATTGGACGGATGACAAATCACAATCCGTAATGGTAAATTAATTTACTGTTAATAACAATATTTTGTCTTATTTTATTTTCAAATTTTGAAATTCTGGATAAAAAAGCTTTTTTTGCCGGTTGTACATAATACGTCAATTCTAAAACTTGTGTTAAGACGCTGTAAAAATCTTTTATATGCTCATCTGGATCATCACTGCTTTTGACAAAATACACCACTATTATATGTAAATTTTTCAACACCATAATCCTTGGTGTTGAATTTAAATCCATTGATTAAGAATATTGGATAAGTCTTGACATTTATTTTTGGTCCAAGCACAAGATGTTGTAATCCTTCATCAATGAAGTTGTTTCTTGGATCATAAACGTATTCGAAAACCATTTAGAAAATTCCTTACCAAGATCACCAGATGGATGCTGTGATTCATAAATGCTGTGGATATATATGTGCTATATGTTACATTACGATTAAAATGTAATTATCATTGAAATAGATAAGAATTTATGGTTACCTAACAAATGGTGCAACTTTAGCACAATTAAGAAGAACATATATGTGTGTTATATGTTGATCTCTATCGTATAATAATATTTCCACACATTTCTCAACAGGTCAGTCATGTCTAAAAATAGACAACATTGTTTACGAATAATCTTCTTCAATGGCTACATCATTACGAGGGCCAGTTACAAATGATAAGTTCACATGGTCACTGAAGTAATGAGAGAAAAAGAATGAAGCTTCTTCTTCAAGATATGATTTGTAAATTGAACCTTCAACTCGTGCTTTCTGTCTAATTTTTCCCCCAAATGATTTAAGTACCTATTACAAAATTAATTCAATTTAAATGCATTTACGTAAATCTGAATTTTAAACTAACAACAATTTTACGAATATTTACTATTACCTCTCAAATGGATACATCCATCCATATTGCACAGGACCTCGAAGAAGAGCTTCGGATGGAAGATGAATAGGTAATTACTCCATTACATTAAAGAAACTTGGCGGAAATATTTTCTCCAGTTTGCATAGCACTATAGGGATTTTTACTTCAAGTTTACGTATACAGTCGATTTTTAACGTTGTCGAACAAAGCTTTTTAAAGAATAGACTTAGTTCTGTTATAATACTCCACACTTTCATGAGTAACAGTTCTTCGAAAACAACCGGTAATAAATATTCCATCATGATTTAACAATCGTAACTTTTTATCCCACTCGATTTACTGTTTTTAAAGTCAACACCTCTACGAAGATTAAAGGACATCCCATCCGGGCAATTTAGTCCTTCCATCCATTTTAGCACGAGTTTTATTTGTTTATTGTCTAACTCATAGCATGATTTGGGTTTTTTTATTGTCATCGGGCTTCATATGAAGTTCAGGACGTTTACAAAAGTGTGCTATATCTAGTCTTGAATTCAGATGTCCTTAGTTTTCCCTTTAATATTCATAATTGCATTAAACACATTATCAATCACGTTTTTTTATTCTGCATCACGTCAATATTATGTCGTGTAGGAGGTTTTTTCAATAAGGTAACTCCCAAAATATACTTTGTTTGCACCAACTATGAATGTCCGCTTTACCTGGAATTTCAGTCCGTATTCCAGTTTCATGTATCTTCGGATAGTCCTTTACAATTTCATATATTTCTTCGCTTGGCCAAATCTTTGGTGGTTGCATTTTCTCTTCTCTATTAGCTTTAAAGTTATTTTTCACTTCTAAAAGTATGATTGGGATGGAAAAAAAACACCGATGATGATCAAACCAAGAAATTTTCCTTCCATGCTGTAAAGAAAATGATCTTGTTTCTTCCATGCAATTAGGACAGGCTAGATGACCGGCCGTACTCCAACCTGAAAGCATCCCATATGCAGAAAAATCACTAATAATCCATAATAAAGAAGCGAACATATGAAAATTCCATTTTTTTGAAATGTCGTGTGTTTCAACACCTTCAAGCCACAATGTTTTCAGCTCTCCGATTAATGGTTGTAGATAAATATCGATTCCTTATGTCGGATTATCAGGGCCAGGGACGACAATAGTGAGAAACATGTATGGAGTTTTCATACACTTCCACGGAGGTAAATTATAAGGAGTAACAATAACAGGCCAAGATGAATATTTACTACCAAACTGAGAGAATAACGAAAACCCATTCGTACATAAACCAAGTCCGACGTTACGGCTCTCTGCAGCAAATGTGGGATATGTCTTATCAAAACTTTTCCATGCTTCTCCATCGGATGGATGTGTCAAAGTTCCCTCTGTCTATCTTCTCACGCTGTGTCATTGCATATGACATGCCGTGTTCGAAGATGCATATAATCTTTGTAGTCTAAGTGTAATTGGTAAATAAAGCATTCACTTGTATGGAACTTCCTTTCCTTTCTTTTTTCTTGGTTTATACCTTTTCTTTTTACATATTTTGCAGTTTCTAAGATTAATGTCATCTTTCCAATACAACATGCAGCCTTTTATACATGTATCTATTTTTTGGTAAGGCAGACCGAAAGCCGACATAAGTGTTTTCACTTTATAATGACTGCCACACATCAAATTATTGGGTGACATATACCGTTTTGCAGCTTTTACAACTTCTATATATCCAGCTTTTGTAAAGTTGAATTTTGATTTCAAAATGATGTATTCAACGGTTACTGATAATTCGGTCCCACTTTTACAACCATCCCACAGCGGTCTCTTAGCGGCATCCAATAAATCATAAAAAAAAAATTCTTCCATATTCGGTTCTTTTTCGACATTAACATCTTCATCGTCAACTCGAATGATAGGAAACATTGATCGTGCTGCATCTCCCGCCATACCTTCTATTAGATTCGTCATAACAATATCGACCTTTGACGCAACAGGATCTGCTATAAGTGCAACAAGTTCTCCATGACGATCTTATAAATAAAAATTTGGCACAAATCCAGATTTATACAAATGTACTTTAACTGTATCTGGTTTCCAATGCTTCATTTGTTTATACTCACTAAAGGGCAACGAAGTTCTTCATTATTTTGATTATTAGATATTGCGAATCTAATAAATTCGTATGCACCATTGTAGAAATGTTCTTTCATGGAACCTTTTATTTCGGTTCTGACTTCATACATCCATGTACGGTCGACAAAATAATTGAATATTGTTTTAATTTAAAAAATAGGTTAGTAATTTCAACAACACTTCACTTCTATTCTATGCACAACTTCTCTTCCAAGTGATATATTGTTGTTGTTTTATTTTCTAAAATAATGTAAAACCTATTAGGACTAAAGGCTTCACACACCACACTTCTGTCTACTTTCGACAACATTTCAGTTCACTTCTCATCTACGCATAACTTGCATCAAAGGGGATTATTTTCGTCGTTGTATTTTCTAAAATAAATTAAAATCTTTTGGGACTAAAGGATTTAGTTTATGGTTGTTGTATTTGTTATAATAATACTTAACGCTTATTTTCAAATCAATATTACATTCATTTCAAAATTTGTTAGATAATCGATTTTAGTACAATATTTGTTCTTGTATGTAAATTTCATAGCTTTTTATACAATCAATTTGAGTACATTATTTGTTGTTGTTATTTTCATTTTTTAACTTATTGGAAAATCGATTTCAGCGGCATATTTCTTCTAGTTATCTTCGTTCCTTAAATTTCAAGAAAATCAATTTGAGTAAAGTATTTGTTCTTGTCATATTCGTTTCTTAACTTTTTTAGAAAATCAATTTAAGTACGATATTTGTTGTTTTCATATTTATTTCTTGATTTTTTCTACAGAATCGATTTCGATAGAATATTTTTGTTGTTATATTCGTTACTTAACTTTTTACAAAATTGATTTTAGTACAATATTCGTTGTTGTTATCTTCATTTCTTATACAAAATTGATTTAATTATAATTTTCTTAACGTTTTATTTCCTAAATTATATGCTTTACAACGTATTTTCAAATTATTTTACCAAATAAAGTTTTAATTTACAGGTTTTGTAAGCTAAAATTAGAAGTTGCACTAATAATAACAAAGTAAAATAAATTAATTTTATACATTAATTAATTGTACATTAATTTTCACGTAAACTGCAACAAACATCGCTTTCCATTATAACAAACATTCGCGTAAACTTATCAATAAGCATATTAATCATTAATACTAATTTTCAAATACTAAATTAAACCTAAATTTTAATTAGAAATCAAACAATCAAACCACTTACTAACATCTTCAAATCAACTAACACACTATTATCATCAACTAATACATAATAATCATCAATTTCAAATTAATAATCAACTACCTTTCTAAATTAGGTTTTAATTTTATCCCCAAATCAACTAATAAACTATACTGTAGGATCGATTTCACCCTAGAGGGGGGGTGAATAGGGTGATGATATTAATTATAAAAAAAATTAATTGCGGAAGCTTTTAAAATAATTTCAAAACAGATCACAGAACAATAGCAGCATAGATAATAGCAGAATAATAAATGCAGAAATAGAACGACACAGAATTTACCCAGCTTCGGCAAAACCCTGCCTACGTGCTGCCCCCAAGGTTTCTACTAGAAATTAGATAGTCAGACGCTTACACACGTAAACTCGCGACACCCGCTATCGACTATACCTAACTCTATGCTCAAAACCCTGCCACAACCCAGCCACTGAGTTGCGAATTCTCAAACTACGCCACGTAGTTTGTCCCCTAGTCACATGACTAGAAATTTCAACGGTTTAAAAATTAAATTACAAAATAAAAAAAATTTAAATTAAAAATAACCATATTTTTAAAAATTAAAAAACACTTAAGAGAAAAACTCTTTAAAAAAACAGGCCGACCCTCTTTTATAATTTAACACGTTCCACTTTCGTTCGTTTATATGAAGATGGCGGTTGTTCCTCTTGCAACTAAATTAGGGCTTCGTCCTTTGATTCCAAATTAGGGTTTCGCGAAGAGCCTGACTTATGTTGATTGATTGCATGGATAATCGCGTGTAAGCCTTGATCGATCATTTTCCTTCTTGCTCACTCGGCTGCTTCGTTGATCGAGTTCTTTCCTTGCTTCGGTATGTAATTTATGCTTTTTGTGCTTTAGTGTTTTCGTACTTGAACTCGATGGTTTTGAAATTGCCGACGATGATTGTTTATATAGGGTTTGTAACCCTTAGTTTCGTTCATACAAAATACGTTTGAATTTGTCTTGGCCGATTGATGTTGCATGGATGCTCGTGATTATTCCTGACTTGTTCGTGATCGTGTATTCTTCGTTACTTGATGGTCATGGCTTTGATTTTGAAATTGCGATATATTTGGTCAAAACAGAATTTTGATTTCTTTTCGTGATGACCACGGCTTCGACTCCGTTCCTTTTTCTGTTGACTTGTTTGATTAAAAACACGGCTTTGACTTGGTTACACACGGCTATGTACATGAATTTTTGTATCACTGTAACCTGTACTGTTGTCTGACCTTTGTTGCCTCTGTTCATTTTTTTGCTCGGCTAGATCACTTGTTGGCATTTGGTTGTAGTTGGTCTTGTTGTAGTTTGGATTTTTTTACATGTATATAGTTGTGTAGCTTCACTTGCATTTGTATTCTGATTCATCCTTCGAGTCAGTGAACATTTGTGGCTGCACTTCAGTCATCCCTTCTGTTTGCTTTGGCTTCATTGACCTCGGCCATGTGTTCATCTGAGTGTTGTTAGCTTTGTTTTTGTTGACCACACATGTTTATGACCACCGGTTCATTGTTTCATTTGGTTACTGGGTATCTTGTGGCTTTGTTCATCATTGTGTATTGACTGCAGCTCCATGACTTCGACTGTTTGCATTACATCACCACTGTTGGATTGATGTTCTTCATGTTGTTTGGTGCATTGTTGTTTGCTGAACTAGTCTGCAATGGTTGTACACTTGCGGTCTTCTCGACTCTGGTTGCATTCCACATTGAACTGCATACTTGTAGTATATTGATCGTCTACACCTTGTCCTGAAGTGTTTGCTGTGTTCATTTGATTGTTGTGCACTGAATTTGCTTCGAGTCTTGTTCCTGGTTAAATTCATTGCTGAGTTATTTCACTGGTGCATTGCCTTTGTGGTCTTCATGTTCATGTGTGTCTGGTCATGTGTTCTTTGATTTGTACATTTTTGTGTTCATCCCTGAGTACTTTTCGACCTGCTGTTTGCACACTGCTTCCATTGTTCTGGTTGACTTGACTTGATGCTGGTTTCATGACCTGATGTACTTGGTATGCACTGCATATTTTGTTTGCATCTTTTCTGGTCTTTCCTTTGTTGGTTTGTGATGCACTTGTTTTGTACTTCATTGTACTGCATATTGATCACCATCTTGCTTGCATGCTTGAAGTCGTAGCCTGTACAACTGCCCTGTGTTGAATCCAGCTAATAGCTCGGGTTTGACCTTGTGCGCGTGTTGTGATTTTATTTATATTGATTTGAGTTGAACCCGACTTTTCATTTGGGTTTGACCTGTGCCCACCTGTCCCTGTAAATCAATCAAGTGTATATTTCGATGTGCATGGCCTTGTGGCATATACAGTGATACACTGTGTATGTCACAAGCTGTTCGTGTATGATGAATTCAAATTTAAATGATGACGAACAACCCAAATAACTGAGGCAGATATTATTTTCAAAAATTCACATTTTATTTTATATTGCAAAAATATTTCTTTTTCAATTTTACTGCGTTAGTGAATATTTTTGTAGATTGCTCAGATGCTGGATTCTAACTGGAATGAAGTTGAAGATAAAATACGAATTGAGTGAATGAGTGATGTGTAGTGAGGTTAAATGTAAATATGAAATTGTGATGTATTTGTAATCAAAATTGTATATGTATAGTGAGAGCTTGAATTTGTACTATTCAAAATTGTAATAAATATTTGTTTGAATAAAATTTCTGTTTGAATTCAAATTCTGTGTTATTTAATTTTATTCAGCAAATATTTATTTAATCTATGAAAAATAAAATAGTATATTAACAAATACATTTAAACGAATGTATATATGTTTATTATCATCAAACAAAAATTATATAAGCGCATATTCAACAATCTCCCCCTTTTGATGATAACAAACATATATTTAAGATTTTGAATATGTTAAATGTATTTGATCATTGATATGCTCTAATTGCTCCCCCTATTTAAATGCTTCCTCTCTACACAAAGCTCCCCCTACAAATATGCATACAATTAAATAATATGCAAATGAGTCTAGATGCAAATGGAAAATATTTGACCTTTGCTTGATTTTATTTGACAAAATCTTAACTTTTCTCTCCCCCTTTTGTTATCAGCAAAAGAATAATAGTGTTAGAGAAAATAGAGATAAGGTGATCGATATTAATTCAACATTAAAACTCAATTGAATATAAATATTAAATTTCAATAAAAAATCAAACAAAAATCATAAATATTTTGTTAGACGCATATTCCACTTTTAGAATGATGGGAATGATGTCATCATATAAAACCATACAGTTGTGTCTATTTGTGGTATATTTATATCAGGAATTTGAATATCTACTAACCATGCATAACCGTTAGGACTTTTAAATGAGAGTGAATATTTTGGTATTTATTTATTATTATTTTTACTATATAAATTTTTTTATTATTTAAAAAAATGTAAAAATGAATAACAAACGACTCCTGTTTAAAGTACCACATATCGACAAACTATATAGAATTTTGATGAGTGATGGTCGCTAGAAATATGATAGAGATAGAGATGGTCATGGAATTTTTACCAACAAAAAGTTTTATAACTCTTGTTTAAATTTCTAAAGAAATTTACTAATTATACCGTCTCGAGTTATAATATATAATAAATATCAACACTCATCACTTTTTCAATCACTATTTTTCTTTTCGATAATTATTAAGGAGTCAGATTGGTCAAAATAGTCATTTAAAATCAAATTCAAAAATAATTATGAAATCAATTTTTCAAAATGAATAATCTGAAAATATGGTCAAAAATGATTTTCTCGAGGGGGTTTTATAAGAAAAATTTCTGCTATTTGAAAAATATTTGAATTGAAAAATATGCAGATATTTTCTTTGAAAGAATGATGCAGTTACTAAATGTCTCAACAAAAATCACGTTCAACCAGTAATTTTTCTATCAACTAGATTACCAGTGTAATCTGCATCTGAATTTCTTTCACTCAAAATTATCATTAATTGAATTCGATTGACCAAACCATGAAGTGTGCACCAAAAATTTCAAACTCAATTTTAACAGCATTTTAAGTGACATTCTTTTGAATTTGAATTGAAGCCGTGTAAACAATCAATAACCGTGAATACAGAGTTAGCCGTATTATAAGCAATTGTATTATCATCCGACAAAACACTATTATTAATCCAAATTAATATATATGAAGTAATTCAAAGAATCTAGAGAATTTTATAGTGTTTTGGCATAAGAATATAATTTGGCCAACTATGTTGAATAAGTCAAAATCATCATCTTTTCATCATCTCATTATTGGCTGATTTAATTCAGAATACGGTGCAGATTATCACATTTAATATATCGTTCAAATCATACCATTACCTGTTTTACCTTTACGATATTTTTCGTTGTTGTCCATTGTGATTCTGTCACCTTTATACTAGGCTAAGGAACTTTGCTTTATTGCCCATTGTGTCCTTGGAACAGCCAAAATCCAGAGAACACTGTTGTTGTTCCTTAGCCTTCCACCACACCTACACGGGAAAAGATTTATGTGACCTATTTGTTTTCATAGGTCCATGGTTGTTAGTGGCAGAATATTTAGAAAAATAATTTTGTGGAGACCCAAAACCATTTATAATTGTTCCCTTCGGCACCCAAATTTGTTTGATTTTGAGAGATTTTATATTTGTGCCTTTTGGAACCCAAATTGGTATAGTTTTCACATGTTTGGGTCTATACCAACAATTATTGTGATTGTGTCCATGTTTTCTACAAATTGTGCACATTGAATTTTCTTGATTCATCTTGTTTTCAACAATTTTAGATTGATTATATCCAAGTCCTTTTCTAACCGTATTAACAGTTTGCTTTCCTAATAGAATATTCAACGATTTTTCACTTTTTGAAAATTTATCTAAAGTCGTTGACAATTGTTGGACTTGTGTTTTGAGAGATTCATTTTCGTTCAATAATTGTGTGCACTTTTTAATAGAATTTTCTCTCCTAGTATTTTCATTTTCTTTCAAAATCAGAATTTCATTTTCAAGTAATTTTATAATCATTTCTGATTTTTTAATTTCTTCTTCATATGTTGGACACTTATCACGCTTAGGGATCCTACTTTGATAGGTTTCAACTAATTGGTCAAGTTGTTCATTTAATTCTATCAAAGTGTCTTTTTGTGATTCAAGTTTAGCATATTTTTTCCTAAGTCGTTCAAAACAGCCATTTAGTTCGTGGAAATAAATAAGTAATTCAGAGTGAGTAAGTTTTGATACCTCGCTTGGCTCGTCATCGTCGCTATCAGTTATATTCCCTTGAAGGCACATATCTGCTTTCTCACTCTCACTGCTAGAACTTTGAATATCTTCATCACTTGTATTCCACATGGCTGCAAAACTTTTCCTTTTTGATTTCTTTTTAAAGTCGCGTTGATTTTGAGGACAATTGGTCTTGATGTGTCCGAGTTGGTTGCACTTATGACAGATGATCTTCTGTTCTTCTGGATTGTCCAATATTTTATTTATTCTGCTTTTCAATTTTCGATTTAGAGCTGGATTTCCGTATTTGTAATTCCACCTTTTGACTTTCTTTATTATCAGCTCCAATTCTACTGATCCATCGTCATCGTCATCGTCATCACTTTCAGTTGTTCCTTTGAGAGCTATTGATTTCTTTCGAGTATCTCCTCCTTTACACTCTTCCTTGAATTTCATTTCTAGCTCATAAGTGGTGAGATTTCCGATGAGTTCTTCAACTTTCATTTGTTTTAAATCTTTCGATTCTTGAATGGAAGTCACCTTTGCTTCAAATTTTCGTGGAAGGACTCTGAGGATTTTTCGGACTATCTCCAACTCTGTGTATGATTTTCCAAGAGCTTTTGATTTGTAAACGATATTGGAAAGTCGTCCATGCATCTCTTTGACATTTTCTTCCTTCGCCATTATGAAGTTCTCGTATTTACTGCTTAGCATGGCAAGGCGAGATTCTTTCACTTGAGATGTTCCTTCGTGAGTCACTTCTAGTGTGTGCCATATTTCCTGTGCAGTTAGACAATGTGAGACACGATTAAATTCAAATTGATTCAATGAACAGATAATAGAATTCATAGCTTTAGCATTAGTTTGTAATTTATTTTCTAGTTCTGTCCATTGTTCCTTTGGTTTCTCTAATTCTTGATTATCTACAGTTATAGTTGGTGCTCTATAACCTGTCTCAACAATATTCCAAGCGTCAATGGTTTTCAGAAAAATTTCCATTCCATTTTTCCAATAAGCATATTCACCATTGAACATTGGTGATCTAACTATGGACTGACCCTCAACAAAAGCAGTATTAAAAGAAACCATTTTAAAAATTCAACTTTTTAAAAACAAAAATTGGTTTTTGTAAAATCAAATTTTTTAAAACAAAAACGGCTTTTGTTCTTAGCTCCGATACCACTTGTAGGATCGATTTCACCCTAGAAGGGGGGGTTGAATAGGGTGATGATATTAATTATAAAAAAAATTAATTGCGCAAGCTTTGAAAATAATTTCAACACAGATCATAGAACAATAGCAGCACAGATAATAGCAGAATAATAAATGCAGAAATAGAACGACACAGAATTTACCCAGCTTCGGCAAAACCCTGCCTACGTGCTGCCCCCAAGGTTTCTACTAGAAATTAGATAGTCAGACGCTTACACACGTAAACTCGCGACACCCTCTATCGACTAAACCTAACTCTATGCTCAAAACCTGCCACAACTCAGCCACTGAGTTGCGAATTCTCAAACTACGCCACATAGTTTGTCCCCTAGTCACACGACTAGAAATTTCAACGGTTTAAAAATGAAATTACAAATTAAAAACAATTTAAATTAAAAATAACCCTATTTTAAAAAATTAAAAAACCCTTAAGAGAAAAACACTTTAAAAACAGGCCGACCCTCTTTTATAATTTAACACGTTCCACTTTCGTTCGTTTATATGAAGATGGCGGTTGTTCCTCTTGCAACTAAATTAGGGCTTCGTCCTTTGATTCCAAATTAGGGTTTCGCGAAGAGCCTGACTTATGTTGATCGATTGCGTGGATAATCACGTCTAAGCCTTGATCGATCGTTTTCCTTGTTGCTCACTTTGGCTGCTTCGTTGATCGAGTTCTTTCCTTGCTTCGGTATGTAATTTATGCTTTTTGTGCTTTAGTGTTTTCGTACTTGAACTCGATGGTTTTGAAATTGCCGATGATGATTGTTTATATAGGGTTTGTAACCCTTGAGTTTCGTTCGTACAAAATATGTTTGAATTTGTCTTGGCCGATTGATGTGGCTTGGATGCTCGTGATTATTCCTGACTTGTTCGTAATCGTATATTCTTCGTTACTTGATGGTCACGGCTTTGATTTTGAAATTGCGATATATTTGGTCAAAACGGAATTTTGATTTCTTTTCGTGATGACCACGGCTTCGACTCCGTTCCTTTTTCTGTTGACTTGTTTGATTAAAAACACGGCTTTGACTTGGTTACACATGGCTATGTACATGAATTTTTGTATCACTGTAACCTGTACTGTTGCTTGACCTTTGTTGCCTCTGTTCATTTTTTTGCTCGGCTAGATCACTTGTTGGCATTTGGTTGTAGTTGGTCTTGTTGCATTTTTGCTTTGTGTACATGTATATAGTTGTGTAGCTTCACTTGCATTTGTATTCTGATTCATCCTTTGAGTCAGTGGACACTTATGGCTGCACTTCAGTCATCCCTTCTATTTGCTTTGGCTTCATTGACCTCGGCCATGTGTTCATCTGAGTGTTCTTAGCTTTGTGTTTGTTGACCACACATGTTTATGGCCACTGGTTCATTGTTTCATTTGGTTACTGGGTATCTTGTGGCTTTGTTCATCATTGTGAATTGACTGCAGCTCCATGACTTCGACTGTTTGCATTACATTACCATTGTTGGATTGATGTTCTTCATGTTGTTTGGTGCATTGTTGTTTGCTGAACTAGTCTGCAATGGTTGTACACTTGCGGTCTTCTCGACTCTGGTTTCATTCCACATTGAACTGCATACTTGTAGTATATTGATCGTCTGCACCTTGTCCTGAAGTGTTTGCTGTGTTCATTTGATTGTTGTGCACTGAGTTTGCTTCGAGTCTTGTTCCTGGTTAAATTCATTGCTGAGTTGTTTCACTGGTGCATTGCCTTTGTGGTCTTCATGTTCATGTGTGTCCGGTCATGTGTTCTTTGATTTGTACATTTTTGTGTTCATCCCTGAGTACTTTTCGACCTGCTGTTTGCACACTGCTTCCATTGTTCTGGTTGACTTGACTTGATGCTGGTTTCATGACCTGATGTACTTGAGTATGCACTGCATATTTTGTTTGCATCTTTTCTGGTCTTTCCTTTGTTGGTTTGTGATGCACTTGTTTTGTACTTCACTGTACTGCATATTGATCAACATCTTGCTTGCATGCTTGAAGTCGTAGCCTGTACAACTGCACTGTGTTGAATCCAGCTAATAGCTCAGGTTTGACCTTGTGCGCGTGCTATGATTTTATTTATATTGCATTTGAGTTGAACCCGGATTTTCATTTGGGTTTGACCTGTGCTCACCTGTCCCTGTAAATCAATCAAGTGTATATTTCGATGTGCATGGCCTTGTGGCATATACAGTGATACACTGTGTATGTCACAAGCTGTTCGTGTATGATGAATTCAAATTTAAATGATGACGAACAACCCAAATAACTGAGGCAAATATTATTTTCAAAAATTCACATTTTATTTTATATTGCAAAAATATTTCTTTTTCAATTTTACTGCGTTACTGAATATTTTTGCAGATTGCTCAGATGCTGAATTCTAACTGGAATGAAGTTGAAGATAAAATACAAATTGAGTGAATGAGTGATTTGTAGTGAGGTTAAATGTAAATATGAAATTGTGATGTACTTGTAATCAAAATTGTATATGTATAGTGAGAGCATGAATTTGTACTATTCGAAATTGTAATAAATATTTGTTTGAATAAAATTTCTGTTTGAATTCAAATTCTGTGTTATTTAATTTTATTCAGCAAATATTTATTTAATCTATGAAAAATAAAATAGTATATTAACAAATACATTTAAACGAATGTATATATGTTTATTATCATCAAACAAAAATCATATAAGCGCATATTCAACATATACCATCATCTAATAACAACTAATCTAACATATTCATACCAAAATTACTAAATTTTGCATGCATAGGATTTAAGACAATATACCTCAAAAAATGAAGCCAAATAGAAGAAGGAAGGAGTGCGCAACGAGAAGAGCTCGTCGGTGTCGGCTAGAGGCGGCTGGAGTTGGATGGGGGAGAAATTGGGAAGAAGAGAGAAAAGGTGAGAAAGGGAAAATGAATTACTGAAGTCTTTTGTTCGTAGGTTATATCCAGGAAGGCGATGGCTAGTGACGACCGCATTTTTAGCCGTCACCAGCTATCGCCATGATCGGTTGCAAATCGAAGCCGTTCTAGTAGTGAAACCTATTTTTTCAGATTTTCAATTTTTTTGGAATGACAGGTTGTAAAAGAATGTAATAACTTTGTTTATACTTTAAAATATTATTTAAAATGTTTAGGAAAACATTCATGTTTTGAAAAATATAAATATACTAATAATAATAAGAATTTAATTTAAATTTGAATAAGAAATAATAGATGTGAAATGGAAGGATTGGTTTAAGTGTGAAAGTTAATTAAAGTACATGATCATCCTAACAACCACCATCATTTTTATGTGCTTGGTACCATGGAGGCTTGGAAATGATGTGAAAGTTGAAATTTAGATTTAAGGGCATTTCCTTTTGCCTTCTTTATTTTATTATACTGTATACATAAATGTGTGTGTGTGTTATTTCATCTTATGTGTGCATCTTCTGTTCTACATTTTATTTTGTACTTCATCTTCTTAACTCCATATTTTATCTTCTCTACTTTTTTTAATTTGGGAAAAAAATCACTCCTTTTTAACTCAAAAGTTGTTGCTTTACCAAAAATCAAAACTTTAAAACTTAAGTTTGGATCGGCATTGCAAATAAATTGTGGAAGGTGAGGTCTCTACTCTTGTTTAAAATATTTTGTGAAATGAATGTTGTGGAAATCTATTTCTAGCTTGGTTGTGATTTTCAAATGTCTCTCATGTTTCAAATAATTGTTTAAAATCATATTTTCGATTTGCAATGGAAAAAATGGCTTGTTGTAAGTTGATCAAACATAGGAGTATAAGCACTGTTTCAAACTCTTCCTATATTCTTTCTCATGTTCTTTTTAAAAATTGAGATATCATCTTCATATCATAATTCAAAAATAAATATCTCACAAATCATAGGGAATTAGAAAATGCGACTAACTTTAAAGTTATTTAACTTAGTTCGTAGTTTATTTTAAAAACAATAGTTCATCATTTCATCGAGTAGGGTGGTAGAGTTTGCTCAATTACAGTAAGAGATCGTGTGGTGATGGTTTTTCGACCATCACAATCAACGAATGGAGTATAAAATCATGCTCATATTTGAAAAAAAGATTATTAGAGTTGTTCATGTGATTTTATGGGCTAGGTTTAGGTCGTGGCCTTGAGATGAACCATTTTCGGTCATTTGGAAAATTCAAGTGAGGCGGTGGTTTAGAGGAGGGATGACGGTGGCTGGAGCAACCTTGGGTCGAGGCAGAGGTGAGGCAGTGATCGTAGGTGGTGCGATGGACAGAGGCGACGTCCCGAGCTTAATCTAGGGTTTGACCTACTTTGTTAGATGGGTTTGGATTCTCGTGAGAAGTGGCGATGGGAGGCATCGAGTTCGAAAAGGGCTCAGTTGAAGGAGCATGGGTCGATGTGGCATCGTGTGGCTGCGGTGGTGTGAGTCCGGGCAGGGTGTGGTGGTGGGTCGAGTTTAGTTTGCGCGCACATGTTAAACCTGGACACATTCGTTTTTTGGGCTCAGTGGATGGAATTCGCTTGGGGTGGTTGGAGTTATCGGCGAAGGTGTCATTAGGACGGAGCGGTGAAGCAGCGTTTGTGGGTATGGTCAGTGCAGTGGTTAGAGGATGGTGGCGATGTGCAGGTGCACGCGTGCATGTGCTTGAATTGTGTTTTAGCTCCAGGAGTTTTATTTGGGAAGTTTGAATTTGTGAATTTATTTGGAAAGAATAAGCTTTGTGATGATTTGGGTTTGATGAGCTTTGGGCTTAGGAGGTAGGATGTGGGTGGTTGTTTGGTTTAAATTGATTTTTAGTTAGTAATTAACAAGTCTAAAACTTTAAAAAATTATAACACACCCTTACGAAGTCTATTTGATCCGTGGATTTTGAAGTTTGCTTTGTAACTTGTAGATCATATATGTATAATTATTTGACAGATTTGTTGAAGTGTAAACTATTGATAAATTAATGTCATAGAAAATAATTACGTCCTTAGGTATTTATATTTTATCGTCGACATTATATTAGCAGAATAAAACACCATTCTGCTATATTTAAATTATATAGATTTTTGGACATCTATTTAGCAGAATAAATCTCCGTTCTGCTATTTTATTAATATGGACATTTATTTATACGTAAGTTGACTTGGATAGATTATATGTTATTTGTCATTTCTTAATTATAAATTTTATTTATATATATGTTGCTTATATAAACATTAGTGGTATGATCTAGATTGTTAAACTGAAAATGAGTGGTAGCTTTCTTAAGAGCCATTTGGGGTCGCTAAGCTTATTTCCGAAAATTGAAAAGAAATGGATTCGAATTTATTTTAACTTCAAAATATTTTGAAGTAGAGTGTTTTCTATATCGAAATGGTTAAGTTAATATTATTTGAATAATAATAAAATTTAAAGTTGACTAATTGTTTAATAATGATGTTTTAAGTTAGTCAGTTATTTGTAAATAAAGTTCTTTTAAAGTTAATTAATTATTCTTTTAAAGTTATTTTAAAAGTTAATTAATTATTTTATTAATGACATTTTAAGTTATTAAATTATTTAATAATGATGTTTTTGAAATTTATTAATCATTTATTAAAAGTGGTTTGAGTTAATTAATCGTTTATTTAATAGTGATTAAGTTTATTAATTATTCATTATGGTGTATGAAAGTTAATTAATTATTTAATAACGATTTTTTGAACTAAATAAATTATTTATTAGGGAGGCTTTAAAGGCAATCAATTTATTTAATAAAAGAAGTGTTTAAAGTAATAAATTGTTTTATAAAGATAATTATTTTTGATAAAAGGTTGTTAAAATTAAAAGTTGGAAAGAGACCTTGAAATTTGGAAAAGGATTTTGGATTTATTTATGAAAAATCAAGTTTATGAAATTAATAATTAATTCTTCTTAATTATGGTGGTATGGAAATTTCTATACTTAACACCGAAGGATAAGTGGTTTGGATATATAGTAAACAGTGTTTGGATGACATTATTTTGATTCGTTTAATATGAGTTTGAGATAAGAAATCTTTCCTAAATACTTTGTGAACCTTATACCAAGTATGTGGTAAAGTTTTCCAAGTATAGAAAGTAAAATGGTTTGAGAATATACTTATGCCAATGAGATAAGTATACGTATAATTTTCGGTACATAATTGAAGTGTTTTACTTAATGAAGATTAATTAAAAGAGGCATAGTGGATTCCACGGGAATTAAATCTATGTTTGATTGTTTGTTTATTTGATAGTTAAATAATTGACTATCAAATCTGGATCCATTTTTCACTTTAGAAATTGCTGGGAGAAAACACGAGAATTATATGGTATAGTTATCCTCGGTGATGCTATACTGTGCGTATAAACTCATATGTTTTTCTAGGACAAATGATAAGGAAATCTGTCCACTAAAATGGTTAGAAGGTGATCTCCGGTTTTATGTACTGTCTGTATATTTTTGAAAGAATCGGAATTGAGTTTACCGGGGCTATCAAACGTTGGTTTGAAGAGACCGAGATCGGATAAGTATGCGTTATCCGAAAACCACTTCGAACCAACTCAAGCATTCGAACTGAAGACATCTTTAAGATGATGAAATCAAAGAAAGAGCCCTTTGAAATGCAAAGACTACTTTATACTAATCTCGATGGTGATTCAAAAGGATGTAGTTGTAGTAGTGCCTTCAGTTTCTTCATATCCTAAACAACTTATATGGACGAATGTTGGCGTTGCATTGTCGCTTTGAGGGCGATGTTAGCATTTCAAGTGGGATTGCTATATAAAATGGTAAAATGTAGGCTCAAGCCTCAGCAACCAAGAATGTGTAAAACATGAGATACACTTCAGGGCTATGTGGGTCGCACCTATTAGGGTATTATCATCACCCTTCGCGATATATATATATATATATATATGTATGTATGTATGTATGTATGTTTGTATGTATGTATTTATGTATGTATGTATGTATGTATGTATGTATGTATGTATGGATTTGGTTGTGCATGAAAGCTTTCGGGTAAAGGTTGCAAAGCAAATGAAGTGATGAAATATTCGGTACTATCTAGTAAGGGAGTAGGCCAGTCTTGATTTGCAGAGAGTCCATATGATGCCCTCGGTATAGTTTTATTAAGGTGTACTGTGGCATGCGGTACCCTAGTAGCCCTGTCATTGTATGGAATCCATTCTCCAGTAAGTGTCGTACGGACTTAGTTGTGACAAACTATGCTGGAATGTAAGATGCAAGCATTCCAACTATATTCATGATTTATTTTTGACCCTAGAAATTATTGTAATATCATAGGATTTTCTATAAAAAATGGTTTGGTTATCGTAAGGTAAAAACTTATTTGTGTTTATGTACAGCGTGGTCTTATGTGACACCTTTATTTTAAAAGGTTTTATATGATATAATAACTCTTTATGACTTGAGTTTCTTACACCGGTTTACTAGACCGATCCGAGTGTTAATTTCTTATAATACTCGGACCTGACCCAAATATTTTTTTAAAGTTGGGTTTGGATGCTTGGAGCTTCAGGAGACATGCTGGATGCTTCTAAGACGTATTTTCCATGTTTTATTTCTGTTATGCTTCTTGTTTGTTTATTAGTATTTGTAAGCACATGATGTTATAACTGTCCAGGATGATGATAGGTTTGACTCCGATATTGTTCAAATATTAAAGATCTTCATTTGTAATGATAATTTGGATATTATATATTACTCGTCTCGTTGTGAGATTCTATTCTGTCTTTTATTTTCTTTCATCCAAACAGTTTGTCTTTCCATTACTTAGATACCTGGCACATGACATTCTAAGAATCGAAAAGGTAGGTCGTTACAGTTGATATCTAAGCTTAAGGTTAAAATGAGAACCTTGACCCTGGTGGGGTAAACTCAGTAAGGATAGTGTAAATGACACCCTAGAATGAGTTTGAGCGCATATACATATATACATTTACACACACACACACACACACACATATATATATATACATACATACATATATATATATGCGTATATTTGTTAGTGCTATAAAAATGTTCTATATTGTGTTGATTGGTATGTTGAGTAGCTTATGGATTCTGGTCGATGCATTTGATCAATGTTATCGGTAGGGATTTCTAAATATTTGAACAAGACAAAGCAACACAGTATTGTTTTTAAGTTGGTAAATGAAATAAATTTACCTATGATGATATTTGATATATAAAAGAATAATCTTCACAGTTCTGATATAGTTATTTTTTTTGTGATTGTTGTTAGGGAATAATGGTATTTGATTATCATCATTGATTGGTTGCTTACTTATCTCGGGTAGTTTGAGAGCATCTGTTCTTTAGTTGAATTAGATGCGAACACCTTGTAAATTCAGTTTCATGATTTGGCTATAAGGCGTTCGTCAATAAGTTTGGCTTAACTAGTTTACTTGGTTAAGAAGGATAACTAATAAAAGAAATTATGTTAAGGTGTAATTTACAAATTTTGTTAGGATATGAGGATGATTTTATAAATTTGTATGACGTGATTTATAAATTAAAGAGAATTTTTAAGAATTAAATTCCATCGGATTTGAAAAGGATTTCAAATGACCTTTGGAAAAAAATTAATGTATATTTTCTTCGGATAGCTCTAGAAAACGGCTCGATTAGTTTTGTGACAATCTGAATACGTGAACGTCGGATGTTTGCTTAGGCAAACATTGTAGTGCATTTAGTAAATTATTCCCTTTATCATTATGGGATCGATATGAGTTTGAATCCAAATGAAACTAAAACAAGGCTTAGTAAATAAAGTGCTTAGGCTATTTTATATGTTTATAAGATACATATATTCTATTGTTAAAAATTTAGCAGAGCTTGGTATGTGATTCTAAGGTTTCATGTTGTTTTGATTTTAGTATAGTGTTTAGAGTAATCATAGAAGATTTATTGAGGATGCCTAGTCAATTGCGTAGAAAGGCTAAGATGCAGGGGATTTCTGACCTTCCTATTTTCGATGAGGAAGGTGAGTTGGGGAAGAAGCGACAGCGGGTGAGGGAGAGGTTCTGCTGAGCCATGGCTAGACATGCCATGGAGATTCTTGGCCTCCAGAGATCATATGGAGAGGAGGAGGAGCCTTTGGAGGAGGAAGAGAGGGAGTCAGAGGATGATGATGATTTTTGGGAGATAGACAAGATTATTCCAAAGCACCCTGATGAGGAAGTGGTAGGTTTAGAAGAGGTAGGCTTGAAGGACAAACCTGAGGTGTTAGCAGAGTCTGGGGGTATGGCATGAATGAATGGTTCTCCGATGACAATATGGAGTCCATGGAGTTATCAAGTCCTCCTAAGGAGGACTCTAATGAGGAGAGCTTTCTTTGAGAGAGTCAAGGGTGATTCTGCTTAGTTAATCTTTTGTGATATTTGTATCATGTTATGATGTATTTGTAGTATCTGGATATTCTATGTATCTGTATTATGACTCTTAGTTTGATTGGGTATCTTAGTAGAGACTTTTTGCATGGATTAAGTATTCCTAGTATATATTGTTGACTTGTTCTAGTATGTTATGGTAATTCACCTTCTTTCAAAGCTTTCCTTTTTACGTAGCAAACAGTTAGTAATGGGTAAAAAGATACTGTTTAGCCTTGTTTTATTGGGTTTAGATTTTGGTGAAATTTCGAGTTGAAATTCTTTTAAGGGAGAAAGAATGTAATGATCCATAATTTTTTCGCTTTGATTTATGGATATTTAATATTCAATTAATGGTTTTAATAATTAAATAACCCTCTTTTAATTTATAACTAATGATAGAAAATTCATTTTTGAACTCCGTTTAGATAAACAGGTAGTTCGATAAAAAACTGAAAATGTGACCAAAACCTATTTTTCGGATTTTCAACTTTTTATTGAACGACAAGTAGTAAAAGATTGTAATACCTTTGTTTATACTTTAAAACAATATTTAAAATGTTTAATAAAACGTTTGTATTTTGAAAAATATAAGTAAACTAATAATAATATGAATATAATTTAAATTTGAATAAAAAATGATGGATGTGAAATGAAAGGATTTCTTAAGTGAGAAAGTTAATTAAGTACATGATCATCCTAATATCCACCATCATTTTCGTATGCTTGTACTATGGAGGCTTGGAAATGATTTGAGACTTGAAAATTTAGGTTTGAGGGAATTTTAGCCTTTTATCTCCTTTATTTTGTTATATATATATATATATATATATATCTGTATATGTATACGTATATATATAATTTCATCTTATACACACACACATCTTCCATTCTACATTTCATTTTTTGCTTCTTCTATCTTCTATACGTTTTTTAGTTTGGGAAAAAAATCACTCCTTTTTAACTCAAAAATTGTTGCTTTACTCAAAAATCAAAACTTTAAAACTTATGCTTGGATTGGCATTGCAAATAAATTATGGAAGGTGAGAACTCAACTGTTGTTTAAAATATTTTATGAAATGAATGTTGTGGAAATCTTTTTCTAGCTTGGTTGTGATTTTTAGATGTTTCTCATGTTTAAAATAATTATTTAAAATCATATTTTTGACTTGAAATGGGAAAAATAGCTTGCTATAAGTTGGTCAAGCATAAGAGTATAACCATTATTTCAAACTCTTCCTCTTTCTTCCTTTGTTTTTTCCCATTTCTTTTGAAAATTAAAATATCGTCTTCGTCTCATAATTCAAAAATCAATATCTCACAAATCATAGGGAATTAGCAAATGCGACCAACTGTTAAGTTGTTCGACTTGGGCTATAGTTTATTTAAAAAATAGTAGTTTGTCATTTCATTGAGTAGGGTGATAAAATTTGTTCGATTACAGTAAGAGGTCATATGGAGACAGTTTTTCGACTAGCATGAATCGACGACCGGTGTAACGACCCGGAATTTCAAGCACTTCGTATTTAAAATCTAAATTGTTTATATATTTAAATCTTGGATTAAATGTTACTAAAATGATTTAACGAGCGTGTTAACTCCTATTAAATCATAATTAATGATGGTAAACTTGTTTTGAATTTCTTTACAAAAACGTATTCTTTGAAAAGAAATCGATAATATGATCGAAACTCGGATATCGATAAATAGCTTTTCGATCAATATAAGTTGTTCAAATTCTTGTGCACTAATCTAATCATCAAATGAACACATTAGAAACTAATTAACACATACACCTCTTCACTAAGCTTGGAAGGTTCTAGAAGCTTCCATATGGTAAGAGATATTATGTGAAGCGTCAAAGAGTAATATGCATAAAGGAGAAGAGATATAAAGGAGAAGTGATGGGAGATGAAGCTTCCATGGCTTGGTGGTGGGGGGTGAGTGTAAGGCTGAAGAGCACCATCTTTATCCTATAAAAGGAGGGCACACCCTTAGAGTATAATCACAAATTCATAAAACAAATCCAAGTTTTTCTAATGGCTTCTTCATCTCCTTCTTCACTAAATGTTCTAAATGAAATAGTTGCAAATCAACTCCAAATCACTTCAAACTTTGCCATAATGCTTAGTACAATATTAAAAACCTTACATCAAGCCAAAATTTGAAGAAGTAAAGCCATGATCCCCCTATTGGGATAGGCTGTGAACAATTCATGAGAAGGAGGAGGGAAAATGCAAGAGAAAGCAAGGAAAGGAGAAGGGAATGGTGTTGCAAGGAGAGGTTAGGCTTGGGTACTTAGATATTGGTTTTTTATTGGATTAAAGGTGAGTTAGCACCATACTTTGAATGAAAATATAACAAATATATGTTAGTGTTTGATTGCGTTTAAGTTGTTTGAATTGTTATTAAATTATGTTAGAACATTGATTTGGAATTCTTACTTTAAAAGTAAGTGACGTATGCGATCCATGTTTATGGACTTGAACGGGCTTGGAATGTACTTGAATGAAATTGCATGACTTGTGACTAGACCTTGGACAAAGCACATAGGTTGT
Source organism: Allium cepa (assembly GCA_030765085.1). Lineage (NCBI taxonomy): Eukaryota > Viridiplantae > Streptophyta > Magnoliopsida > Asparagales > Amaryllidaceae > Allium > Allium cepa. Next base: position 841,927,970 of record CM060932.1, read on the forward strand.
AGATGAACATTGGTTTAGGTCGGACTCAGATTTGAAAGTGCACTTATAACGATAGTCGCTAAAGATGCAGTTGCGAATTGCCTTGTTTTTGGTAACATTTATGGAACTTTGTTAAGAGATTCTTAGGTGTTTCTCACCATATTTATAATATTTTATATGTATGTTTGTTTTTGTTAAAATCTTGAATAGTAAAAAATTAATTGGCCAAAATAGCACTAAATCAAAACTGCCCCATTTAGTCTTGATTGTTGGACTTAAGAGATTTGAAAAGATATTTAGATTTAAGTATTTTGTTTCATTCTTTTTACAAAGGTTTAATAACCCTTTATTAGAGTATTTTAAAATGGTTTGAGATCTTTATGAATATTTAAGAATTAGTTGTGAATATTTAAAGAAGAAATATTTCGTTAAAATACATAGAAAACATGTCGTTTTCAAGTTTTTAAGGATTTTATAAACATGTTATTTTCAAGTAATATTTTGAGTAAATGTTTTAAAACCTATTTTAAGTATTATAAAGGATTTTAAAAGTATTTTTAAGTATATGTAAATATGTTGACTATTTTATATCTTATGGAATAAAATATCTTTGAAATGGTTTATTTAATATATAGTTTTATAAATAAATTACTATACATATATATCTTTTTAAAGGGTTTTAAAGTACAAACAAAAGGTTTAGAAAGGGGTTAGTAATTGTCAAAAGGAAAAATGGGTCAATTGTTTAATTACTCACTTGAAAATTAATTAACAATGCTTAACACCGAAAGCTGATGGAGTAAGGTTTATTTATTCGTGAGAGTTAAGATTGATGCTGAGTAAGGATGGAGAAATAGTGCTCTAACTTACCGATTTCTCCCTTGAACGAGGAATAGTAAGTTAGAAAATGTCAAAAACATGTTAATCATGTTGATTCTTATTGTTTATTGCAATCATTAATGCTATACTCAAAAACTAAAAGCCGGCTAGGTAGACTTATCTATTTGTGAGATTCAAGAATAAAGTGTGTAGTTAAGGCTGTGATGCAACCAGTAGCCTAACTTAACTGGCTTCACTCTTGGACGAGGAATAGTTATGTTGGAATGTCGGAAATGAGTCAAGCATAAGAACTGTGGTTTCTATAAGAAATCGTCTTTAAAACATGATAATTAACTAATCAAATACTAAATCGGCCAAATATAAACTTAGATCTTTAAAACAAATGTTTGTAAACATAGAAACAAGCATAAGCAAAATGGTTTTTGATTTTATTGTGACAAAGTGTTAATAACATTCGTCTTTAACCCTTTTTAACTATATTTATGTAAATAAATCTTTAAAAGAATGATTTAAAGAAAATCATAAGTAAAATGATCATCGGTTTGTAGTGACAATGCTTAAGTAACATTAGTACTAAACCTTTTTGAATGCATTTACGAAAAAAATTTAGATCCTTAAAATGGATATTTTGAAGAAAATTATAAGCATGGAATCTTTTGGAAAAAGATAGAAAAAAGTATAAGTTTATTAAATAACAGAATTTTACTAATAAAAGCGTTTTGATTAATAAAAGGATTAACTAAATAAAAGGGATCAGGAGTTTCTTAAGCAGCTTAACCAAACTTTGTGTGCCTTGATCGTACTTTATGTAACTTGACGGTGTTTTGTTTATTCATTTTTTTATGGAAAGTTTACTAGACTTGGTTTCAATTTAAAAACAAACATCATGTACCAGATAGTCGATTAGTCGACTATCGAGATTGTCTAAATATAACTTTGGGAATATCTAGAAGAAAAGTGGATATTATATGGTACAATTATCTTCAGTGGTGCTATACTTTATGTATAAACTCGTGTGTTCTTCTAGGACAAATGATAAGGAAATCTGTCCATTTAAACTATTAGGATGTGATCTCTGCTCTTTTGTATCGTTTGTTTATTTCTGAAAGAACTGGAGTTGAGTTTGTCGAAAATTCATCGATTAGTTTTGAAGCATCTGGTAAAAGGGAAGAGTGTACTTATATGAGATGACCCGAACCCGAAATCACTTCAAAACATATACAAGATCTATGTTTTGGAAGCGGTTGAGAAGTGAAATGTTATAGGGTTGAACTGTCTATCCTAAGTTTAAGTCCAAGGGAAAGGTTAGTGTTAACATTTCGAACAACGCTATCGTGTGAGACTGTCTATCTTGAGAAGTATTCCAAGAGAGAGGACAACGTTAGCATTTGTCGGAGGACTTATGCAAGGAACCTTTGTGGAGGTTCGAGATGCTTGAATCCTTGTAGTGATTCATGATCTATTTGAGATGAAGGAATCATATTAGGGATTCATGTGCTGTTCGAGTGATCAAGACTCGAGCAAGAGATGCCGAATGTAGCCTCGACATCGAAAATGAATAAAACCAGAGAAGGATGCATAATCTCAGGTTTAGCTTACCAATAAGGGTATATCGACTCCAAATCTAGAGTATGCTTATTAATATGTTGCGTGTAGGAGTTGTTGATACTCGGTATCACGTAGTTCATCATTGGGCCAGTTGTCTTTACCTTGAAGTATATCCTATTTAGAGATATACGATGCCCGAAAGGAAGTTTTTGATCCTTGTCATGGAGATCCGCTTTAATTTACTAAAGGCATTTCCATGGAAAAACAATCCATATACGAACACATCTTAGCAGTATTGATTGTATACCTGTTATTTTTGTGGCATTCATACAACAACTATTTAATATGATTTATGTTCCATACTTTAGGCATTATCTGTGATATCACTATATGTTAAACCTAATGAATGATTGGTTTTTTAGGGGAAAACCGTTTCGAGAATCTATACGGTCTCAATAGTTACTGTTACATGTCACTCATATTTCTTGAGTCTCATGCTGGTTTACCGAACAATTCGGGTGTTATTTTCTTAAAATGCTCGAGTCAGCCCTATGTATGTTTCCAAATTTTTCTTTAGACACTTTGGAGTTTATGGAGAAGAGATGGATGATTACCTTCTATAGTATTTATTTCCACTGCATTACTGTTGTATCATCAATATTTGTGAGGACATGTTATTATAACTATCCAAGCTGATTATTGTAATTCTAAAAAACTTTATATCATAGAATGACAGTTTATACTGCCTTTTGATATTATATATGATCATTCCATTATGAGATTTTGATATTGTGTTCCTTCTTCCTTGTTTTATTTATTTTTCCTTTATTTAACCCTAACAATTTGTCTTTCCAACACTTGGATGCTTGGCACGTGAATACCGTGGATGTATTAGTGTCAGAATTCGGGGATCGAAAAGGCGAGTCGTTACAAATGGAGTATATAATAATGTTTGTATTTGAAAATTAAGATTTTTGGATCTGCTCGTGTGATTTTATAGGCTGGGCCTGGGTCACGGTGTTGAGATGAACCATTTTCGATCATTTGGAAAATTCAGGCCAGGCGGTTGTCTAGAGAAGGGATGGCGGAGGTTGGAGCAGCTTTTGGTTGTAGAGGTGAGGTAGTGATCGCAGGCGGCGCGATGGCCTAAGGTGGCGTCTCGAGCTCAATCTAGGGTTTCGACCTACCTTTTGGGATGGGTTCGAATTCTCGTGAGAAGTGGCGATGGGAGGCATCGAGTTCGACAAAGGCTCGGTTGGAGGAGTAGGGGTGGTGCATCGCATGGTGGTGGTGGCATGGGTCCAGGTGGGGTGTAGCGGTAGGTCGACTCAGTTTGTGTGCAATTGCTAAAAGCTGGATGCAGTGGTTTTTTTAGGGCTTTGTGGATGGAATTCGCTTAGAAGTGGTTGGAGTTATCGACGAAGGTTCCATTGAGATGAGGCGGCGAAGCGACATTTGTGGGTGGGATCGGCATAGTGGTTGGAGGATGGTGGCGGTGTGCATGGTGCACATGTGTACATGCATGCACTGTGTTTTAGCTCCAGGACTTTTGTTTAGGAAATTTGAATTTGTGAATTGATTTGAGAAGAAGAAGCTTTGTGTTGATTTGGTATGATGGGACTTGGGCTTGGGAGTTAAGATGTGGGTGGTTGTTTGGTTTAAATTGATTTTTAGTTAGTAATTAATAAGTTTAAAATTTTGAAAAATTATAACACGCCCTTACGAATTCCGTTTGACCTGCTGATTTTGACATTTGGTTCGTATTAACTAGTAGATCACATTTGTATAATTATTTGACAGATCGTTGAAGTGTAAATTATTGATAAATTAATAGTCATAGAAAATAATTATGTCATTAGGTAGTTATATTTTATCACTGAAATTCTGTTAGTAGAATAAAATATTGTTATGCTATATTTAAATTAAATAGATTTTTGGACATCAATTTGACAGAATATATCCCCGTCCTGCTATTTTATTATTTCTACGTCATTTGACTTAGACAGATGATGTGTTATCGGTCGCTTTTTAATTATGAAATTTATTTACATATATGTTGCATATGTAAACATCAGTGATATGATCTAGATTGTTGAACTGAAAATGAGTGGTGGCTTGTTTAAGTGTCTTTCATGGTCGTTAACCCTCTTTACAAAAATTGATAAGAAATGGATTTGAATTTATTTTAATTTTAAAACATTTTGAAGCAAAGCATTTTCTATATTTAAACGGTTAAGTTAATATTATTTGAATAATAATAATATTTTAAAGTTAACTAATTATTTAATAATGATGCTTTAAGTTAATTAGTTATTTGTAAATAAAGCTGTTTTAAAGTTAATTAATTATTTTATTAAAGTTATATAAAAGTTAATTAATTATTTTATTAATGATACTTTATGTTATTTATTTAATAATGATATTTTTGGAATTAATTAACTATTTATTAATAGTGGTTTAAGTTAATTAATCATATATTAGTAGTTATTAATTTATTAATTATTCATTATGGTGTTTAAAATTAATTACTTATTACTAATGATGTTTTAAACTTTATAAACTATTTATTAGGGTGGTTTTAAAGGTAACTTATTTAATAAAGAGAAGTGTTTAAAGATGATTATTTTTAAATAAAAGGCTGTTAAAGTTATAAATTGGAAAGGGACCTTGGATTTTGGAAAAGGAGTTTTGGATTTATTAAACTTGATTTTATATGAATTAGATCACTTATAAAAAATCAAGATTATGAAATTAATAATTCTTAATTATGGTAATATGGAAATAACTTTTCGTACCTAACACCAAAGGATAAGTGGTTTGGGTATATTGTAAACAATGTTTGAAAAACATTGTTTTGATCCATTTAATACGAGATTGAAATAAGAAATCTTTCTTAAAACTTTGTGAATGTTTTTACCTTCATATAAATATATTGTAAAGTTTCCCAAGTATAATAAGTAAAATGGTTTGAGAATATACTTATACCAATGAGATAAGTATATGATTATTTTTTAGTAAATAATTGAAGTGTTTTAATTAATGAAGATTAATTAAAGGATGCTAAGTGGATTCCACAGGGAATTAGAACCATGTCTGATTTTTTGTTTATTTGATAGTTAAATAACCGACTATCAAATCTGGACCGATTCTAGTCTTTGGAAATATCTAGGAGAAAACACGAGAATTATATGGTACAGTTATCCTCGATGATGCTATACTGTGCATATAAACTCATGCATTCTTCTAAGACAAATGATAAGGAAATCCATCCACTTAAACGGTTAGAAGGTGATCTCTGCTCTTATGTATTGTTTTTATATTTTCGAAAGAACCGCATTTGAGTTTGTTGAGACTATCAAGTGTTGATTTGAAGAGACCGGGATCGGATAAGTATGAGTCATTCAAAAACTACTTCTAACCAACTCAAGCATTCGAACTGATGACATCTTGAAGTTGATGGAATCAAAGACGGAGCCCTTTGAAGTGCAAGGGCTACTTGCTATTAATCCTAAGGGTGATTCCAAAATAGATGCAGTAGAAGTAGCGCCTTCAGTTTGTTCATATCATGAACAAATTGTATGGACGAATGATGGCATTGCATTGTCTCCTAGAGGGCAGTGTTAGCAATCCTAGTGGGGTTGCTATATGAATAAGTAAAACGTAGCCTCAAGCTTCAATAGCTAAGAATGACTAAAATATGGGATGTGCTTCAGGGTTATGTGGGTCGCATCCATTAGGATAGTGTCATCACCCTTCTTAATATATATGAGTGCGTGTGTTTGGATTTGGTTGTGCATGAGAGCTCTCGGTAAAATGTTGCAAAGAAATAGGGGTGATGAAATATTCAGTACTATCCAGTAAGGGGTAGGTCGGTTCTTATTTGCAGGGGTTTCATGTAAGGCCCTCAGTACATTTTTCTAGAGGTGTACCGTGGCAGGTGGTATCCCAGTAGCCTTGTCATTCTATGGAATTTATTCATCAATAAGCGTCGTATGGACTTAGTTGTGCCCAAATATGCTGGAGCGTGAGATGCAAGCATTCTAGCTATATTCATAATTTATTTTAGACCCTAGACACTATTATAATATCATTGGATTTCCTATAAAAATGGTTTGGTTATCGTAAGGTAAAACCCTTCCATGTTTATGTGCATCGTGGTCTTATGAGATACCTTTATTTTTAAAAGGTTTTATAAGATATAACAACACCTTGTGACTTGATTTTCTCTCACTGGTTTACTAGACTGATCCAGGTGTTATTTTCTTATAATACTCAGGTCAGACCTGAGTATTTTTCCAGCGTTAGCTTTGGATGCTTGGAGCTTCAGGAGACGAGCTAGATGTCTCTAAGACGTATTTTCATGTTTTATTTCAGCTATGTTTGTTTGTGTTTATCATCATTTGTAAGGACATGCTGTTATAACTGTCCAGGTTGATGATATGTTAGACTCAGATGTTGTTTTAATATTAAAGTTCTTCTTTTGTAAAGTTAATTTGGATATTATATATCACTCGTCTTGCTGTGATACTCGGCACGTGAATATCATAGATGTGTTAGCGTCGACTTCTGAGGATCAAAAAGGTGGGTCGTTATAGAATTCATCATTTTATAGGTAATTTTATATAAAATGATAACTTGACTATCTAATCGTATGTAATGATGATTGATTTATCATTGCATTAGAGGTACTCTAGGAGTGTCATTACTAACAAATGTTGAACAAGACATTCTCAAGCCAACCATAATGAAGCGTAGAAGCATATTTCAAATGTAAATGATTTATGCTAGTTTTGTCCATTATTCCATACCTCGGCTACATTTTATATAAATGTGTGTGAGCCTTGATGAAAGTTGTAGTAATAAATTAAAGTTGAATTTAGTTGTCAAACTGAAAGCAAATCATTTCTAAATGCTTGATAACTTTCTGTAACTCAACACCACTATTGATGTGTAAGAGATTCAATACACAAACATTGAAATATTACTACTTCAATCTAAATAAAAGAGTGAAAAGAAAACAAAGGCAAAATATTATACTTTAAACATGTCAATAAAAACTCTTACTAGACACCTGACACCATATTACTCACCAAAATCAGAAACCCATTCACAAGGAAACATCATTAGAGAAAACTTCCCCATAAATGAACCAACATTTGGGATTGAATTTGATATTAAGTTGATATTGAAATCAATAATCGATATTGAATTTGTAATGATCACACACAAATAATATTGGATAATGAAATAAAAATGATAAAGAAAAGAATTAAGCCAAATGGGAAGGATAGTTTAGGAAATTTATAATTAAAATTTATGTCTTGAAAACTAATTAAAAAAATGTTATTATGTACTTTACCAACTATATCCTTGAATTACTGTTCTGCTAATCGAAAAATAAATCTGTTGTTAAAAATAATAATATGACATCTTGAGCAGACCTACAACCAAATTTCCTATTATAATTTTAAATATGAAAATATCACATACAAATTTAAGATTTAAAACATAAAGTATAATTATTTTTTAAAATAATAGAACTATCACCTTCAATCTTTTTTATCTTTAATCATTTTAAGTATAAAGGGTTTTTGCTCTTTTTTTATTAATATCGTTATTCTGATTATAAGTAATTTACATATAAAACAGTAAACCCACAAAAAAAATTGTTTAACATCTTTATATGATAAAATAGTTTAACGTTTATATTTTATATTTATCATTTGAAATGTTTCTTTATCTTTTTACTTCATTTTTATCTTTGTACACCATTTATATCTTTTTACTTAATTTTATCTTTTATATTTACTGATACTAGTTAAAATTATCGTATATGAATAACATGTTTGTGAAACAAACATGTGCTTAATACTTACAATGGAGATAAGAACATCTACTAGGTGAAATAGCCATGTTTTGTCCCAATAAGAGCATTTATAAATAGTGGAACGTGGCATAAAACGAGGGCAAGTTTTATGAAGTGCAGCAAATCCAATTGTTGCAACTAATAAGACAGTGCGGAATATGAGTGCAAATGGCATGTTAAAAGAGTAGGTAGAAGTTGTGCCATTGCTTGCAAGTGCAGGAGAATTAACAAATTATCATAAAAGAAAGTAGCAGTCACGACCCGAAATCCAATGTTCGAAAATTGACATCAAATACCTTACTTGTATTCGACTGCTGAAGATTCAAACAACAAATTCCATTCGGATGGAGCTTATAACAACATTAGATGAATATAAAACAGTGGAAACAAAATGAATATCATTCATTTACATCACAGATACAACATCATCATAAACATCAGAGTATTTTTATACATATAACACAACTTCAAAATAGAACTTCACAACAGAACAACTAGTGATCATATTCCAAGAAAGTCTTCAAAGAAATAAAGTGATAGCGAACTTCCAAAACTAAGCACCTTGAGATCCAAAAGCTTCCAAAATATCTCCAAGTCAAAAGCCTTCAAGAACCGATAGCCTCCAAACCAAAAGACTTCAAAATCCAACTAGCACCAAAACATGGAAAACCTGCTACTAGGCTGCCGTGTGGAAATTATGGGCCCCAGAGTTTAGAAAGGAAACAATAAACTCCGGGTCAGTCATGGGACTGGTATGAGTAAAAAAAATAGTTGATTTTAATAAAAACATATTTTAAAAGAAAACCGTTCATGCTTTTGGAAAATGAAACTACCATATGGCCTCCCGGCACACACACAATGCAATCACACACTTGAATGAGATTTCTCCTTATGATAGTCAAATATGCTTAATACGAGAAAACTTTTTGATATTATTACTAGTGCATAGTGTGAAAACATTTCGAAAATATAATATTAATCTTAGCCAGCATAAGTACCATTATACTATGCCTACTATAGCTGCCACCTGAGGTGGTAGGTTATACAAATTGCAATCGTAAAGGGCTCGTATTGTTTCTTTGGATTTCCAACAAATGGTCAGGCTAAGGAACTTCCTATGCCACATAGGAACGCCTCTGGAGGGACGTCCTGAGAACCTACCTGACTCTCTGCCAACACAAAGCCGGGTTACCTCTGTAACTAGGTAACTACTACTCGAGTATGCCACCCCCCGGTCGTTTGTGACCTTTATCCGAGGGACCTCAATCAAAAAGCAACAACCACACAGTAATGAGATTACAGCAACCACCTAGGTTAAGTATATGGGCTCCATACCATGATACCATCTTTTTGTAGAAGGGAATGACATACCGTAAAGGGCGCGACCCTCATAACTTTGCCGCATCTTTCCTGTTTCGACCGTTTCCGGGGTGTGAGGTCCGATGAGGTCTCGTCCACAAAGCTATGCTTTACACGAAAGCCATGCTTTGATCACAAATGATCAACAAATGATCATCAACACACACCAGCACTTAGCAAGCCACACTACCAAATTGTCTGCCACCAATGGATATGTATTTGAAAGAAACCTGCTTTATGTCTCAAAGTGTAGTGTCCGACATACAACCATACAAGTCTGTTCCAGGTTCGAACAGAACCGAAGGCACTTCGTCCAATAAATGTAGAAGCCCTTGCAAATCCGGGTATCCACAATCTCGATCGGACTCCCCATCACATGTGGAGATCTCTATACCGGAGCAACTCGGCGAGAGACATTCGATAGGTTATCCTATCGTTTTCGAAGATACCTGGTCTTCACCACCTTCTTCAAATGCTATTCATTTCATCGTATCACTATTCGGAATGGGTTACATGACACAAAGTCCTCTCCCGGCTAAACTGAATAGTGAGCGCTTAACTTTAAAACATGTGGATGTATCAATCACAAAGATTCACATTTAGGGTTCGATGTGGGTTTCGGATAACCAATTGGAATTCGACTCCCTGTTGCATCGAAGTTTAAATGCCGTTTTACGGGCAAAAGGGTTTTCACATACATACAGAAACAAATCACAAATCACAGTTCAGCACAAAGCAATTCACATCACACAGTATCACAATCACAAACGGAAATATAAATCCGGTATACAACATTTGATAATAGTCAATCATCTTCAATTAAGATAGATTAATTGTGTGATTTAAATTAATTAACCACATAATTATTTTTATTAATTATTTTTAATCAATGATTAATCATTCTTAATTATAAATTAATTAAATCTTAATTAACTTTATTAATTAATTATTACTTAATTAATTATTAATTGCAAAGTAATTACAAATCATCAATTATTTAATCATTATAAATAAATTTATTTTTAAGTTAACAATTTGGAAATTTGATTAACTTCTCAATTATTTTATTAAGTTAAATTTAAAACAACTTTATTTAAAAATATAATGTTTAAAACATCTTTGAACTTAATTAATTTCAAATAATTATTTCAATACCATTAACTTCACACTCCATTTAATAAATAATCATCATTTTATAAAGAATGAGTTTATAAATTATTTAAACTTATATTTTCAAAAAAAATTAAAACTGGAATTTGCCGTTTCAATGACCAACCCGAGGCTATCTCGAGTCACCCCGAGCAAAAACGCTCCTTGCTTCGAGTTTTCCATAGAACGACCCAAGTATAATTTTTCCCAACTTAAATTTGTTTAAGTTTTAAACGACCTGATGCGAAGCCAAAACGACTTGACCCTAGCTCCGAGTCATCTCCCCTAATCCCCGAGTGGTACTTCGAGTCAAGCAGCATCCCTTCCATAAATAAACAACTGACACAACGAAGACGTGTGCACGCTGCACACCGTTCCGGTCGTCAAGGCTACGACCATCGTCCAGTCAACGATTAACTCCTCGACCCATTGAGCCACCCCGAAGCGCGAACCATCGTCTCGTTCAAAATCGAGCCTCACGACCCATAGTTCATCCAAAACCACCCTCAGGAAACTGCCTCGTCCCTCCACCTCTGGACATCAGAGGCCATAAAAACTAGACCATAGTTTCACCAACGTCCGATGCCTCGATTGTCACCAGTGCTAGGAAGTCCGATCACCCAACGGCAACGCAGCACATCCATTTTCGATTACGAGCAGATATGGGTTTTCAACCCTAAATCGATCTCGAACCATCACTATGATGATTTATAAATTCAACTTGCATTGTTCTGAGGATTTCAAACCCTCAAGCTAGCCGCGACGACGATCTCGAGGTCCGCAAACACATAGATCATCAGAATTTTATGAAATCTCAATTTCTGAACAAGTTACAAATTCTGACTCAAAACTGTATTAAAAATTTAGATTTAACTTTCAAAAATCGTTATTTTCAATGACGATTTAGATAGTATTCCTGAAATTAAAATTTATTATATTCGAATTTTTTACATAGTTGAATTGTGGCTGTGTTTTCACATTTTCCAAGGAAAAACTAATTTATTTTTCTTTGGTTTATTATTAAAACATAATGCATGTTGAAATAAACACTTTATTTTGTTCAAGTTTCAATTCTTGAAGAGACACAGAGAGAGGGAGGTTTAGAATTTGACATGGGTTTACTCTGTAAACCTAAGACTAAGAAGAACAGGGATGGAAGAACATGCCCAAACAAATATACATACGCACACTCATTTGTTCACATGCAAAAAATTTCAACATCATTTCAGGCATGCATACAGCAACCAGTAACTGGATTAGTCAAAAGTTCACTCACCTGGTTTCCTGAGAACAGAGATCAGAAGCTTCTGACTGTTTTTAAAATTTGAAGATGAAAGCCTGGATATTTTTTCTACTTTGTTCATGAAATCTTATCTGCAACATGTTAATACAAAATTTTCTTAATCTCTGTTGTATTTGTTTACCTAATCCATCAATAACAAACAAAAATCCAAGCTTACTTACTGTTTTATTTTAATGCGACAGAGAAACTTGATCTGCAACTTGAAATCCAGAAATTAATTTAGTCTTTGAACTCGTTTTTCTGCAACTGATTGATACAACTTGCTTAATTCTTGCTTTACTACTGATTAACTAATTCAAATTCAAATTTTTAAAAGAGTTTGCTTGCCTTAATTTAATTTAGTGGAACCTTGCTCTACTTCCTGGACAAAACTGGAGCTTGGTTATATTAATCTGCAGTTTAAAACTTTGATGTTAAAACTTGATTTTGAAATTACTAATTCACTTAATTATGAAGTTTAAAACTTACCTGAGATATGGAATTAAAACTACTGCTTTGATGCTGGAGATGATCCTCAGTTTTAAACTTTGAATTCAAGAAAAAGTTGCAGTTTCAGATATTTTTTTCTTTGGTGTTGAAGTGTGTAATGTTCAATATTTTTTTTCTTTTTTCCTTCAGAAATTTGAGAAGCTAAGGAATGGAAAAGAGAAGCTGAAAAGTTTTCTTTTGAATTTAAGTTTTTTTTCTTCAATTAACTAAATTGAATGCCATTTGTTAAAGCCAATTATAAGATTTCTACACTTGTTTATTTTCACACTATCTTCCTCATGCATGCTTAACACTTGTATTTTTTTTTACAAAGATAAAGAATTTTAAGTAAATTCTATATCAAATTCACTTTATTAATAATTACATCCCTTATTCATTTGTATACATATACAATGTTAAAAAAAGAAATGATTTTAACAAATCTTTTACATTATATAAATTTACACATTTATGATTTCAAATGCAAATTATTCTTCTAAAACATTTATTCTAAATTTAAATTCAAATTCCAATTCAAATTTGAATTATAATCCATTTATATCTATACATATACTCATACATATACTTGTATAATTTAAATTCAAATTCAATATATACATTCAAATCTATTCATATATGCATTATATATATAATTTAAATTCAAATGATTTTTAAAACATTTATTATTTCAAATTTTTAAACACAAAAGAAATTGAAATTTTATTCATATATATTATCACTTATTTTATTTGTTTTGAAACTTTTCAAATTATTTTCAAATTGAATTCCAAAAGTTTAAATAAATTACCAATTTAAATTGATAATTTTTGGGATGTTACAGTAGCCAAAAGCAAATGAGGTGGATACTGATGTGGTTGAGAGCACACTACCTAACAAAGAATGACAAAATTGTGCAGCCAAACAACTTATAAGAAGTTGCAAAAGGGAATGACACATGTTACAAAAAAATATGATGTTAGACAACGAGATACCTACAAATAAGGATGCCGATGGTCATGGAACATCCTGTTAGGTGAGGGACAGGGGTGGTTAGAGCTAAATGTTCTATGGATTGACAATGCATGCTAGGTCATTGACGGAAGCAAGAATTACTCTGTAACTTTCAGAGTCCACTCATGCATGTAACGACCCATAATTTAATCACTTTAATTATGGATATTTGATATATTTTTAAATAATTAATGATGGATTTTATAACTTAAATAGACCTCTTTTAAGTAATAACTAATGATAGTGAAGTTGTACTAAAATTTGGTTTACAAAAATAATTAATTCGAAGAAAAATCGAAAATGTGATCAAAAATCGTTTTTTGGATATTCAGCCTTTCGTCATCCAAAAGTAGTCAGAACATGTTGTGCTCATTAGTGTATATATGTACACATATATACAAATTAAAAATGTCTTTGCTAATTAGTTTAGATAAAACAAGTTTAAAAATATAATTAAGTTACTAAAGCGAAAGTGATTTTCTTTTATAATTTAAAAAGAAAATATACACAAAATCTAAGACAAAAAGGAATTTAAAAAGAAGAAGTGATGGCATGAATGACAAGGGGATCATTTATTTCATGATGGTGGAGGGTGAGTTGTCAACAATTTGTGGAGGGTATTAGCTTAAATGTATTTTGGTAATTTGCTATTGTTGTTTTCTATAAAAACAACACCACTCTTTACCTTTCCACTTTACTTCATTTCATTTCATTTTTCTGATTCTTACTCTGTTCCCCTCAACTCTCTTCAGTTCTCTTCTTCCATTGTTTTATAAAGAAAACTTTTTAAAAGTTGCTCCTTTTTCTCTTTAAATCCTTAAACAAATCTCTAAAACCATTTCTACTCCACTTTACATCACTTATTCACCAAAAAAACCCAAAACCCCATTTTCTTTCCATGGCCGAGCCTATCACCACCATGGACGAGCCTTTATAACCCAAGCCGAGCCCTCACCTCCCCTAGGTTTAAAAAATCAAGTTTTGTAGAAGGAAACTTGGTTTATGGGTTGTTGTAAAGTTGTGGTAGCTTTTGTGAAGTTCGTGTTTATTTAAGTGAGTAAATCTTACTTTAAAAGCAAGTTTAAAAATTTATTATTTTGTTATTACAATTTAGGTTAGTTGGTTATGTTTATAAGTATGTGTAATTGTTATTGTTTGGTTCAGTACCCGCTTGAAAGCGGATGACACTTAGGATTAGACAGGTGACTTGAAATGAAGTTAAAGTATTCGTAGCGAATAGGTCGCTAAGACGTACTTTGAAGTGCATATGAAAAGTTTACAAGGGACTTTGTGATGACCAACTCAAAAGAGTTCATCACCTTTGTGGTTTTTTTTGTGTGCTTGTGTATGTAAATATGGGGACGATTGCTTAGTATAGTTAATATACTTGAGTTGGATTTTATTGGGCAACGAGATCCCATGTTTTATTTAAATTAGTTTACTACTTCACTTTTCCAAGGAAAGTTTTAAAATGTTTTAAATGATTTTCCAAATCAAAGCCTTGTTTCCAAACTTTTTATCAAGAAAATAGGAAGTGGTTTGAAATTTATTAAAAAGATGTTTACGTCATAAAGGAGAATGTTGTTTTTTAAATCAAACTTTAGTTTCTAAAGAAAGAACTTTAGGAAAAAGGTTTAACTTACTAGTTTGAAAGAAAAATCTAGAATTAAGTTTTAAAGACATTTTTTCAATAACTTTTTAGGCCTTTGTTTTCAAAACAAGGGACTTCTTTGTTTTTGCCATTAAGTAGCATAAAACAAATGTGATAAATAGTGTTAAAAGGTTGACACATTTATGGAAAGTAAGTCGTCTTATATTTAACATTAAAAGCCAATGAGTAAAACTTTCCTTTATCTATGAGATCTAGAATTGAAGTATTTTAACTAAGGCAAGGAATGGTGCAACTACCACCCCGACTTATCTGGTTTTGATTCTGGGCAAGGGACAGGAAGTCAAAATGTTGAAAATGTGACAAGTATAAGAGGGTTAATTTCGATAAATGGGTCATTATTAATTAAGTATATGGAAGGTACTTCATCGTATATTTGACACTAAATTCTGGGGTATGGAAACTTGTCTCTATCTCGAGAAGAAAGAATGTATGTCAAGAGAAGAATAGTTTTCTAACTTATACGACTACAGTGTTTAACGACAGAAAGTACTATTTGAAATCTAAAAGTAGTGATAAGTATAGCATGTCCTATTTTTCATATGCAAACTATACTTTCACCTAGACAGTGGTTTGTTCACTATCGAAAACTTGACCTATTTTGACTTGGGAAGCATAGAAAAGCTTCGCAATTTCATATGATTTAAAATCCCCCTAGGAGGACTCATTTCTATAAAATGTAGTTTGCTTTTAAGAAAGTATATTCAAGATCTCGATGGGGACTCTTATATTTGTTCCCATACTTCTAAAAGAACTAGAATTACATAGCCAGGAATTCATCACTTTAGTCTGGAGACCCAAGTTTTTGATAAGTATGATTTATCCGAATCATTTCAAAAAAAAAAACAAATGATTCATGATCTAAATCATGGTGAAGTATGCTATGGAATTGTACTACCATTCCCAAGGGTGATTTCCAAATGGAAGTTATCAAGTGTGTGTGTTTGGTCGATCTCGAAATAACTTGTATGAATGAATGCTGGTATTACATTGTTTCTTGAAGGGCAGTGTTAGCATTCCAACATTGGTTTGCCAAAAATGGTAATTGTTACCTCAAGCCTCACGTCCGAGAATGATTAAAATAGGAAAGATATAGCAGTGCTATATGGATTGTACCCAATAGGGTGTGATCATCCCTGATCTAAGTCGTTATTACGGTTAGATGTATGCTTCGGGCCTAGTACCGTTATCGATCGCAACCGAGGGATGATCATATTTGGTACTATCTAAGAAGTGGTTGGCCGGTTATGTCTTGGAAGGGGTCGAAAGTTTTCGATCTCAGTACATTTTATAGAGGCGTACTATAGCAGGTAGTACGCCAATAGCCTTGTCATTATATGGAATCCATTCTCCAATACATGCCTTACAAACTTAGTTGTATACCTAATATGCTGGAATGTAATTAATGCAACCATTTTGTTATAATTAAATATTTATTTTAAAACCTAGACATTATATAATATCATAGAACTTCTTACAGAAATGCTTTGGTTATCGTAAGATAATACTTGTCCGTGTTTATGTACGGTGTGGTCTTACGAGATACGTTTGCTTTTGAAGGGTTTTAAGTATAAAAATTCATATGTTTTGACTTTACTCACACCAAACCCATGTCTGACCTAGAGTTTTTTCTTTCTTTCCCTTATACTCTTATATATTCTAATTTTTGAGTAGCCAAGTAGTTCAGGTGGTTACGGATGCATTTTGGA
This sequence comes from Allium cepa, assembly GCA_030765085.1. Taxonomy (NCBI): domain Eukaryota; kingdom Viridiplantae; phylum Streptophyta; class Magnoliopsida; order Asparagales; family Amaryllidaceae; genus Allium; species Allium cepa. Next base: position 841,944,871 of record CM060932.1, read on the forward strand.
GCAAAATGTTGTTGGAGGCTTCACTATTAACCAATTATCTATTTTATTTCAGTTGTGTGTGTATAGTATATATCAACATTGTGAAGGCTGGCAATCATAACCGTCCCTAGCTAAAGTTAGTACATGTTGTAACTCTGATGTTTCATTTTAGGGTTTACTGTTGTATTATCTTATGTTCTATTATATGTGATTCCCTTGTGTTGTGAGATTATGTGTTTCTTTCTTCTTGTCATTTCTTTCTTTTTACCCCAGCGATCTGTCCTTTGGATACTAAATGATCGACATATGAATACATGGATGCAATAAGTAGTGACTTTAGGAGTAAGAAAGACAAAACATTACATGCGGTATCCATGTGTGTTTGTGTATTCAAGTTATTTTGATTAGCTTTGATATGCTTGATTTTGTACCCTTTTCCTTAAGATAAGACAATCTAATTGTTCTAAAGTTGTTGTCTTACTATGTCCAGGTTGTAAGAGATGAGTAATAGGGGAATATGAGGGAGAGGAGCTAGCAGTACCATGCTTAGTAATGGTCGAGCTCCAAATGTTGGAAGAGTAAGAGTAGTTGAAGACGCGGCACCTATGCAACCTCGTTTAACTTTGAGTCCTTACAAAGACTATACTAATTTAGGAGGAAAGACATCTAAAAGCGCTGAATCCATTATCGAAGTCCAAGATTGGATTCTTTCTTGTGAAAAGATCTTCTAAGGGCTGGATATCTTAGATGAGCAAAAGTGTTTCTTAGTATCCTAGCAGTTACAAGACAGAGCATCATCATGGTGGGATTTGGTCATAGCGAACGTCTCGGATGATGACTTTTCTTAGGCTAAGTTTAAGGAGGTATTTAAAGACAAGTATATGCTGGCTGTAGGAAAAATCTATCTGTATAGAAGTTTCCTAGATCTTAAGCAAGGAGTTTGTCGGTAGCTAAATATGAAACCAAATTCAATGAGTTATCGTGATTTGGTCCGGGACTAATTGATACCCCTCTTGTTAAGAATGAGATGTTTGCAGTAGGGATGAGGAAAGGATTTCATTAGAAGATAAATGCCCACTAAAGGGATATTTTATGGACTTAGTAGATATAGCTTTGTAGTGTGAAAGTCTTGAGAAGAAGAAGCCAATAGCAGTACTTAGCAGCAATAACAACGAGACGAACAAGAGAAAGTATAACCAACAAGGGAGGAAGCAAAGGGGAGGAAAGCGAGGTGGAGTGGCATAGGAAAGCGTTACAAGGATTATATTTGTAATATATGTAATTAGAAGGGCCATATCGCAAGATTCTGTAAGAATTCCGAAGTTCAGAAGCAACAGGTAGGACCTATTTGTCCAATGGTTCAAAAGACACTCTATTTTAATTATCACCAACCGGAGAAAACGGTAAAGGCTTGTCCATTAATGAAGATGGAGAGCCAGTCAAAGTTTACGCCATCAAGGATGAACCATCAACCTCAAAGAATGTGAAAGGGAAAGGAGTTCTTGAAGGTACATTATTTATTAATGGCTTTTTGTTCGAGTATTATTCGATAACGTGGCTTTCCATAGTTTTATTTCTAAAGCATTGGTTGATAGATTAGAACTTTCCCTAAAATTCGTGGAAACCGTTATCTGCAGGCCTAACCCCATATGTGGTGCAACTAATATGTGCATGATTTGTGAAACTATACACGTTACTTACCTTACCCACTATTTTTCACGTGACCTATTTGTTCTGGATTTTTATACGTTTGATGTTTTGATCGATATGATTGGCCAGCAGGGTATAAAGCGGTCTTAGATTACATTGGGAGAATGTTATCTTAAAGACCAAATTGGGGAGAATTGTGGAAATATCATGTGAAGAGTCTAATAAGTTGATGAGTAGTTTCCTTTATGCACTTGATTTGTCCTAAAAAGAGTCAGAGTCGATAGTAATTATTAAGGATTTCCTAGATTTTTTTTAAAGAAGTTAACAGTCTACCTCCACATCAGGAGATTGAGTTTCGCATTGACCTAACTCCTGGTTGGAAACCTATTATTCACCCTATTCATAACATGGCTTCGAGAGAGAAGGAGGAGTTAAGGAATTAAACAGATGATTTGCTGAGTAAGGGGCTAATTAGATCAAGTTTCTCAAGTTAGGGGACTGTAACGACCCGGAATTTTTATCGTCTTGAGTTATGAATATTAATTTTTAATATTCAATAATACGATCTTTTAATCAAAATAAAATCCATGTTATATGATAATTAGTAATAATAAATAGTTTTAAATCTAGATAATATTTTGAATTTTCCAGATTTTTATTTACAAAATAGAAAATTGATTTAATTTGAATTTCTTATATACATATGTATCACAACAGAATTCATATATAAATTAAAAACAAATGCATAACAAATTGAAATGAAAAAGAAGAACACATGGAGAAATTAAAATGAATATAGCAATTAAAAATGAATGAGAAGTGTGTATAGATATTATAAATAGAAATGGATATAGCTTATGAAATATATTATTGTAGAAAGAGTTTTAAAATTGGATTTCACTTAAGGGGAATTAACTTAAACGACAAAAATTTGTATAATTTCAGCCTCAAGGACACGACTTCAATATTTCAACCACAAGGACAAAAATTCTTCTAAAAATTATTCATAAGGACAAACATTCTTTCAAAATTATTCATAAGGACAAATATTCTTCCTAAACTACTACCGAATTTAAAAATGATACCTAAAAACTGCTACCGATAACTACAAACTGATACCTAAAAACTGCTATCAATAACTAAAAACTGATACTAAAGAAAGTTGTCCTTCAGGCTAAAATACTGAAGGTTTGTTCTTGAGGCAAAAATGCTGAGAAATTTTGTCCTTGACCATAATTTCCTATTTCACTTATGTATATGCGTAAAAGTTTAAAAAGAGAAATCTATAAACGAATAAAAATGGTATATTAAAAACAATATATGCGGTAAGTGTAAAAGAAGAAATATATATATATGAGAATATTATATTGTAGAAATGAGAAGGTTAAACAAAGTTATTAAAACCATTTTTAATATGAAAATATTTTATAAGTAGTGTTAACAAAAATATTATTTTCATGCATAGCAAACTTTTATTTATTTGAGTTAATTCAAAATTGTATGAATAAGAAAGAAAGAAACGAAGAAAAATATCTATATACCACTTTATATTATTCTCTGGAGTGTGGTAAATTGGAAATTTTATTTCTAAAAGAAATTAGGTCCTACAATAAACATAAAAATGTGTAACAAGATTTGCAAGCAAATGGAAGTGGCAGAGATTCATTTCCTAGTCATGAATTTAGCAAGTAAAAGTAAAAAGTAAAACAAGTGAAAATGAAAGAAAAAGAAAACGTTAGCATATGCAATGCCTGGCCAAAAATAGGAAAAACTGAAATATGATTTAATTTCAACTTCACTACGGCCACCACATATCACCTCAGCAACCACCATTCCCTCACCTCAATCCATCACAACATGGTACATTGTATAGGCCTACAACCTTTCATGATCCCAAAACACAGTACCGATGCATCATTTTGTCTTGTAAACATGTGTGTATATATGTGTGTGTGTTAATTTTATTTAAAAACCTGTTAGCAAAAGCTGTAACAAAAGAACTCTGTAAAAAACAATGCCTGTTAAACCAAAGAAGAGAACAACCTGCACTTTCAAATTTTCAAAAGGGAAGGCAAGTAATCAAGGTTCCAGATCGAAAACTGATGTTCAAGTGAAAGTTTTTGGAGGGCTTTCAACATGTATGAAGTGAGAGTTTAGCTTTTGGAATGCCTGTACTATGCCTATACATGTTTAAACATCACTCTGTGTTCAATAGGCTAATTTTTTATATATGCCCATTTTTTAAAAATCATTATCTCCCAATCTAGTTCAAATTTGCTAACAATGTAAACTAGTAAAACTTTTGGTTTTGAGTGTAGATTACATTAAAAATGGTTTGAAGCTTGCTCATCATATATATGGTGTAAAATTTCAATTTTACAGCAAGTAACCCAATTTTTATCAATTTTTAGCTTATCTGAAACCTTTAATCGAGTTGGAAATATAGATTAAATGATAAAACCATGAATTTTAGTGAAGAAATCAGGATTTTTAGGGGATTAGGTTGAGAGAATTTTTGAGTAGATCATTTTTCATTAAAAAAATAAATTTGGGGCCGGGGATGAACGAGATGGTGGATCGTCGACTTCGAGTTGGCCGTGGGGTCGAGGGAGAGGTTTCGCTCTATCGTGGTGGTTGGGAGCACGAGTCAAATTTAGGGTTTTGGGATGGTTTTGGTGAGGCTTCGATCATGGTCGAATTGGAGGAGGAGGAGGAAAATGGAGGTTTTGGGATAGGGCATGGAGGACGCGACGTGGACGAGGCTCCGAATGGTGGCGGTGGCTAGTGAAGCAGTGGCGTAGGTTGGGAGCAGTTTAATGATAAGTGGAGGCAGTTTTTCCTTGGGGGTTGGGTTGGAGGCTCGATCTTCGTTCGTAGGCGCTGGGGATTCGACAAGGTGACGATGGGGATCAGGGGACGATGGGAAGTTGGTTTGGGGTGTAACGGTGGTGATAGGGGCGACAGGGCGATTGTGTAGTGCATTGGTGTAACATATGTATATATGTTTATTTGATTGAATTAAAGATATAAAAGTTACCCTACAGCCTCGAATCACTCTGCCTTAGCCTTGCCCAATCGAACGCTGCCTTTCCATCGCGTGTGCCACCCTCCGGAGCTGACGAATGTCGCCAGAAATTAAGGACCCAAGACCAGGCATGCCTCGTTCCCATCGCGATCGACCCGCCTTTGCATCTCGGCCTCGACAACCCCTGCTCCACCCCTAAATCTCCACGATTCGCTTACTATTTGACCTAGCGAATAACGCAGACTCACTCGCCCCAAAGTCACCGTTCCATCTCCTCACCCATGCTATCCCATATGAGCGCGAGAACCTTCCACCTTCTTTCGATCGAGCGATCGATTGATTCATCTCTATCACGGTCGCCATTTAGATTGATTGTAAAAGCTCGGCTCAATTTGGATTTAAAAGAAACTGCGGCCATTATTTTGATTTTTGGAATGAAGATAGTTTTTTCTTTTGTTTTCCTTTCGACCAGACTTCCATTTGAATTTAGGGAGAAAAGGTCACAACTTAGTTAATTTTATTTTTTTAAAAGAGAAGGGGAACGCGTGTAATCAAGATGGACATGCATTACACCAATGAAACACGTGTTTGAGTGAGAATTTTTTTTTCCAAAACAATTTAAATATCAATTTTATTTAAATAGTTAAATATAAATCATTTCGAAATCACCATCTAAAATTTTGACTTCTTACCGACGCATGCCGCTAGGCGTTTATAATGTTAAACCCCTATTCAAAATGCACTGGAAAAGGTTTCGAGTCCTTATTCGATCGTATGGAGGAGATAACTTTTTAGACCCAGTTATAATATTAAATTTTCGATACAGATTTCAGCGCGTTTATCTACCGTACGACCACACTATAACTTCAAATGCTACAAAAATTAAGATCCAATAATAATACACTATTACGGATCCACTGGAATTGGTTTCTTTGAATTCCGAGACTGTGCCCTGGAAGGCCATTTTTAATTCAATTTAAACTATATATTTTTAAAACTGAAAAAAACATTTCCAATTTCAAATTTTAAAACTTCTATTATCTCTAGTATTATAAATATAAATTTTCCATGCCTTTGAAATAATTTCAACTAGCTAAAAACCCAAAATTCAACATTTTAACAAATTTTCAATTATTAAACTAAATAATTTGATTGCCAAATAAATAGTGATATTTGAAATTTAAGTTAAACTAATCTTCAAATATTTAAAATCAATTAAATATCTAAAATTCCGGATCGTCACATTCCTCCCCCTTAAAAGAATTCCGTCCCCGAAACTACTAGTTAAGAGGAATGGTCCATAACCCTTTAACTATTTTCCCAAACCAAATAGTTTTTAACAACTTCCCAAACCTTCAGTTTCAACTTTCCAAAACAATTTTCATTAAAAACACTTTCATTCTTACTAACTTCCCAAACTCAACCATAACTTCCAAACAATATCACTAACTCAACCACTTAAATTATAATTCAAAACCAAATTTTAAATTATCAAAATTTTCTCAAAATTTTTCTAAATCCCTAAATTTTTTAAAAAATTCGCCAGCAACTCCTTTGCACGGCTAGCTCGGTACAACTACAAAATGCCTCTATGGGTCTCCAGATTCAAAAAGAAAACGAAAAGCCAAGTGGCTAGATAAGAAAATCATCAAATTTCTATTGAAATTTAAACACCGACCTCTAAGTTGGACAATTCAAATTTATCTTCAAAAATCAAAACATCCATTTATCTTTTGCCTTTAGATTCCTGTATATCCTACTTAGCAATAATATCCAATTAAAGATTTCAAAATCATTTTATACCTTTCTTTATAATACTTTCAATATCTATTTCATTCAAGCCGGTACGATGTACATATATCATCTGTACGCAATATCAAATTCGATCGCTCGCTCGATCACACAATTTCACTTTCGAACTAGTACCGTCCACCCAACTTTATAGTGCGGATTCAGATCTGGTTTCTTGATCAGAAACTGTCATTCTCCTTGCATAGCCATAACTATGATAGAGAATTTCCAGAATCGATCAAAATCCATGTCTAGGGTTCGCCGTTGAAAATTGAGTGAAAATCCCAATTCGGATCGATATTACTATCTCGAAATTCTGTGCTTGAATCTGGATCAAATCGTTATGCAAATAAAATAATATACGTACATCCTACGTATTTATTCCAATTGATTATTTGCTATATCAATTTTTTTTTCACACTTATTTTTGATTTACATTCACTTATTCACAATTTCCCTATTCACCATTTTTATTAATCTTCATTCAAATTCTAACTAAGTATATTTCCAATACCAAATTTACTTAAGAATTTAACCATCTTTTTCTTAAGTTCAATATAAATATTTTATATCCTTCTTATTTTTATTACTTCACCACTGAAGTTTATATCCATTTCTATTCACTTTGCCTTTCAATTCCATTTGAATTCAATTTACCCTCCAAATTTTAAATATTGAATTCTATTCACCACAAACCATATTTAACTTTCTTTAATTAGTTCCACTTACTAATTTATCACTATCTCAAACCATTTTTGCTTCCAAACTTGTATTATTTTAGTTCACTTCGAACTAGTTCTACAACTTCTCTTTACTTTACACAATCCCAATATTCAACTTCAATTCCATTCACAAGTTTAATTAACTTGTTTACGTAATAATTTTATGTCAATACTTTGCATTATTTAGTCCAACTCGATAATTTCCATTTTACTTTATTAACACAATTCAAATATTCAGTTTCAATCCGAATATTTAAGTTTTGATAATATATCCCATTCACAATCTCTTGAATTTACTTTATTTAATTAACTTGCTTTACTAACTTATTTTATTGTCACATTTACTTGAAATTGTAAATTCATTTATTCATTCACAAATTTATTTCTACCTTAATAAATTTTATTTAAGTAACCATTTTACTAAGCCTATTCTGATTCATTTCCTCAAAGCTTCCTTTAATTAACTTAATTTAGTTAAATCCCAATTCAGTTCAAAATTTAAACTTCTATTTCATTTGCTTCATTTAATTGGTATATCTATCACTTTACTTTATTGTCATACTTACTTTAACATAACTCCTTATTCAAGTTGAATTTTATCCCAACAAGTTTCAAATTTTAAAAGTTATCAAACCATTTATATTCTATAAACATTTTTAATTAAACTTCCAGAGTTTTAAACAATTGCTTAAACATTCAAAAACATTTTTAAAATCATATATATCAATCCCAAATCATCCCTTTGAATTTCAAAACCAAACCCAGCTTTGCAAGCAACTTCAATTTAAAACATTTTGGTAGCAATTCCTCCATTGGAAACTCGATAATGAACATCGATGATGCTGCAGTCATCACCGAAGTTATTTCCCAGTGACTGAAAAGAGTTCAATGCTTTTATCTCTTTAAAACCCCTTCAAATATTTTTAAATTCTAAATCTCACTAGATTTCAAATCCAATTCAAAAATATTTTTGAAATAATATCACTATTATTTCTCCAAAACCTTTGAAAACCATTTTCAAATTCAAAGGAATTTAAATTTCCCATATTTTCAAATTTAAATCCCTTCAATTTATTTTCAAATATTTCTATGGAATCCTATTTCAAATTATAAATCACATTTACAGTTTACTTTTACAAATCCCATTTGTATAGGAATTTATTTCTTAGCTTTTAGTTATGATTTCAATTTCTTATACAGATTTTACACAACAATGATAATAATTTAATATTATCATTCCTAACAATCAAGCAATCATATATAACTATAAAAATTATGGAAAATTATTTCTTTTATATACAAAAATAATTTGGGTAAAATTATTTCATTTACCCTATTTTTAAAACAATACCATCTCGGTTTATCTTGTTTAAGAGTTTAGAAATCCTTATCGATGATATGGCGTCCCATATATCGACCACAATTCATAAACACTCAACCGATAAGTCAACACAATATAAAAACAATTTTTATATTCACTAACAAATATGCAACTCATATTTATTAATACACTCAACTCATTCTATAGTATTACGGACTCTATTTCTATGAGTAATCCCCACCAGAGCCAAGGTTCCCGCTTAACCTTCAGCTTTAATACCCAGTGTAACATATGTATTTATGTCTATTTAATTGAACTAAAGATACAGAAGTTAGCCTACAGCCACGAACCACTCTGCCCTAGCCTTGCCCAAATCGAATGTTGCCTTCCTATTGCGTGCGCCACCCTTTGGAGTTGACGAATGTCGCCAGAAATTGCGAACCCAAGATCATACAAGCCTCGTTCCCATCGCGATCGACCCGCCTTTGCGCCTCAGCCTCGACAACCCCTGCTCTGCCCCCAAATCTCCATGAGTCACTTACTATTTGACCTATCGAACAACGCCAGCCTTCGATACGCGCGAAGCCATCGCCAGAAATCCCACGTGCGTCGCGACTCACTCGCCCCAAAGTCACCATTCCATCTCCTCACCGATGATGTCCCACGCGAGCGCAAGACCGTTCCACCTTCCTTCAATCAAGCGATCGATTGATTCGTCTCTATCACGGTTGCCATTTAGATTGATTGAAAAAGCTCGGCTCAATTTGGATTTAAAAGAAACTGCGGCCATTATTTCGATTTTTTGAATGAAGATAGTTTTTTTTTCTTTTGACCAGACTTCTATTTGAATTCAAGGAGAAAAGCTCACGACTTAGTTAATTTTATTTTTTTTTAAAAGAGAAGGGGAATACGTGTAATCAAGATAGACATGCATTACACCAATGAAACATGTGTTTGATTAAGAATTTTTGTTTCCAAAACAATTTAAATATCAATATTATTTAAATAGTTAAATATAAATCGTTTCGAAATCACCATCTAAAATTTTGACTTCCTATCGAGGTGCGCCGCTAGGCGTTTATAATGTTAAACCCCTATTCCGAACACATTGGAAAAGGTTTTGGGTCCTAAACGGGTTTCGTTGAATTCCAAGACTGTGCCCCGGAAGGCTATTTTTAAATTCAGTTTAAACTGTATATTTTTAAAACTAAACAAAACATTCCTAAATTCAAATTTTAAAACATCTATTATCTCCAGTATTATAAATATAAATTTTCCAATCCTTTGAAATAATTTCAACTAGCTAAAAACCCAAGATTCAACATTTTAACAAATTTTCAATTATTAAATTAAATAATTTGATTGCCATAGTGATATTTGAAATTTAAGTTAAAATAGTCTTAAAATATTTAAAATCAATTAAATATCTAATTTCAAATACCAAAAATTTCGGGTCATCACAATTGGCGTACACGCAAGGTTGACCATGTCAGTGGGACTTTGGGGAGATGGGAGACAGGGTTTTGGGTTCAGTCAAGAGTGATGATGGCATATGGGTTGAGTCATGGGTGTGTGCATGGAGAAATGGGTGCGAAGCAAGTGAAACTATGATGGATCTGAGGAGCAAGAGTTATATCCAGGCAAGATAAGAGAAGGAAGAAAAAAGAGAAAGGGAAGAAGGAGGAAAGAAGAAGCGGGTTTGGGTTGTAGAAGTTGGGCTTCGGCCCAAGAGAAAAGGGTGAAGAAAGTTAAATTAAAATGTTCAAAATTTTATATATATTTGTTTATAATTTTGAAACACTATAACTTCTTCGTATGAATTTCGATTTACGCGAAATTTGTTGCGATGGGTTTATATCGACGAACACTACGTCGTCATTTGATTTGTTGTAGAATTTGAACAAGTGAAATTTTACGGTATATAAAACGGACAGAAATTTAAGTAACCAATTTAAGAAAATAATGTCGTTCAAATTCATATGACCTATCCATTTAATTTATTTCCCCAAATAAAAATAACAACGAGTTAATTTAAGCTAATTACGATGATTTGATATCTATTTAACGGAATAAAACACCGTTTCGCTAATTGTATTTAATTAGACCCCTCTTGGTAGAATAAATCACCGTTCTACCATTATTACTGAGTATGTGTATTTTTGGACATTGACTAGCAGAAATAAAACACTATTCTGCTATCATATTTAATATGGACATCTATTTATTATCCTGATAGTTATATTGGGCTATATGATGTTGAATTGACTGTTGAAAATGGGTTGATGTGAATATCTGAATCTGCTATTCTGGATTGTTATGGAACAAAAGGTAACTTCATTAAGTACATTAGAATTAATAAGCCTCTTTTCAAATTTGAAAGTTGATTTTTTTGAATCCAGGGTTGTTTGAGAATAATTACTTTATGATTATTAAAAGTTATTTAAATGTATTTAATTATGGTTTTTCAAAGCTATCTAATTATTTAAAATGTTTAAATGTGTATTTTAATTATTAATTAAAGTTACCTTATAATGATTTGATTTAAAGTTAATTATTATTTAAGAATTAATCATTATTATTTTTTCAAAAGATAATTTATTCAATATAAATATTGTTTTATATAATAACTTTTATTAAAGAGTATTTGCCTAAATTAAACTTGGGGATTATTATAGAAACTTTATTAGCCTTATTTTGAGATAATTATTGAAATAAAAGATTTTGAGAAGTAATGGTATAATTTCATGGCAGATATCGGAAGGCAGAGATTGCCTAAGTTATTTTTCAGGGATAGAAACAGAATCATCAAGCTGCGATCCATGGTGTCTGTGTATGTGTGTATCTATATATATATTTCTTAACAGTTTCAAGTGTTTTTAAAAGGAATGATTTGTGAATATACTTATTCTGGTGAGATAAGTGTATACCTTTTTGATAAAGAGATTTAATTTATTGAAAGTTAAATAAAAAATGGCTTAGTGATTTCAGTGGAAAATATAATCTTTGGTTGAATGATTGTTTATTTAATAGTTAAATAAACGACTATCAAATATGGACTAAAACGTAACTTTGGAAATATCTAGGGAGAAGCATAGGAATTACAGTGTACTATTACCGTCGGAAGGTGCTATACTGTAAGTATAAACTCGTTTCGTTCTTCTAGGATGATTATAAGGAAATCCATCCACTAACGGTTAGGAGGTGATCTCCAATCTTATTTTTGTCTGTTTATTTCCTAAAGAACCGGGGTTGAGTTTACCGGAAACATCAAACGTTGTTTCGAAGAGACCGGGATCAGATAAGTTATCCGAAAACCACTTTGATCCAAAGAATTGGTTCTCAAAGTAAAGACAAGAGCATGGAATCGAAGATGGAGCATTGAAGAGCAAGGGCTAATCGCTACTAATCTTGAGGATGATTCCAAAATGGAGGTAGTAGAATAGTGCCTTCGGTTTTGTTCAGACCTAGAACAAACTTTTATGGATGAATGCTTTCAACACATTATCGTTGGAGGACAATGTGCATTCCAAATATAAATTCCTTAAAAGTAATCGTAGCCTCAAGCCTCATCAACCAGAAATGATTGAAAATCAAGGGAGATGCAGCAAGGCTAAGTAGGTTGCAACCAATTAGGGTATGTTATCACCTTCCTAGATACCCTCGGATATATTATAAATTATGGATATGGTGCATGGAAAAAGAGCTCGCGATAAGGGTGGGAACACTCGGGGTGGTAACATATTCGGTACTATCCTCGTTAGGGGTAGGTTGGTCTTGCGTTGGCAGGAGATCCCGATGAGGTCCTTGCTACATTTTTCTAGATGTGTACTGTGATAGGTGGTACCCCAATGCCTAGTCATTGTATGAAATCCATTCTCAATAAGCGTCGTACGGTTTTGATTGTGCCCAACTATGCAAAATGTGAGATGCAAGCATTTCAGCTATTTCTGTATTTTACTTTGACCTCTAAACACTATTATAATATCATTGGATTTTCTATAAAAGGTTTTGGTTATCATAAGGGAAGAACTCATCGTGTTTATGTGTGGTGTGGTCTTACGGGATACCATTGATTTTAAAGGACTTTGAAAGCTATAATAAATAAAATTCCTTGTTATTTTAATTCTCGCGCTGGTTTAACCAGACTGACCCGGGCTTGGTTTTCGCTAAATGCTCGAGTCAGTTTCTAGGTTTAGATGGATAATTTAGAGCTTCAAGAGAGGAGCTAGAGCCCTAGAGACGTATTCACGTAGATGATTGTATTTTCGTTGCATTATGGTTATGTTTATAAGCAATTGTGAGGACCGGGTGTTATAACTGTCTGTGCTGAATAGGTTAGTATACTCTGATTGATGTCTGTATATATATTAATTACAGTTTTGTTTTGTGTAAAGACTATTCAATATTATAGATTATTTGTTTCGCTGTGAGATTTTGTGTTGTTTAGTTTTCTTTCCATCTTCTTTCAATCTTCCTTCTACTTTCTTTTTCTTAACTATCCGCCTTCACGTGCAATTTGGGTTGGATAAGTGTGGTAAATTATCCGTTTAAACTGTATGGAAAAGTGGGTCGTTACAGAGACAACTGTACTTTTTATTGCAAAGTCATATGGCACGTCAAGACTTTGTGTTGATTACCGTGAGCTAAAAAACAAATGGTATGGAACACCTCCTCCATATAGACGACATGTTCGACCAACTTCACAGTGCTCGAGTATTCTCGTAAATGGATCTTGCTACAAGATTTCTCCAGTTAAGGATAGCGGAGGATAGTATAACCTTAGCAGCATTCAGAGGGCCAAATTGTTTCTACGAGTGGTTGATTATGCCTTTTGTGGCTAACCAAGGCGCCAGCCTATTTTGTATATCTTATGAATTGAGTTTATAGAGATATGCTTGATAAATTTATATTGGTCTTTATAGATGATATTCTTGGTTATTTCGAGACCGAGGAGGAGCAGAAATGCCATCTGGAAGTGGTGCTTAAAACAATAAGGAAACATCTTTTAAGAGTTAAATTTTTTAAGTGCCACTTTTGGCAATCGAAAGAAAGGTTCCTTGAACATGTTGTGTCGGAGGATGGTATTTCAGTTGATCCGGAGAAGGTAGCAGCTATTCGAGATTGGAAGATACCACAGACACAAACGAAGGTCCAAAACTTCTTAGGCTTAGAGGGATATTATAGGAGATTCATCCAAGACATTTCCAAGATCGCCTCATACCTGACAAAATTAATAAAAAAGGATGTTACTTTTGTTTGGACTTCAAAGTGTGAAGAAGCGTTCATTGACTTAAAAAAAAGTTAAACTACACTATAGTCTTAGCTATCCCATATTGGGGTAAGGGGTTAACGGTGTATACGGATGCTTATAGCACAGTTTGGGTGCGGTATTGATGCAGCACAGAAAAGTTATTGCATATGCTAGTAGGCAGTCGAAGCCTCATGAGAGGAATTATGAAACACATGATTTGGAGTTATTAACTGTTGTGTTTGCATTAAAAATATGGAGGCATCACCTGTTAGGTGAAAAGTTTGAGCTCTTCATGAATCATAAGTCCTTGAAATATCTTTCCACATAAAAGGATTTGAATATGAGGCAGTAGCGTTGGTTGGATTTCTAACGGCATATGACTTCGATATTTTATATACATTGAGAAAAAGCTAATATGGTTGGAGACGGTCCAAGTAGAAATGCAGTTTTTACTCTTCTGGAAGTTACTCTGACTCTCCTTGAAAGGATTACAAGTAAGGAAAGGGAAGATGGTCTCTTAATGAAGATCATCGAGGACATAAGCGAGGGACATTATACAAGCTTTTAAGGGGAAGGAATGCAACGACCTGGATTTTTCAACATTTAATTTTGAATATTTAAATGGGTTTAAATATTGGAGTTGACATATAAATTGATTTTTGAATATGAAGATTTTGGTTGAAATTATGGAACGGATTTAAATTTCAAATGTAGCGATTTATCAAAATACGGGAATGGTAAATAATTGAAATTTAAGTTGAATATAAATCGAAATGATTTTTAAAGTGAATATAAATTCTACTTAAACTAGAATTGAGTTAATAAGTTTTTTAAAACTGGAAATTTAAGCGATTTCGTAAATTTTTGAAATTGTCGATTTAATCGACGCGTTAAAATAGCGATCCGGGGTACAGTCTCGAAATTCGACGAAACCAGTTCCATTGGATCCTTAATAATACATTATTATTAGATTTAAAATTTCATAGCGCTTGGATCATCATTTGGTCGTACGATCTGAAAACGCCTAGAAATAATTTAATAGAATTTAATTTAAATAGTCGATTTAAAAAGGAAATCTTCTGCATATGATCAAATTAGACTTCAGAACTTGTTCCATTGCAATCGAAATAGGAGTATAACATTATGAATACTAGGCGGCACACCTTAATAGGGGTTCGAAATTTTGAGGTACATAAATGAGATATTTTCAATATTAAATTTATAAATCAAGTCCAATCTAGAGCCACCCTATGATTGAACACGCCACCCTAACCCTACATATAGCTAACCTATGTAATCCTCAGTTTAAAATCGTGCATATCTCTCCCATCCCCTTCAGTTCAAAATCGACTTCGAAAACAAAATCGACATTCGAAAGAAAAAAGGAGGGAACTAAACAAAATCGTATTCGATCGGCGAGGGAGTCGCGACTCATCGTGAGGGCGGCGAGGCACGTTTGAGAAGATGTTGTGGTTTAGCTGAGGCGGAGTGCGCGACTGAGGCATAAGGTGGTGTTATGAGGGCAGAGTGGAAGAGGGTGGATGTTGGCGTGGTGGGTAGTGGAGGTGACTCATGGCTGCCAAGCGATAGGGTTCGAGTAAGTCGCAATGTAGGGTTCACGTGCGCACACTCTGGTAACGAGGGAAATCGAAATAGTGAAGACAACGGGCTAGTGTTGGTGATAGCTTCAAGCGCTTTGGTGTTCGAACGAAGGGAAGTGGAGGGCCGAGGCTTGGGAGGATTCGACAGTTATTATGGGTAGCTGGGTTCGATTTTTGAGCAGACGATTATGGAGTTTGGGGATGAAGGTTAGTGGCGTCACATGGAAGAGTGGACGAAGTAGGGGCTGTGGAAGGCTTCGGTGTATGTATATCAGTGTGCACAGGAGCGGGAGATTAATTTGGGAAGGAGATGAATTTAACTGATGAAGGTAATTAATTCTTTTTTATGATGGAATTAGTGAAAATTTACATATAAATAAATTCATGAATCTTATAAATACCGTATCTAATTTAACGAGGTTGAAATCAAGTAAAATAAATTTGCATTGCACTCGTATCGACAAGCACTACGTAATGGAATAAATTAGAATTGGATCGTTTAGGAAAATTCAAAAAATCAAGATTAGTAAATATCACTCATTTAGATAATTAGCTTCAATTTAAATAATTAAAATTATTTATTGGATGATTGGTAGAATGGATATATATTTATCGATTGATTGTTACATTATATATATAGTAGTATATATATATATCAGTAGTTGGATATATTTCCCGTCAAGTGGAGTGGATGAGACACTATGCATCCCGCATAATGGCGGATGTCCCTATATTAACGCAATATCCTGCCTCGAAGTATGATTAGTGTTTTATGTTATCTAACATCTGCGGATGCAGGGAAACAGGTTGGAGGGATCAAACTGGATTCCTCAAAAGTGATTGTTTTAATTTCATATATAGTGATATATGATTTGTGTGAATAATCTGATATAGATTACAAGGTGATTTGAATTGTTGGATGCTATAGTAGCACTGGCCTAAATTTTGGTATATTAAATACCATAAATATTATTTTTGGAATTTGAAGCAATTTAAAGGTAGATTTGAATATAAAAACATTTATATCGAAATATGAATTATTTTAAAGAAATAATTTGGGTAAAACAATAATTGATGTTGGGTTGTACTTAACTATTCATAAAAATATTTTAGATAGGGATTTTAAAATAATTTAGACAAAGGATTTTAAAACGATATTACTGGGAAAAATATGGAAAAAAATAGTTAAAATCGATATTTAAAATAGATTTGAAAATAAGTGGGATTTATAAAGAAATGGATTTATAAAATGGAATTTTATAAATGAGATTATATTTGTAAAAAATTAAAACCCAAATGGTTTTATAAATTTCTAAACAATGTTTATAAATAAAGGATGATGATATCAGCTTATAAATTGGGAACATAAATAAATAGTGTGAATTTACATCGAGATAGGGAAAACGGGTTTGGGGAAAATAGAGGATTCTATTTTTGAAATGTGAGAAGGGTTAGGAAATCGAAATAAAATCAACATGATATGAATCAAGAGGGATTCATAAATTGAAATTGGAATATTGGATTTTAAAATGAATTTTTGTTGAGAAACTAAAATTGTTTTAAATGGGATTTTTATTTATTAAACTATGTAGTTTGAAAAATATTATTTAGATTAAAATATTTTGAAAAGTTAGTTATTCAAGTATTTAATATTTATTGAAATAAATTCGAATTTTTATAATCAGCCTTGTAAATCAATTTGTTTATTTAAAAATGAATTGGAAAATTAATTATCGATGTTTTGTAAAGTGTTTTAATATTTTAAACAATTACTTAAATATGTTTTAAAAATGAATTATTATTTAAAAGTACTTATTATATATATATATATATATAGTTTTGAAATGATTGAAATTTATGTGGAAATCCTCTCGAGATTTGTAAACGGAGTTTATTTAACGGAGATGGTTTTGATAAGAAAGTCTTATAGTGAAATTCTGGGAACCAAAGAAAATTTCCAAAGTATTGAATATAGGAACTTCGGAAATGAATTAAAAATCTTAAAAAGGTAGTTAGAAATGCGTAATTGAAATTATAGATGAGTATAATCGATTTTGGAAATTTCAAAGGGGATTAATTAATGAATTTTGGAAACTTATTGAATCCGTTATAAATGGGTTAAGGAAATTACAAGTGGATTATAAGGATTTTAAAAGGTATGAAATAAAAGGGAATATTCTCTAAGTATGGAAATAAAGTGATTTTAGGAAAATATGCTTATAAACATTTTCTATGTATTAAATAGGGAGGATTTGAAATATTTAACTATGAGGCTATTATTTTGGAAATATTTCTAAGAAGACTGAATTATAAATGGGATTGAAGGAAATATTCTAAGCGTTGATATGGATTTAAATCCTGTTATGGATATAATAATTTAAATTGTTTTCAATTATTGATATACTAGAAGAGATTTAAATATATATCTTTGTAAAGATATTTTGATTGTATGTTTTGAAGATTTATAAAATAAGGCCTAATGACTGCTTATAGATGCTATTTGATAGTTAAATAACCGACTTTCAAATTTGACTAAAACTTTGTTGATCGTTTCGAAGAGACTGGATCGGATTTAATTACCCGAAAACTACTTCGATCCGACTTGTGCGTTACAAATTGTGATATCTCGAAGATAATGGAGACAGCGATCTTGAAGAAGATTACGTTTGTTCAGAACCAGAATAACTTGTATGGATGAATGCTTTCACTGCATTGCTTGCCTGGAAGGCCGTGTTAGCATTCCAAGTATGAATGCTATTCTTAAGGTAATACGTAGACTCAAGCATCATCAACC
This sequence comes from Allium cepa, assembly GCA_030765085.1. Lineage (NCBI taxonomy): Eukaryota > Viridiplantae > Streptophyta > Magnoliopsida > Asparagales > Amaryllidaceae > Allium > Allium cepa. Next base: position 841,963,005 of record CM060932.1, read on the forward strand.
GGGAATGACTAAAACATGGAAGATGCAGTAGGGCTAAGTAGGTCGCACCTAAGTAGGGTATGTTATTATTTTTCTAGATACCCTCGGATATAGTATGATTATGGATATGGTTGTGCATGAAAAGAGAGCACTTGATTAGGGTGGGAACACCCAGGGTGATAACATATTCTGTACTATCCAGGTCAGTGGTAGGCCGGTTCTATGTTGACAAGGGATCCAGGCGAGGTCCTCGGTACATTTTTCCAAAGGTGTACTGTGACGGACGGTACCCTAATAGCCTAGTCATTGTATGGAATCCAATATCCACTATGAGCCTGTACAGTTTTGATTGTATACCAACTATGCTGAAACGTGAGACGCAAGCAGTTCAGCTATTTTCTAATTTACTTTCTATAGAAACTATTATAATATTAGATGATTTTGATATAAAATTGTTTTGGTTATCATAAGGTAAAAACCCGTCGTATTTATGTGTGACGTGGTCTTACAAGATACCTTTGTTTTCAAAGGGTATTGAAAAAGTAATAATTCAAATTGAGTGTTTTTTCTCATGCTGGTTTTCCAGACTGGCTCGGGTGTTATTTTATTACAATGCTCGGGTCAGACCGAGCATTACAGATTCATGCTAGATTGCTTTGGAGCTTAGGTGACGAGCTAGAGGATTTCAGGCGTATTACATATACTTGGTTATTTCTGCAGTGTGTCTTATGTATGTGTGGACAAGTTATTATAATTGTCTCGATTTATTGTTGACAGTTGTACTCTGATGATTGTAGGTATATAACAGTCACTGTTTCTTTGTATAAAGATATAATATTATATATTATATTTTGTTCCACTGCGATTATGAGATTTTGTGTTGTTATTCTGTTTTCTTTTACCTCCTTTTCTTCTTCACCCCAAATGATTTGGAATTTTCGGCACTTGATTGCTTGACATACTATACGGTGAATGTATTGATGTTGATTTTCGAGGGTCGAAAATCCGGGTTCATTTACACATACATGACGATCATGTCAATATTTCGCATTTATCCTTCTTTTTAAACATGTATATTTGATCCTTTTATCTACAACAATAAGTTATTAAAATAAAAAAATTATTATTTAAAAAGGATAAATTAATTATCCTTTTCTCAAAACAAAACATTTACAGTTCTCTTTTATAGAATTGTGTGTTTTTTCAAATGTTTATTTGCGTTTATCTTTTAGGAAAAAGATATATAAATTACTTTAAAAGTAAAAGATTAAAAAGTCATGCTTTGGAAAAAGATAGGTTAGATTTTAATTTTGAAAAGAAACGATAAATAAAGTTATCCTTTATCAGTACAATGTTTTAACATTCATTTTTTTTTTGAAAGTGTTATATTTGATCCATTGTCTTCACTTAGAATTTAAATAAAAGATTAATAAATTACATTTTAAATACAAGTTAAGTTAGTTAAGTAAAATTAAAAAAGTTAAATAAATCATTCTTTTCATTAAAATAATTATTTTAATTTCATTTGTTAAACCAAATGCATCCATGGTTTTCTTGCATTTAACTTTTCGTCAGAAAATCTTATATTTTTGTGTTTTGTTATGTTAAAATTTAAACAATCATCTATTCTCACAATAACATGGTGCATTTATCTATCTGAATGCTAAGTGATATTAAATTTATTGAATAGCTAACAACTAATAACAAATAAGCTAATTCTAGTAAAAGTAAAACAGAACAAAACGAAGACATATAGATTTATCATTTTCAAGTATGGCAACAGTATTAAAAACAAACATAAATCTGATTTGGAATAAACCCCACAATTTGAATAACTTGATGGGTTAATCAGTTAAATCTGATGAGATGGAACTTTTAATAAATGGAATTTTATATGGTAATGATCATTTTGATTTCCTACGATATATGTAACCACAAAGGAGATAATCTAGAGAATTAATCCAACAATTTTTAGTCATCCAACCTCCGACTTTCTGTATATTCACGTAGTTAAATATAATTTTTTTACTATGCTCCTTCCACTTGAAACAATTTTAAATTTTCAACAAGTTTATAAAAAAAATATGTAGCTGGAGTTTCAAAACTGAAGCGTGCAAAAAAATCTGAAAAACAGTAAAATGATAAATGATAAAGAATTTAACTGGAATGAGAAGAGATGTTGGAGCATGATGAGGAAGAACAATTAAAATTTTAAGGTGGTGTTCCAAACCATTTTGCAATACAAAAGATTCTCTCGTGTAGTTTTTAGACATGATAACATAAGAATGTGGTTATATATTCAATAAAAAACTCTGTATGAACATTTCTGCAAACTTATTAACTACTCATCTATATGGAACAAAAGTTTGTAAAAATCTTGGTGTTAGTTATGCTAGAAGTATAAATTTACTAAGGCGGGCTATTTAGTGGCACTCTTAAGTAAACATGATTTTTGAAAGAAAAGGTCCAAAACACCTGATAGTATATGTATAACATTGGAAAGACTAGCTAGTATAAGGCCTCGAGGAATGGCACTAAATTGAAAAATTAAATTTTCCTGTTTCATTGAAACGAATATTAAGATATATATATATATATATATATACACATACATACCCATAAGTAATTATACATATGTGCAGTACAAAACAACATTATTTGAGTAGTTGATTAAATTTTTTTTAGAAACTCCCCGATATAGAGGATCTCCGGGAGGATGGCAGACTGACCAACTCCAAGAGGCCATTAAGTTATGCATTCACACATATACAAGTGATGGATGAAAATTTAATGAAAAAATAAATAAAAAGATAAGTTATCATTACTATAATATAGAATGTTGAACTACTCAAAAATGCATTCGACAAAATATATTATAAACTGGAAATGCAAATTAAATGTGCTAACAATGATAAATATTAAATCAAATAAAATATTAGTAGAACAATAATTACCAACATCTCTAAGTTGTGATGGTTGTATGAAACATTAGACATAACTAATGGTTGCAGGAATCATCAACTCTAATTTTAATCATAATTAGATAATAGGAGGAATCTCGAAGTTGTGATGGTTGAATGTTTCATCGTCACTTCCTAAATCATAATCATCCTTTCCTCTTTGTTTTTTTCACATAATTTATATTTGGAGGAATCATCAACGATATACATAAACATTGCTCAAAAACCAACTAACAACTTAAAATATACAGAAACAAGCAAACTAATAGATGTAAACAATTGGTACATACATAGAATTGAAATCTCACCATGAAATAGGAATCCAAACAAAAATTCCGTAAATCTATACACCAGATCTAATAAATCTTTAAATTGAGATGATATTTGATTAACAAAACATGAAGAAATATGGAATCAATAATAGAATGAGAGGCATAAGCAATCAAACGCGAGAGAGAGAACTGGAAAATGAGAAAGAGGGGTTATTTTAGTAATTTCAAATTTTTTTACTGTACTTGAAACTAAGAAAAAAAGAACATTAGCACTTAGGGCATTTCCAATAGCCTGAATATTTAGGCTGAAGGGAAAAGAAAACCCCAATAGCCAGGTGCCCATTTAATGGGTGCCTCGCATTGAGCATTCATTATACGAGTGCCTAGGTTTTAAAGGATTATTTAATTAACGTAATATGTGCTTTGTTGAATTACTTTAATAAATCTAAGCACCCATTAAATGGGCACCTAGTTTTAGGCACCCATTAAATGGACGCCTAATGCCACGCTCATTAAATGGGCACTTGATTTTAGTTCAGTTTCAAGATGTATCGAGACTGAACATCGATATAAGTAATTAAAATAATTTGCAATAAAACACTTATGAATGCTTCTAGAAGCATCTTTAAGATTTAACTTGAAGGAGATATTTAAAGGGAATATATCCTAAGGTGTGTGAGGTGGAAAGGTAATCACATGGAGGCATGAGACGGGGGTTGAGCCTTCTTGGCTACAAATTAAAGGGGGTGGGTAGGAGCTTTGAGCACACCACTTGAAGCCTATATAAGGCCATGTGTAGTTCATAGATTCACTTTTGCATTTTTACAAAGTTAAACCAAAGTTCATTATCCTCTTCTTTCTTCATAATTTCCTAAGAACAAATTAATTCAAAAAACTCCAACTTCACCAAACTCTAGTATATGGACTAAAACAACATAGAAACACATATTAGTAACTTAAAGCTAGGAGATTTGGTGCATAACCCCAAGAAGAGAAAGGGCAGTGAGCACTTTAGAGGTATTTACCCTAGGTCGAGAGCAAGGTGAAGGTATTTTAGTGGTTGTTTTGTTGGGGTTGGAAGAATGAAGCTTGGTAGAGGCTTGAGCATGGTTTATACTTGTTGATGGGTGAGCTACCCCACCATTTAAAAATTATACAAAATTTATATATGCTTGTGTTTGTTATATTATATGATTGACTATATATTATTGTTTTATCTTGTGTGATTCTTACTTTGGAAAGCAAAGGGCATATGTAATTGATGTGTTTGGACTTGTATGATTGTCTATGACTTATTGCATAGCCGTGTAACAATATACATAGGGATTGGATGCTAATAAGACCGTCGCATGTTGAAAAATGAAAAAACTTTAAGGAATTAAAACTTCCCAAGGTTGTTGTCATTTATAATGTTACCACTAAATATCTTTCGACCTTGTCAAAACCCTATTGAATAGAAGAAAAGAAGGATAAGAGAAATAAGCTCCAGCAAGACCTTTCGAAGGTGTCGAAGAGATGCACAACCAAAGACTAGAAGCATCACAACCTTCCAAAGGGGTTGAAAGGTTCGAAAGCACCCTTCCATTTCAAGTGGTCCCTTTTCGAAGCAGGTGCTTCCGCATGCATAAAGATCTTTCAATTGAGTTAAAGCAACACCTTTCGAAGACAAGGAACGACAACCTTTTATATGCATGCCAAACCTTTCGAAACCAAAGGTTTCACCTTTACTCAAACCACTTAGGAATATACCATAAATGGAACAACCCTTTCGAAAGCAAAAGCAAGCCTTTCGAACCAATCGAAGCCCTTAGCATCCAAGATAGGTTCCACATCAATTCACAAGCATAAGTTCGAAAGCGACCAACGACATCAAAACCATTAGCATTTCAACACCTTTGGAACACTTAGAAACTGTCTATCGAGAGAGTTGAAAGCTCTCATCTTCATTCCTTGTGATAACAAAGAAATATAAAGAAGAGAAGGCGCAACCACCCCTTTCGATGAAGATGGAGGCATTTGAACCCATTCGAAAGCATTGCGGATGGGTGCTAAAGTGTCAAAGGAGTCGGAAGGTGTCTAAAGCCACTTCTCAACCAAGTCGAAAGCACTGGGTCGAAACCTACCCAGACCAACCTCATTCTTGTATCTTTAAAGCTATCCTTTAGATTTCTGCAACTGTTCCGAAATGAAGGTTTCGAAAGGGTAATCCAACCATTCCACTTGGATCGAAAGACTACAAAGAGGGGAATTCAATTGTTTCGACTGGGTCGAAAGGTTGGAAAAGGAAGGCTTTCACAATAGAAACTTAGTCGAAAGGGTGTATTGAAGGGAATATCACATCCTTACTTTTTCTCAGTGAACCCAAGAGAGATCTAAAGGATTGACCTTTTCCTTAAAATCAACTTTGGGGTATTAACAAGTTTTCTAGTTAACATTTTGGCGCTAGAATGTGGGCTCGAACCTCCGACTCTGTTGAACATCCAACACCACCTATCTCTAACCCAATCTTATTTCAAGCTTAAATACTCAGGATCTTACTTTATCATGGCTAGCAGAATCAAAAATCTGAGCTAGGATCCTCAGAACAGCACTTAATAGGATTCTCCCCTAGAACAACCTAATATTCCAAACTATATGAGGATCAAAGACTAGTATTAGAAGCTCTAAGGATTATGAATAAGAAAAGAGAGAAATTGTATGATCCATAAAAATGGAGATTAGATCCCTTTCATATTGGCCCAACCCCTATTTTTGCCTTAGGAGAAAGGAAAAATGAAAATGAAAACTGGTTAATCAAATGAGAAACGTAATTCAACACTATGCCAAAGGCACAGTCTTTGAAGAAGAAATAATGGCAGACTATAATGCCTTTGCACATAAATGGCAACAAGTTGCATCTAGGACACTTCCAACACGGGAACTCCAAAGGGTGTCAAAAAGAAAAGCAACAGATGAAGGAGAAACTACAAGGCCAAGTATCAAGAAACTGAAAAGATATTCTAAAGAAACAAGTTTCAAGTCAAGACTTTCTAGAGAATGTAATTTGACGACATCTGTAGAGAATGTTTACTTGCTAACTAAGGATGAGATCAATTATTGGTCGTCGTAGAAAAAGAAACCAAAGAATGAAAGGAATCTGGAGAGATCCTATTGCCATTACCATATGATGAATGGTCATGAAACTAACAACTACAGAGCCTTAGAAGGGATAATAATCAACTTTTTTCTTGAAGGAAAAATCAATGATTTTGTAAAGAGATACTAAATGAGGTCAATAAAGAAATACTTTACTAAAGAGTGTCTACATGTGGGAGTGAAATGATCCTTTTATTTGGATATTACCTTAAATGGTCAAAGCCTCTATCCGAGCCGAGTTGGCCAAGGCAAAGCACCTCCTGGAGGGAGGAGTATAAGCCTTTAACCACGCCACTATATGGCCAGATTAAAGCATCGACAAGCACTTGGTCGTGCCTCTGGTCAAGTCAAGGCACCTCTTGGAGGAAGGAGTGTAAGCCTTTATCCGCACCACACTATGACCAGGTTAAAGCATCGACAAGCCCCTGTCTACGCCGTGTTATGACCAGGGTAGGGCACCTCCTAGAGGGAGGAGTGTAAGCCTTTATCGACACCATGGTATGGCCAGGTTAAAGCATCGAAAAGCCCTTGGTCGTGCCTCTGATCAAGTCAAGGCGCATCCTAGAGGGAGATTGGGTATGTTCTTGGTTCTAGCTTAAGAATGAGCTAATCAAGAGCACCAAGCAATGATGGACTAAGACATCCAAGTCCAAGAAGAGGCTCATTAAACAATGGACTAAGACGTTCAAGGCCAAGGAGGCTCATCAAATAATGGACTAAGACGTGCAACCTTAGTAGAGGCTCATCAAACAATGGACTAAGACGTCCAAGCCAAAGGAGAGGCTCATCAAACAATGGACTAAGATGTTCAAGCCCAAGAAGTGGCACATCAAATATTGGACTAAGATGTCTAAGCCCAAGAAGTGGCATATCAAATAAAGGACTAGGATTTCCAAGCTCGTGAAGCAGCCAATCAAACCACAATTTCATACAAGGCCTATGAGGTTTACACATGTCAAAGAAGACAGAATCTAAGTAGTAGAGAGGAGCTCCACTTATTAATACCCGAATCTGGGTTTCAGGTTTCTTATTCCTAAGTTCCATCCATTAATGCCTGAATATGGGTTTCGGGTCATTCATTATTGAAATACGAGACTTCATTAATACCCAAATATGTGTTTCAAGACTATTACTTAATTTCACTTATCAATGCCCTAATCTGGGCTTGAGATTTCTATTATGGATTTCTGATTATCCACTACTAATGCCCGAATCTGGGTCAAAGATTTTTATAAGAAAGATCATTATTATGGATTTTCGGTTATCACCTACAAATACTTGAATATGAGTTTCAAGTTTCTTAGTTTCTAAATATCATCTACCAATATCTGAGTCTGGGTTTCGAGCTTCTAAAATTTCGAATTTCATTAATACCCGAATATGGGATATTGGATTTTTGCTACGAATTTTCAAATAATGACTTCTGGACTTCTATTACTTGATCGTTATTAACTCTCTATTAGAAATCTCTAGAGGATGATTTTCGAAAACATTTAAACCCATGATTCAGGATAAGATTTTCTGCCATTAGATTTCAGATATTTCAATAATATGTTTAAAGTTGAATTTTGGTTATCTCTTATCATTACCAAAGATGAAATTCAAAAAAAATTCATCAAGAGCAATTACTTTTTATTTATTATCAAATCTTGATATGATAATTTATTAATATTCGCGAATGATATGGTTAAACTCCTATATATATTACAAGCAAATGGTAACAAATGTTGCTTATTTTGTGTTTTTTAGGTAAAGCAGAACAATAAAGAGGATTGAGAGTTCCAACAAATATAGAAATCATGGTACAAGATATCAAACAGATGTATCAGAAATAACATTACAGGAAAGGACCACAATCCAGGCGATATTTACAAAATTTTCATAATTTACATAATCTGACATTATTATAAGTGTACAGAATAAATATATACATATCATTCATAAGTCTTGAACCGCTTTATTTATATCTTCAACAATTAAAGGGTCCACGATATGAAGGATAGCAATGTGAAGGACCTCTTTTAGTTTCTTCTCTTTCTTTCTTAATTTTGTCTTCATCATTGATAGTCGCGATATTGGTCTTCAAAGCGAGTTAAATGATTTGTTTGCACCTTTAAGGGTTTTATTTTCCCTTTCTAAATCAGCAATGCGCTTTAAGAGAAGATACTTATCGCGCTCCATCTTTTTAATCCTAGCTGCATATTCGTTTATGCGATTCAAGTATCTTGCTTTTCGTTTTTCATCAAAATACTTCATCATCTCAAATTTAACTTCCCTGCACCACTCTCCTGCTACTTTTTCATCTAAGCCTGGAGGAGGATTTGTCGCAGTGGGAAATTTCTGAGCAGCAAGGGAAGTAGATCTTGTGGATTTTGCGATGAAAGAGATAGCAGGAGAAACTAGTAACTCCATGCTTGAGATGTTATTCCCTATGATGAACTCTAATGATTCGCATTGAGTCTGGCTGCCTTTTAATTTTCATCTCCAAATTGCTTATTTGTTGAAGGAGCTCTAACATTTTGTGATCGAAGTCATTTAAAGGATTTGACTTAATTTGAAGCTTCAACATGGAAATCGCTTTATTTTTACTATTAACACCTGCTTCTGAATTGGCAATCTGACCCTTAAGATTTCTGATGATCGTTTTCTGAAGTAAGAATCTGTTATGCCATCTTAATGCTTTAGTATTGCCATGAAAACTAGCAATTAAAGTATCTTCAAGGAGTCTACTCTTTTCAAGATCCGCTAACAACTTATCTTTAAGATTGATAAAGAAGGATGCTGAATCTAATGAGAGAGGCGTTGTGAATAACTGTAATTCCTATTTAAATAAAAAAGGAAATAGAACAAAGTCAAATCCAGATGAACAATCTCTTTATTACTGTAATAAAAGATTACAACTCAAGTAACAATGAAATTAAAAGATACAATAGACATTCATTAATCATCAAAAGATGGGAGACAACGTTTCTAACTTTATTCAATGGATTGGCAGAAAGAGTAACTGTGGAATCAAAAGGAATTTTAAGTCCTTCTGGAGTAATCACCAAAGGATATTTGCTATAATCTCATTCCCCGACCGGAGGACTATCATGACCTCACATTAGTTTAATATGGTACATTTGGATCTCCTTAAGTAGCTTTTCTTTCTCATCGCCAAGGAAATCAAAGTGGAGATGAAGATGTTCCATGTGAAGTTTTTGTATGTCTCTAAGAAAACAATATCTTGCTAATTTTGGAGATTTCAAAGTTGACGCCTTTTCAAGATAAAATCTTCTTAATTTAACATTTTAGCTTAGGTAATCTCTAGGAACAAGATTGCCTGAGGAACATTCTCTCTGTGATAACATAATAAAATGCAACTAAGCTTAGAAGAAAAATTAAAACAAACATTCACAAACACTATTATTACATAATTACAACTATTTATCCAGTTCATACAAAATTGATTTTGTGAAGAATTACGGAATAAACTTGTCTTATAATATTTAAGTTTATCATAGGGTAAATCTTGTGCAATTGCTTTGACTCGAGGCAGAGTCCAGCATGCTCTGGGTTGTGGATCAGACCCAAATTCATCTAAATATCTTTAGTGTAGACGCCTAAGTAAACCCCCGCTATGGTCACCTAAACATGAGAAATCTATGGTTGGGTGCCTATAATAGACTTTATATAGAAAATTCACCAGGATATTTCGCTCCTCAATTAGCATCCAAAAGAGTGTGATAAATTCTCGATTTTATTTTAGAAGACTATCATAATGGGGGCACACTCTCCTCAGGCGTGGGGCAGCTTCTTGATGTTTGAAAGATGCTAACACTCCCGCACTTCTATTTAGTCTATGATATTTATCGAAGAGAATGTTGCGCTCCTTTAATTGTTTGTCTAACTCCCTATATAAACTATTTATCTCCACTTTTTTTTTCATGCTTGGTTTTATAGGGGTGAACAGATTTTCTTCTTATCTAAAATATGTGATTTAAACTGTTACTTTCTTCGAAGCGAAAGATATGTAAATAGAGAATCCCATACCTAAGAAATAGGAATTGATGCTTAAGAAGCCTGATCGTTCTCTTTCGACTCTTCCACATTGATTGAAGAAGACTCCTCTTGAGGGCTGGAAGGTGCAGAAGATTTAGGTGGGATCGCTTCATGAGAAGATGAATCATTTTCAGAGGTCTTTGTATTATCATCTCCATCTTTCTCAGGAGTATCGGATTAACCATCTATGTCGCCGACTAAACCGTGACCGCCGTTGATGTTATCATCATCGTTATCATCATTATCATTGTCGTAACCATCATCATTGTCACTGTCTTCTTCTTCGACGGCCTCATCTTTGTCGCCTTCGTCTTTAGAGTCGAATTCGACTTCGAAGGAGAGAATTTCAAAAGATAGGATTGAGGCGTCGACCTCCTCTCTCTCGACGGCTTCAGTCCACTACCCCATCTTTTCGATTTTATTCATAATCATATCGACAAGAGCAGGGCCGAGCGAAGGGAAGTCAGATCTGGACATTTGCCGGCATAGGCAAGCATCAGAGCATCCTTGAAAGAAATCACGATAATATCTTCAAGAGAAGAGTCAAGAAATTGTGACGCTCGCCGCTTTGCATCGAAAATTATGCCGATAGTCACTTTCAAGGATCTTTATTCTTAGCCAGCTTTTCTTTTAAGGAGGATTGATTAACTGCTATTTGTGCCTTTTCTTCTTCGGACTCTTTTAAAGTCATTGTCAATGCCAAGTTTTCATCAGCAAGAAGCTAACGAGCTTTCCTCTCTTCCAAGATAATAGATTTTGACTGGGTGAGAGAAGAATTCATTTGTAGCATCGCTCTTTTATGCTGATAAGGAGGAAAGCTGATTGTTCAAGGCATCAATTTCCTCTCGAAGCTTAGATGATTCGACGGAGGACTTTAAAGAATCTTCATGCAACAAAAATCAACTCTTGGAAATCAGAAAGAAAGAGAACAACATGAGTTAAAAACTTAAAGAAAAACACAAACCAAAAAGTTAAGTGAAGGAAAGCATACCAAGAGTTGTTGTTCAATGAGAGACCGACAATGATCCGCTAGGTCAGAAGTAGAAGAAGGTGGGTGAATTGAGGTATAAGATGAAGAATTTAAGATAGAGTGGACCATCTTTTCGAAATCACTCAAAGGTGTGGAAGATGATGGTCCGGGAAAGTTCTGCACTTGTGAAGGGTCAAAGTCCCTAAGTCCTTCTGCATCTGCTCGATCATGCTCGGGGAATTAGTGATAACGATGTGAGAAAGAAGATCGACCTTGGTAGGAGTTTCCTTAGTTAGATCATGAGTGGATTTGATGGTCGGACTTTCTAGAGATTCATCGACAATAAAAAAACTCCTTTTCTTTTAGTATTGGAGAATCAGGAACTTCAATCACTTTGTCTCTCTTTGGGGATGATTCCACCGTAGTCGTTCTAACTAATTTCCTTTTAGCAGCCATTTTTGACCTGGCAATAGCCTGAGAAATAGAAGACACATGAGAAGCTGAAGAGGAAGGAGTCCGATCTCTTATGGATCTTTCAACCTAAGGAGCAGCTGTAGAGAATTCAAATAGATTATAAGTCAGTAAAATAATTTGAAAAGCAACATAGCAACAGATAACTAGCACAACATTTAAACATACTGGAGCGACTAGGGCATATAGGTGACAATGGGGAGAAGTTTGGCAGGTCTCCCAAAGAGAAAGTGTTTGCTTCAGGATGTGTGTTGAACAAAAGGAGGTTGGCTAAGTACCCATTGACCCACAGGAAAGAGGAAGTGCTTTTGTGGATTTGTCGGATTCAGCAGCGTCAATGTATTCCCAATTTTGGTTCAAGCTGCAACCAACGACTCCACTGTTTTCTTGTCTTCTGCCTTTAACTCTTTAGCAGGAGCACCTAACAAAAAGCATAGATCAGCAAAGAAAAGTACCTAAATGAAAGGATAATAATCTAAAATCTAAGCTTACATGGAAAAGCGAAGTTCCTCTAATGTTGGGAAAGCATCTAACAAAAAAAACCGATTCTCCCAATCTCTAAACTTGCTCACTCCTTCGGATATCAGTTTCTTGGGAGGATTTTCCCTAAAGAATTGGTTGTTTAAGTTGCTATGCTTAACCAACCAGACAAGGTGATTCAGCAATTCAGCATTTAAAGAGGGGATGCCAGAATCCAGTGCCATCAACTCCAAGGATAAAAGATTAGTGTGCACGTTGGGTGCTAGTTGAATCGGGGCAACTCCAAGATAAACTAAGAACTTAGATAGGAAGTCTGGAAAAGGAAGGAATCCTCCATGCCAGATATGAATTGCGGTGTGGGAAAAATACTCTTCAGGAGGGCTATTGATGGTGTCATTTTCAGTAGGGCGCGGCTTTCACCCCTATGATCCCATAGTCGTTAAGAATTGCATTCACTTCATCTTGAGTGGATATCAAGGAATGCTTGGGGATAGCTTTAATTTTCTTTAGGGAAATCATGATTGTGCCAGGTGAAAACATTCTAGTTAGAAATTACAGTTTGTTATGAAATTAACATTCTTTCAAAGATTACTAGAAACTTAATGCAATAATTTGAACATCAAATGAAACATGAAACTTCATATCCAAGAAATAATGTTAAAGTTAAAAATGAAATTTACTGTGCATTCGAAAGAGTCGAAGGGGAAATAAAAGTTAACACTTAACAAGCATCCTTCAACAATGTCGAAAGCCTAAGTATGAGCATCTACCAAGCTTTCGACAGGGTTGAAAAGAAAGACGAAAGTACACATTCGATAAACACACTTCAACAATGTCGAAAGTTCAATAAAAGTTTTACTATCAAAAGAAAGTAGTTAACACCAATACATTAGATTTTAACAAAATACATACTGTAAACATTCAATTAACGCTTGAAAGAATCTTTCGACAGTGTCAAAACCCATGGACTTAGTCTCTTCTAAGGCAATAAGAATGTTGTCGAAACCTTATATGCTAACTAAGTTGAAAGGTGTCGAGTATGAATCATGTTGATGAGAAAATAAAAGAACTTGGGACGTTTCGACGATGTTGAAAAAGGGAATGATTAAATCCTTATCAGTTATAAAAGTTTTCGATAGAGTTGAAAAGTGGTATATGATTTTAAAGGCATAACGACAATAAAAGTTAAATCAACGTAGTAGATTTCGACTAAGTTGAATACAGTAGGTTTCGTCTAAGTCGAAACGTTTGATTTGCAACTTCTTTTTTTCTTCAAATCCCTTTACAAAAAAATATATGTTTTTAACTTAAACAAATTGAGAATAAATGTGTACTAAAGGTGTGGAAACCTATGAAACAAATTTTATGCTTTCGAAAAAGTGAATCAAGTAATTATCTAGTAAAATATAATAGATAACTTCTTCAAAAGATGTCTGAATACGTTAACATATCAAATTAATATTGAAAAAGTTGACTGCATGTAACTTTACTATATAACCTTTCGACGAGGTCAACCAAATTAGCACTACATTACCTTTCGACTCCATCGAAAGAGGCTAAGAAAGCAAAATAAAGGTTGCCGCCTTAATACCTTTCAAAGGGGTAGAAAGGTAAATTTATGGCGCCAATTTTTAATTCGTACAACTCAAAGCTTCCAGGCGAAGAAAATAGGAAATTCTTTCTTCCCCAAACTTGGTTTTAACCCAGAAATTCGAAAAATTAATGAACAAATGGATCAAGACGCAAATAAACTATTTAAAAAATCACTTACATGAAAATTCAAATTCTCTAAAAAATAGAAATAACAATAAAGTTTGAATCTGGTAGGATTAAGATGAAAATCAACTGAAAAATAACTTGAATCAAGCCATGAAATTAAATTATAGAACGTTTACAAGCATATGGAAGCTTAAACGATTTTTATTGGGTTAAAGCAACGGTTCGGATCCAAAAGAATCTCACTGTAAAATAAAATTTCGTAAAGAAAAGCGAGATAATATCAACTTACTTAAGATTTGAATCTTTGATTATTGTAGATGAAAGCTATTTTAGGATTTCAGAACTGTGATTTTTTTCTCGAAGATATTTTTTGTAACGACCCAGAACTTCTGTCATTTGAAATTCATATATTTAATTAATTTTAAATATTCACGAATGAATTTTATAAGCTAAGTGAATTAAATTTTGAATATGAGGATTTAATTGGATAATTTAAATCAATAATTTAATATTGAAAATTACTGAAATAATTGGAAATTGGGTTTAATGTGATTTAATTTGATTTGTAAAGTTGTATTAAATCATATTGGAGTTAGAATGATGTTATCGAACTTTTAAAATCGAATTGAATGTTAAATTGTGAAAATTGAATATTTTAATATTTAATTGACGAGTTAAAATAGCCATTTTTCAAACGGTCTCGGATTTCGACAAAGCCAGTTTCTTCAGATCGGTAATGTTATATTATTGTATGGTTTCAAATTTCGTGTCGATCGGATTTACGGTTTGTCCGGGGCAAGCCAAAACGCATAGAAATTAGTTTAACCGGTTTAATTTAAATTTGATCATTTATTTCCGTAACTCGCACATATGATCAAATTAGCTTCCTAAACATGTTCCATTGTGTCCGAAACGCGGGGTAAACCCTAGAAACGCCAGCCGGCATGCTTCGTTTGGAGTTCGAAAAATTTCGAGTGAATAGTGTTTCGTCAAATTTTCTATATAAGGCCCTCTATTTTCACAAATTACACCAAAACCCTAATTTTTAGGTCAGGCCGCCACCATTCATTTTAATGGCCGAAATTGCATCATCTTCTTCCTCTGATTTCTTCAAATCCATAGAAGTCGTAGGGGGTAGTGAGACCTTGCTATTCAACGGTGGTGATCGAGAATGGGGATGTGGATCAACGTGAATATAAGTTTGAAGGGCCGAACGTCGTGCGCGTTTTGGAGATAGGGGAGAAGCCGAGCTTCAAGCTGTTGTAGCCGTGGGCACGGCATGGCTAGGCGCACAAAATGGTGGAGGTTGATCATCTTCAAAAGAGGAGTGGTGGTTGCGAAAATTTGATGAGAAGTGGCGGCCATGGGTTCGGTTTTGAACGTGTTTACCTGGAGGAGGAGAAGAAAAGGGGGACGACTCTGATCTTAGGGCTTGAATCCAACGGCCAGAAGAGGGAGGGTAAAAAAAAAAAGAAATTTGTAATTTAAATTATATATAAATTCATATAAACTTCTAAAAGCTGTATCTTTGTCATACGAGGTCCGTTTTGGACGAAACAAATTGCGTCGGGTTCGTATTGATGAGCACTATGCAATGGAGCTGGATTGGAATCGATTGGAGCTAGTGAAAATTTTGGGTAAAATTAAATGTGCGTTTAATTTTATTCGAAATAAAAACACTGCAACTGTATTTGAAACAAGGTGAGAACTTCTCACTCAATCGAAATTGTTTCGATTTGAATTTTAAATAGTTAGATTACAAATTGCTTGATTGCGTTGATTGTATGCTTAAATGTTAAATTGCTATCTGTTGTATTGAAATAGACCCTATACGCCGCATATCAAGCGGATGTTATTTATTAAACACATATACCGCGATATTCCACCTTGAAGTGGAATTGGTATTATATATGTACTTGGAGTTGATTTTCCCGCATTATATAGCGAATGAGACCCTGTTCCTCCGCATAATAGAGAATAATATTTTATAAAACCCACGTACCGCGATATTCCGTATTGAAACGGGATTGGTATTGTGCTAACATCTGTGGATGCAGGGAAACAGGTTGGAGGGATCCAACTGGATTCCTCACCCGTATTGATTTATTTACAGATATTGTTATATATTCGGTTATCATATGTTATATGATGTTTTGGATGCCGTGATTTTTATATTTGGTGCTGTTGCAGCATTGGGCCTATTTTTGGAGTTTTAAAAATGTTAAAGTAACGATTTCGAATCTAAAAGGATTTTCAAGTGATTTTTTAAACTATAAGTTTTATTGAAATTTTGGAATTTATTCATTTTAATTAAATAAACGTTAAAATTTTAATGTTATAGAAATTATGATTTTTGAGAAATATAGTTGAAAATTGATTTTTGAAATATGGAGTTAATGAATTTTATAAAATAGTTTAGATTGAGATTTTTGGAATTATTATAAACGGTTTATAAAAAAGGTTTATAAGATTGATATTTATAAATTAAAAATATTGGAATTATAAAACGAATTTTTATAAGTGTTAAAATGAAGTATAAATGGATTTCATAAGTGAATGAAATTTATAGATTTATAAATTGTGAAGTTATAAAATGAATGAATTTGTAAATAGAGAATTATGAGTAATTTGCTTATAATTTGGATTTGGCGTGTAAATGAGACATAAATAGAATTTGTTAATAAAGTGATTTTATAAGTTGAAGTTGTTATAAAATATAAATGGAATTTACAAACATTGTTTTATAAATCCGAAATCGACTTATTTTGATAAGTTAATTATTATAGCTTATTAAAGGAGAGATATCCACGATTTTGGACAGTGGATAATCCTTTTGAAGTAAATATGTAGAAGTGTTGAATTTGGTAAAGGATTTATATTCACGATTTTGGACAGTGAATAATATATTAAAGAAATGTTTTAGGAAGTGATCTTTTAATTGGAATTAAAACGATTTGAAGTTGTTTTAAAATGTGTTAAGGATTGAAACCATAGATTTCAACATTCCTTGTTGAAATAGACGTTTTCGAGAAATAAAAGGAAATGGTGGACTATAACACTGTTGTTATAGTAAATGATTTTCGAAAGGAAATGTTTTATGTAGTATTGAGATTTATATATCTATCTTAATTTCGAATCCCTATACTAGTGATTTTGGGTTGTCGTAACGATGTTTTACGAAACATTCGTTTTGATTCAAATAAATGTGTTTAAGAGAATGTTTTTCTTAAAGAATAAAATATATACTTAATTGTGATTTAATTATATTGAATATTTTCCAAATGTTGAAAATAAATAGATTTGTGAATTACTTATTATTAAATAAGTATGGAAATGTTTTTCCAATATGAAGTGAAATGTTTTGAGATTATATCTTTTAAAGATAAATTGAAAAGTGATTTGAAATTTGTTTTCAAATGGTTGAAGTGTGGAAAAAAAAATATCTTGTAAAGATATTTTTGGAAAATAAATAATTTGGAAAATTATTTGGAATCTGGTGATGTTGTGCATATCTATTGATAGTTAAATAACCGACTATCAATATATACCTTTAAATGGGTATTTGTTGTGATTTGCTTGAATTTGAATGCTACACTTATTTTAAAATAAGCGCTCGTTATTCGGTTTAGCCGGGAGAGGACCTTTGTGTCATAAATCCCATTCCGAATAATGATATGTCGTAATGGATAGCATTTGAAGACCGGTGTTGAAGACCGGATATTTTTGAAAACGAAAGGATTATCGTCGAATGTCTATGCATCAGCTGATCTCCGATATAGAGATTTTATCACCCTTTGTGATGGGAATTCCAGACGTGATTAGTGAATATTCGGATTGCAAGGACTTCTTTAGAAGTGCCTTCGGTTTTGTTCGATCCCGGAACGGACTTGTATGGATGTGTGTCTGACGTAACAATTTGAGATGTAAAGCTGATTTCTATCAAATATATTTCTGTTGGTGGAGGAGAATTTATTCTCCTGTCTTAACACCCTTCTCTGAGACATACGAGCTCAGAGGTTATGTAGTTGATGGTTACTAGTGATACATTTCAAATTTGGTAATGTGGCATACGAAGTGCTGTTGAAATTTGATGATCAAAGCGTGGCTTTTATGAAAAGCGTAGCTTTGTGGACGAGACTTTGTCGGACCTCACACCACGGTAATGGTCAAAACAGGAAAGATGCGGCAAGGTTATTAGGGGATAGCGCGCCTTTAGTGTATGTCATTCCTTCTAGATAGAGGTGGTATCATGGTATGAAGCCCAGATATCTAACCTATGTTGTTGCTGCAATTTTATTACTTTGTGGTTGTTGGTGAATCCCGGGATATAGGTCGGTTACGACCGGGGGATGGCATACTCGTGTCAGTAGTTACCCAGCTAGGGGTAATTCGGCCTTGTGTTGGCAGAGATCCGGTTAGGTTCTCGGGGCGTCTTTCTAGAGGCGTTTCCATGTGGCAATAGAAAGTTTCTTGGCCTGACCATTTGTTGGAAATCCAAAAAAACAATACGAGCCTTGTACCGTTTTAGTTGTAGAACCTTCCATTTAATATGGTAGCTATAGTAAGCATACTATAATGGTACCTATGCTGGCTAAGATTTATATTCTACTTTCTAAATGTTTTCCTACACTTTGCACTTATAATAATAATATTGAAAAGAAATTTGCGTATCAAGCATGTTTGACTATCATAAGGAGAAATCTCCTCCAATTCTGTGTTTGCATTGTGTGTGTGGCAGGAGGCCTTATGGTAGTTACATTTTCCAAAAACATTGCGAATCTATTATAAAAATATTTCTTTGTTTGTTTTTAAAGATAAACTGTTTAAGTTCTCACACCAGTCGCATGACTGACCTGGAGTTTATTGTTTCCTTCCTAAACTCTGGGTGCCCACCAATTTTAACACAGACAGTCTAGAGTCAGGTTATCAGGTCATTCTAAAATTCAGGAGTTGCTGTGGAGATCAGGAGCAGGCTGAATGGCTTGGCGTATCAACTAGTATATAGTATTTCTTTTCCGCTGTTTATTGTTGTAAACTCTGATAATGTAATGTAATGCGATGTAATGTAATAACTGATATAGTTCTTTTGATTTAAAGATTATTCATTTATATATTATATGTTGTTCCACTGCAATTGTGAGATTCTGATATTGTTTCTGTTACTTTTTCTTTCTTCTTCTACCTTCTACCTTTTTCTTCTTCTTAAACCCTAAGGGTTCGGTTTTCCGGCCTTCGATTGCTCGGCAGTTGATACAGTGGACGTATTAATGTCGACTTTCGTGAGTCGAAGAATCGGTTCCTTACATTTTGATTGCAGGTGAATAAAAGAGATGGAGAGGAACTCATGATTTATAAGAAAAATCAGTAGAGAAAGCAGACCGCCTAATTAAATTTAAATGAACGTCCCAGATTCACGTGGAAATGCGAAAGGGCAGGAAACATTGAAGGTTTAGAGATGATTGACTTGAAAAGTCAAGGCATCCCTTCGCCGGGGGAGGGGGTAAATGTTACCACCAAATATCCTTTCGACCTTGTAGAAACCTTATTCAATAGAAGACAAAGAAAGACAAGAGAAAGAAGCTACAACAAGACCTTTCGAAGGAGTCAAAGAGATGCACAGCCAAAGACTAGAAGCATCACAACCTTCCGAAGGGGTTGAAAGGGTCGATAGCACCCTTCCACTTCAAAAGGCCACCTTTTGAAGTAGGTGCTTCCGCATGCATGTAGACCTTTCGATTGAGTTAAAGCAACACCTTTCGAAGACAAGGAACGACAATGCTTTATATGTGCATCAAACCTTTCGAAACCAAAGGTTTTGCCTTTACTCAAACCACTTAGGAATATACCTTAGATGGAACAACCCTTTCAAAAGAAAAAGCAAGCCGATTGAAGCACTTAGCACCCAAGAAAGGTTCCGCATCAATTCACAAGCATAAGTTCGTAAGCTAATAACCGTGTTGAAACCATCAGTGTTTCCAACACCTACGGAACACCTGGAAACCGTCTATTGACAGAGTCGAAAACTCCCATCTTCATTCCTTGTGATAGCAAAGCAACATAAAGAAGAGAAGGCGCAACCACCTCTTTCGATGAAGATGGAGGCATCTGAACCCATTCGAAAGCATTATCAAGGGGTACGCAAGTGTGAAAGGAGTCGGAAGGTGTCTGAAGCCACTTCTCGACCAAGTTGAAAGCACTGGGTCGAAAGATGCTAATCTGCAGCTATAAATAAGACCCAAGGGTCTGTTTTAAGGGATCCGAACTGGCTCATTCTAAACTTGTGTTTTCTTAAATTTGCAAAATTGTAAACTTTAATTTGTAAATCAATTTGGGGATAATTTTTCAGCACAATTTTTATTGGATTAATAAAAAGGGAAGTTTTCCATATTCTTGATTATATAGCTGTTTGAAGGTCTTTTACTGGCTTTAACTGCATTTTACAGGTCTCGACCTCATCGTAAGATTCCTTCGAATGAGTCGAAACTCCAGTCTTTCTAAGTAATCCAAGACCTCAACTGAAAACTACCATTCGTTAAACCCTTACCTTCAAGAGAATCGAAACCTTGGTTCAAGATGGTCTACCCTAGACCCCTGAACCATACTTAAGTCGCTAATTAGCCTATCTTTCGACGAGGTTGAAACCTACCCAGACCAACCTCATTCCTTTATCTTTAAAGCCATCCTTTAGATTTATGCAACTGTTCCGAAATGAAGGTTTCGAAAGGGTAATCCAACCATTCCATTTGGCTCGAAAGACTACAAAGAAGGAGTTCAATTGTTTCAACTGGGTCGAAAGGTCGGAAATGGAAGGCTTTCGCAATAGAAACTTAGTCGAAAGGGTGTATTGAAGGGAATATCACATCGTTACTTCTTCTCAGTGAACCCAAGAGAGATCTAAAGGATTAACCTTTTCCTTAAAATCAACTTTGGAGTGTTTATATGTTTTCTTGTTAACATATAACAGTCAGGGACAGCACTTAAAAACGTTTTCTTTTCTCTAAACACTTTTTACAGTATTTTGTATATGTTGTATTTACTATTTAAGGCTTTAAATTGGTTGAAATGACTTTAAACTTAAGTATTTCTCTTAAATATTTCTAAAGGTCTTTTCTAACTTACAGTAGAGTATTTAAAAAGTGGTTTGGAATTTTTATATGTTTTTAATAATTAATTATGAATTATTATAGTGGAAGGTTTATTTTTATATAAAATAAAACATGTATTTTGAAATTTTTGATAAATTATAGAATAGATTTTTAAAGTAATATTTTAAATGAATATTTTAAACCATGTTATAATTATTTTTAAGTATTTCTAATTATATATAGTTTTTAGAAAATTAGTTAATTATTTTATTAAAGTATTAAAAAGCTTTTGTAATATAAATATCTTTTAAATTGTTTTTTAGAATCTTACTAAATACCTTAGCTTTATAAATAAATTAGTATACATGCAATATATATATCATTTTAAAAGGTTTTTATGATTATATAAGTTTGGAAAAGTAAGTTTAGTCTTTTACAAAAGAATGAAGATAGTTTTGGATTATAAAGCTTATGTTATAATAAATGGTTTAGCAAAGTTAACTAAAAATATATTACCTTGTTTAATTAGTGTAGATACACTTGAATCTTTAAATGAATGTTTTTAAAGATAATGATAAGCATAAAAGGTTTTGGGTTTATAGTAAACAATGTTTAAGCAACATTTATTTTTAACCCTTATTTATTATACTTGTACTTGTGAATATAATTAGGTCTTTAAAAATAATGTTTTGAAGATAATTATAAGTGGAATGATTTTGGGTTTGTAGTAACAATGTTTTAATAACATTTTTTTAACCCATTTAAATATACTTTTGAAGATGTGAAATCTTGTTAAAGAATTGTGAATATTCTTATACCATTTGGAATAAGAATATGAATTCCTTTCTAAGTATTGAAAAAAGTATAAATGAATAGTTTGTAATTGTATTTAAAAAATATATACAAGTATTTACAAAGAGATTTAATTAACAAAAGAATTCATTAAATAAAGAAGGATTAGGAGTTCCGTGAGTAGCTTAACCATGCTTTATGAGACTTAATCGTGCTTTGTGTGACTTGATAATGCTTTATGAGTTTGCTTATATATTAAAAGAATTTAATCCATACTTAGCACTAAAATCCGATAAAGTAGAATTATTATATGTATGAGAGTTAAGACTAATGTTCAAGTAGGGTTTAGAAGCAATAGTGCTCTAACCTACCGACTTCGCTCTTGACCTATTGATGGTATAAACTGAGAAAGTCAGAAATGTAATAAGTATATGAGAATTGGTTTCCATAACGTCTCTTTTATACTTGATAGTTGATTAGTCAACTATTAAAATTGACCAATTAACTCTGGAAGTATATGTAAGCATCACGTATAGATACAGTTTGAGATCCTTAGGGAGGACTCATTCGTATGAATCATCTCTTGCTTTAAGAACGTATATATACAAGATCCCCCAGGAAGGACTCCTTTATTTCGTTCGTTTACTTCTTAATGGATTGAAATTGAGTAAATCGGAAATTCACTGATTTAGTTTTGAAGAGACCGCGATCGGTTAGTGTTTTACTTATTGAATACCACTTCAAAATTGATATATGGGTTCTTTGATTTGAAAGCGGTTGTGAAGTGGAATATTAAGAGTTAAACTGTCTATCCTAAGGTTAAGTCTAAAAAAGAGATCAGCGTTAACGTTTCAGACTAATGATATGGACTTGAACTGTCTATCCTAAGGTTAAGTCCAATGAAAAGGTCAACGTTAGCATTTGTCGATCGACATGTGCTGGGAATCCATAGGGTGATTCGAGATCTATTCGAGTGATGAAGACCGATGTGAGAGATGCCGAACATTTTGACATTGGAAATAGCTAAAGACAAAGTAATCTGCACAACCTGGGGTTTAGCTAACCCATGACAAAGTATGTCGGCTCCATATCTAGAGATTCTTTTGATATGTTGACCGATGGGAGTTGATGACACTTGGTTCCACGTGGTTCTACATGTTCATGCATGGTCCAGTTGTTTTTAC
Source organism: Allium cepa (assembly GCA_030765085.1). Lineage (NCBI taxonomy): Eukaryota > Viridiplantae > Streptophyta > Magnoliopsida > Asparagales > Amaryllidaceae > Allium > Allium cepa. The sequence continues at coordinate 841,986,093 of CM060932.1, forward strand.
CTTACTATATATTTTATCTAGAGATATACGACGCTCGTAGGGTGGTTTTTAATCCTTATGCATGGAGACCGCTTCAGTTTACTAGAGGCATCTCTTCCTTATGCATGGAGACTGCTTCGGTTAACTAGAGGCATCTCCACAAAAAATCCATATGCGAACGTACCTTAATGGCTTTAGTTGCCCTTCAATATTGTTGTGTTGTAAGATGCAAGCAACGCAACTATTTTCTGATTTATATTCTACACCCTACACATTATCTATTATATAACCTTATGTGCTTATTAGATGGTGGATTTTTTGAATGGATAACTGTTATGGTGATCCGTGCGGTCTTAAAAGTACTATTGTACATTGTACACATATTTCTTGAGTTTCTTACACCAGACTTATGTTTGGCTCGTGGTTTTATTTTTCTCTTATTTCCAAAGGTGCTCTTCCAAGTGGTTTGTGAAAGGCAGGTTTTCATTAATTTTCTCTAAAGCTTCTGAAGACGAGTTGGATGCTTCAGTTCGCCTATCTAGTATTCTTATTACCGATGTATTACTACTATATTGTATATATAAGCATTTGTGAGGACATACTTTTAGAACTATCCAAACTGATGATAGTACATAGGATTATAACTATGAAATTCTATGTATCTTAGAGTGACAGTTTGTACTGACTTTTGATATTATATGTTATCGTTCCGCTTTTTCCTTTTATTTTACCCTAATAATTTGTCTTTTTGGCACTTAGAGTGCTCGGCATGTGAATACCATGGATGTATTTATGTCGACATTTAAGGGTCGATAAGGAAGATCGTTATACACATTTTCATATTAATGATAACTCATCAATGAATACAACGATGTATATAGAACCATTTTGGTATTAATAGACTTTCGATTGCATATGTCTATATGTATCAATACGAAGAGTTCATCAACTCTTTTGACACTCCCACTGAATGAGTGCTTTGCTCTTAATAATCAACGATACAATTCACTAGTACCGCATGATTCATAATCATTCAGTCAAATAATTATTTCTCAAAACCTTTTCTTGGTCTACATATTCAAAATAATTGAAAATAATTTCCAATACTTATATATTTTCCAATGCATCACTTTTGTTATGAAAATAAATACCACCATTATAGTTTTATTTTATAACTAATATCCATAACATTTATATGAAAATAAGACTATGTCTATTTTTCAATCAACATTGAAGAACAGTTATTATTCATAAACAATATTTGGTATGTTTTACGAAAACAATTTTCATTGCTTGATGCGACTAATAAATGCTATATGGCATGCTCTCACTATTTCTATCATCACTATAATAGCGTATGGAATACAAGCTCCACTTAACCATTTTGTATAAGTTATTTATTCCGTACGCTATAACCAGGTTATAGTCAAGAGTTTTCAGATCAAATATCTCAAACTCAATGAAATAAATCTCACAAAAAAGTTCTGTATGAAAATACATTTCAGAACAGAAATCATATTTATTATTTCAATTTGAAGTATCAATTCACTACACCAGAAAACACTTTTAACAGCACACACAAAACCTCTAATAGGATATAACAGTGTTTTAAAGAACATTATATAACGACATGTTGTGGTAGGTCTTGAACTTCTAACAACATTAATAGAAATGCTGTAAAAAGGTGGTATATTAAAACATTGAAAATACGCTATGAATAATAATCTCCAGAGCATAACAATGACTGTTGTCTAACAACATGTTGTAGTAAATCCTACACTTACACTAGCATAATTAGAAACATCGTCAAAAGTTATCTTTTGTTGATTCTTATAGTAGGTCTGTTGAACCATCATAGATATTTAACAATAGGCAATAATATTCGCTTCATTCATCCGGCATATAAAAATTACACCTCAACGACAACCATGTAAACATTTTAGATGATTCAATTTATAGATTTAACATTCAAATTTACATGATACATCTATAAAGCATGTCTACAAAATATCCATAAACCAAATGCTCATAATATCCATACACTAAGTTTACACTAAATACTACTACACTACAAAATTATAAAATCCAAATAAATCATATGCCTACTACACTGAAAAGAACCTTAACCGCTTTAATATGCAGCACCTTGCTAATTTTGGGCACCAAAAGTCTTTAATTACCTATAACAAAGAAATTCAACGACTAGCGATCAAATATAAATTAAAATGGAGATAGTTAGAAAGACATTCAATTAAGATAAGAGAAGTATAATTAAAATTGTTTCAAAAAGACCAAAAATAACTACATCAAGTAGATGAAGAATGAAATAAACCAAAAATGTGCAGTAGTTGGAGAAGCTCAGTTAAACAAGCTACTGGCTGAAGCTTATGATGTCATACACATCATTTACACAAGAAGGGAAGACATGATCAGTTATTGCACCTATAACCCCTTTAGCAACCACGTAAGCACTAACCAAAGGTGTCGGGAGCGGCCCCAACAGTGGGACATGGTTAAGTGGATTTGCTTGTTATAGTATCTAGCTAGCGTTTTATAGAACATAAACAACCCAAACAATGACATGAACTTTGCAAAATCCACTACTAAAAACCAGCTGATAAAACAGACCCAACCATTGACATGCACCATTCTTTTACATTAATAAAAATGCAACCCACCAAGATAATTGCAACGATCCACTTAGCTAACAACCACCTGACAAAACATACCCAAATACTGATATGCACCATTCTACTACATAAATACAAATACAACCCATCAAGACAATTGCAGCTCCATTAATTTAAACAAAACAAGTATCCCTAGAGCCGATCCTCCTCCTTTAAGTCCAAGCACATCAATTATTAGCGCTACCCTCAATTCTGAACAACTCACAACCAATCACACTTGATTTTAGACAACAGCACCCCAGGCCCTTACGATAACCTAAAAACTGTGTCTCATATAAAATTAACAAACCTACAACCTCCTCAACATCCACATTAACCCCACTTCTTTATTTAGTAGACAAAATGAAACATCGCCTATCTAGAGGCCCAAAACTAAAAGATGCAGTTATCTATATTATTAGCTTCCAACGACTAAATATTACTATGTTAATGGCCTCACTAATATCAGAAGCACTTGAATATGAAATAAAACATAGATTTCAAAAAACCAAATTTACTTCATTACATTTCAAAATCAAATGTTTCACATTCACAACGCATAATCCCAAATCGTTCCCATGAACAGATCAAATATAATTATTACAAATTACACCAAGAGCGGTATACGAAGATACCCTTTTGGTCGATCAAAGTCATATGGTCATAATAGACCTAATACAAACAACATAACAGAAAATCCATCAAAACGTAACAAGAACTACAAATCCTAAGTAGCTATCCATTGCCTCATGCATGCCTCCGGTAGCTTATTCTTCAATATTCAAAAACCTGAAAGATAAAATTAACCCTTCCGCCCACTCATATCAATTTTGAGCATCCAAGAGTTTAAGGGGAAAACATAAAATTCGAGTCAGATATAAAGCCTGGTGCGAATAATATTATACATCCCGGAATAATTATGTTGAGTGAGACCATGCCGCTTAACGGAATGGGTTTTCCCTCACTAACATCCTTTTAAAACATAGCTTTGTGAAACCTTTCATAAAATCATATACTGTCTCCTGCATCCGCAATGTTTAAATACCGTAAAGCAATCATTATGTAAACATACATAAATATCAGGTAATAATGAACTATCTGTTCAAACACGCAAGTTTTATTTGGATAACTATTAACCTTTGGCTGACTCAGGCTTACCAGACAATATAATCAAAGTTAAACTAACACATGTTAGATCTTCTTCTTCTAGATTATCTATCCTTAATTATCTATTCAACATTTTCCATCTGGACGGTCTAATCTTAACTATCTGCTAAATACTTCACTTCTCGACGACATGCCCCTAACTTGATTATCTCCCATATAATTCTTATTTTAGCCAAAAATAATTTATAACCCAATAAATAGTTCCTTCACTATAAAATTAATATGAAATCAATATTAATTCATAAAATTATGAAAATAAAAATCCATCTCTAAAATATCATTTCTGACCTATTTTAAATTTTCAAGGCATTTGGATGTCGTTAAATAGGGTTTTCATGTCAAACAATATCATAAAACTAACATGAACATATATAATCCATCAACAATATATATACATATATATATACGTAATTTTAATCATCAAAACGTGGCATATACTTGCAAAATCATTTTGGATCTAATCTTAAAACTGAAAACTAAAAGAAATCAGGATGTAATAATTATTCATTTTAGCTTTGAGACTATAGATGTGAGATTTGATGTTGATTTAGTTAATTATTTCCCTTCCCATGAATCCTAGCTTTAATCTTCTTCTTGAGAATGATAATGGTGGCAGGCCTTGGTATTTTTAGTTTGAGTAAAATAAAATGAACGTGAGCATTCTATCTCCTAAGGGTTTAGGGTATAAACTCCACCTATTTCCCATATTTCCCTTCTCATATCCTAATATATTAGCTTAGATTATTTCATTTTAGTTTGCACATTAACATAGCATGACTACCCTTAGCTAATCAATTATCAACTTATTAATCTCAACATTATTTATTTAATTTACCCAATTAATTATTCTAAATAATGTTATAAAAATATGGGGTGTTACACAAAAGCATCAGTAAATAGCATCAAGGAAGAAAAAGTATAGAGATAAAAAGAAAGATAAACTCAACTCATCAGTTTGGAATTTTTAAATAAATTAATGTCCACCATTTGATGTTTAAACATTTATTAGATTTTTTGGATATAATTTATTTATTTGTGGAAGAAAGGAAAGCCATGATCCTTGAATTTTGGGAAATTTGGATAATGACAGTGATCATTCATATATGTGACATTGTTATTATTGAAAAGTTATTAGGATGAATAAATTAATCAAGTAAGGAGAAAAATTAGGTGATGGAAATATCCTATATAAATTAAGTATTCTTAAGGAACATGTCATAACTATAAATCATGCTAATACATGGTATGTATATTTATTGTGACACGTATCTAAGGTATTAGTTATTATTATTTTGGTTTTCAATGTATTTGGGGAATGAGTTACAAAACAAGTGTCTCATCAGAATTATAAATAAGTTTCTGGAGCACAAACCTAACTAATATATTTTTTATGTGTAAAAGAATTGATATTAATAGGACAATTAATGCATATATACGAAATTAATAAATATAAAATACCAAGTCATATGAAAGTTTGATTTTTAACATATACCATTGATATCTAGCTGCTCTTAGACACATAACAAATATGGATCAAGAAATGCATGGACTAAACAAAAATAAATATATACAACAACAATGGATTTACCTATTAGTGGCATACTAATTTCTGCAACATGGAAGCACTATTTTATCCATAATGCAGTTCATGTAACAACCGGTTTTTTCATACCACTTGAATAGACAATGAACCACACTTGTCCAACTCAAATTGCACGAACAAGCGGATCTTAAGGGTAGAAAGAAAATAAAGACAACAGAATCTCACATGAATGGAAAAAACATATATTAACTTAAACAATAATATTTACAGTGGAAAAGTTTAAAACATGTATCAGAGTCAAACCTAGATTCAGTCTGGACAGTTATAACAGCTTCCCTTACAAATGCCAACAATACAAATGCAATAGATGCAGCGAATAATAAAATACGTCCATACGATGATGAAGATCTCTAGCTCTCCTTTGGAAACTCCAAGCATCTTCAGCTAATACTGAAACTACTCGGATCTGACCCGAGTATTAAAAATATCCGGATCAGGCTGGATAAACCAGCGTGAGATACTCGAAATTTTAAATGTATAGATCATAACGATGTCATCAAAACCTTTGAAATGAAGGGTATCTCATAAGACCACGCCCACACATATAACAGATGGGTTTTTACCTTATGATAACCAAAACTCTTTCATTAAAAAAATAATTCGATATTGTCTTTAATGACATTCTTTTTGAAAAACATCTTTCAAATAAACTTATTCAAATAAGGTATCAATACCCTGACTATGTCGAATATATCCGGACTAGGTCAACGGAATATATCAGACAGAACATATGATACCAAAAGTGGTAACTGAAATGTTTGCAAGTCATTACGGCTATTTCAGGACTACAATCAAAACCGTAAAGCTCGTATTAGAATTGGATTTTCCAACATGATTGGAAACTTCGATAACCACGCATAGCAACCGGAATCTAGTGGTTTTTTATGTATGGACTCACACACCACTATTCCTCATATTTCCACACTTCTTGATATCCGATGGCTTCTCATGCAAGAACTCACACGCCACCATGTCATACAATAACGGTCCCGTCTGGACACCTTGGTGGCCCAGATCATACACCGCTAGTCACCATGAGGGATCATATGCCACCCTCGTCATACTAAGTGTGATGACCCAAAATTTTGGGCAATATCAATGTAATAATCTTTATTAAAAATTAAATTGGTTTGATAATTTTCTTTTATACCTATTTTAAATGGGCAAGTTTATTCTTTTCAAAGCTATAAATAATTAATTTGTGAAATTTATTATTTTCAAAGCTATTAAAAATGTATTCTATTTATAATATATATATATTGTAAATAGGAAGTCTTTGATTTTAATAAAAGATATGTTTTCAAATTGTAATATATATGTATGTATATATTGTGATTTGAAGTTATGTTTTAAAATTCAATATAATAATTTTCAAAACTATATTAAAATATTTTCTATTTATAATTTATACATTTATATATATTGTAAATAGAAAGGCTTTGATTTGAATTTAATAAATAAAAACATGTTTTCAAATTATATATATATTGTGATTTGGAAATTATATTAAATTCAATAATAACATTTTTCAAAAGCTATTTAAAAGTTTATCATTATTTTCAAAAAACTTAAAGAAAATGTTTATTCATCTAAAAAGTATAACAGTTTTAGTTTGAATAAGATTTAATAAAATTTTATTTTACTTAAACTAAAATGGTCTATAAATATATATAAAGGTTTAATTTTACTTTCTTTTTAAATATCTTATGAACTAAAAATAGTTTGAAAACATATAATATATTAATTTATTTAAAAACATAAGTATATATAAATAAATATAAACATAAATTTCTATTTGCATAAATAAAAAGGCATAAGAGATTTTAAGATAAGGGTTTAGACATAAAAATCCTTGTAATTAACATTTGTAAGAAATAAAGATCATGCATTTACGTTTGTTAAGCATGGACAACTTAAACTAACAAGTGGCAAGATTCATTTCTCTTTAAATATTAAATTAAATAAATAAGTTTTAGAAGAAAAATCTGGTTATTGTTTTCAGTTCAAAAGTTTATAGTTCAAATATTTTCTCTTCTTCTTCCTATAACTAAAATAAAAATAAATCAAAAGAAACCTGATCAACAGCAAGTATTCTAAGATTTCAACTCAACATCAAGCTGTAGGAATCAACTCAGCAATTCAGAATCAAATTCAAAACAAGTTAACAATTCTAGATCTAAGAAATTAAAGCCTGGAAAAGAAATCCGCTCCTTTATTCTATTAAAAGGTGAGTAAACCTTCTTCCCTTTAAGAACGGTTTTAATCAATCTCATGTGACAAATCTATATGGAAATATTGAATTTATGTTTACATGAATGTTTTCTGGAATGTGACTGAGTTGCTCTGTATATGGATGCGAATGTCTCTGTGAATATATACAAACATACATACATACACTTCTCTGTTGATTTCTCAAGCTTCATTTTTCCTTTTGAAAATTCATATCTCCCTCTACAATCAGATTCAAACCTTAATCTTTGAATGAAAGATGATCATTACAGTGTAATATCAATTTGAAAAATAGTTTAAAGATTTCGCATTTAGAAATTTTTACAGAAATATAAAAATACAGAGATGATCCAAATATAACTTAAAATCCATCATCTTAATTTCTGAATTGGATTTCAAAACTAGATTGGCCTTAGAAAATGATGAACTTAGACACTAAAATATGATTTTTAGTGTTATATGAATCGAGATATGCTTAGTTGAACAATTTTGGGTATTTTGTTGATTGTCGATGATCAAAGACGATTCGAAGCTTGGGATCGCTGTCGTGGGTAGCTTTAGGTGTGATGCTCTCTAGAAAAATATTGGTGGGATTTATCAAGGGTCGTGGTGGTCTAAGAATGGCGATGTAGAGTTTTTCTAGCGATCCAGGTAGCCGATATTTTCTGGGAAACTAAGTCACAGTGGGAAGGCCGGACTCGATCACGATGGGGGGAAACGATGGTGGAAGTCATGATGAAGTTTTGCGATGTCAGCGAGGGTCTCGTGGTCGAGATCGATAGCGAGGGGTGGTTTCCAATCGAAGTCTGGGTTCTAGTTTTGGTCGAAGTAGTTGATTTTGATTCGAGATGGGATTGTTGGATATAGGTGGTCGGAAGGCTTGTAGAGGTCATCGATAATGTGACGAGGCCGACGTAGTTGGTCGGAGTCGCGAGAGTCGTCGTGCATGTGCATAGTGCACTGTGTTGTGTCTGGGTTTGTTTCGAGTTTGGGAAGAAGTTGTTCACTCGATTTCATTCTCGCATAGATGCTAGTGCGACTCGAAGTAGTGATGTTTAGCAAGGGTCACGAGGCTGGTTCAGGATTTCAAGTGCTTTGGCTCGAGAATTGTTTGTTAAGCTCGATTTTTGTTTTGATTGAGTAACTAGATTTCTAATTTTTTAAGGAGATCAAGTTTATGTTTAAAGAAAAACAAATTTTAGTTTTACAAGCTAGAATATTATTTAAAGTTTTAAGTTTAAGTGCGTAAATAAGTTTTAAAAGTTTTAAAGATTTTAAAATATTAGTTTTCTGAAGAAGATGTTTAGTTAAGATTTAAAATGTATTTAAGATTCAAAAGAAATTTTGAGCCAAGTTTAAATATGTTTAAAAAAACTAAATTAGTAAAAAAAAGTAAAAAAAAAAAGAAATTGATAACTAAGTTTTCAAAGAATAGGTATTTAGTAAACAAGTTTTGAATAGATTCAAGATTTTAAATGATAAATTAAATGTTTAAATTGTTTTGTTTTTAGGTAGATTATATTTTAGTTCATATAATGGATTCATAATGTTTTCTAATGAAAACTAAATGATGTAATTAAGTGTTTAATTAAGTTGATTAATTAGTAATATTAATTAAAAGTTAATCACTTTATTAGATTAATAAAGATTAGTTGATGTAAATAATCAAGGTATAATTATTTAGTACAAATAATTAGTGAATAGTTAATGACTGATTAATATAAAGATCATTAACTAGTGATTATGAGATGATTAATTACGATAATTAATTTAAGATACTTAATTGGATTAATTAATTAAGGACAATCATTTGTGGAATTGGTTAAGTATAATTACCTAATGTAGTTTATAAAGTATAATTACTTGGTGAAGTAATTAATGGATAATTACTAAAAGTGATAAATTGGGGGCTGATTACTGAATGAAATTAATTAAAGGGAAATCACTTATAGAAGTAATTAAAGACTAATTACTTAATGGAAATAATTAAGAATTAATTAATTGGTGTAATTAATTAAAAGATTAATTAAATAATTAATTAAAGGGTTAGTTAATTAATTAGAGGATAATTAATTACTAAATGTGATTAATTAAGATTAATTAATGAATGTGATTAATTAGAGATTACTTGTTAAAAATAATTAAATAAAAAGAGTGACTAATTAATGAAAGTAATTAGAAGATCATTAGTTAATGTAATTAATTAATTAATGAGAGTAATCAAAGGTTAATTAACGGTTAAGGCTAATTAATCTTTATGATTAATTAGAGGTTAATTACTTAATGTAATTAGAGAATAATTAATCAAGGATGATTAATTAAGATAGATAATGAATGGATGATTAATTAATTGGTTTGAAATTAATTAATGTTAAGTAAGCAGGATTTAAGTAATCCAAGTGATTAAAAAGTTAGTAATTAATTTAATTGGAGGTTTATTAAATTAATTATGAATTGTTCAACTTAAATATCTAGCTTATGAATGATGAATGATATTAGATGTTTTAGACTATATGATATCTCTGATATGTGATATGTGTTACTTGGTGATATGAGATATTTTGGATGAATTGTGATGATATGGATTATCTATCTATGATATTGTGAATCATCTATTTGAATATAAATTAAATTGTTGAACCTTTAACAACTTGGACATTAAAATGGCATTTTGGATTTCGGTGAGATCGGGATCGGATTTCTAGATTTGGATATCCGAAAACCACATCAATCCAAATTAAATGTTAGGTCGTGAAATCTCAAGTCAAGTTGAAGACTCGAAGTGTAAGAACTATTTGTCATTAAAACTCTGAGGGTGATTCCAATACGAGTATAACGGAGATAGTGCTTTCAATTTCGAGATGAAGATTCAGAGTGCAAGGGCTATTATCGTTAACTCTGAGGGTGATTCCAAAATGAGGGTAACAAGATAGTGCCTTCGGTTTCGTTCAAACCCGGAACAAACTTGTGTGGATTGAATGCTTTCAGAACATTGTCAGGAGGACGATGAGCATTCTAAGATAGATGTGTCCTAAAAAGTTAATCGCAGCCTCAAGCCTCATCTACCGGGAATGGCTAAAACAGGGGAGGTGCAGCAAGGCTAAGTGGGTCGCGCTCAAGTAGGACGAGATTTTCCCCTGCCTAGAGGTCCCTTTATATTTGGCTAAGTGGGCAGTTGGAATCGCGCGCCAACTGCGTGGTTGTCTTGTTCGGGACTATCCAGTAAGGGATGGTTCCGGCCTTGTGTTGTAGGGGATTTTGGGTGGATCCTCGGTACTCTGATCTAGACCAGGTACTGTGACAGACGGTACCCCAGTACTTCTGCCATTGTATGGAATCCAATCTCCAATAAGTGTTGTACATTTTGATTGTGCCCAACTATGTTGGAATGTGAGATGCAAGCATTCCAGCTATTTTCTATTTTACTTGAAAACCCTAGACACTATTGTAATATCACTGGATTTCCTATCAAATGTTTTGGTTATCGTTAGGTAAAAACTTTTCCATGTTTATGTGTGGGAAGTCTTACGAGATACCTTTCTTTCCAAATGATTTTCAAAGTTAAGCAACTTTAAACCGTTTACTCACACCAGACCCATATCTGACCCAGAGTTTATTTTTTGTTTTATTAAACTCTTAGATATTCAAATTTTTACGAGTAGCCAAGGGATTCAGGTTAGCTTTGACGAATTCTGGAGGAGATTTGGAGCAGGAGGCTTCAGCGTTTAGATATCTGTATTGTCGTAATGTTATATCTCTGTGATGATGTCAGTATTGTACTACAATTTTATGATAGACAGATCTTTATAACTGTCTAATTTGTGTTGTATAAGCTGTGTAACTCTGATGTATATGATACTATGTAAATCTTATGTGATGTAATATATTTATATCGTTCCACTGTGAGATTCTGATGTTGTTTAGTTCTTTCTTCTCTATCTTTTCTCTTTTCTATACCTTTCTTTCTTAATGATGATGCGTCTTTCTGTGGAATGAAAGGCGGGTCGTCACAATGGTATCAGAGCACTAGGTTGAGTGAATACCTAGGCTTTAGAGTGATTTCTATCTTGAGAGAGCATGCTTGTAATATATATATATATATATATATATATATATAATCTGTTGGGTTACCTGTCTAGGTTTTCCAACATAAGTTCTAGAGGTAGGTGGAGTAGTGGTGTATGTAGCATGACTACCACAAATAGAAGAGGCCCTAGTGTTGAGGTTGGAAGAGCATCTGTCGAGGCTGTAGACCTAATACCGCCTCGAGTAAGCTTTGCAGCTTGGTGTAAGGATTTGAGCAATCTCGAAGGAAATTCTTTTCAAGAATCGGAGTCCGTCCTTGAAGTGCAAGTTTGGTTGCGCTCGGGTGAGCAGATTTTTAAGAGTTTGGATCTGTTGGATGTGCAGAAGCGAGTGATATCATTTTGGCAACTTTGGGAAGGAGTAGATGTGTGGTGGGACGTAGTGACCATAGATGTTCCTGAAAGTGTTTTCTATTAAAGCAAGTTTAAGGAAGTTTTTAAGGAGTAGTTGATACCTGCCATAGAGAAGACTCGACTGCATAAGGATTTTCTAGATCTCAGGCAAGGGAGTTTGCCTGCATAGGTGATGAGTCTAAGTTCAGCATGGGTGTTTGTGTTTGGTTTGAGGCCCGAGTTTCTTGAAAGGATGTCTACCATCTAAAAGGCTCTTTGTGAAATTGGTTGATATGGCTTTGAGAACCGAAGAGCTTGTGGATATGAAATCTTTGGCATCTGTGGCAACAGTGCTGCTCGGAAGTGTTTTGTGTGCCAGTAGAAAGGTCTTTGGCTAAGCAGTTTCCTAGAGGTGGAGTTCAGAAGCAGAAGAGTGGACCGTCAGCTTCTTCTGATTAGCAAGGTGTTCTTGAGGGATTTGACCCTATTTTGAATGGAATGGTTAAGCATAAGTTGTTCTTATTTATGAAGAGAGAACAGTATCTCGGAAATTAGGCTGGGTAGATCGCAAAAGTGACTTTCAATAGCTGAGTGTTCTCTTGGATACTCTTTTGTATGGGATCGAGGCGTCTCAAGAAGAAGTAGGAGTTATCGAAGTTGTCAGAGATTTTTTCGGATATCTTCATAGAAGTAAAATTTTGCCTTATCATCTAAAGATTGATTTTTCATATGGACTTGGTTCCAGGAGTGATGCCAGTGGTTCAGCTAAGGAGGATAGCTCCTAGAGAGAGGATTTGGTGAAGCGGCTCAGGATTTCGTGGCACTTCTATGTTTTCTCTTTTATGGATCTGATGAACCATATTTTTGGGATGTGTGGATCAAATTTGTGCATGTGTTCATCATCGGCATATTCATCTTCTCCAAATCAGATTTGTGCAGCGGAAATGAGGTACCAGCTGTTCTAGAGCAAGTACAACTGGAAATTGCAGTTTTCTTGGAATAGAGGGTTACTACAGAAAGTTTATATGGACCCTTAAGTGTGAAGGAGTTTTTCAGGTCTGAAGGCAAGGTTGTGAGTGCATCTGTTCTGGCTATTCCAGATAGGAAAAGTAAGTTCAAAGTCTTTAATGTTTATGGAGTAGAGCTTGTGTGCTGGATTTCGTCGGATTTGGGAAGGACCATATTGTTGAGTGTAATTCGGAGATCGTCTTTGTCTTGGTCCAGTTTTATTTCGAGAGACATCTGCGAACATTGTGCTGATTCAAGGAAGGATGTAGGCAGCCCAGGATTGTCAAAAGAGTTTTACAGTTAAGAGTTGATGGAATTTGGAATTCGATTTTGGAAATTTGGTATTTGATAAGGTTTATCCAATCAAAGGAGAAATAAGATTTGGTAAGATTGGAAAGATAGCATAGAATTATATTGGACCTTCTCAGTGTTCTCGAGAGGATAGGTTCTTTGGTCTATAGAATTAAATTGCCAGTTTGGATTGCTGGGATTCAATGTATTTCACGTATCTCCGAGGGAATACGTGTAAGATCCATCATTGGTTGTTGAATCAGCAGTTCGGGATTTGGAAGTTGAGCAAGACTTGATTGTGGTATGATATCTTGTTCAGATTGTAGATCGAGGTGAGAAGGAGCTCAGGATCATAGTGGTGTAGCTAGTTTAGATTCAATAGAGCGAGGATCCCAGTGATTGTATTTACGAAACTCTAGATAGTCTATCCTGATTTGTGTCAGAATAGTTAGTTAGATTTGTTGCTTGATTGTATTGGTTTCTATGATTGTTAGTATATGGTTGATATATGCTTTACTATTTAAAAATTAAAACCTTTGTTGGATTTGCGAACCCATGCCTCGACGATCATCTAGAAAATCTCTAACTATTTTTCCATCAATCGGTGACTTCTAATCCATCCTCGACGTAAGACACGACTCACGAAACTTCGCCGTTGATCGGATATTGACGAAAATGAGTTTTCTGTTCAACTCCATATTTCTCAATGATTATGTACTTAAAAATCGTGAAATGAATTTCAAAAATCATAACTTTCAGGTAAGAATCGAGTTATAGAATCAAATCAACATATTATGATTATCAAATTTTGACATCTATATGATTTTTTTCCTCTGTATATTTTAAATTTCCAGATAATACTAAATTTAATTTTTTTTTCTCAAAAATATTTTTAACCCCTAGATCTTGATGATGCAAACACATTTAATTCAGATCACGAATCCTAAAATGACTCAAAGAAGAAGGATTTAATTCATTTTCCTTTTTCTAACAGTTTTTTTTTCAAATACTGTTAATATAACAGAGACATGTACCTGTATGCACATATTATCACATACATGCATATACATACATATTCATACTCTATATTTTTCACATACAAACTAAATCATATATATATATGGTTTAAGGAGTTTGCCCATCTGAGAAATGAAAATAGAGACCAGGTCTTATGAAATCATCTGGAATTGATTGTTTGATTACTTTATCTCTGTTTCCAGGTTTGCCTTGAAAACTTTACTTGATTATGTGATCTGGTTTGCCCTGGATCAAGTCAGGTTGCACTTGATTGCTTCAGATCTTGTTTGATTGGTTTCAAGTCTGAGTTGTTTTACTGGTTTGTTTGGTTAAAAACTTTACTTTGCTTGATTTGATTTTGTTTCAATTGCTTCAGGTTGAATCATTGTTGAGTTGATTCACTCTTGAATCAGATTCCAGAACTTGAGTTTGATTTGCATGATCTGGAAGTATTTTTGATCCGAAGCTTGCTTTAGTTGATGTTTGGATCTGAAGCTTTGTGTTTGAGTTGACTTCTGGATTTGAACTTCCAGGTTGAAGTTGTTTCAGTTGAATATTAAACTTTGCTTTTATTTCCAGGTTGAAACCTGAATTGAATTTTTCTTTTTTCTTTATTTAATTTCCAAGTTTTGTTTTTCTGGTTTACAACTTTTTTTATTTGTAAATTAACAAAGAAAAAATAAGGCAGAAGAGGAAATGATATATACATAACATTGTTTCACATTTTTATTGATTAATTTGAAAATAAAAGACAATTGACATTTGTAATTATAAAACAAAATTGAACCAACACTTGTCTTTTTTTCATCTAATTACAAATGTAAAATTGATTTATAAATTGTTTACACATGTTATTTACTTATGTAATCTTGCTACAAATGTCATTTTTTTGATTAAAATATTTTTAAGTCCTTCTTGTTAAATTTATTTATAATACATGTTTTTAAACCTCGCTTTATTTTAATTTATAAAATATGTTTTATATTTTAAACACTTTTCAATAATATTTAAATATAACTTTATATTATATTTCCTATTTAAATAAATAAATTTTCTTTATTAATCATTTATATAATCTTTTAAAGAAAATGGTTTGAAAATTTAGTTATACATGAATAAATATATTAGAATTTAATTCTTAATTTGCCTTTGAAAAAATTATTATATCAAATTCAAAATTCCATTTTCAAATCAAAATGCATATTTAATATAATTAAAAAAGAAATTCTTATTAACTTAAAAATAAAATTTTAAATCCAATTTATTTCCAATATTTTTATTTTTTTGAGTTTTCAAATTCAAATTTCAAATTACAAATTTATTTATATAAATAAACAAGCACATATCTTGTGTAATTTGGGAAATATCAAATTTATTCACAATTTAATTCCAAAAATTAAATTTATTTCCAATTTGAATTTGATTTAAAAACTTGAATGTTGTAAATTCCCCCTTAAGAAAATTTCGTCCTTGAAATTTTCTAGACAGGGAGATAACAAAGAACAGATGAACATATCCAAGATGGATTATCAGATCAAACTGAAATATCTATTCTATATTTGACTTACCAAATCAGAATATCAACAATAAATATGAGAATGAACTCATACAATATTTCAAGAGGTATTCTCGGGTCATCCGGCCTACAAAATATGCAGGGGATTGGTTAGTCCAAAGGGCCAACTAACCGTTCATAGAATATGTCTAGACCCAAAAGAACAAATAAATGGATTCAATCTTCGATAATTCACAAACACTAGGTATGGATTCCAAATTCAGGTCGGAATACTTCAAAGTATACACTAGCTTGTCCCTCTTCGGACTTTGATCTTCACAAGAAATCACAACAAAAATTTCAAATTTTGATTTTGACCAAAATCTTTTTATCGATACAAATCTTCATATTTTATTCATCAATTCATTTTAATTCAGTTTCATGTTTTATTAACTAATTTATTTCAACTTAAAATTTCAAATTCATTAAAGTTAAAAACGAAAAGCAGATCAAAAATCGATGAAGAGAATACGAAATAGGAATCTTTCTATAATGATTCGTAGGGCCACCACCATACCGAAGTTAGTTTTTGTAGCTGCCATGAAGCCATCCAAGAATTGGGAGTAATTAATGATCAAAGGAGACTGATGGAGAAATTGTTTCTGTTGTTATTATAGGGTATTGACCATTTGTAGTGGTATTCCCCTGTCCCCTACCTCGTCCTCTTCTTGCACTCATACTCACCATCAGTGGACAGTAAGAGAATTTACTGAGGCATACAAATGGATATCTTAGGGATATACTCATTCTAGGGTATTTGTAACCCTATCTATAATGAGTTACCTAATGTGTTATACTCCTGAGCTAAAGTTCTTACTCAACCTTCAGCTTTGATACCACTGTAACGATCCTGACTCGACCTTCAAAAATCGGTACCGAATACATCTTCCATTTTCGAATGTCGCAGATTCAAACGTCGAATCTGGTCCACCGGAGCTTATAACATATTAAGTACAACAACACGGCGGAAGAAAAATGAATATCATTGATACACAATAGTATTTGATAAACACATTTACACAAATGATAATTGATCAATATGATCAAAGATACAAGATACAGTGGAAAGAAATAATTCCAAAAGATAATATCTTCAGAAGTCCTTAAGATAGATACTCCAGTTAACTGCAACACCATTGCGAATGCTCCAAGACTAGAAAGACTCCAAACCAAAAGGCAAGAACCACCATCAATACTTAAGTGAAGGAACTCGATCCCAACAGCGATTTCCCATATCCCAAGATTGAATGCTATCGAATCTACATGTACTAGCTGATTACCTAAAAATCTAACTCTAAGCTGTCCGTGTGGAAAATTATGGGCACCCAGAGTTCAGAATGGGAACAATAAACTCTAGGTCAGTCATGGGACTGGTATGAGCAAACAAAAATAGTTTATCTTCATCAAAAGCAAAACAGAAGATTTTAAAATAAATCTGTAATGCTTTTTGGAAAATAAAAGTACCATAAGGCCTTCCCACACACACATAATGCAAGCGCACAATTGGAGGAGATTTCTCCTTATGATAGTCAAACATGCTTGATACGCGAAATCCTTTTTGATAATATTATTATTAGGTCATAAAGAAGAAAACCTTTTGAAAGTATAATATAAACCTTAACCATCATAGGTACCATTATATTATGCCAGCTATAGCTACCATTTAAGAATGGCAGGTTATACAATTGCAATCGTGAAGGGCACGTATTGCTGATTGGATTTCCAACAAATGGTCAGGCAAAGGAACTTCCTGGGCCATATGGGTACGCCTCTGGAGGGACGCCCCGAGAACTTAACCAGCTCTCTGCCAACACAAGGACGGGTTACCTCTGTAACTAGGTAACTATTACACGAGTATGCCATCCCCCGGTCGTTAGTGACCTTTATCTGAGGATCCTCGACCACAAAGTAATAACCATAATGTAATAAATTTGCAGTAACCACATAGGTTAAATATCTGGGCTCCATACCATGATGCCACCCTTTTCCAGAAGGAAATGGACATACCCTAAAGGGCGCGACCCTCATAACCTTGCCGCAGCTTTCCTGTTTCGACCATTTCCGGATTGTGAGGTTTTGATGCAGTCTCATCCACAAAGCTACGCTTTAGACAAAATCCATGCTTCGATCAACAAATGATCAGCAGCGCTTCGTATGCCACATTACCAAATTGGGAATGTATCACTAGTAATCATCAACCGCATAACCTCTGAGCTCGTACGTCTCAGAGAAGGGTGTTAAGCTAAGAGAATAAATTCTCCGCCACCAAACAGAATTGTATTTGATAAAAACCATCTTTACATCTCAAAGTGTAATGTCAGACACACATCCATACAAGTCTGTTCCGGGTTCGAACAGAACCGAACGCGCTTCACAAAGAAGCCCTTGCAATCTGGGTATTCACAATCCCGGTCGGACTCCCCATCACATATGGAGATCTCTATACCGGCGCGACTCAGTGCAGAGACATTCGACGGCTAATCCTTTCATTCTCGAAAATACCCGGTCTTTACCACCGGTCTTTAATTGCTTACCATTTCGTCGTATCATTATTCAGAATGGGTTTTATATGACACAAATTCCTCTCCCGGCCAAACCGAATAATGAGCGTAATATTTTAGAAACATATGGATGTTGGGATCTTAGTTAAGTCACAACTTTAACCCAAAACGTTCCATTCAAATGGTTTAAACAAATTCCCACTTTTAATCTTTAAAATAAAAGATTCACTCTTGAAGATACTTCTTCAATTTTAAAACAAGATTCACTAAATCTTTTATAAAGATTCATTCATAGCTTTCAGAACAATTCATTTCAAATCTTTATATAAAAGATACACTTTTAAGATCCCTTTCAATTTGGAAACAAAGTTCACCAATCTTTAACAATGATTTATTTATAATTTTCAAAACAATTCCCATTTCAAATTGGATTAACTCATCCAATCTTTAAATCAATGACTCAATTCATAACTTTCAAAACCATTTCCAAAGATTCATTCATAACTTGGAAAACCCTTTCAACAAAACTGGAAATTCTTCCATTAATAGGAAAGCAATTATCATTTGAAATGTTTCGAAAAAATCTGATCAATTATACACAAGTTATAGCCTTTAAAGTATAAACTTGGGTTAAAAATGAATTCCCAAAATAACACCTTTAAATTACTTTAAGGATGGTTTTAAAATCCACACACACACACACACACATATATGTGTATATATATATATATATATATATATATATATATATATTAATTATGTAACTTGTATACAACTTCCAAACCATAGTTTCTAAACTAATTTCAAAACTTAACAAGAATAGAATATTCAAACTAAATTTTAATTTCAAAATTTCCTTTTTAAAAAGCTTTCCATATTCAACCCAATTATATTTCCAAAACCATTTGGATTCAAAATTCAACTTTTAAACAAATAATATTTTAATTCAAAACATCTCTGACTAAACCGATTTCCTCGTGAAATCCTATTTATATGTGTATGGTGTAGTCCAGGGGTTTTACACAATAGTGCAACATCATCAATCATCACAATTCAAACACAGCAATATCGATAAGCGGTATAATTCATATAACGCTTATCTTCATTTACAGATACATAGATAAATAATATAAATTCATCACAGATAATAAATTACATTCATCATAGCTCAAATCAAAACAATTCATATCACAAAGCATCATACATCAGGAATACCAAGCAATTCAACATTGAAAAGATTCCAAACATCCAAAAGTAAAATCAATTAATTATCTGATTAATCTAAATCAGATTAATTCCTTATGCATAAACTACTAATCCTGGTTAATTAGCATTAATTAATTGAAAATTAATTTAATTAATTAACCTTTGAAAAATAAATAAATTAACCCTTAATTATTAATTAATTAACCTTAATTAATAATTTAATCAACCTTTAATCATTAAATAATTAACCTTTAATTATTTAATTATCCTTTAGTTAATTATTCTCAAATTAATTACCTTAATTAATTAATCCCATAAAATAATTATCCTTTAATTAATTTATTCTTTAATCACTTGATAAATCATTTCCTTAATCATTAATTAATTATCCTCAATTACTTTCATTTATTTAATTAACCTTTAATTAATTTCATTAATAAATCACCTTGGTTAGTTATCCATTAACTTAAACCCACTAAGTTAAAATATCCTCTAAAACACATTTTACTTCTTAATTTTCCACTAAATTATAATATTAAGTTTGTTTAAACTTTTAAAACAAAGGTTATATAAGATTAAAACACTTTCAAACTTAGTAAAAAAAAGTATTTTAAAAACTTGTAAATAAATTTTCTTTGAAAAAAGTTGACTTATCTTCCTTTTAAAACTTATTTAATTTAAAAGATTTAAAAAACTTGGTTAACTTTTTATTCAAAACTTATTGAACCTATCCAACTCAATAAAACCCAAGCCATAACAACAATTACCCGAGTCAACTCAACGATTTCCCCAGCAAACTCATTTTTGTATCTGCTTTGAATCAAACACTCCATCACACGCATACGAATCGAGCCATAGTCTTCTTCCCCAAATTCTTAAATAAACTCGGATATCAGTGACATATGGTGCACATGCACGATCGCCAGAGCAACTCTGATCATCACCGTGGTCAACAACACACCAACGTCAACCCTCTTGAGCTTCCCAAACACCCGGAACCTCGAAAACATCCACGAATCAAAATCGAGCATGGTTGATCAAACCTGGAACAATCCAGCCGCCAAAAACTACTTCGTCACGATGACTCCGACCTCCGGCCAACCGGCCTCCGCAATCAAAGCTTCGCCACACGATAACAATTCCATCCCCCCAGGTCCGATTGACCATAAAGCTTCGACGATGACGAATTAATCTCAAATTCCTCATCGACAAAATCTGTTCCTAAACCCTAAATCATCGAACCCACGCCTCGACGATCATCTAGAAAATCTTTAACTATTTTTCCATCAATCAGCGACTTCTAATCCACCCTCGACGTAAGACTTGACTCATGAAACTTCGCCGTTGATCGGATATTGACGAAAATGAGTTTTCTTTTCAACTCCATATTTCTCGACGATTATGTACTTAAAAATCGTGAAATGAATTTCAAAAATCATAACTTTCTGGCACGAATCGAGTTATAGAATCAAAACAACATATTATGAATATCAAATTTTAACATATATGATTTTTTCCTCTATATATTTTAAATTTCCAGATAATACTAAATTTAAATTTTTTTTCTCAAAAATATTTTTAACCCCTAGTTCTTGATGATGCAAACACATTTCATTCAGATCAAGAATCCTAAAATGAATCAAAGAAGGATTTAATTCATTTTCCTTTTTCTAACAGTTTTTTTTTCAAATACTGTTAATATAACAGAGACATGTACCTGTATGCACATAGTATCACATACATGTATATACGTACATATTCATACTCAATATTAATCACATGCAAACTAAATCATATATATATGGTTTAAGGAGTTTGCTCACCAGAGAAATGAAAACAGAGACCAGGTCTTATGAAATGATCTAGAATTGATTGTCTGATTACTTTAGCTTTGTTTCCAGGTTTGCCTTGAAAACTTTACTTTATGTGATCTGCTTTGCCCTGGATCAAGTCAGGTAGCACTTGATTGCTTCAGATCTTGTTTGATTGGTTCAGACTTGTTTGATTGGCTTCAGGTCTAAGTTGCTTTACTGGTTTGTTTGGTTAAAAATTTTACTTTGTTTGATTTGATTTTGTTTCAATTACTTCAGGTTGAATCATTGTTGAGTTGATTCATTCTTGATCAGATTCCAGAACTTGAGTTTGATTTGCATGATCTGGAAGTACTTTTGATCTGAAGCTTGCTTTAATTGATGTTAGGATCTGAAGCTTTGTGTTTGAGTTGATTTCTGGATTTCAACTTC
This sequence comes from Allium cepa, assembly GCA_030765085.1. Lineage (NCBI taxonomy): Eukaryota > Viridiplantae > Streptophyta > Magnoliopsida > Asparagales > Amaryllidaceae > Allium > Allium cepa. The sequence continues at coordinate 842,007,979 of CM060932.1, forward strand.
CAGGTTGAAATTGTTTGAGTTGAATATTGAACTTTGCTTTTATTTCCAGGTTGAAACCTGAATTGAATTTTGCTTTGTTCTTCATTTTATTTCCAGGTTTTGTTTTTCTGGTTTACAACTTTCTTTTGTTTTGAATATTAACAATGAAAAAAATGAGGAAGAAGATATGATATTTACATAACCTTGTTTCACATTTTTATTGATTAATTTGAAAATAAAAGACAATTGACATTTGTAATTATAAAACAAAATTGAGCCAACACTTGTTCTTTTTTTCTTGTTAATCTAATTACAAATGTAAAATTGTTTTATAAAATGTTTACACATGTTATTTACTTATGTAGTCTTGTTACAAATGTCATTTTTTTGATTAAATTGTGTTTAAGTCCCTGTTAAATTTATTTATAATGCATGTTTTTAAACCTTACTTTATTTTAATTTATAAAACATGTTTTATATTATAAACACTTTTAAATAATATTTAAATATAAATTTTTATTATATTTCCTATTTAAATAAATACATTTTCTTTATTAATCATTTATATAACCTTTTAAAGAAAATGGTTTAAAATTTTAGTTATACATGAATAAATATATTAGGATTTAATTCTTAATTTGCCTTTGAAAAATTTATTATATCAAATTCAAAATATCATTTTCTAATAAAATTGCATATTTAATATAATTAGAAAACAAATTCTAATTAACTTAAAAATAAATTTTAAATCCAATTTATTTCCAATATATTTATTTTTTTGAGTTTTCAAATTCAAATTTCAAATTTCAAATTTATTTATATAAATAAACAAGCACATATCTTGTCTAATTTGGGAAATATCAAATTTATTCACAATTTAGTTCTAAAAATTAAATTTATTTCCAATTTGAATTTGATTTAAAAACGGGAATGTTACAGGATTATTAAATTTTATTTGCTTTAAAATTTTGGGTATGAAATTCTTTTAAGGGGGGGGAGGAATGTGATGAACTGGAATTTCGGACAATATCAATTTAATAATCTTTACTAATAATTAAATTGGTTTTATAATTTTCTTTTATAACTATTTTAAATGGGCAAGTTTATTCCGTTCAAAGCTAATAAATATTTAATTGGTAAAATATATTTTCTTCAAAGCTAATAAAAATGTATTCTATTTATAATATATATATATATATTTATATATATATATTGTAAATAGGAAGTCTTTGATTTTAATAAAAGATATGTTTCCAAGTTGTGATATATATGTATGTATATAATGTGATTTGAAGTTATGTTTTAAAATTCAATATAATAATTTTCAAAACTATATTAAAATATTTTCTATTTATAATGTATATATTTATATATATTGTAAATAAAAAGCTATTTGAATTTAATAAATAAAAACATGTTTTCAAATTATATATATATATATATATATATATATATATATTGTGATTTGGAAATTATGTTAAATTCAATAATAACACTTTTCAAAAGCTATTTAAAAGTTTATCATTATTTTCAAAACACTTAAAGAAAATGTTTATTTATCTAAAAAGTATAATAGTTTTAGTTTGAATAAGATTTTGTAAAATTTTATTTTACTTAAACTAAAATTGTCTATAAATATATATAAAGGTTTAATTTTACTTTCTTTTTAAATATCTTATGAACAAAAAATAGTTCGAAAACATATAATATATTAATTTATTTAAAAACATAAGTATATATAAATAAATATAAACATAAATTTATATTTGCATAAATAAAAGGCATAAGATACTTTTATATAAGGGTTTAGACATAAAAATCCATGTAGTTAACATTTGTAAGAAATAATGATCATGCATTTACATTTGTTAAGCATGGATAACTTAAACTAACAAGTGGCAAGATTCATTTCTCTCTAAAAATTAAATTAAATAAATAAGTTTTAGGAGAAAAATCTGGTTATTGTTTTCAACTCAAAAGTTTATAATTCAAATATTTAAATATTTTCTCTTCTTCTTCCTATAACTAAAATAAAAACAAATCAAAAGAAAGCTGATCAACAGCAAGTATTCTAAGATTTCAACTCAACAATTCAGAATCAAATTCAAAACAAGTGTAACATTTCCAGATCTAAGAAATTAAAGCTGGAACAAGAAATCTGCTCCTCTGTTTTTTTAAAAGGCGAGTAAACCTTTTTCCCTTTAAAAACGGTTTTAATCAATCTCATGTGACAAATCTATATGGAAATATTGAATTTATGTTTTCATGATTGTTTTCTGGAATGTGACTGAGCTGCTCTGTACATGGATGTGAATGTCTCTGGGAATATATATAAACATACATACACTTCTCTATTGATTTCGCAAGCTTTATTTTTTTCTTTGAAAATTCATCTCCCTCTAGAATCAGATTCAAACCTTGATCTTTAAATGAAAGATGATAATTACAGTGTAATATCTATTTTAAAAATAGTTTAAAGATTTTACACTTAAAATCCATCATCTTAATTTTTGATTTGGATTTTAGAACTAGATTGGCCTTAGAAAATGATGAATTTAGACACTAAAATCATGATTTTTAGTGTTATATGAATCGAGATATGCTTAGTTGAACAGTTTTGGGTATTTTGTTGATTGTTGGTGATCAAAGATGATTCGAAGCCCAGGATCGCTGTTGTGGGTAGCTTTAGGTGTGATGATCTCTAGAAAAATATTGGTGGGATTTATCAAAGGCCGTGGTGGTCTGAGAATGGCGATGTAGGGTTTTCTGGCGATCTGGGTAGCCGATACTTTCAAGGAGTTCGAGTCGCCGTGGGAAGGCCAGACTCGATCACGATGGGTGGGAAACGAAGGTGGAAGTCATGACGAAGTTTTGGCGATGTCGGCGAGGGATCATGTGGTCGAGATCGACGGCGAAGTGTGGTTTCCGATTGAAGTTTGGGTTCCAGTTTTGATTGAAGTACTTGAATTCGATTCGAGATGGGATTGTTGGATCTGGGCGGTTGGAAGGCCTCTAGAGGTCACCGGCAATGTGACGTGGCCGGCGTTGTTGGTCGAAGTCGTGAGAGTCGTCGTGCACGTGTACAGTGCACTGTGTTGTGCCTGGGTTTGTATCGAGTTTGGGAAGAAGTTGTTCTCTCGGTTTCATTCTCGCGTAGATGTTAGTGCGACTCGTTGTAGTGGTGTTTAGCGAGGGTCACGAGGCTGGTTCGGGATTTCAAGTGTTTTGGATCAGGAATTGTTTGTCAAGCTCGGTTTTTGTTCTGATTGAGTAATCAGGTTTCTAAATTTTTAAAAGAGATCAAGCTTAAGTTTAAAGCAAAACAAATTAATTTTTATAAGCTAGAATATTATTTAAAGTTTCAAGTTAAGTGTGTAAATAAGTTTTAAAAGTTTTAAAGATTTTAAAATATTAGTTTTCTAAAGAAGATGTTTAGTTAAGATTTAAAAAGTATTTAAGATTCAAAAGAAATTTTGAACCAAGTTTAAATAAAATTAAAAAAACTGAATAAGTAAAAAAAACTATAGAAAAAAGAACTTGATAATAAGTTTTCAAAGAATAGGTATTTATTAAAAAAATTGAATAAGTTTCAAGATTTTAAATGATAAAATAAATGTTTTAAATTGTTTTGTTTTTTGGTAAATTATATTTTTAATTATAATGGATTCCTAATGTTTTCTAATGAAAATTAAATGATGTAATTAAGTGGTTAATTAATTTGATTAATTAGTAATATTAATTAATCACTTTATTAGATTAATAAAGATTAATTGATGTTAATAATCAAGGTATAATTATTTAGTACAAATAATTAGTGAATAGTTAATGATTGATTGATTTAAAGATCATTAACTAGTGAATATGACATGATTAATTACGATAATTAATTAGATTAATTAATTAGATTAATTAATTAAGGATAATCATTTGTGGAATTGGTTAAGTATAATTACTTAGTGTAGTTTATAAAGTATAATTACTTGGTGAAGTAATTAATGGATAATTACTAAAAGTGATAAATTGGGGGCTAATTATTGAATGTAATTAATTAAAGGGAAATCACTTATAAAAGTAATTAAAGAATAATTACTTAATGGAAATAATTAATAATTAATTACTTAGTGTATTTAATTAAAGGATTAATTAATATGATTAATTAAAGGTTTGTTAATTAATTAGAGGATAATTAATTACTGAATGTGATAAATTAAGATTAATTAATGAATGTGATTAATTAAAGATTACTTGTTAAAAATAATTAAATAAAAAGAGTAACTAATTAATGAAAGTAATTAGAAGATCATTAATTAATGTAATTAATTAATTATTGAGAGTAATTAAAGGTTAATTAATGGTTAAGGCTAATTAATCTTTATGATTAATTAAAGGTTAATTACATAATATAATTAGAGAATAATTAATTAAGGATGATTAATTAAGATAGATAATGGATGGATGATTAATTAATTGGTTTGAAATTAATTAATGTTAAGTTAGCATGATTTAAGCAATCCAAGTGATTAAAAAGTTAGTAATTAATTTAATTGGAGGTTAATTAAATTAATTATGAATTGTTCAACTTAAATATCTTACTTATAAATGATGAATGATATTGGATGTTTTGGACTATGTGATATCTTTGATATGTGATATGTGTTGCTTAGTGATATGAGATATTTTGGATGAATTGTGATGATATGGATTATCTATCTACGATATTGTGAATCATCTATTTGAATATAAATTAAATTGCTGAACCTTTAACAACTTGGACATTAAAATGGCGTTTTGGATTTCGGTGAGATCGGGATCGGATTTCTAGATTTGGATATTCGAAAACCACTTCGATCCAAATTAAATGTTAGGTCGTGAAATCTCAAGTCAAGTTGAAGGCTCGAAGTGTAAGAACTATTTGTCATTAAAATTCTGAGGGTGATTCCAATACGAGTATAACGGAGATAGTGCTTTCAATTTCGAGATGAAGATTCAGAGTGCAAGGGCTATTATCGTTAACTCTAAGGGTGATTCCAAAATGAGGGTAACAAGATAGTGCCTTCGGTTTCGTTCAAACCCGGAATGAACTTGTGTGGATTGAATGCTTTCAGAACATTGTCAGGATGACGATGAGCATTCTAAGATAGATGTGTCCTAAAAAGGTAATCGCAGCCTCAAGCCTCATCAACCGGGAATGGCTAAAACAGGGGAGGTGCAGCAAGGCTAAGTGGGTCGCGCTCAAGTAGGACGAGATTTTCCCCGGCCTAGAGGTCCCTTTATATTTGGCTAAGTGGGCAGTTGGAATCGCGCGCCAACTGCGTGGTCGTCTTGTTCGGGACTATCCAGTAAGGGATGGTTCCAGCCTTGTGTTGTAGGGGATTTTGGGTGGATCCTCGGTACTCTGATCTAGACCAGGTACTGTGACAGACGGTACCCCAGTAGCCCTGTCATTGTATGTAATCCAATCTCCAATAAGTGTCGTACATTTTGATTGTGCCCAATTATGTTGGAATGTGAGATGCAAGCATTCCAGCTATTTTCTATTTTACTTGAAAACCCTAGACACTATTATAATATCACTGGATTTCCTATCAAATGTTTTGGTTATCGTTAGGTAAAAACTTTTCCATGTTTATGTGTGGGAAGTCTTACGAGATACCTTTCTTTCCAAATGATTTTCAAAGTTAAGCAACTTTAAACCGTTTACTCACACCAGACCCATGTCTGACCCAGAGTTTATTTTTTGTTTTATTAAACTCTTGGGTACTCAAATTTTTATAAGTAGCAAAGGGTTCGGGTTAATTTTGACAAATTCTGGAGGAGATTTGGAGCAGGAGGCTTCAGCGTTTAGTTATCTGTATTTCCGCTGTATTATATCTCTGTGATGATGTTTGTATTGTAGTAGAATTGTATGATACTTTATAACTGTCTAATATGTGTTGTATAAGTTGTGTAACTCTGATGTATATGATACTTTGTAATATCTTATGTGATGTAATATATTTTAATCATTCCGCTATGAGATTCTGATGTTGTTTAGTTCTTTCTTTTCTATCCATTTCTTTCTTAATGATGACGCGTCTTTCTGTGGAATGAAAGGCGGGTCGTCACACTAAGCCTGATATATGTAACATAATTCCAATATCATTTCCGAGATGTGAGGCTAGTGAGGCAATGCTCATGATTTCCACAAAGCCATGCTTTTCTTTTCCCAAAGCCATGCTTTACTTTTCACAAAGCACAATCCACTTAGAATGCCACATTTCCATTTTTTTGATCACCATTTGGCTTTTACGAACATACAACCTTTGAGTTTGTATGCCTCTGAGAAGGGTGTTAAGCTAATAGAAGTTGCCTTCTCCACCACCATAGAAGTATGTTGATAAATGTCAACGTTTGTGATCTTAGCAATGTAATCTCAAACATTCATCCATACAAGTTCGTTCTAGGACTAAACGAAACCAAAGGCATTTTACTTGGCCATTATAAGACGAGAAGCTCTTGAAAGTTGAAGATTTCAAACACAACAGGACCACTGCTATAGTAAATGTCTCTATATTGGGTGCTACCTAGAGAATGTCAACAAGTAGTCCTCCCGCTATGAAGATCTTCGGTCTTCAATAATCGTCATCTTCAACACGTCTTCACTTTCGAAAGTATACATTGCTTCGTAGTGGTTTTCGGATAGGGATCATCTAAATCCAACCCCAGTTCCTTCGAAGCCAATCATCGATAAAAAAAGAATTAAGTTAATATGCGATTATCAATTATAAATAAATTGCTTTATTTTTTTATTTAAATCAAATATCTTTCTTAGATGTATTCTTTTCAATTTATCCCATTTTTATTTCCAAGAGTATATGGAATCACTAAGCCTTATTTATCAAATTATTTGGTTGATTTAGACCTCGCTTTTTATCTGGAAATAATTCTAAATCATTTCATATTTCTCTTAGGAAAACATTTCCAAATTATAATCTTAATCAAAGATTTCTTTCCTAACTTCAAATCATATTCTTGCAAATCGATGATTTTCATAACATAGCACCACCACTACCCTAGATATGGTAAATTTCACCTCGAGGGACTAATGGCAAGTAGTCCTACATCATGAAGATCTTCATCATCAATGATCATTGTCTTCAACATAATTTATTTTGAAAATTTGTTTGAAGGGATTTTTGGATAGAAATCACCCAAATCTGATCCTACATTTTCGGATAGGAATCACATAAATCTGATCCCACTTCTTTCGTACCAATCATCGATAAAAAATGATTATTGGAAGATTTGATGATTGATTTATGCATTTCCTTTTATCAACTATCTTCGATAGATATAAATCTTTATATATATATTCTTCTAGTGAATATGGAATCGTTATAGCATTTCTTTGAAATTTATCGAATCATTTGATTTATTTAAATCTTTTTGAACTTGAAATAATTCTATTTAATTTAGGAAAGCTTTAATATAAAATTTAAAGTATCCGGGCTTTCCCTTCGATCTGTTCCACCCCTCGTCTAAAAGATAAAATGATGGCCATGTAACTTCTGGGCACTTGTTGCTCCATTCCTAACCTTAGTTGCACACCTTTTTTACTGTTTAGCTCTCACAGGCTGGACAAATGTACTAATCGTTTCCGCATACTCAATTATTAATCTTCATTTTAGAAATGATTCATTAAACTTCCAAATCATTATTTAAAACACTAAATTATTCTTTTAAAAATATCTACAAAATATTTGAAAAAGGATTGTTGAGTTTAAATCCATAATTCATAAATTATTAAAAAGCGTTACAAAAAGTGTTACAAAAAGCTATATTCTTCAAAACGACTTTTATTTCATTTAGAAACCATTCTTTCAACTTAAATGACTTTTAAAACATTTTAAAACATTTTTAGAATTTATTTCATATTTTTAAACATTTAAAAAATATCATTTTTAAAGAAATCCGTTTCTAGATTTAGAACTGCAAAACCGCGATGTTTTTATAAAATTGTTTTGGACATATTTCAAAAGCTACTTAATAAAATCTTGATTTTCTTTCTTTGTTGAAAAACTATGCATATAATAGTCCAAAAAATTCTTATCTCGAAGGATTCTGAGCTATATTTCGCTTTGTATACTATGGATATAATAGTTCAAACTCATTTTCCATTTCATTTCATTTCATATTATAATATTATATTATTATAATATCATTTTCGATCTTTTTAAAATCATTTAAAAGCTAAATCACTCCATACACATTTTATTATGGATTTAATTTCCATTAAATTTAATTTGATTAATTACTAACCATTTCTCTTGTTATTTATCAAACCAAGTTATCAACCATTTCACAACCATAATATCAACCAATTTATCATCCAATATCAACCAATATTTAACATATTATTTTCTAATTTAACATGTGTATTATCAACTTAAGTTTTATTAAAATAAAACTAAGATTTGGGTACTCACCTTTAATCAAATTGATTAACTTCCTATCAACATTCTTATTAACAACACTTCACTTAAACTTCAACTAATCAACTTCTACTCCATTCCTTTTGCTTTATATTATCGGCATCTTCTACCAAACATCTGAAAATCCGGCAGAGCTTTTGCAGAACCTTGAGTTTGCTCCTACCTCCTTGGAATGAAATCGATGGCATTTCCTTCTCTTTCTCTTGCTCCGGAGTTCCCGAACTTGCTTCCTCTTCTCACATGGTTCGGCCTTGATGGGTTCCACCTATTCCTCCATCATTTCTTCACTTCTTAAATGCCAAACCATGTTTTAATGGTATTTTTAGATATTTGAAAAAGTTAGTTGGTGTTTGGAGTTGATTTGATATGATTTTAAAAAAAGTTAGTCAAAAAAAGAGAGAAGAAAATGACATTAAAGAGAGTTTCAAGGAGGAAGAAGATGGAAATGGTGTGAAAGAATGTGAAGAAAGTGATTGGTACTTATAGAAAAAAGTGAAGTAGTAATTACAAAAATATCTCTTGCCAAATTACCAAAATAACCTTATTTACTTTTTAAGCAATCTTATTTTTTTTCAACACTTAACATCACGTTTTAAGTTATTACTTCATGTCATTTTCACTTAAATATTAAGTAAAGAACAATATTTATGCTTGTCTTGATTTGATGTTTACTTTTTGACTTTTGTAACTTTTTTGTCTTTTTATGCTTACTTTTTGTTAATTATATTCTAGAATTTTCTAAATATATTTAGCAAAAGTAAACCTGATTTGTGAATTAATTAGTAACTAGTGAGTAGCCCGTGCTTCGCACACGGGCATTGTTATAATCCGTGAATTATAATCCCGGTAGCAGAAAGACAAAGGTAGTACGGAACGGTGATCATATATTTCATATACATGTTAATGGACAGTGGAAATCGAATTCATATGTCTGCACAGACATGACATGTAATTACAGTGGTAATGTAAGAAACAATGATAGTCATAAATAGTAGTTTAAGACCGGAGTTGAGATTTATAAAAAAAAGCACATATATACTGTATGCGAAAGCAAACAAATTCAATGTCATACATCCTGACGTATGGTTAAAAAAAAGTGCAAAATGAGGTACCGAAAAAAGAAAAAAAAGAGTCGATGGCTACATTGAACGGAACAGTAGTAGGTACAGACCGAAAAACGTGAATGCACCACAAATATAAAATCATGAAATGGTACAAATTAATTTTTTGCTTTTTCTCTCGAATCTTGATTACAGTATATGCTGCAGTTAACTGATCTGTATCAACATTCTGCAGATAAGGAAAAAAACAGTGTTTAAGTTTGGGAGTACAAAACATGTTGAGGTAGTAGAAGGTGACGATATGAAGTGAATGTACATTGTCACAATATTGGTTTGAAAGTTGAAACGGTTCTAAACGGTAGTATCCATACGTAGAGTAGCCCAGTAGTGTTTGATATGGACAAATAGGTGTAATTTTCACTAATGTAAGAACGTACCGTACGATGATTATTTAAGCATTGTGTGTCACATATAATAGTTGTCAGTAGACAAAGTAATTGGCACAAGGAAAGAATGCATTGTTAAAATTAACTATTGTCAACGAAAAGTGGTGAACAAAACAGTAAATAAATCCGCACTTGAATAACAATTCCTCTTCTCAGTGTCTTTCTGGGGAGTGGTGGATCATAAGCACGTACTGCCGGATGATTGACACTATTGTCGTCCTGGTAAAAAAATCAATGTCATTTCTGTGATACCACTTGAATAGACGCAGAATCGTGATGATTGCATATCAAACCAGAGCAATATGTTTCTTCCCTTTGATGTCTTCTCCCGACAGTGTATCATGCTTATCTGTCTTTGAGGGATAAATTAAGTTAGAACTTTGATCGCTAGGTGGAGTGAGCTATAAATTTCAAGTATTGGGAAACAAAAGAAGACATTAATAAGCGAGAAAAAGTAATTATGTAAATTGTAAGTTAATACATAACCAAATTTGAGAACAAACCGTCTCATTCATAACTACGTTTTTTATGATTTTTCTGGTAGTGAGATAAGCGTCGGGATTATTCATCTCATAGTTACTTGGTCTGAATTCAAATATTGCTTCGGTCCCCGAGAGATGGTGGAAAATTTTGTCGATTTTTTGGACCCCATTTTCCTGCATCAGGAAACATATTTTTAAGGTACACTGTGTACAGAATGCCATTATTGATGTTACTATCAACAGGGTTCAAAGATTGTGTCGTAGTGCAAATACACATGAAATAATAATGTGGATGATATTCAAAGGTGCAATAGAACAACCTACATATAAGTGTGGACAGCGCATATCATAGCTGGATAAAATTGAGGGGAGTACAAAAAGGAAATTAAATATGTAACGACCCAGAATTTTTATAATTTAAAATTTGAATATTTAATTAATTTTAAATATTAATAAGTGAATTTATAAGTCAAATAAATTTTTATTTGAATTGTTGGATTTAATTGAATAATTAAATCGATAATTTAATATGTGAAATTATGGAAATAATTGAAAATTGGGTTAAATATGATTGAAAATGATTTGTAAAATTTTATTTTATCATGTTAGAGTTAGAATGATATTTTAGAACTTTTAAAATCGAATTAAAAGTTAATTTGTGAAAATTGAATATTTTAATATTAAAATCGACTAGTGAAAATAGTCAATTTTTGAACAGTCTCAGAATTGAACGAAACCAGTTCCATTGGATCCGTAATAGTTAGTTATTACCGAATTTCAAATTTCGTATCAATTGGAGCTATCGTTTGATCGTAGCAGCTCGAAACGCATCGAATTATTTTTAATTTTAATTTGGCGAGTTAAAATAGCCATTTTTCAAAAAGTCCCGGATTTCGACGAAACCAGTTTCATCGGATCCGTAATGTGATATTATTGTAAGGTTTCAAATTTCGTGTCGATTGGATTTACCGTTTGTCAGGTACGAATTAAAACGCCTAGAAAATCGCTTAAATCGGTTTAATTTAAATTGAACGTTTATAGCCATAACTCGCACAGATGTCCGAATTAGCTTCCGAAACATGTTCCATTGTGTCCAGAACGCGGGGTAAACACTAGAAACGCTGGTTACGGCGCGTAAATCGGAGTTTGGAAATTCCGGATGAAAAGTGTTCGTTCGTTCTTCTATAAATAGCACCCCTCTCTTTAGAAATAAAAAAAAAAATTCCTAACCCTAACTAAACGCAGCCGCCACCCTATTATGAACGGCCAGAAAGCTCCTTTCTTTCTTCCTTAATTTCATCAAATCCATCAACAATTAGCCTTAGGTTTCAACTAGAGAATGGAAGAGGACGATGAGATCTAGAGATCCATACGGATATGATAAGGTTTGGCGTCGCGTGGAGGTGACAAAATGGCTGCGTTCGGCCATGCTTGCGCACGAAATTCGAGGCAACCTGGGGGGCCGAGCTCCACCCTATTGTGGCCGAGCATGGTGGTGGGAGAGGGCTACGTGATGGCACATCTCGATCGTGTTCAAGTTGAACGGAGTTGTTGCAAAAATTAACCCTAGTTTTCTATAATGGGTTCGGCTATGTACGTGAATGGCCTGTAGAACGAAGAGGAGAGGAAGATGATAGGGTCGGCCTAGATTTGCTTTAGAAGGAAATGGACGGTGTTGATTGAATCTAGGTTAAGATTTGTTAATAATTGTTGTAAATATTAGTTTAAAATCGTATACAAACTTGTAAAATCAATATCTTTTTCATACGAGGTCGAAAACGCGCGAAACCAGTTGCGTTGGAATCGTATGGACGAGCACTACGCGATGGAGTTGGATTGGAGTCGTTTGGAGTTAGTGAGAATTTTGGGTAAAATTAAACGCGTGTTTAATTTTATTCGAAATAAATCGCTAAAACGAAATTGAAATCAAGGTGAGAACTTCTCACTCAATCGAATCAGTTTCGATTTTATTTTAAATAGTTAGATTTAAAATATTTGAATGCATGTTTGAATGTTGATTGATATCTATTGATTGTTAAAATAGACATTATACGCCGTTAGTAAGCGGATGTTATTTAATAAAAACATATACCGCGAATATTTCATAAACAGTGAAATCGGTATTATATATAATATCAATATATACATATTGGCATATGTATATATTGCAGTTGTTGATTTCCCGTATTTTTTAGCGGATGAGACCCTATTGCGCCGTTATTAAGCGGATAATATTTATTAAAAACATATACCGCGATAATTTCGTACTGGAGCGAAATTGGTATTGTGCTAATGTTTGTGGATGCAGGAAAACAGGTTGGAGGGATCCAACAGGATTCCTCAACAGTTTTTATTTGATTTCAGATATTTTGATATTTGATGGATTATCATATCGATATATGATATCGTTGTTTGTCGTGATTGACTATTTGGTGTGTAGCATCATTGGACCCAAATTTTGGGATTTTAAAATGATTTTTAAAGGTGATTTTTGAAAAGTATACGTTATAAACTATTTTTGGAAATTTATTTATTTTAAATAAATAAACGTTATACTTTTAAAAGTTATAAAATTATGTTTTTGAGAAATATAGTTAAAAGATTGATTTTTGAGAAATATGGATTAATGATTTTGTAAAATAGTTTAAATTGGATTTTTGAATATATTATTAAAAGTTTAAATATAGGATTTATAAAATTTGATTATTTTATAAATCAAAATGGTGAAATTATAAAGGAAATTAAAGACGTTTTAGAATAATAATATAATTTGATTTATATTAAGAGATTTATAAATGGATATTTATAAATTGAAATGTTGACATTATAAAACGAGTTTTTATAAGTGTTTGAATGAAGTGGAAATGAATTTCATAAATGAATGAAATTTATGGAATTATAAACTGTGAAGTTATAAAAGAAATTTATAAATAGTAAGATTTATAAATTTGGTGAAATTATTTGAAGAATAGATTGGTTAAATAAATGGATCTTATAAGTTATAAGATTTATAAATTGGAAAGTCTTTAAAAGAACGATTTTGTAAAATAATCGTTTTATAAGTAATTAACTTATAATATGAACGTTTAGTTTATAATTTAGTTATAAACTGGAATAGGTTAATAAAGGAATTTATAAAAAGAAGTTTTTATAAGATAAATAGAAAAGGGATTTATAAACGTTGTTTTATAAATTCGCAAACGAATTATTTTGATAAGTAAATTGCTGAAACCTATTAATGGAGTTATATTCACGTTTTGACTGTGAATAATCCTTTGAAATAAAATGTATAGAAATGATGAAATGTGTTAACGTAGTATATTCACGTTTTTGAATAGTGAATAATATGTTAAAGAAATTGTTTTGAATGTGATATTTTAAACAGAATTAAAACGATCTAACGATGTTTTAAATGCATTGAGATTCGAAACCATAGATTTCAACATTTATTGTTGAAATAGACGTTTTCGAGAAATAAAAGGGAATGGTGTACTATAACACTATTGTTATAGTAAATGATTTCCGAAAGGAAGTGTTTTGTATAGTATTGGGATTTATATATCTATTTTAATTTCGAATCCCTATACTAGTGATTTTAGGTTGTCGTAACGATGTTTTACGCAACATTCGTTTGGCCCAAATAAATATGTTTAAGAGAATGATTTCCTTAAAGAATGAAATATATACTTAATTTCGATTTAAGTATACTGAATATTTTCCAAGTGTTGAAAATAAATAAAATTTGTGAATTACTTATTAAATAAGTATGGAAATGTTTTCCAATATAAAGTGAATATTTTGAGAATTTATCTTTTTGAAGATAAATTGAAATGAATAATTGAAATCGTATATGCATGGATATTTTGAAATATAAATTCACTATGGAATTTATGAATGAAAAGGGAAGTTGTTTAAAAATAAATATTGATTTATTTTTGAAGTGTGAAAACTATATATCTAGTAAAGATATTTTTGGAAAGTAAATAATTTGGAAAATTATTTGGAATCTGGTGATGTTGTGCATATCCATTGATAGTTCAATAACCGACTATCAATATTTCCCTTTGAATGGGTATTTGATGTGATTTGTTTGAATTTGAATGCCACACTTATTTTTGAATAAGCGCTCACTATTCGGGTTAACCGGGAAAGGACCATGGGGTCGTATAACCCATTCCGAATATGTGATACGTCGTTGTGAATTGCATTGAAGATCGATGTTGAAGACCCGGTATTTGCGAAAGCGATAGGATGACCTGTCGATTGACTCAGCACCGAGTAGCTACGGTATTGAGTTCTCCATATGTGATGGTGAATTCGATCAGAATTGTGAATATCCGGATTGCAAGGACTTCTTTGTAAGTGCCTTCGGTTTTGTTCGAGCCCGGAACAGACTTGTATGGATTGTATGTTTGACATTACAATTTGAGATATAAAGCCGATTTCTTTCAAATATATTTCTGTTGGTGGCGGAGAATTTATTCTTTTAGCTTAACACCCTTCTCTGAGACGTACGAGCTCAGAGGTTATATAGTTGAAGTTATCGGCGATATGTTCCCAATTTGGTAATGTGACATGCTGAGTGTTGCTGAAATGATCATTGTGTTGATTATTTGTGATAGGATCATTTGTTTGATCGTCTATCTTGGTGACCATTGTGTTGATCATTTGTTGACCCAAATCATGGCTTTTGTATAAAGTATGTTTTTGTGGACGTGACTTCGTCGAGCCTCACACTTCGGGAATGGTCAAAACAGGAAATATGCGGCAAGGTTATGAGGGGTAGCGCCCTTTAGGATATGTGCATTTCCTTCTGGAAAAGGGTGGTATCATGGTATGGAGCCCAGATACTTACTCATGTTGAAAACACTTTGTTATGATTGTGTGAATTGATTAGAGAGCTCTCGGATAAAGGTCCCAAAGGACCGGGGGATGGCATATTTGGTCAGTTGTTACTCAGTTAGGGGTAACCCGGCCTTGTGTTGGTTGAGATCCGGTTTGGTTCTCGGGAATGTCCATCCAGAGGCATTCTCATGTGGCAATGGGAAGTTCCTTGGCCTGATCATTCGTTGGAAATCTAAAGAAACAATACGTGACTTGTACGGTTTTAGTTGTATAACCTGCTATGGAATGTGGCGGTAACCTGCTATTGAACATAGTTAGCTATAGTAGGCATACGATAATGGTCGTATGTTGGCTAAGATTTATACTCTACTTTCGAAATGATTTCCTACACTATGCACTAGTAATAATATCAAATGTTATTTTAAATGCGTATCAAGCATCTTTGACTATCATAAGGAGAAATCTTCTCCGATTCTGCGTTAGCATGTGTGTGTGTGCGGGAGGCCTTATGGTAGTCTCATTTTTAAAAGCATTGTGAATTGACTTTAAAAATATTCCTCTATTTTGTTTTCAAAGATAAATAAACTGTTTTTAGTTCTCACACCAGTCACATGACTGACTCGGAGTTTATTGTTTTCCTTCCTAAACTCTGGGTGCCCACCAATTTCCACACGGGCAGTCAAGAGTTAAGGTTTATCAGGATATTCTGGAGTTGCTGGAGGCAAGATGGATGGCATGGCGTATTCACTAGTCTATATAGTATTTCTTTTTCCACTGCACTGTTTGTTGTTGTTGTTGTACACTCTGATGATATGATTAATGAAATGTAATGTGTAAAATGTAATAACTGATATAGTTCTTTGTTTAAAGATTATTCATTTATTATTATATGTTGTTCCGCTGCGAATTGTGAGATTCTGATGTTGTTCTGTTGTTTTTGTTCTTTGTTTTCTGTTCCGTTCTATGTTTTATTTTCCCTCTATTTTCTATCTTCTCTCTCCTTATCTCTTCTTCTGTCTTTTTCTTTTTCTTAAAACCATAAGATTTCGGGTTTTTGGCCTTCGATTTCTCGACAGTCGATAAAGTGAGTGTCGATGTTGAATTTTCGAAAGTCGAAAATTTCCGGGGCGTTACAAAATATGTCAGTGCAATTTGAAGAGGGATGGAACAGATGGTGTATAAAACTTAGGGAAACTGTCATTATTCACATAGTAGTATAGTTATAATTTGTGTGTCTTAGTGTGCCACTCGGTAATAAACAAATTGGTCAAGGAATTCACAGCATAGCTGAGAAACGATAATAAACAAATGTAAACTAAATAACTGATATCAAATGTTTTTGCTGTCACGTATGAACACTGTGAATGGAAGCTAAAAGAAGAATTATACAGGGAACAGTGTACATGGTTTGAAAAAAATATGCAGCATGTTAAAGTATATCATCAGTTGATTGTTGAGTTTTACACTCACATTGTCAGTTTTTTGAAGTTCTCAAACTGGGTTTGAAAGGTTTCTATTATATTGAAGGGTAAAGTTGTTGAATTCACATCGCCTCCATGTCGTGCACATTCAACCCTCATCGCTACGAACTCCAAGTAGCACGTCCCAATTCTTGGATGTAACAGAAGTTGCCCCACCATCCCTCTATCGCATCACCCAATCGCGAATGAAGCCATCGCTCACTTCCGGCCTCGCTTCTCACCACGGTGCGAATTTTTTGTTACCGCGATTGCTTCATTTTTGAGGAACTAGGTTTTTGTTCATTCAAATAGAGTTGAAATAAGTAAGGGGAAGAAAATTTAAGCGACGATGATGGTGTATGGTGGTTTCACCGCAACAATGATGGATGGTTAAATCAACGATTTTGATGCTACGTCGAAGGGATTAGGAGATGGTGGTGGGCGGTTACAGCTGATGGATTAAATGGAAAACTAAAATAGCAATAAATTAGAAGTGGTGGGCTGTAACCGTAGTTGTGGAAAGAAGGGGAAATCATATTCTACCGTTGCAGAGAAACGAATTAAACAATTATAATCATGGAATGGTAGAATGGAGGACAGAGGAAGTGAATGAACAGTTGGAGAAACTAATAGAGGAAAAAAAATTAAAATACGTGGTGTAGCAGTTGGAGATAAGGTAAGAAAAAAAATGCGGAAGCGGATAGCGAAGTGGTATTTTGAAATGAGAAAAGCAGAAGAGTCCATATCATCTTGGGGAAGTTCCTGCTTTAATATAAAGTAATAGACTGCAAATAAAGACTATTATAAAAGTTGTTCTCATGTGTCAAGTTTGGTAACAGCAGTCACTAATGAGATTAAATTAAATACATCACAAAAAATATGGACATTCAAAATATATATGTCCGGCCTACAAGTGACTTCTTACATGTTTAGCTGTCGCCTCTGAAAATATAACATGCATATGAATCAAATACAAAATAAAAATAATAAAGATTAACTATGCAAGATAAGCTGAATATAACATAAAAATTATTTTGAATACCATACACAATTGATTTGACATGATGTGATCAGTGTATGTTGAGTAAAACACATATGGATGATAAGCTGAATAGTCGAAATTGTAAAATACAGAGGAATGAATCTCCCAACTACATATGTTACCAAATATACATATTAAGAAATGTAGGAAAAAATTATTTGGGTTCACATTAATTCAATAACTGCAATTTTATTATGATCTATACCGCTATGAGTAAGCTTAAAATAAAATGCTATGCCACGTAGCATATAAAAAAGTGATGTGGTTTTCAAATATGATTTTTCATCACCAATAATACTCCATGAATATACATGATTCTGAATGGCAGAAATCCCGAAAAAGTTATCCTAAACTCAAAATCTAAAAATTAAAAAATTTCATAATACACTTTTTAGGATACAAAGCGGTTTCTTCCAATAACTCAAATCAACTCAAAACCCTATAATTCAAAATATACGACCTTAAATTTTAACTGAAAGATTCTTAAAAAAAGAACATAGCATAAATACCTAGAAGACGATGAAATCCAAAAATGTTGTAGATCAGGCCGACGAAATCAACAAAAAAATGCCAGTCATCCTTTTTTTTCTCACATATGTTAAAATATCTTCCTCTAATGCATCACAGGTTGAGTATGGAGAGGAATCATGAATTGAGCAGTTTTTTTTACAGTCGATTAAGATGACTAACAGATGCCAATGAAACTTGGACCCGGTGGATGCCATCCTAGAATATGTCGGCGCGGTCGAAGAAGGCTTTTTTAAGCCAAAATTCAGCGGTCGGAATGGAAATCGAATTGGGAATGGAGGAGAAGGAGGCGCTGATGCAAGCGATTGGATATTTAGGAGTAGTTCTAGGGTTTCTTTCCCAGCGATTAGGGAGTAGAGATTAGCAATTTAAGAGAGCAGATATTTGAATAGCAAATTAACAGAGCGAATATTTTAATAATGGCACCGCAAACTCGAATGAAATGCCAAAATGGGTGAGATGAGAAGTGAGTGCTTTCAGAGATGTGGGGAGACAACTGTGAAGAATGAGCGTGGGAGAGAGACGTGGGAGGTATAGTTGTAAAAGTTTGCGAACGTGTAGAGATTAGTTGTCGGAAAGTTAAAAATAAACGGATGGAGGAACTACTAATTCGCATTTTGAAATTAGAAGCCAAAGAGACTGCCACATCAGTGCTGTTGAGATCCTGCTTTTATATATAAGTAATAGATAGATTTTGACCTTTACCAGGATGCTTCCTACTGCCTTTAGATTATTTTACTTTGGCTATTTACTTCTGAATGAACTCAAGATGTTGAAAATCTTTATACAGAACCTATTTTGGAACTCCTGCATTATTACCTGTAAAATTGATGGACTTCCATTTAGAAATTTCTTAGCCAAAGAATTGTTCATAACCCTTTACATTGTTATATTTATTTCTGAGTAGAAATGGAAGTATGAACATAAATTAGCCCATTTTGATTTAAGAATGAGTAGTCAGAGCATCAAAGTAAATTAATAAGGCTTCTGTAAGCATTTAGTGAAGATAATATTTGCAAAGTGCTAATTAGTAACAACGCGTAATAGTAATACCATTTAAATAAATAAATTTTATTGGAAAAATTCATGAGTTGAATATGGTGAAACCATTATAATATCAAAACAGAAATGTATTGATGTCATAATATAAAGTGATAAACTGAAACTAAATCTGCCAATGACATGAACGTAAATGCTAATATTATGAACAATGATAAAATATCACCTCATCTCATAATTTTGGAACGCATAGAACAATTCAAGTAATTACCTCCGCTTCCTAGTATAAAATGGATAGAAAATACATGAATCAAACTTAGTTTTTTTGTAAATAGCTGCATCCATAGAAACGACAATGTGTTTTAACAACATTTACATTAAACAATTATAACTAATACGGTAGAAAAATGAAAAAAATGCAACAACTTCCGATTTTAGTAACACAGAGTAAAAATAGATACCAAAAAAACCCAATCCATCATTTTATCTTCATTATCTGAATTGAATCAAATCCAATAACTAATTAGTAATGAAATCAACCAAGTACCCACTCGACGTCAAAGCACTTTATACATAAATCAATAATAACATGGTACATAATTCAAAAGAAATAAGTAAATAAAATAAATGGAAGAAAAATAGTTAAAAACAGTACCTCGAAAAGGCAGCAATGGAATTATCATATGAGTTGAGAAGGAACGAATCCAGCAGTGGGGAAGAAGGAGGTGCCTCTGTCGATATGATTGTCGTTGTCCCCACCAATAAGTTTAGGTTTTGCTTTAAATCGATTACAACTGTGTCATTTCGTAGGGCAACTGGAAAAAGGATTTTCGCCCATAGCATTTGTAACGAGACGAATTTTTCCCGCTCGAAAATCGACATCCATACTTCATATCGTATTCGAATGTCATAGATTCGACCGTTCAAATCCGATTCGCCGGAGCTTATAACAATCATTAAGTAAACAACACAGCGGAATAAAAGAATAATACACTGATATACAATATCTGATACAACAGAACGATACAATGAATATCAATATACATCAGAGATGTGATACAATAAAATAGCAGCGGAAAAGAAAAATAGATTACATCTAGCAGCGAAACAAATAACTCCAAGATAGTCTTCAAGGAAGAACTCCAAAAATAACTATAACTCCATTTCCAAGAAGCAATCCAGCAATAGCTCGAACCCCCAATAACATATCACCAAGCTCAACAAGACTGGTGTGATCCAAATACTGAACTAGCTCCAGATAATCCACTATATCTAACTATCTGAAAAACCCAACTCTAGACTGCTCGTGTAGAAAATAATGAGCACCCAGAGTTTAGGAAAGAAAACAATAAACTCCGGATCAGTCGTGGGACTGGTGTGAGCAACAAAAACAGTTTATCTTTTAAAACATTCAATCAAAAGATTTTCAAAGTCAATTCGCAATGCTTTTTTAAAAAATGAGACTACCATAAGGCCTCCCGCACACACACACATGCAAACGCAGAATCGGAGGAGATTTCTCCTTATGATAGTCAAAGATGCTTGATACGTATTAAAAGAAACATTTGATATTATTACTAGTGCATAGTGTAGGAAAAATTCATTTCGAAAGTAGAATATAAATCTTAGCCAACATACGACCATTATCGTATGCCTACTATAGCTAACCATGTTCAATAGCAGGTTACCGCCACATTCCATGGCAGGTTATACAACTAATACTGTACAAGGTTCGTATTGTTTCTTTGGATTTCCAACGAATGATCAGGCCAAGGAACTTCCCATTGCCACATGAGAATGCCTCTGGATGGACATCCCCGAGAACCAAACCGGATCTCTACCAACACAAGGCCGGGTTACCCCTAACTGAGTAACAACTGACCGAATATGCCATCCCCCGGTCCTTTGGGACCTTTCAACCGAGATCTCGTAATTAATTCACACAATCATAAAGTGTTTTCAACATGAGTAAGTATCTGGGCTCCATACCATGATACCACCCTTTTCCAGAAGGAAATGCACACATCCTAAAGGGCGCTACCCCTCATAACCTTGCTGCTTCTTTCCTGTTTTGACCATTCACGGGGTGTGAGGCTCGACGAAGTCACGTCCACAAAAACATACTTTATACAAAAGCCATGCTTTGGGTCAACAAATGATCATAGAAATGATCACCAGGATAGACGATCAACAAATGATCCTATCACGAATAATCAACACAATGATCATTTCACAACAACATTCAGCATGTCACATTACCAAATTGGGAATATATCGCTGATAACCATCAACTATATAACCTCTGAGCTCGTACGTCTCAGAGAAGGGTGTTAAGCTAAAAGAATAAATTCTTCGCCACCAACAGAAATATATTTGAAAGAAATCGGCTTTATATCTCAATTTGTAATGTCAGACATACAATCCATACAAGTCTGTTCCGGGCTCAAACAGAACCGAAGGCACTTCTTACGAAGCCTTTGCAATCCGGATATTCACAATCCTGATCGGATTTCCCATCACATATGGAGAACTCAATACCGTAGCTACTCGGTGCAGAGTCAATCGATAGGTCATCCTATCGCTCTCGCAAATACCCGGTCTTCAACACCGGTCTTCAAATGCTATCCATAACGTCGAATCACATATTCGGAATGGGTTATACGACACAAAGGTCCTTTCCCGGTTAAACCGAATAGTAAGCACGATATTTCAAAAACAAATGGATAATGGGATTTCAATTAAGTCACAACTTAATAATTCAAAACTTTCTTTCAAATGGTTTAATCTAATTACCATTTCAATCTTTAAACAAAAAGATTCATTTTCACAATCTTTAACAGTTTAAACAATTTTCACATTTTAATCTTTTAAACAAAAGATTCATTCACAGATTTTCCAAATCAATTTTCATTTCAATTTGATTAACTCGTTAAATCTTTAAATCAAAGATTTAACTTATAGCCTTCAAAACAATTTCATTTCAATTTGATTTAAACAAATCATCAATTTAAATCTGTTAAAAATAAACAGATTTAATTCATAGCTTTCAAAAAGAATTCATTCATAACTTAGAAAAATCATTTCTCTATTCAATCTTGAAATTTCCCTAACTGACTGGAATCTCAGTTCTTATCTAAAAGTGTTTATCATTTGAAAACAACAGTTTTCATTTTGGAAATCTGATTCATTTATACGAGTTGAAATCCTTGGGTTAAATTCAAATTCCCAAAAATAATACTTAAAAGTGGTTTAATCCTTATATAACCAATATAACATCTTTAATCCCTAATTTCAAATCATAGAATTCAATTTCAAGTTTTGAATTTAAATTTAAATCAAATTATTTAAATTCCAAAACTAAATCAAGTAATTTAAAAAATAATAAATTTTTATTTTGAAATTCCATTCCAAAAGCTTTTCACTTTAAACCCACTCCATTTCCAAAACATTTAAATTTAAATATTCAATTTTATAAATCATTTCAAAATCTGTGACTTAATCGATTTCCTCGTGAAATCCATAATTGTGTGTATGGTGTGGTCCAGGGGTTTAACACAATAGTGCAACAGCATTCAATCATCACAGATCAGAACATATAAATATAGTTGATAAGCGGTATAAACTATAACGCTTATCTTTTATTCACAGATCACAGATATATAAATATCACAGATAAATAAGTCACACAGCTCAAATCAAAACAAAGCATCACATATCAGGAGCATCAAACAATTCAACCATTCGATAAAACCCAAACATCCATTAGTAAATTTATTAATCAACTGAGTAATTTAAATCAGATGTATTCCTTATGAATAAATCATTTATTAACCCTTAATTAATAATTATTCTTAATTAATTATTCTCACTTAATTATAATGAGCAATTAATTTCTTAATTACTTATTTAATTAATTCAAATCATCACTCAGTTAATTACATTCAGTAATTATCTATTAATTACTTCCTGAAGTAATTTTATTTTACCAAATTATCAAGTGATTATTCTGAATTATACGTAAAAAATTTAATTTGAACTACTTAAGTTAACTCAATTAATTATGCCGAAAAATAAATTCCACAATTACTGCTATTAAGTAATTTTAATTAATAGTCCCACAACTTATTATCATTAAATTAATTAATCCAATTTATTGTTAAAACTTAATCACATTAATTAATTATTTAAATAATCTTAGTTATTGATTCTATTAACTATTAAATTTCTTTAATTCCCTTTTTTAAAGAAACTTTCTTATATTAATCATTTTTAATTATAAATCGATTCACTATAGACAATTCATTCATTAAGGAAATAGAAGTTATTAAACTTCATTACTTAAAGTAAAGTTCAATCATATTTATAATTTAATTATTTTTCACAATATGTTTGGAACATTTTTGTTTTTCAAATTTCATTTTTTTTTAAATTTCTTTTCTTTCCTTTCAACACTTAAGTTATAAAGCTTAATTTAATTTCAAAACCATTTCAAACTCAAATCTCTTTTATTAAATTGCTTTTTTTTCTCTTTTTTTTTCTTTCTCTTTCTTTTAAAACTACCTGTAATAATTCTCAAGGCCTGTTCAACTCAGACTCGAGCAAACACCCCTGCGTTCTCACCGAAGCCACACGCGAGTAACTCGACAAATAACCCGAATATTTTTCCCGTGCAAAACATAACTCCACTGAAGTAAACTTCTTATTCCCCCATACCCAAAAGCTCTGGTGCACGCGAGGTCACTGTGCATGTGCACAGTTGATTACGGCAGCGTCGCTCACCGATGACACTCCAAACCCATCCACGATCGCCCCACGACCTAGCTCCGACCCTCAATTCCTGATCACGAACCCAATCTCGAAAAACGAGGAGATTTGCGCACCACCTGAAACAAAAGCCTCACCTTAAAATTCAGCAAACCCACCACACCGACCACCGTTCCATGTGAAACTTCGGCCACCGCTTCGCCTATCTCCCCTCTACCTCCCCACAAAACCACAATGCACTCGGTCAATCATTGGGAACGAATGAAATCAAAGTATGAACCCTTGTCAAAACTAGGGTTAGAAATTAAAACTCCTCCCCACCATCGCCACAGTCCTCTTCGCCACCTCCGGCCATTTTTCCTGGCGACTCCGTAGCCTTCTCCATCCCCGCGCAAATCCCCGAGCAACACGAATTGATGGATCACCGGAGTTTGATCGAAATTCAATTTTCAAGCAAAATCAAACCGCACTTAAACCCCTTGCTTAAAAATCACCAAACTCACTTTAAAAATCATGACTTCAAGCAAGGATTCAAGTTATATATTTGAATCAAGATTTTATTAAATTCGAAAATTTCAAAATTTTGAGTATCCTCTGTAAAAATTTAAATTTTTCTCCCTGCATACGTTTCTACTTCGTGAAATTATTTTTAGAATAAAGTTCTTACTTAAATACACCTTTTTGCTTTAAACATCAAAGCTTGATAATGATTAGAAATGGAGGAATCGAATTGTTTCTATTTGTTTCATTCAAAAGAACAGGGAAGAAGAGCATCGCTCAGCACTGTCCAATACAATTACATATATACTCAGTGTCAAAACAAAGAAGATATCCAGGCATCCATATTAGACATGAGTTATACACTGATTATAATTAACTTAAGCTTTTATATTATGTTGTTTACTCACCTGTTCAAGAAGATGACACAGAGTTCCTCTGTTGAAAAACTGTAGGCTTGCTGAGTTGATTTGTATTGTTGTTCCAGTTGAAGTTTTAAATTGAAGTTTGTTTCAGTTGAATGGTTTAAAATGATGTTTGCTTCAGACATTTTTTTCTCAGTGAAAAGGAACGAAAATGGGATGAAATGTTGATGTATATAAAAGGAAGTTTACAGGGTTTTGAAATATATTGTTTCAGCTGAGAGAAACTTGACAATATTTTGTACAAAAATGTGGATTCATAGCATGTTTGCATTAATGAGGCTGTACAAATCATACTTTCCCTCCTTCATTTCAGCTGCACAAAGCATGGAGACATTTTGTTTTGGTTTTGATTATTTAACAAGATCTCAGCTGATATGTATAAGGTAGTGTACTAAGGATCTTGGTATCAATTGCTATGTCTTGTTCATATCTAAATATATTATTCTCATTTTGTTTGTACAGGTTTACTGCCTAGGCTAATAAAATACATTATAGTGGCTGAGATATTTTATTTTGTACTTGTATTTTTATTTGCATACTTATATTTTTCTCAAGTATAGTTTAGTTCGAGAGGAAGAAGTATATGAGGTATGTATAGAGTTAAGTCTGGATAGTGAGCTGCTGTTTTTTTTTTTCTTTGTTTGTTATTCTACTTGGTTTTGTTTACTTTGCTTTTTGTTTTGCCTGCATAACCTTTGAGTTTGCTTTTACAAGTGTTCATATTTGTCTTTGGTTTGTTCATGTTTATGTTGTATGTTTTACATTTTATTTTTTTATGCCTTGCTTTATGTTTTATGTTCTTTTAGCTAGCTTTGTTTATTTGTAATAGTTGGTGGCTATAGATACTTGCATGCATATTTGTTTTGACTGGGAAAATAAAATTTTGTGTACTAAAGGTAATGGCATTACATGCCTTAGTACTTATTGTTCCCTTCAGCTTGTACATGTTTTTATTTTATTTGTGTATGTAGATGGATCTTTTATTTTTACTTTGTTTTAGTTTTATGTTTTGCCTGCATATTGTTTAAGTGTGCATACATAGATTTATATTTTATACTTTGCTTGTAGTTAATTTTACTTATGTATTGAATTCTAATTTAACTTTAACATTTATTTCTAACCATAAATTTATTTAAAACATTTATTGCTAATACTTATATTACTTTGTTTATATATCTTACTTTGTTTTGTTTATGTTTATTTTATTTTATCTACTTACGTTAAAATATAATTGAAATTCTATAACTTTGTTTTGTACATAGATGTTTTATATATTTATTTGGTTTCATACTTAACTTTTATTTATCTCTATTTATAACTCAAATATTTTACTTCTATTTTTGGTTTAAATAATCATCATAAATTTTACTTTAAAAATTATCATTTTACATTCTCTATATACACATATATTTTATATATCTCAATTTATCATCTTTTATAAATCAATTTATTTATTTATTTTTATACTTGTGTCCAAAGTATATTATTTATTTTTTTCAAAATCATTTATTTAAGAATTTATTTAAAATCCAATATATACATATATATTCTCATATATACAAATTTTCAAACCCATATGACTTAATATATTTTCTATTTGAATCGAGGAAACTCGCTTCCATTTATATTTAATTTTATAATTTTTATTCAAAATTTCTTTTAATTATCAATTTAAATTAAATCAAAATCTAGGGTCGTTACAGCATTCAATAAAAAATGTGGATTAGCACTGATCTGTAGAGGAAAATGAAACGGTTACGAGTGTAACAAATTTTTTGTAAAATGTAAAATACGTGGCATACGGATATTGCACTGTATTGCCAATTGAAGTAATAGGTCACGATGTTCTAGGGTCTTGAAGACAGATGTCACGAAATAAGACTATTGGTTTCTATTTTCCTATTTAAATAATAGATTATACTATTTGAATATATTTTCATATATAAGAAAATAAAGGTGCAACATCGTTGCGACAACTTTAAATTGACAAAATGTTGATTTTCGACAAAATGTTTTACAGTCACATTTTTACGTTTTTGTTAAATTATTTATTTATGTAAACCAAATTTAAAAATAAATTTTTATAATATTATTTAAAAATATAAAAGCTCACAAATTTATTAAAAGAATTTATTTAACCATTGAAACTTACATTTCCAAAATCAGGATTTTATCAGTTTTGTCGATATAAGCAATTTTCCAATTTTTGTGTATATTTCTCTTTGAAAATTCTATCTAATATTATTTAAATCATAAAATGTTATATATTTTTTTTTATTTAAAATCATTTTAAATGGTCTATTTTAAAGTGGTCAAATTCTGGATCGTTACAGTTCACCACCAAATCAAGTCCTAACTATTTGTGCCTCAATTTCTTTAGGCCCAACAACGGCTATTATTGGACTTCTGTTTCCCTGCATTGTTCGCCAGCTTTGGCAAGCACTTGTCATGACTAAGCTATCTTTTATGTCAATAGACGGTAGATTTAAAAAAAAATAGTGCAGTTTGACATTTGAGAAGATAAAGTAGCAGTATTAAAATGACCGTAGTGGTTAAATATAATTTGTCATTGCAAGACAATTTATAAAGATTTAAAAAAACCTATAGTAGAAATATCGATGAGATATATATTTGTGTGTATATAAAGAATCAAACTTTTAACAAATATAAGATTAGAATTAGAATTTACATAAATATTTCATGTATCGTCAATCTGGGTGAATCCAAATTTGCATCCAACACTCATATGACTCTCCAACTACATGTGAGAAAGGCGGATTATGGATCTTAAGGCTGGAATAAAACTAAAGGGGGTGAATAGTGTTTTTTATGGATTTTCTAAATATTTTTGAAACTTATGTAATTTAATCACCAACAAATGCAATTCACAGACATAGATATAAGAACAGAATCAGACACAGATGCAAATACTAAATAAAAGCAGTAAAGGAAAGAACACACCAGGATTTTATACTGGTTCGGAGTTACCCTACATCCAGTTCCGTACAATCGTATGGATTTCTTATCAAAATAATCTCCCATATTACACCCTCGGTTTCAAGGCTACGAGGTACATCCTCTTGTATTCGAGTTTAGGGCAACTCTCTTGATTTAACCAGGCTACAAGATCACCTAATCGACTTCCGAGGCTACAATCACACCCAATTGATTTCAAGGCTCAACCGCATTTTTTACTCAACAGTTTGATTTACAAAAGATCCTACAACTCTGAATAGCACTGAGATCTTATGGAGAGAGTGACAAAGAATCAAACAAGAGATAATCAAGTTTGATTCACTTGGTATTTCGCCAGAGTATAGTTTGGGATTCTTTAGAATAAATGTGGAAGATGAAAAGGAGAGAAAACAAGTGAAATCTGATGAAAAATTCGTTTAGAACTACTGATATTTATAGAAGATCAACATCCATATCTATTCGTGAAAGGATATGACGAATAGACACTTCTTTTGAAAATTTGAATTTTGAATTTAACGGGCACCATGTCGACATGAGGGGTTGAGGGATGTCGACATGCTCAAGGAAAAAATTGATTTTTTGATTTTCTTATTAAAAATGGTTTCTGTAATTTGTCAAAACAATTTCTAAACTTTGTAAATAAATTTGAATATAGTTTAGTCATATAAAAGTAATTTTTAATATATATAATCTTAATCTAAAAATGATTTAAAATCTGAGTATATAAATATTTAAAAGCCAAATATTTAAAACAAGAGATGGTTTGAAAACAAGGACAATTTTGAAATCAAAATATTAAAAATGATAAAAATAGTTTTTAGACTAAAATATTTAGAACCAAGAGAGATGTCTTCTCGAAAAGAAAATTTTGAAAACATTTTTAAAAACAAGATATATATTTTTGAAAAGCATTTTTGTAAAATTAGTGGATATCAAAATAGGACCACTATATGTTCCACTAGATATTGTCGTATGTTCCATCCCACTAGGGTTCCATCCCTTTAACACTATATGTTCCACTAGATATTGTCGTATGTTCCATCCCACTAGGGTTCCATCCCTTTAACAGGCTCGAAATGGATTCCATTCCACGAATAAACTTTGACTAAAAATGTAAGTGCTTTCAAGAAGTTTTAACATAATTCTAGACACAATATTTATCTTGTACTCTTGAAATCTTGAACTCTTGATATCTTGATACTCATGAGTCTTCAATCTTGATATCTTTAATCTTGAATCTCAGTCTTCATTCTTGGTACCTGCATGTTTATATCCTGCATATACATATATATCTAAACTATAATGTTATTAATTTTATAACAAGTCCTAAGGTTGTTGTCATCAAAACCATCATCTCAAGGACTAACACTACAGAGCTACATCGGGTTGGAAATAAATGGCATACACAGAAAATTGATGGCTTGTTAGGGACAATTAAATTATTAGTTATAAATTACATTCAGTCAATATTAGTATTTGAGGCATCTAAAGACTTATTTCTCACTATTAAACACCAATAATGATGAAAAAAGATATAGAATGCGAATTATTGAGCTACATTAGTTTGGAAATAAATAACGTACACAGAAAATTAATAGCTTATTAAGGATAGTTAAAGTATCAGTTATAAATAGGAAGTGTATGTGGATCGTGTAATATGAATAATTATCTAAGTTATAAACTTGTGCGGAATATAAATATAAAAGTAAAGTAATAAAGTAATTAACACTAGAGATTTTTATATTGGTTTGAACTTCATTCTACATCCAATCCTAAACTCCTTTTGGATTAACCAGCAACATCCTCACTTAACCCGAAGGATTAGGTATTACGACCGCCTAAGCTATCGAACAGGACTTCGTGCGTGAAATACTCCTAACAGGACTTCGTCTACAAAGTAGGTAGAATTGTTTATGACTTCTTGTGCTCTTGTATAACACGGATTAGCCAATAAGTACAACCTTCCTATAATCTTCTTCTGAATGGTATATTGAGTGTATTTTTGAAGAATATGGAACAAATAAGATCACAAAGATGATAGAATTGAATTTGCAAATGATATTAGTATATGAAAGCAATTTTGAATTCAAAAGCAAGATAGTAGAACAATAGAGAAAGAATTGTGAACCACTTTATAAAAATTTTGAAATGAATTTCTTTATATAGATAACCATTAGTTGCAACTGTTTATGAAAAGTAATGTTGGAGAGAAAAGATTGCAACTGTTGATGGATAGAGATGTCTCTTTACAAGGAAGAACGCCTTTTTGGAAATATGGTCTTCAGACGACTTTCACTCGATAGAAATAGCCAGTTGACTCAATTTTTCTAGAATATAAGAACTGAAAATGGAAAAGGAACGGTGCAATTTTCACAGAATTCAGTCGGTTGAAATATCTTATACGGTCAGTTGAATATTGTTAGTTTTCAAATCATGTACACGTGCACAGAATCAGTCGACTAGGAGGTATGATTCAGTCGACTGACTTCTGTGTATTTTTGCTTTATACTTTGAAAATGATTTCAGATAAACGTGTGTTTATACAACCTAGAAGAGATTTTAACAATATTTATACCTCTAGACTCAAACCCTATGATAATAATAAGTTCATGTGTCATCATGGTCTTCGTTTGGTTTGATATCTTTTTCCTACGTAAGTGGTTAATATATGTATGATATATTCTTATTTAGTTGTCGCTATCGAAACATCAAAGTATGAGGTTCTAACATTCTCCCCCTTTTTGATGACGACGACTATATAAGTTTATTTTAAAATTAATCGATATGCAGATAGTTCTCCCCCTAAGTCAATACTCCCTCTATTGATATGGCCATATAATTATTCTTCCCTTTGTCATCGACAAAAAGGAAATAGGTATCAATAGGAGTAATATGAATGATTCGGTAAGGGAAAGATCTCTCTTGTATCAATAGTATTCCTTACAAACATCAAAGTATGTGATTTAAAAAAATACATATATATTGTAGAAAAAATTCCTTATGATCATACTTAACAAAAATCATACCATATAATAATTTTCACGATCAAAACAAATAACAATTTTATACCACATAAAAATTGAATATTTAAAGCAAAAACTAACGTCTCAAACATATCATACTATATCAAAGAACAGTTTTGACAAATAAACAGAAATATCACATACAAACATTACAAACATATTATACCAACATCACAAAATAGTTCATACAACATCACACATACTTGTCTTAGGAACATAGATACGGAACATAAAACATCACAAACAATAGTTTTTCCTA
This sequence comes from Allium cepa, assembly GCA_030765085.1. Lineage (NCBI taxonomy): Eukaryota > Viridiplantae > Streptophyta > Magnoliopsida > Asparagales > Amaryllidaceae > Allium > Allium cepa. The sequence continues at coordinate 842,039,237 of CM060932.1, forward strand.
ACTATATTTCAAGAACTGGAATTGAAAAACATAGAGCAGAACATACCAAAATACCAAGCATACTATTCAAACATCCCCACCACCACTGGAACTATCGGTTTCTCTTCCTGGTCTTCTCCTTCCTCATTTTCAACTTCTTCTTCGGATGATGTCCATTGTATATGTTCCGCTCCTTCAATAGTGGCTTTCGAAGAAAGAGATGAAGAGGAGCTAATGATGTAGATGAAGAACATGAAAGCTTGTCACAAATTTTGAGCCTTTTGTTATTCTTGAAGACATTATGCTCGATACGAGATAAATGATGATCAAGGCGGCGAAAAAAGATTATTCTGTTAATCTAACGACCATGACTCGACCTTCGAAAATCGGCACCGAATACGACACTCATATTCAAATGTCGCAAATCTAAACGTCAAATCTGGTTCGCTGGAGCTTATAACACATTAAGTACAACACAGCGGAAGAAAAAGATATATCAATATACAACATTGATACAATATCTGATACAATATGATACAACAGATGATACAATGGATATCAATATACATCTAAGATATGATACAAGACAATAGCAGCGGAAAGAAAAAGATAACACCAGCAGCGGAACAATATCTCCAATATGGTCTTCAAAAGAGAACACCAGTATCGGTAATCTCCATCTCCAAGGCACCAATCTAGAAATAGCTCGAACTCCCAACAACGATGCACAAAGCTAAGCAAGGTCAGTCGTCCAAAGACTGAAGAAGATTCCAAAGGACTGAAAGCTACCAACCCAAAGACTTCGAAGGCTATCGAATCTACACTTATTTTTGATTATCTGAAAATCCCAACTCTAGACTGCCCGTATGTGAAAATTGTGGGCACCCAGAGTTTAGGAAGGGAACAATAAACTCCAGGTCAGTCGTGGGACTGGTATGAGCAAACAAAACAGTTTATCTTTTAAACGGACAACCAAGGATTTTAAAATTTAAATCCCAAATGCTTTTTAGAAAATGAAACTACCATAAGGCCTCCCGCCACACACACAATGCAACGCAGAATTGGACGAGATTTCTCCTTATGATAGTCAAATATGCTTGTTACGAGAAAATTTCTTTTATATTATTACTAGTGCATAGTGTAGAAAAACCATTTCGAAAGTATAATATTAATCCTAGCAAGCATAGACATTCCGAACTATGCCTACTATAGCTACCATCTAAACAGTGGTGACCACCATAAGTAAATGGCAGGTTCTACAACTAAAACCGTACAAGGCGCGTATTGAAGATTGGATTTCCAACAAATGGTCAGGCTAAGGAACTTCCTACTGCCACATGGGTACGCCTCTGGAGGGTGGAGGGACGTCCCGAGAGCTTAACCAGCTCTCTGCCAACACAAGGCCAGGTTACCTCTTTAACTAGGTAACTACTACAAGAGCATGCCATCCCCCGGTCCTTTGGGACCTTTATCCGAGGCGCCTCTCAACCACAAAGCAATTACAAAGGAATAGATTTGCAGTGACCACATGGGTTAAGTATCTGGGCTCCATACCATGATACCACCCTTTTCCAGAAGGGAATGACAAACCCTAAAGGGCGCGACCCTTATAGCCTTGCCGCATCTTTCCTGTTTCAACCATTTTCGGAGTGTGAGATCCTGATGCAGTCTCGTCCACAAAGCTACGCTTTATACAAAAGCCATACTTTGATCAACAAATGATACACAGCAGCACTCAGCATACCACACTACTAATTTGGGAGTATATCACTGGTAACTATCAACTACATGACCTCCGAGCTCGTACGTCTCAGAGAAGGGTGTTAAGCTAAGAGAATAAATTCTCCGCCACCAAACAGAAATGTATTTAATAGAGATCAGTTTATATCGCAAAGTGTAGTGTCAGACATGCAACCATACAAGTCTGTCCCGGGGAAGGCGCTTCCGAAGAACCCCTTGCAATCCGAGCATCCACAATTCCGATCGAACTCCCCATCACATATGGAGAACTCTATACCGGAGCAACTCAGTGCAGAGTCAATCAACGGGTTATCCTATCGTTCTTGCAAATACACGGTCTTCAACATCAGTCTTCAAATGCAATCCATAACGTCGTATCACTATTCGGAATGGGTTATATGACACAAGGTCCTTTCCCACTGAACCGAATAGTGAGCGTAATATTTAAAAACATATGGATATGGGATTTCGGTTAAGTCACAACTTTAAACCCAAAACCTTTCTTCAAATGGTTTAAACAAATTACCATTTCGAATCTTTAAACAAAAAGATTCATTTCACAAAGTTCACCCAGTTTCACAAAGATCCATTCATAGATTTTCAAAACAATTTCCATATCAATTAGGATTAACTTATAGCTTTCAAACCGTTTCCAAAGATTTATTCATAACTTGGAAGACCATTTTCATTTTAGACTTAAAATCCTTTTAAGACAAATTGGAAATTCATTTCTTATATGAAAGCTTTTATTATTTGAAAACAAATAGTTTTCATTTCGGGAAAATCCAATTTCATTTATACAAGTTGAAATCTTTGGGTTAAATTCAAACTCCCAAAACAACACTTTTAAAATGGTTTAAACCCCATATAAACTTGTATACCCTTTTTAAATCATAAATAGAATTCAATTTCAAATCTTGGATTCAAATTTACATCAAATTTCAAAACTAAATTAAGTTTTTCAAAAATAAATTTTATCGTTGAAATTCCTTTTCAAAAGCTTTTCACTTTAAACCCAATCCATTTCCACAACCATTTGAATTCAAAAATTCAATTTTAAAACTATTTCAAAAATCTGTGACTTGACCAAATTTCCACGTGCAATCCATATTTGTGTGTGTATAAGTGTGGTCCAGGGGTTTTACACACAATAATGTAACAACATCATCAGTCATTACAGATTCAAGCAAAGAAACATATTTGATAAGCGGTATAAACTATAACGCTTATTTTTCATTCACAGATCACACACACACACACACACACACACATATATATATATATATATATATATATATATATATATCACAGATAATAAATTACATTAAACACAGCTCAAATCAAAACAGAGCATCACAATCAGGGATATCAAACCATTCAATCATTCAATAGAATCCAAACATTCATAATTAAGATCAGTTAATCGTCTAATTAATCCAAATCAGATTAATTACTTATGAAGTACTAATCCTGTAATTAACATTAATAAATTACAAATCATTTTGATTAATTACCCTTTAATCATTTATTAATAAATAAATTAACCTATAATTAATAACTAACCCCTTGATTAATTATCCTTAATTAATAAATTAACTCTTAATTAATAATCATCCCTTAATTACTTTCATTAATCAATTAATCTTTAATTAATTAATTATTCTAAAATTATTCACCTTAATTAATTAATCACATTAATTGATTATTCTTTAAATTAATAAATCTTTAAACACTTTATTAATCAATCTTTAATCATTTATTATTCATCCTTAATTACTTTTATTAAGTAATTATTTTTAAGTAATTAATCATCGTTAATTAATTATCATTCCTTAATCACCTTCATTAAATAATTAGCCTTTAATAAATTAACCATTCCATAATCATCCATATCAAAATCTTTAATTAATAACCTTATAATTTATCATTTAATTTATTCAAGAAATTTAGGTTAATCTTTAATTAATTAATTATTAATTTCAAATTAATTAACCTTAATTATTTATCAAATTTATCTTTAATATTCAATAATTAATTAAGTAATCACTTTTTAAATAATTATATTAACAAATCACTAATTACATAATAAATTAAAAGATAAATCTTTTTAAACCTTATTTAATCATCATCCTTATACATTTTTTGCTTTAAAAAGGTTAAGATAGTTTAAATAACGTTTATCTTAATCATCCTTTGAATTACATTATTTGTTTAACATAAATAACTTAATAAAATAATGTATCAAATCAAATAAATTAAATTTAATTCCTTTTGAAAAAACATCTTACTTAATTAATTCAAACTTTAATCAAAATCATTATTTTGAAAACATGGTTTTAAAAACGTTTAAAAGTTCGAATTTTATTTTAAAGTAAAAACTGTTTTGCATATAGACCCGAGGCTACTTCGAGTTATACCCGATCAAAAAGCCTCACCACTTCGAGTTTCCTACAGATCAACCCGACTAGAATTAAATTTTTCAAAACTTAAATTTTTCTAAGTGTTTACTTGGTATATTAAAATTTACTCGAGTAGAAACTCGAGCTATCACGCTACTCTCCCGAAGTTTGCTTCGAGATCAACCCTTCTTTCCCCACTCTTCTCCACTGACACAAACTATCAACCGTGCATGTGCACCATCAATCGGCCCACCTCCGACCACGGTTTTGACCACCATCGAGTCGCCAGCCTTCCCCTCTAACATCACAACCACTCAGATCAACGAAGTCCCCCAAAAATCAAGTTCGAGCTACCCAGCTACACCCTGGAACAAAATCGTTCACCTGAAATCTCCTCGTCCCGCCGATCAACATCACCAACGAGTTCGCCAACCAAACCAAAGACGCATCATGCCACCACGCAATGTTTCCCCCTCTGTGATCTACTTCGGTCGACCCACGACCACGCCATTTCCCCAGAAAACTCGTGACTCAAATTTGGTTATAAAACCCTAAAACGTCATCACACCATTGCCACAATCAACAAAAAAAATGTGCGATTATTTATCCTATGATCTTTGACCTCCAACCATGCTCCGACTCCGATCTTGAGATTAACCATTACTCCGATCACCAGGATTTTATCAAAACCCATTTAACGTTCATCTCCCAAGTCCTTGCAATATACTAGGTTAAAAATCCTGAATTTCTTATCAAAAATCATGATTTACTGGGATGAACAAAATCATGAAATCAAAACTCAAATTTTTATCAATTAAATTTCTGAACAAAAAACGATTTGGCTGTGTTTTATTATTTTCAGTAAAACCCATTTACTTTTGATACTTAAAATATTTTTAGAATGAAGATATTACTAATCTTAACATATTTTATTCAGACATCAAAGTCTCAAGATGATCAAAAGGTGAGATTTTGATTTTTCAGTCAGGTTTTAAAACCTGTTATACTTAGAACAGAGACATTTTTCTGTTTTCAAAGTTGCACAGGCACATTTATCTACATATATACACAGGTTTGTTCACATGAAAATTGTCTTCAGCTTCACTTCAGACATACAATCATATTTCACAAACAAACATTCAAAATTGATCACATGCCAACCAATGTAAAAAAAAGGGTTTAAGAGTTTACTCACAGTCATGATTGAAGAACAGAGAAGATTATTGAGAACTGGAATTTTGTTTCTTTGCAAACTGGATCAACTCAAGTTGAAGCTTGTTATTGAGATTCTCGGCTTTGATTTAAAGCTTTGCATTTCATGAATTTGCTTTACAGATTTGCTTTGTCTCGGGTTTTGGATTTAAACAGAGAAGCACTTGCATGCCTTAGGATTTTGAATTTACCTGAGATGATTCCAAATTTCTAAATCTTGATTTCTTTTTCTTCTTTTGTTTGCCTTTGATTCAGGTTTGTAATTGATCTCTAACTTACTTCCAGATTGCACTTGAAACAGGTTGAAGTTTTGATTTGCAACAGGTTGAAGCTTTTACTTATTTCGGGTTTGAGATTTTGAAAAAACATAGATTTTTTTTGTTTTGATCTGGTTGCACTGGTCTGAATTTCATATTTGAGAAGTTGAATGGCCTGATATTTTTTTGATATCTATGCTTTTATTTTTATTTTTATTTTTTCTATTTTTATAAAACCATTATGACACTTGTTTGTTTCATAACACAATCACTTAAAAAGTGTTATTCATGCAAACATTTTATGTACAAGTGTCACAAGTTTGTATTTTTATGTTTAAGTCCTTAGTCTTGAAATTAGTTTATACTTTTATTTAAAATTTAGTTTTAAACCCCCTTGCTATTATATTTTACAAGAAAGAAGATTAGCCTTTTTTTATTGAGCTTATTTAAATTTCAAACTTGAGTGTGTGTGTGTGTATATATATATATATAAACTTTTTGAATTAAAACTATTATACCTTTTAAATAAATAATTATCTATATATGTATTATTTTAAACTTTTATTTCTTGTTTTATATACATTTTGTTTATTATTTCTATTTATACCAATTTAAAGAAAGAAATGATTTTAAACTAATTATGCTTTTAATAAATAAACACATATATAATAGTATTCAGTTTTAGACAATTGGTTTGAAAGTCATTTATATCTAATTCAAAATATAATTTTCAAAATAAATATTACATATGTCTCTTAAAATTAGAAAACAAATTTCTACTAGTATAAAATTATATAGTTTTCAAATCCATATTTTTATTTATAAGATATTAAATATAGAATTTCAAAGCCGCAATTAAATTTTAAAATCAATACTCAAATAAACAAATACCTATTAAATTCAAATTAATTTACAATTTTATTCAAATATTTATTTTAATTATCAATTTAAATTTGATAAAAGAATCGGGATCGTTACAGTATCCATAGTTATCTCTTCTATTTCAGTCTTGCCTCGAGGAGCTTGTTCATGTTTAGAGGAGGGAGCGACAATTGGATCGGTAGGTTAGGGAATTCTGGAGCTACGATTTGCAGTTCATCCAATAAAGAAGATTATGTTATGACTTGTAATTTGCTTAGGAAGACCCATGAGATTTAATGTCTTTGAGTAGAGCTCTATAATGATTTTGTACTCGGAGTTAGGTATGGGAACACAAAAATTTTGAAGAATGCGCATAATGTAAGCCATAATGAATCGTTTTATAGTTTCTTTGATGATTTAAGGATTCAAATTCTTCCATATTGTAACGACCCGTTAAATTAATAATATTAAATGAATTGAATTAATATAATTTCTAATCTAATCTAATTTAGAATAAATTTAGAAATTTGGTATAATAGTTGTAATTTAGTGTAACAATAAAATTTTATGACAATAGATTTGGATAATGTAATTTGTCACTTTTTGTTAAAAAGTAAATTATAAGAAATCAATAAACGTTGAATTGAAAATATTAATAAAAATATTAACTAAAATGAGATTCATTAATATAAAATCAGTAGTGAAGAGGTTACCTTTGGTTGTAATAAAGGTGAATTCTATTAGTGGATGTCAACACTTAATAAAATTTATTTAGAATAAAAAGGTTTCAAATGCATGTTTGCATTGAATATGTAATTGATGGATTAAGGGTAAGTAATTAGAATTTAATCCTATAAGATTTGGAACTAAATGTATGAAGATAATTTGGTAGAAATAATTAATTAACCTCTTAATTGTGCATACCCAATATAATATAAATAACAGCAGGACTAGAACTTGATTTGCCTAGGTATGTATATATGTTTATAAACTATAACCAAATGAGAAATTTGTTAGTAAATAGGGGATAAGTTGACTAAGGCAATTAGTAATTTAATAAATGAATGCATAGTAAGTAAGTGGAAATGTATGCATAAAAATATTTTCATATATGGGATAATTACAAAAGTTTACCCATTTATCTAATGTATATAATTGAATCTAAATTTAGGGCAACATTTTGTTATTGATGGTATAAGTGAATTTGAATAAAAGGGGTAAAAAATGTAGATTTAACATGTATTGAGTATATAGCTAAGAAGGGCATTCGATGTAAATGAATCTAAATTAATGTGTCTAGTCAATAAAGGAGAACTTTAAGGGAATAAATATAAATGAATGTATTTGGGGAATGGAGTCCTTTTATATGTTGAATAGTATAACGTTGTTATTAAGAATGAACGTTACTTTAGTAATTATTAATAAAGTAACGGAAGAGTGAATATAAATTTATGGTAACGTAAAACGTATTGTAAGGTAATAATTAAGTGTAGACTTATAAAATACATTTATGACAACAAATTTTGTAAGTTATTTATTCTATTAGTTGTTAAGTTTTATTTATGTGTAAGTTAACAATATTACAATTCAATTGAATACAGTAATTTATGCAAACAAAGGATGAACATTTGGAAGTATTACTGTAGTGATATATATATAAGAAACGGTAACTTTGTAGTTGGGGAATAATTGATTTATTTGTGAGTTGTAATCAAATAGAGTCAAATTTATTAGAATTTATTGCAATTTAGGGGATTAATTGCAGTAACCTTTGAAGATTTATTCACTAAAATAATTGACGATGGAAATTATATGTAAATTTGCTTTTAGTTAATTTAAAATATCCAGAGGGCTAGAAATGACACAAATCTACTAGTTTAGAAATTTACAATAAAAAGTGGTAAGTAATTTTTCTAAATATTTAGATAGTAGGAAGATGTAGATTTAGATGGAATTTATTATTTAACTATTTCATAAGTTGAGATCTAAGTTTAGAATTGAGATTTTTAATGTATAGATATTGAGCCAATGTTAGTTTCATTAAATTGACATCAATAACCTTGAATAATAGAAAGAAAGTGAATTTAATAAATTTAATCAAACTTATAATGTTGAATTTATTAAAATTGGAATTAATATTGAAGTTAAGAATTTACATTTGAATTGATGAATAGAACAACTATTGACACTTAAATTGTTTAGAATTGGAGTAAGTAGTTAAGAAAATTTAAAGGGAGAAAATTTGGTCAAATTTTGAATTTAGATATAAAAATTGGATTTTTATAAATTTATTTTAATTTATTTGATGAATATAAAAATAGCCATTTTGGCCACGGACTCGGATTTCGACGAAACCAGTTTCATCGGATCCGTATCGGTGAATTATTATAGGGTTTCAAGTTTCGTATCGATCGGACTTGTCGTTTGATCGTACGGACGCGAAACGCCTTGAAAATCAATTTTATTAAAATCAATTTGAAATCAATTTGGAAATCTTGTTTTCAGCATAACTTCTTCATACGATCAAATTTGGACGTGAAACTTTTTCCATCACATTCAGAATATTTTAAAATACCTATCTGGATATATGGGTTTGACAAATTTCGTTCCGGGGTCAGAACGGGCTTTTTGGGCCATAGTTTGTTCCGTACGTTCACTTATCCGATCCATCTACGCTATCTCTAGTCTACCTATATAAGCACGGTTATAAATCCTAGCCCCATTTTATTTTCCCTTTTGCTGTACGTTCATTCCTTCATCTCCTTCTCCTCCTCAAATGAATGCAAACCTAGATCTACCCCAATCCAAATTTCAGTGAAAATCCAAACTCTCCAGAAAAATTCCATAAAAATATATGTTGATGTTTTCGATACGCGTAATCTACTGGTGTGATTCGTTTTTCAATTGGAGCTATCGTTCATCCATAACAATTCAAATCATTTTCGGCCTCACATCATCGTCGCAACAAAGTTCGTCGGATCAACAAACCCTTTCTGGGTTTTGTAGAGGGGACCGAGGGGAGTTGATCTGTGGTGTTTGTTCGCTGTTTCAACGGTTAGATCTTCGCCAAAGGTTGCATTAGGGTTTCGGCCTGGGTATTTGGAGGTGGCGGCGCGACACCTAGGGGCGACCAGACTGGGCAGGGACGTGCGCCTCGGCGAGGAGAGGAGGTTGGTGATGGTCGCTGATGGTCTAGAGGGCGGTGGCGTTCGCAAACAACGGTCAAAGTCTAGTCAAATAGGCTGGAACGTGCGCGTGAGGACGGCCTGTAGGAGATGCTGACGTGGAGTAGTGTTGTGTGTGAGTTTGTGTTCCATTCTCTTTTATTTAATTTTGATTTTCAACTCGAATTTTCATAATTTTCTCATACGACCTCGGATTCAAACGAAATTTCTTTTGTTAGGATCGTAATTAAATTCCGGACTTGATGACGCTGGTTTGGACAAATTTGGAGACCGTCAAATTTTTGGGTTTAAATCGAATTTAAATTCGATTTAAATTCCAAAGGTGAGTGTTTAAACCCACTCACAACTACTAGAAGTTTTTATGTTTGTTAAGTTAATTTTAGAAATGAATAGAAATTTATTTATGAGTATTTGGCATGTTTATTTCACTCATATTTGTTGAATTGCATTTATTAAATTTAACTGTTAATTTAATTTATTTATTGCGTATTAATTGATAGTTAGAATTTATTTGTTTGCCTATAAACTGCTAGTTAACAGTTATATAGATTATTACTGAATATAAACTGTTAGATTAATAGTTGTTAAATTTAATCTGAATAAAATTGCCAGTTATTACCTGTTATATATTATCAAATTTAAATTGTTATTGATTGATATTGCTTGATGATTGTGATTGGATGAGGGGTGATGTTGATGGATGTTCTATTGTATATCATTAAATTGCAAATTATCATGCATATTTCCTTTCATTCGGGATTGTGGTTTGAAATGATATACAACCGCAAAATTTTATATCTTTTAAATTGCGGATTGAAATGATAAATATCCGTATCACTTGACCATAGGATAGAAAATTATATACAGGCACCGCGGTCTATATATAATAACTATTTTAATGTGATTTCTATGGTTTGGATGGAATACGGTTTATAATAATCTTAAATTTTATATTGTATAAATATTTTTCTTCCATATATATATACATATGAAGTTGAAAATTTTGAAATTAAAAGGTGTATAAATCTCTTTATTAAAAATGGATTTTTTTTTTTTAAGAAAATGGAGTTTGATAATTTATATCATATGTTTAAATGTTAAGTTTGGAAATTTTAAGATATGATATTTATAATTGGATTTTTCCCAAGATAAATTGAAATGAATATTCTAGTATAATTTGAATTGAAAAAAATATATATTTTATTACTAGAAATTGGAGTTTTTATTTATTTATGGATTTTATGTGAATATTCAAGACTAATTAATAGAACATTCGATTTGTTGGAAGAATAAAATCCAACTTTAGTTTGAAATATTAATACTCCAAATGGATATACGTATATATATATAAATTGAAGTGGTTTTGGAACTTGAGAGAGATAATACAAATTTTGGTTTAGACTTTAATAAAGAAATGTATTTGTAAAGCCATGAGAACTATTTTCTTTACAAAGTAACATTTAAGTTAAACCTTTTAATTCATATACCGTTGTATATCCAAACCATTCAAGTTTTAAAAGTTATGGTTTTAAATTATGAATTTCGAAATATTATGCTTTGAAAGGATATTTGGCTTTCAGACGTTATAAATTTTAAAGCATTTGGATTTTGAAAAGGTTTATATTTGGGATAAAGGATATCATATTGTTTTGGGTTTTAAAATGATATCGTATTCAAAATTTTAAAATGGAAATGCTTATTCTGGTTTTAAAGTATGAGCTATTTTTAAATGACCGCGGTGTTATAATAACGATGGGTTGGCAAAGAGACCGGGATCGGATATGGACATACTCTCTGTCGATACCGAAAACCACTTTGGCTAACCGTGTACGCGGTGGAGAATCCAGAATGAAGTAGGTGGTGGCGACGTTTCCTGTAAGGTAAATACGTGGACCCGACTCCCGTGAGTTGGCATAAGGTGGCTAAAACAGGAGCGATTCTCAGGCCAATGAGGTCATTCCTCTGATCGGACCCTCCTCTTCGATATTATACTTTGACTTGGATTGATTCAGTGGCCACTTCTATATTTTGATTTTGGGGAGTTAGTCCGAGGTGGGCGGTAACTGCGGCTACGCGTTTCCACCAGCCTGGATAGCAATTGGTATATCTACCCTGGCATTGCCTAGTTGTGCCGTGTCACCTACCATACCGAGCCTTTACTACGAGTTTCTATTTGTGTCGTACCTATGGAGTATCCTCTGGTAGCCTCCCGATCAGGAGGTATTACGGTACTGTATAGACTATTGGCATTTTACGTGTTAAGGTGGAAAATGTAAAGCCTTAACGCTATTTAAAAGTAAGTTTATTTTATAAATAGACATTATTATAATAGCGCAATATACTACATAGTAAATAGTTTAACGGATCCTTAGGAGATGTAAATCCCGAGCATCTCTTGAGTTACTGTACTCATATTTATTTCTGTTAATTTAACTCACATAAGATCTTTTAGTTCTGACTCGAGTGTTTTGTCTTCCCAAATTCGCTCGGGTCAGTCCGAGCGTTTCAGGATCGAAGACTTTAGCTTTGGAGGACGAAGACGAAGAATCCATATTATTATTATTTATAGTATGCACCACACTCTTTCTATTCCGCTGCATTGTTTGTATTGGTATGTGTAACTCTGATATTTATTGTATAAAAAAAGAATTTACTGTTTTGTAACCGTTTATGAACTGTATATTTATTATTATATTTTATCCTTTCACTGTGAGATTCTATTTTGTTTTATTCTTCTCTGTTTTTCTTATTTACCCCATAACAATCCGCCCTTGCGTATGCTTTTAATTGGCACGTGTGTCGGTTTAAAGTGTGCGAAAAGGCGGGATGTTACAGTTGGTATCGGAGCGAGGTTTAGCGATAAACCTTGGTTTTGTGGGGTTTGACTCTTTGTTAATAGGGTAGTAATACCCTATGGGTGTCGCTGAGTGTATATATATGAGAGAGCGTATTTGTTAGTGTTAATAAAGATTTTGATATTGTGTTAATCTGTTCCGCTTTGTATTTATAAATTCTGGTTGATGCATGGGACGCTATGACATCAATAGGGATTTCTAAACACTTAATAGGACAGACCGACATAATATTTGTTTTTAACATGGGTGAATGAAATAATTTTGCCTATTATATTTTCTATATATAAAAATATTTTTATAAAGATATATATATATTTGGTTGCTATAGATTGGGTGTTAGGTAATATAAAAATATTTGTAATAAATTGAAGCTAAGTTGAAATTATAATAAATCAAATTGGAGATTTTAGAACTTAAGTCCGGGATTTTTGAAAATCTTCTTTCAAAGGATTTGTGAAATATAATGATTTGGTTTATAGGTAATTTCTTATATAAATATTTAGTATAATTCGGAAGAATTGTTTTAAAAGAGGATTTTGGAGAAAATAAATTTTGTACTTTCCCCTCTGTCGCTGGAAAATAATTTCGGTGATGACGGCAGCATCATCGACTTTCATTTTCGAGTTTCGAAGGGAAAGGCCACTGTAGTAAATTCTACTGCAGATTTGTTTTGAAATTATTTAAAATTTTAATTGTTTAAAGGTAATTAGAGATATAAAAATTGTAAGAAATTAATTATCTATTATTTTAAAGAAATTTTGGAATTTGACCCGGTATTAATTCTTGAATTTCCATTAATTAGTTGTAAAAATTTAGGTTAGTGAAATAAAAGAAGTAATCAATGAATTAAAAGAGTTGAGATTAAACTTGCATAAGTTCTTTTGCTTTTTCTTTAACATAAATAACTTACCAAGTATAAAAAGTTGAAATGTAAATTAAGAGTGGAATAGAATATTATGCAAGTAGAATTTTGGAAAAAAATGAAGTATTCAATAAATTACTGTTATAAATAAGAATTTAATGGTATTAACTTAAGTGATGATTGGAATTTTACTAAAATTAAAGGTTGTATTATTAATAGGTGATTTTAACCTTAAGAAAGTAAAAATGAAATTCCTTAATTTATAAAGTTTGATTGTAGGGTTATTAACTTAAGTATGCTTTAATTCCCCCTATTCTAATATAATAGAAAGTAAGTAATATATAAATGACTGTAAACCCTAAGTAATTAATTAATAAAATTCCTTATTTTTAAGAATGAAGGTTAAAGGGTTAATAATTTAAGTGTAATTAAAAAGGGTTACTGTAATTAAATATTATAGAAAATGGGTAATTAAACTGTTACTACTATTAAATATAATGGAAACTTCCATATTAAATAAATAAATGAGATTAAAGGTAAGTTGAAATTGTAAGTTATAAAACAAATATATATTAATTAAAGGAATGGAGAAGAAACTTGTAAATTTTCACTTACATTCTTAAAACATACATAACTTACCATATAATAAAAGTTGCAATGTTATTAAGAAAATGAAAGGGAAATCTTACAAGTGAAGCTTGAGGTAATTAAGGTATTCAATAAATTTGCTGTTATTAATGAAAATTAATTGTATAAACTTAAGTTAAATTGGAAATTTTACTATATAAGAAAGAGTAAGTAGTATAAATAGATGATATAAACTTTAGTCTATAAATTGGAATACAAATATAATGAATTTTGTAATAAATGGAAAATGAAAAATTTTAAGAAATAAAGAAATCCCTCCATAAATGAAAGAAAGAAAATCAAACCACTGAAGCATGAAATAAATGTATAATAAGCTAATTTGGTTGTTGGTTTGAATTGTTATTGTTGATTTATGTTTGTTGGGTAAGGAATTTTGAAGTTGTTGCATGAATAAATAATCTATCTTTGTTTCATCTAAGACTGTTGAGTAAGGGATGCACTTGATAGTTAGTTTCATTTCATACAAATTTCAAGTTTGAACCCAAACAACTATTTGTTTGATGGATTAAATGGTTGATTTGTTTGTGTATGTATGTCGTTTGTAAGGTTGATGGTTGTTGAATTGTTTGGTTGATTAATGATTGAATCCACTTGAATAGTTCACTTTAAAATAAATATTTAACCTTTTATCTAAAGTGAATACAGGTGATGGAAGCAACTGCTACTGCTTTTGGTTCCAAAATAATAAGCGTATATTGCCCGACAAATAGGTACGTTTTCGGATTACGTTTAAAGCGCTATTTTATAATTTTGCCCGTGTTGGGATAATATTTTGATAATATATGTAATATATTTGTATATTTTGATATTATATTTTCTCCAGAGTCTCTCCGTACAAAGGAGATTCTGCCAAAATTTTCCGTAAATTTTGGACTTAGAATTTTGTGAAAATATTTTCCCAACTTTAATAATTAAGTATAAAATAATATAATGATTATAAACAGGTATATTTTATTTAAAAAAATAAATTTAGTAAATTATTGTTTATAAGTTAATATTTGAAATAAGATGTACTGTTTATTCTTCCTTCTCCCTTCTTTTTCCTTTTCGGGGACGAAAAGTTTTGAGTGGGGGAGATTGTAACGACCCGTTAAATTAATAATATTAAATGAATTGAATTAATATAATTTCTAATCTAGTCTAATTTAGAATAAATGTAGAAATTTGGTATAATAGTTGTAATTTAGTGTAACAATAAAATTTTATGACAATAGATTTGGATAATGTAATTTGTCACTTTTTGTTAAAAAGTAAATTATAAGAAATCAATAAATGTTGAATTGAAAATATTAATAAAAATATTAACTAAAATGAGATTCATTAATATAAAATCAGTAGTGAAGAGGTTACCTTTGGTTGTAATAAAGGTGAATTCTATTAGTGGATGTCAACACTTAATAAAATTTATTTAGAATAAAAAGGTTTCAAATGCATGTTTGCATTGAATATGTAATTGATGGATTAAGGGTAAGTAATTAGAATTTAATCCTATAAGATTTGGAACTAAATGTATGAAGATAATTTGGTAGAAATAATTAATTAACCTCTTAATTGTGCATACCCAATATAATATAAATAACAACAGGACTAGAACTTGATTTGCCTAGGTATGTATATATGTTTATAAACTATAACCAAATGAGAAATTTGGTAGTAAATAGGGGATAAGTTGACTAAGGCAATTAGTAATTTAATAAATGAATGCATAGTAAGTAAGTGGAAATGTATGCATAAAAATATTTTCATATATGGGATAATTACAAAAGTTTACCCATTTATCTAATGTATATAATTGAATCTAAATTTAGGGCAACATTTTGTTATTGATGGTATAAGTGAATTTGAATAAAAGGGGTAAAAAAATGTAGATTTAACATGTATTGAGTATATAGCTAAGAAGGGCATTCGATGTAAATGAATCTAAATTAATGTGTCTAGTCAATAAAGGAGAACTTTAAGGGAATAAATATAAATGAATGTATTTGGGGAATGGAGTCCTTTTATATGTTGAATAGTATAACGTTGTTATTAAGAATGAACGTTACTTTAGTAATTATTAATAAAGTAACGGAAGAGTGAATATAAATTTATGGTAACGTAAAACGTATTGTAAGGTAATAATTAAGTGTAGACTTATAAAATACATTTATGACAACAAATTTTGTAAGTTATTTATTCTATTAGTTGTTAAGTTTTATTTATGTGTAAGTTAACAATATTACAATTCAATTGAATACAGTAATTAATGCAAACAAAGGATGAACATTTGGAAGTATTACTGTAGTGATATATATATAAGAAACGGTAACTTTGTAGTTGGAGAATAATTGATTTATTTGTGAGTTGTAATCAAATAGAGTCAAATTTATTAGAATTTATTGCAATTTACGGGATTAATTGCAGTAACCTTTGAAGATTTATTCACTAAAATAATTGACGATGGAAATTATATGTAAATTTGCTTTTAGTTAATTTAAAATATCCAGAGGGCTAGAAATGACACAAATCTACTAGTTTAGAAATTTACAATAAAAAGTGGTAAGTAATTTTTCTAAATATTTAGATAGTAGGAAGATGTAGATTTAGATGGAATTTATTATTTAACTATTTCATAAGTTGAGATCTAAGTTTAGAATTGAGATTTTTAATGTATAGATATTGAGCCAATGTTAGTTTCATTAAATTGACATCAATAACCTTGAATAATAGAAAGAAAGTGAATTTAATAAATTTAATCAAACTTATAATGTTGAATTTATTAAAATTGGAATTAATATTGAAGTTAAGAATTTACATTTGAATTGATGAATAGAACAACTATTGACACTTAAATTGTTTAGAATTGGAGTAAGTAGTTAAGAAAATTTAAAGGGAGAAAATTTGGTCAAATTTTGAATTTAGATATAAAAATTGGATTTTTATAAATTTATTTTAATTTATTTGATGAATATAAAAATAGCCATTTTGGCCACGGACTCGGATTTCGACGAAACCAGTTTCATCGGATCCGTATCGGTGAATTATTATAGGGTTTCAAGTTTCGTATCGATCGGACTTGTCGTTTGATCGTACGGACGCGAAACGCCTTGAAAATCAATTTTATTAAAATCAATTTGAAATCAATTTGGAAATCTTGTTTTCAGCATAACTTCTTCATACGATCAAATTTGGACATGAAACTTTTTCCATCACGTTCAGAATATTTTAAAATACCTATCTGGATATATGGGTTTGACAAATTTCGTTCCGGGGTCAGAACGGGCTTTTTGGGCCATAGTTTGTTCCGTACGTTCACTTATCCGATCCATCTACGCTATCTCTAGTCTACCTATATAAGCACGGTTATAAACCCAAGCCCCATTTTATTTTCGCTTTTGCTGTACGTTCATTCCTTCATCTCCTTCTCCTCCTCAAATGAATGCAAACCTAGATCTACCCCAATCCAAATTTCATTGAAAATCCAAACTCTCCAGAAAAATTCCATAAAAATATATGTTGAGGTTTTCGATACGCGTAATCTACTGGTGTGATTCGTTTTTCAATTGGAGCTATCGTTCATCCATAACAATTCAAATCATTTTCGGCCTCACATCATCGTCGCGACAAAGTTCGTCGGATCGACAAACCCTTTCTGGGTTTTGTAGAGGGGACCGAGGGGAGTTGATCTGTGGTGTTTGTTCGCTGTTTCAACGGTTAGATCTTCGCCAAAGGTTGCATTAGGGTTTCGGCCTGGGTATTTGGAGGTGGCGGCGCGACACCTAGGGGCGACCGGACTGGGCAGGGACGTGCGCCTCGGCGAGGAGAGGAGGTTGGTGATGGTCGCTGATGGTCTAGAGGGCGGTGGCATTCGCAAACAACGGTCAAAGTCTGGTCAAATAGGCTGGAACGTGCGCGTGAGGACGGCC
Source organism: Allium cepa (assembly GCA_030765085.1). NCBI lineage: Eukaryota > Viridiplantae > Streptophyta > Magnoliopsida > Asparagales > Amaryllidaceae > Allium > Allium cepa. Next base: position 842,057,140 of record CM060932.1, read on the forward strand.
TGTAGGAGATGCTGACGTGGAGTAGTGTTGTGTGTGAGTTTGTGTTCCATTCTCTTTTATTTAATTTTGATTTTCAACTCGAATTTTCATAATTTTCTCATACGACCTCGGATTCAAACGAAATTTCTTTTGTTGGGACCGTAATTAAATTCCGGACTTGATGACGCTGGTTTGGACAAATTTGGAGACCGTCAAATTTTTGGGTTTAAATCGAATTTAAATTCGATTTAAATTCCAAAGGTGAGTGTTTAAACCCACTCACAACTACTAGAAGCTTTTATGTTTGTTAAGTTAATTTTAGAAATGAATAGAAATTTATTTATGAGTATTTGGCATGTTTATTTCACTCATATTTGTTGAATTGCATTTATTAAATTTAACTGTTAATTTAATTTATTTATTGCGTATTAATTGATAGTTAGAATTTATTTGTTTGCCTATAAACTGCTAGTTAACAGTTATATAGATTATTACTGAATATAAACTGTTAGATTAATAGTTGTTAAATTTAATCTGAATAAAATTGCCAGTTATTACCTGTTATATATTATCAAATATAAATTCTTATTGATTGATATTGCTTGATGATTGTGATTGGATGATGGGTGATGTTGATGGATGTTTTATTGTATATCATTAAATTGCAAATTATCATGCATATTTCCTTTCATTCGGGATTGTGGTTTGAAATGATATACAACCGCAAAATTTTATATCTTTTAAATTGCGGATTGAAATGATAAATATCCGTATCACTTGACCATAGGATAGAAAATTATATACAGGCACCGCGGTCTATATATAACTATTCTAATGTGATTTCTATGGTTTGGATGGAATACGGTTTATAATAATCTTAAATTTTATATTGTATAAATATTTTTCTTCCATATATATATACATATGAAGTTGAAAATTTTGAAATTAAAAGGTTTATAAATCTCTTTATTAAAAATGGAAATTTTTTTTTTAAGAAAATGGAGTTTGATAATTTATATCATATGTTTAAATGTTAGGTTTGGAAATTTTAAGATATGATATTTATAATTGGATTTTTCCCAAGATAAATTGAAATGAATATTCTAGTATAATTTGAATTGAAAAAAATATATATTTTATTACTAGAAATTGGAGTTTTTATTTATTTATGGATTTTATGTGAATATTCAAGACTAATTAATAGAACATTCGATTTGTTGGAAGAATAAAATCCAACTTTAGTTTGAAATATTAATACTCCAAATGGATATACGTATATATATATATATAAATTGAAGTGGTTTTGGAACTTGAGAGAGATAATACAAATTTTGGTTTAGACTTTAATAAAGAAATGTATTTGTAAAGCCATGAGAACTATTTTCTTTACAAAGTAACATTTAAGTTAAACCTTTTAATTCATATACCGTTGTATATCCAAACCATTCAAGTTTTAAAAGTTATGGTTTTAAATTATGAATTTCGAAATATTATGCTTTGAAAGGATATTTGGCTTTCAGACGTTATAAATTTTAAAGCATTTGGATTTTTGAAAAGGTTTATATTTGGGATAAAGGATGTCATATTGTTTTGGGTTTTAAAATGATATCGTATTCAAAATTTTAAAATGGAAATGTTTATTCTGGTTTTAAAGTATGAGCTATTTTTAAATGACCGCGGTGTTATAATAACGATGGGTTGGCAAAGAGACCGGGATCGGATATGGACATACTCTCTGTCGATACCGAAAACCACTTTGACTAACCGTGTACGCGGTGGAGATTCCAGAATGAAGTAGGTGGTGGCGACGTTTCCTGTAAGGTAAATACGTGGACCCGACTCCCGTGAGTTGGCATAAGGTGGCTAAAACAGGAGCGATTCTCAGGCCAATGAGGTCATTCCTCTGATCGGACCCTCCTCTTCGATATTATACTTTGACTTGGATTGATTCAGTGGCCACTTCTATATTTTGATTTTGGGGAGTTAGTCCGAGGTGGGCGGTAACTGCGGCTACGCGTTTCCACCAGCCTGGATAGCAATTGGTATATCTACCCTGGCATTGCCTAGTTGTGCCGTGTCACCTACCATACCGAGCCTTTACTACGAGTTTCTATTTGTGTCGTACCTATGGAGTATCCTCTGGTAGCCTCTCGATCAGGAGGTATTACGGTACTGTATAGACTATTGGCATTTTACGTGTTAAGGTGGAAAATGTAAAGCCTTAACGCTATTTAAAAGTAAGTTTATTTTATAAATAGACACTATTATAATAGCGCAATATACTACATAGTAAATAGTTTAACGGATCCTTAGGAGATGTAAATCCCGAGCATCTCTTGAGTTACTGTACTCATATTTATTTCTGTTAATTTAACTCACGTAAGATCTTTTATTTCTGACTCGAGTGTTTTGTCTTCCCAAATTCGCTCGGGTCAGTCCGAGCGTTTCAGGATCGAAGACTTTAGCTTTGGAGGACGAAGACGAAGAATCCATATTATTGTTATTTATATTATGCACCACACTCTTTCTATTTCGCTGCATTGTTTTTATTGGTATGTGTAACTCTGATATTTATTGTATAAAAAAAGAATTTACTGTTTTGTAACCGTTTATGAACTGTATATTTATTATTATATTTTATCATTCCGCTGTGAGATTCTATTTTGTTTTATTCTTCTCTGTTTTTCTTATTTACCCCATAACAATCCGCCCTTACGTATGCTTTTAATTGGCACGTGTGTCGGTTTAAAGTGTGCGAAAAGGCGGGATGTTACACATATATTTTTTCTCAAATAATATTTTGACGCCACCAAATAACTTGGAGAGCTTGGAAATCACGCTTATAAACCTTTTCATAACTTCCGGTTCGTAGTTGTAGAGAACATATGAGAGCTCGATGGATAAGATGGCCTTTTGGGCGTACTGAACTTGATTTTAATCTAGTCATGTCATCAGAAAGAAATTTGTGACTTATTTCATTTCGATTCAATATATCAACCTCAACATCATTGATGTCCATTCCTTTTGAAGGACGTCTTAAAATCATCCATAAGCATTGAAGAGGAAGATAAATTTTGACTTTGAAAACTAAACTCTAAACATAATCATCTTTGCTGTGGGGATTGTGACGATCTAAATTTAAATTTGCAATGAAGAGTTTTACCAGAAGCGAATACATTTTCATATTGTTAGCATCGTAGCCAATTAGAGGATCCAAGTGACAAGCTTCCACAATTTTTCTCATCGCATAGCTCTTAAAATCAGAAAACTTCATGAAGGAACCTTCGAAAATCTTAGAATTCTTTGTGCTATTGAAACGAGGAACCGTTGTATCATCGTAAAGTCATCCTCTAATTTGATCTGCCAAAGGTCCACGGAGGAAGTTGCTGCTCTAGATCGTTTTATCTTTAGGGCCATTTAAAAAAATGGTTTTTGAGGATTTTTTTAGGGATTCTAGATCTAAGGTTAAGGGATTTTTGGTGAAGATGGGCGGAAATCATGGTTTGAGCAATTTAAAGGAAGTGAAGAGATGATAGGTGAGGAGCAATTAGGTGCATATATATAAGACAGGTTATTTTCAAAACCAAAATTCTATCTAGGGTCAGCTGACTAAATCACCTTGAGAAGGTGGCCAACGTTCGACCGAATGAACCTATAGTGTCTCTGTTTTTTTATTTTTTAGTTTTGAACAATCCTTGGTTTGTTGTATATATTTATACATAATCATTTTGAGATACAAAACAATTTATTTTAATTAATATAATCGAAAGATACAAACATTATTTTATATATGATGTATAAATGCAAGAATATAGAGATACGAAAATTTATTTACCTTCCTTGGCTCCGATATTTCTTCAGGAAAGTGTTCCCATGAGTTAGGTTCATTCTTTGTTTGCTCATTCAAGGGCTTAAATGGAGATCATATATTTCATCGAACTAGAGTGTGATTCCAATCATTTTTTGATGGTCCTACTTCCCAAGAATTTCTTGGAGTTATGTCGTATTTATTTATTGGTGTTTTCGTTAGTCGAGGAGAATTTTTTGTAAGCTATTTTTCGTTGGAGAACATCCACATATAGCCAGAACAAATTTTTCTAGAAAATTTAGATGTGCTCCTTATCTTCTTTGCTCGTAATATATCTTCTTTTGAACCCCTATTATCTCTTGGAGATAACGATATATATTTCATCAATCATGGTATTAGTGGAGAATGATTCAAGATTGATAGACTTTTTGACTTTCTTCCCTTCGTTAAATAGCCGGTATGGTACTTCGATAATAGAGTGATTTGTACCGAAGATGGTTTATTTGATGGCGGAGTTGTATTAGTTAGAGTTGAATGATTACTTTTAGAAGATGGCGAACTATAATCAATTGCGGAGTTAGTTGAATCACAGCCGGAATCCATTTGAAAATTTCTAGTTATTTATGATATGTTATATGAGTTTGGTGGAAAAGAAACCGTTGTTCATATATAGTATGAATTTTTTTAAATTTGATATGTATTTTATAGATTGAGAATATTTGCGATTTTGTACGCAGTCATTTAGTTTCCTAATTTTATATTTTCTAATTTTTTTTTAATGAACAGTATATATTTGATTTAGTGGTCGTACAAATTTTTAATGGTTATTAAACTTGTGTAAGTGGTGACAAATTTTTAATTTGGTATTTTGATTTTCATTATTTAGAAATAGAGTTATAAATTATTCACATTTTTGTGATAAAGTGGTAACAAAATTTCAATATGTAGAGAACTTATTGTAACTCATGTAGTGATACAATATCAAGTTCATGTCTTAGTTTAATAAATGAATTTTCAGTTAGTTGTTTGGTGAAAATGTCTGCGATTTGAATTTCAGAAGAAGTAAACTCAAGCGATATTATGTCATTACCTATGTTATCACTTAGAAAGTGGCGACGAATATCAATATGCTTGGTACGAGAGTGGTTCGCTGGATTTTTCGGTAGGTTAACAGAACTTGTATTACCATAGTAAATTGGAGATTTATTAGCGCATATCAAGTAGCCATGAAGGGTTTACTGCATGTATATCACTTGCGCACGTGCCAAAACAGCAAATATGTATTTCGCTTCACACATGGATAGTGAAACACAATTTTACTTGCTACTAAACTACGATACTAAAGACTGTCTGATAATGTTGCAAGTACCGCTCGTACTCTTCCTATTCGTTCGATATTCTTCGAAATCAGCGTCGCTGTTTGACCTGAGTTTGAAAGGACATTCTTCCAAATAAAAGAGGTCAAAGTGTCTAGTATTACTTACGTATCGCAAAATTCGTTTCACGGCTCGCAAATGTGATTCTTTTGGATTTGCTTGAAACCGTGCACATAGACTGACACTCATCATGGTATCGGGGCGACTAGCAGTTAAATATAGTAGAAATTCAATCATACTTTTATATAATTTTTGATCCATATTTAACCATTTTCATCTTTATCAAGATGAACCGTAGTGCTCACAGGTTTCGGTTTATTGGATATATTTTCCATTCCAAAATGTTCTATTAAATTATTACAATATTTTTCTTGATTAACAAATATATCATTGCTTAGTTGTTTAATTTGCAATCGAGAAAATATGAAATTTCCCCATACGAGACATCTCGAATTCAATTGTTATTATTTTTGAAAACTCATTGCATAAATTTTCGTTTGTAGATTCGAATATAATATCATCTACATATAATTGTATAACTAATATATCTTTCTTAGCTCTTTTAATAAACAGTGTTTGATCAAGTTTTCCAATTTCAAATCATGAATCTATAAGATAGCATTTCAGTCGTTCGTACCAAGCATGAGGTGCTTGTTTTGATCCGTAAAGTGCTTTCTTAAGTTTATAGACGTGATCAGGAAATTTTCATGTTTGAAAAGAGGTGATTGATCTATAAAAACATTTTCTTTAACAGTACCATTTAAAAATGCACTTTTTACATCCACTTGATAATGTTTAAAGTTATGATAATAGGAGTAAGCTAATCATATTGATTTTTTTACATGCTTATTCCAAATTTGTAAAGCAAACAAACATAGGAATTCTGATTTTATTAATCAAAAACTATTATAGAATGAACAATTATATAACTTAATGTGCTGTTGATTCAAGGACATGATTTAAGCCAAGGAAATAAAAAAAGGACATAATAAAAATATACATGGAGAAGATCTCTAAAAAATGAAAAAAATGGGAATACAAGGAATACATCCAAATGAACAGTATCATAACCATCATAAAAACACACTTTTTTCATTCCTTCAAAATAAAATATATGTTCAAAATTTGAATTTTAAAACCAATCTTGTTTCCTACACAATGATATAAAGTAGGGGTAGGCACGGGTCGGTTTGAAGCTCAAACCGCTTCCGCACGGCATCAAACAGTTAATCAAAAATGCAAACAATTGTACTAATCTTTTAAATGGTTCTGTTTCAGTTCGGTTTAATATAATTTTGTCTAGTTTTGGTTTGGTCCAGTTTGAACCCACATTAAATATGAAATAAAAGAATTACTTCCATCAAAATCAATTTACGAAGGCAGCTGTGTGAAGCTTTTACGCTTAAAGTTTAAAATACACAATGTTATACTGAAATGAAAAATTAGTTGCTAATTGTATGAATATTTCAATTTGACATTTAGCTACAAGTGAGATTTGTTTTAGTAGATTAACCAATCATCAATGTTAACCAATGCATAATCATTAAGTAAAATAAATTGGACAAGATTATAATTAGCATTTATCTATAAAAAACTAAGTTGAAAAATATCATACTAAAACTATAACCTCTTCCTCCATGATAACGATGATTTTTAATATATGCTGAAAATAAAATATACATCGTTAGAATATAAAATGAGATAGGAGTTTTTTATATTTTAATCATAAGATTACTAGTGTAAATATTCGAATCGGTCCGGTTTAATATGAACGGTTCAATCGTCCAAACCGCACCAAACCGTATCGATGCGGGTAGGTTTAGTTTGGGTATTTGCTTTGTTAAAAAAATAGTGTGAATTTTCGCACCGTTTTTGCGGTCCAATGCGGATGGTTTTCGTATAGCGGTGCACAAGGGCGGACCTAGGAATTAAACTAAGGGTGGGCTGACTTTAAAGCTGACTTTTTTTTCGAGTTATAATGCAATTCCAATTACTACAACAAAACAATAATCCAAAGAAAAAATTCACAAAATATATATGTTCATATTCCACTTTTAATACATAACACTAGCTTAATTGTGCTCGACGAGTCTTTACAGATTCAAATTCTTTAACTACAGAATCCAAATCAATCTTCCAAGCAAAATCACGCTCTAAATAAAGAGACATGCAATCAGAGAGAAATTCATCTCCTATAGCATTGCGAATCGCCGTTTTGACATGTTTCATGCCCGAAAATACTCTTTCGGTAGTTGCAGTAGTGACAGGAAGAATCAACACAAGACGGATCAGTTTATCAATCAAATAATAGATCTCAAACTTTCTTGTTACAAATAGTGATTGACATAAGCCACCAAGTGTAGTTATATTTTCAAACCGAGGATCACTTTTAACATCAAGCTGATAATGCATCAATTGACATTGCAAAGCATGAATGTCTTGTTCACTGAAATCCATAGGGTAATAATTTTTGGCAAACTTGCATATATTTTCTACATTAAAAGACTTAAAAAAATCACTAGGATCTAGAGCAGAACTAAGAGTAAGAAGTTCAACCACTGCACCATTGAATCTATTTTCTAACTCCATTAACTGAAAATCAATTGTAGAATTAAAAATGTCATAATGATAATGATGTTCAACTGTGATGTCATCCCGTTGTTGACAACTACGACTTGTACCTTCTTTATAAGGAGAATTCATATTAGGAACTACTATGTCATGGCGATCACAAAAGGATAATAAAGTCTTTAAAAATGTATCCCATTGCTCCAATCTTAACTTCTGAAGAAGAATTTTTGTTGTTGAGACTAATTTCATTGCATTCAAAATATCTTGAGATTTGCGTTGTAATGCTTGACAAAGTCCATCAGTGATGCCCATTATTTTGTCCATCAAGTGCAAAATAAATAGAAAATCAAAGCTTTTTAAAGTTTTGAATATACCAAAGGCTTGACCTCTCAATGTTTGATGTCCACTCTTTTTAATACATTCAACGACCAAGCAAGCAGCATCATACATATTGATTAAATCCCTTACAGAATCATAATGTGAACTCCACCGAGTATCTCCAGGACGGTGTAAAGTACCAATTTGATTAGCCCCTGTTCTTGTTTGCCGTTCTCCATTAACCAACATTTTTTCAATTTCAATCTTTTGAGCATTTTTTAACTCACAAAGACGTTTTGGAGATGCAGCAACAAGATTAACAACACATGTTAAATGAGAATAAAATTGCCAAACATTAGATTCATCTTTTGCCGCTGCAACTAATGCCAGCTGTAATTGATGAGCAAAGCAATTCACATAATAAGCAGACGAACAATCTTTAAGAAACAACGCTTGTAAACCTCTCCACTCTCCACGCATATTACTAGCACCGTCATAACCTTGCCCCCGCAAATTTTGAATCGTTAGATTAAATCTTCCAAGCATATTAGATATCTCGGTCTTAAGACATAGTGTTGATGTACTCTCAACACCAATAATATCAAAAAATCGTTCCGCTATTAAACCGTCATATGTGACATATCTCAATACAAGGGCCATTTGTTCCCTTTTAGCTTCATTTTGAGATTCATCAACAAGAATACAAAATTTGTTATCTTCAATTTCATCATGGATCATATTTCTTACTCGGTTGGCTAGAATATGCAGGATCTCCTTTTGAATTTTAGGAGAAGTGTATTTAGCATTTTGAGGAGCATTCTCCAATATATTTCTTGTAAGATTATCATTTCCTTCTGCTTTAAACTTTAATAATTCAATGAAATTTCCTCGGTTTAATGAACTCGGGATTTCATCGTGTCCTCTAAAACCAACAGCCTGAAGAGCAAGGTAGCGAACAGCTTGAATGCTTGCTTTAAGCCGCATTTGGTTTTTAAAAATTTCCTCTCTTGATTGAGAGTTAATCACTCTATCGATATGTTGGGGGGTGTTTTTTAAATTTCTTACGCACTCCTCACATTTGCTATGTGACGAAGTGGTAAGACCAACATGTTGTAAAAATGCACATTTTGTTCCATCATTAATCCTCTTCCATGAGTTAAATCCGTCTAAAGTTAACGTGGATTGAGCCCCGGATGATCTACTTTTCTCTCCAAAAAGATAACAAGGAAAACAATATGCTTTATCATTAGTAGGAGAATACTCTAACCAAGAAAATTGTTGAAACCACACAGCTTGAAATCGACGATGTTGCTTTCCAACAAGTGTTTTAGGGTATTGAGCCAATTTAGGTTGATATGGCCCTAAATTAATATAAGCTCGTCGAACCTCGTCTCTTTTAGTAAGAGATTCAATTTCACAAATCGACGATCGTAATGCGGGATCTCGTTCAACTATTGCTGAATTGGATTGAGGGATAGTAACTGAAACAGATTGAACATGAGATTGAGAGTTGAATTGAGGTGTATCAACTTCCAATATTGAACGCTCGTTTGATATTCCATCGTCGTTGCTCTTTTTAAAAAAAGATAGAAGAGTTTTTGGTTTCTTGCTTGGTTGTTTGTTCGACATTTTAATATAACCTATTAAACATTATATCATGTAATTAGCCAAACTAGACATTATCAAATATGAAATTCAACAAAATAACAATTGCTTTAACCACCAATTAGAGAAAACAATCAAATACAATTTAATAAAATTTGATTACATTTGCTAGTTTAGGGCCATATCAAATACATTATTGGTATGTATGCAGACTATCAAATACATTATTGGTATGTATGTATGCAGACTATCACATACAATTTGATTACATTTGCTAGTTTAGGGCCATATCAATGCAATTTAATAAAAAAAATCAATTTGCCATTTTGGCTACAACCTGAAAGCAATTAAACAACCTGAAAGCAATACAATTTAAATCAATTTCTTAGGCAAGTTTGCAACTTTTGAGATTTGGGAATTTTCATTCAAATATCAATTAACCCCTAAATCAATTTGAAATCGCCTGAATATCAAACGTACGGATTTTGAGACTTGAGATTTAGGCTGGCCTAGTGTGAATATCAATTAACCCCTAAATCAATTAACCCTAAATCAATTTGAAATCGGTTTGGTACGGATTTTGAGATTAGGGGTTTTCATTCAAATAACTAATCTCATATCTACTTACCTGAAAGCAATTAAACAAAAGAGAAATTACCTGTAGTGAAGATATTGAGCTGAATTGAAGGCAAATGAGAAATTACTTAGCAGCTAGCCTTCGTGAAAAACCGAGAGTCGCAGGAGCTGAGGAGCAGGAATGGGGTCGCGTCGTAGGCTTTGGCTTCGTTCGTGACTTATGATTGCAAGATAAATTACTTGGCTGAAGGATGAAAGAAGAGGCTGCCTGGCCTAGTGTGAGCTTTTGAAATTAAATTTTTTTTTTTTTTTTTTTACCCTGGGCTGCAGCCCAGTTGAGCCCAGGGCTGAGTCCGCCCTTGGCGGTGTAGCATATGCCCACTATAAATATAAAGCATATTGGACTGAACTTTTTTTAAGAAATCAGAATTCTACATATTTAATGAGGGATTTGAATGTTTAAGAGAAATTTTGAAATTCATAGAATAAGAATTAGAAAACATTAAAGTAAAATACTGATAGATTATTTAATCCAACATTATAAAAAAGAGGAAGTGAATAAAAAAAAGTAGCTATAGAAGTAGTAGCTGTGTTGTTAGAGTTCATATTGGTTTCATAATTTATTTTTCTAGACTAACTATGGCTGATCTATCATCTCAGCTATGGCCTATTTTTAAATATTAATATTTTCATTAGAATTTAACTAGTTCAGGTTGGGAACTAATCCTATCTAGCCTTAAGGTAGATTCATCCCTTAATATTGAGTCTTGGCACTTACGTTTATTGTTTTATTATTTTTGCACTAGCAATCACTATGTAATATGCAATTTTTATTCTTTTTTCCCCCCAAAGGAAAGCGGTGTTAAATCCACCTCTATCGTTTTCATTCAATAGAATAAAAAATTGAAACATACACGAAAAGATGATGATGCTGTTCAGCTACAAAAATAATGAAAGAGTCAACATGCTACTATTTAAAACAAGAATACATGACAAATGAAACAAACAAGCCTAAAATAAAACATCAAAGCACACCCTTATCTATACAAACCGATTAAACCTCCTTGATGATGATTTTGAACCACTAAACAAGATCAGAAAGTAAAATGACAAGCTTGAAAAGTAGATAAAACTTATGTTCCAATCAACATCCAACAAAAGCTTAAGCAGAATGCAGTTTGGTAACACTATAGAATGAACAACATACCTTGCTTTTAGCTTTAGCATAGTTTTGGATTCTGGAGTTATTAACATTCTTAAATTTAAAAGTGATTATTGGTTCTAAACTCATATAAATGCAAACTATATTATATAACTGATCGCTGGAATTGATCAAACTAAAATATTCAAATGTGTCAGATCCAATATCAAAATAATTGACCATACCGAGATATACTTTTGCTTTATTGAAAATAGAATCAGATATATCAATCTTGTTATGAATAAAATGTACAAGTTGATCTCAATCTATATAACAAGTACATACTTTCCATAATAAGTGATGGAAAGGATCAATAAGGTGATGCTTTTACAGACTCGTGCTACTCATGATCACATAGTTCACATAATCCAAAATCCACGTCCTCCTATACATAATAAAATGAGTGAATCTTTATTGTTTATATTCATGTTTATCTTAACTATATTTTGTTGATTTTTGCTCCATTCACTTGCATCCATAACTCATTCATTAAGAGAAAAACATAAAGTATTGTTTAAGTTAGCTGACCGCAACTACTTGTATGGCCTCCACAAACTGAAAATTCCCAATTAAAATTTATTAGGGAACGAACTAACCTAAGAAAAGTGGTAGCTTTCCAAAAAAATTTGGGCATAGATTCAAGTTCTAATCGAAAAGGATGCGAGTCTAAGTTGTTTGTTATAGCCAAGGCAGTAGCGGTAGACTCATTGGATTCCAAGACTCTAATGAAAGCACCGGAGCACAGCATATTGGAGCAACCATGGAGATCTCTTTCATTTAGGCATCGAGCATAACTTGAATGTTCGGAACTGAGATATTGGTTTTGATAACAACGACCTTTTTTAACTTATCTTATTATAAAATATATACTAACACTGTTGTCTGGATAGATATGTGTATGCATGATATATAGATATGTATATGCAAGAATTGATTACTGAAGACTGATCAGTATAAAGACTCAAGGCTCAAGATTGAAGACTCTAGGGTATCAAGATCAAAATTTTAAGATATGTGTCTGGTTTTTGTTAAAACTTCATAATAGCATGGAAATCTTCATTCTGAATTTCATTTAGGATGGAATCCATTTCTACCTTCTTAGTGGCTTACAAACCCACGACGTGCAGCTTACAAACCTACGACAAGTGGCTTACAAACGCACGAACATCCTGGTTTTGTACAAGTTCTCGAGTTCTGATGTGATGAGATATTCTGTAGGAAGAAGCTTGCAAAACTACTTCAAAATGGTTTTTTAAAATGATTTTCAAAAAAAAATTCAAAATACTTTAGCCTTAAAAATTATCTTTTCAAAAAGATGTTTTAGCCTTAGAATATTCTTTGTTTTTGTTTTTAAAATAAATTATTGTTTTAAACTTCATTTTCAAAAACAAATTTTACATTGTTTTTTACATAGGGATGTCGACATCATGGGATACTCTATGTCGACATGGTGGCCGCTGAATTCAAAAAATTCAATTTTCAAAAGAAGTGTCTATTTGTTTAAATCTCTTCACGAATGGTTACGACCATTGGGGCTTTATAAATAGCCTTCACAAATGAATTTTTTAACTAACTAATTTCATATTTTCTTCACTTCTTCTTCTCCACAAATCTGTATTCTATCATTTTCATATTTTTAAGATCGTGCCGAAATTCTATCGAATTCTTAAGTGAATCAAATTAGAATCTCATTCTTGTTTAATTCTCTATCCTCTCTCGAAGATCAAAGTGCTATTCAGACTTATAGGATCAATTTGTAATCAAAAGTTTATCGAGTCTCTATGGAAATCAATTGGGTAATCTTGTGGCCCGTAAATCAAGAGAGTTTGCCCCGAACTCGTGAAACAGAAGGATACCTCAAGGCCTTTATAAATTGAGGAATGTAATCTCAACATTGGTATAATAAAAATTTGTATGAGGTAGTTTGCCTTGGTACAGGATTGGATGTAGGGTAACTCTGAATCAGTATAAAATCATGTGTGTTCTTTCCTTTTACTTTTTTTATTTATTTTCTACATCTGTGTTTGATTTTGTAATTGTTCTGTGATTAAGTTTTGCATTTTTTTTCATAATTTTTAAGTTAGTTCATATAAGTCTTAGAATCCATTAAACACTATTCACCCCCCTCTAGTGTTAAATTAGCCTTAAGATCCTTAATCCGCTATCCCTTTCAATTGGTATTAGAGCATTAGTTTTCATAGTTTTCGTAATCTAAAACTTGAAGAAAAAAAATTAATGGCTACCAACACTGGTAATGTCAACTCTGGCACTAGTTCTGTTATCACTAACACTAGTTCATTTGTAGAAGGTCAGTTTACTGTTAGGCCGCCATTTTTCAATGGCAGTAATTATGCATATTGGGCTTGTAGAATGAAAATTTATTTACAATTTATAGGATTAGACACTTGGAATATCACACGAACTAAGTATATTGAACCAACTACCAATTTTTCCCAGTGGACTGCTGAGCAAAAGGGTGGACTGCTGAGCAAAAGGGTGTTGCACGAAATGACTCAAAGGCCATGAATATATTATTTTGTTCATTAGATAGGAATGAGTTTAATAAAGTGTCTGTTCATAAGTCTACGTTTGAAATCTAGAAAACTTTGGAAGTTACTCATGAAGGAACAAGCAAAGTTAAACTGACTAAAATTTCCATATTAACTATCAGTTTCGATTGTTTGAAATGCATACGAATGAGTCCATTTTCAACATGTATTGTCGGTTTTCGGATATTGTTCATTCACTAATTGCACTGGGAAAAAGCTTTTTGGAGGAAGACCAAGTCAGAAAAATTCTAAATTCACTCACTTCAGAATGGGATCAAAATACACTTGTAATCGAAGAAGCAAATGATATCAGTCTCATGAAAATAGAAGAATTGATTGGGAATCCGATGTCTTATAAAGTTCAACTGCAAGGAAGAAGAGAAAACAAGGCTACAGAAAAAAGTCATTAGCATTCAATGCAATAACTGAGGATTCGGAACCAGACAGTGATGAGGAGATTGCCTTCATGACAAGAAACTTCCGAAAATTTCTACAATATAGAAAAATTAATAATGACAAAAGAAACAATCAAAGGAATTCCAGAAATAATACATAGAACGTCAACAATGATAGATGCTACAATTGCTATAAGGTCGGGCATTATAGAAAAGATTGTCCGTATCCAGATAACATATGTTCCCTCCAAACAATGACTCGTCAAGGAAAAGAAAGAAAGCATTCACGGCAACTCTTGATGATTCAGACTCATCATCCAGTGACGATGAAAAGAAGATGGATGATTCAAATCTTTGTTTCACTGTTATTCATGAATCAGATGACGATAGGAGTATGGATCTAAAAATAGGTACGCATTTACATTATTTTTGGTTTTTCTTGTTTGAATGGATGCTTGTTTGTTTGCTTGATTGTTTAAAATTACTTGAATTTTTAAATTCAAATTTATCCCTTTAAATTTGAATTTTAAATTAAAAATAATAATATTTTAATAATATTCTAAATATTAAATTATTAATATTTAAGTATTGCTATATTTAATGTTATCATAGAAATTATATAATTAGAAGTTTTTGTTGATGACAAAAAGGGAGAAGTTATAAAATAATAGTTGGCTTGGAGTAAGGGGGAGTTATGGAGTAAGGGGGGTTATGATAGGAGTTATCGTATGAAAAATATATTTTACAAACACAGGTGGTCATCATCAAAAAGGGAGAGATTGTTAGTAACTGAGATGTTGGTTTTGATGAAAACAACCTTTTTTAACTTATCGTATTATATAATATATACTAACACTGTTGTCTAGATAGATATGTATATGCAAGATATATAGAAATGTATATGCAAGTATTGATTACTGAAGACTAATCAGTATAAAGACTCAAGACTAAAGTTGAAGACTCTAGAGTATCAAGATCAAGATTTCAAGATATGTATCTAGTTTTTGTCAAAACTTCATACTAGCATGGAAATCTTCATTCCGAATTTCATTTGGGATAGAACTCATTTCTACCTTCTTAGTGGCTTATAAACCCACGACAAGTAGCTTACAAACCTACGACAAGTGGCTTACCAAGCATGAACATCCTGGTTTTGTACAAGTTCTCGAGTCCTGATGTGATGAGATATTCTGCAGGAAGAAGCTTGCAAAACAACTTCAAAATGGTTTTTTAAAATGATTTTCAAAATTGTTTTTCAAAATATTTTAGCCTTAAAAATTATCTTTTAAAATGATTTTCAAAAAGATGTTTTAGCCTTATAATATTCTTTGTTTTTGTTTTTAAAATAAACTCTTGTTTTAAACTTCATTTTCAAAAACAAATTTTACATTGTTTTTTACATGGGGATGTCGACATCATGGGATACCCCATGTCGACATGGTGGCTGTTGAATTCAAAAGTTTTAATTTTCAAAAGAAGTGTCTATTCGTTTAAATCTCTTCACGAATGGTTATGACCATTTGTGCTTTATAAACAGCCTTCACAAACGAATTTTTTAACTAACTAATTTCATATTTTCTTCACTTCTTCTTCTCTACAGATCTATATTCTATAATTTTCATATTTTTAAGATCGTGCTGAAATTCTACCGAATTCTTAAGTGAATCAAATTAGATCTTATTTTTGTTTGGTTCTATGTCCTCTCTCGAAAATCAAAGTGCTATTTAGAGTTATAGGATCAATTTGTAATCAAAAGTTTATCGAGTCTCTCTATAAGGTGTGGTTGTGCCTGGAAATCAATTGGGTAATCTTGTGGCTCGTAAATCAAGAGAGTTTTCACCGGACTCGCGAGACAGGAGGGTACTTCAAGGCCTTTAGAAATCGAGGAATGTAATCTTGATATTGGTATAATAAAAATCTGTATGAGGTGGTTTGCCTTGGTACAGGACTGGATGTAGGTAACTCCAAACCAGTATAAAATCCGGTTTGTTCTTTCCTTTTACTGTTTTTATTTACTTTCTGCATCTGTGTTTGATTATTTAATTGTTTTGTGATTAAGTTTTGCATTTTTTTTTATGTCATAATTTCTAAGTTAGTTCATATAAGTCTTAGAACACTATTCACCCCCCTCTAGTGTTAAATTAGCCTTAAAATCCTTAATCTGTTGTCCCTTTCAGTGAAGGCATCTTTTTAGGGATTTAAACTACGGAAGCATGTGAATTTAGATCTGGAGATGTAGGAATGAATGATTTGAGATTTAGGTTGCTTATTATGGATGGAAGGGGAAAAGGTGGTTTAAGAGGGAAACGGAAATAACGGAGGGAACCCACGCTGGTTTTAGGAATTAAGTGGATAGGGGTACCAATACAACATTTTGTGCTGATGTATTTTGTTTTCCACTTCATAAAGGATCGACAATAACGATTACTATCCCATCGCTGTGCTATAGCGCCATTAAATTCAACTTTTCTTGTGATAATTATTATTTTAAAATTCTCTTTTCTTGTGATAATATTATTTTACGATTCTCGTTTTCAATGCTTTTTTACAGAATAGAAGGGAGATTTCGGTCCCTTTGTTCCAACCGTGCTTTAAGTTACTTGTACTTTCGTACATTCACTTTTCTTTTTAAATGATCGAACCGTTCAAAAGTAAACTCTACTACAAGACCAAAAAAAACTCTTTACAAAAGTGCATTTTTTCATCCTTAACTAAAGGATATCAAATATATTGCACTTTATGTAAACTGAACAAACTGACATTTCGATGATCAAATTCTTGTCTTGTATCTTTTGGTCTAGTGTTATATTTAATAACAAAATCCTTATTGCAACCAATAACATTGAATACATGATTGTGCTATGGTTTACTTTCTTATCTTTAACGAGATACTTCATCAAAGTTTTGCACATTACGAATTGTGACCGTTCACCAATGACATTTATATGTGATCGTATATAAACCAAATATCCATATTCCTATATTGCTTTTATGATTCATACTCATTACTTTTGGATTCGAAACTCGCTAAAATCAGCGCATGGTCTTAGGAAAATAAACGCATAACTGACCAAGTTACAAATATTTAATAGTGGTGCATTAGGCGCTTACATTAGCCTTGAAACAACAACAGCAAAATATTTATTGGTAAGTATACTTTATAGTTCAGTTGTCATTCTAAATTCATTTCACTTGTATATTTGATCGATAAACATTACCAATCACATTAATTGCACAAATTTGTTGAAGCAGATTGTTATAACTATATATAGCAAATGTTCATACAATATTAGAAAGATCAAATGTTGTCATTTCATTTTTGTAAGAAGGCTTGCACTAGATTTTTTTTCTCAAAACCCTAAGAAAATTATATAAATCCTTCGATTTATCTAATGGGCATTAAGATCCGCTTGCCTTAGGATTTTGACCTTGAGTTTGCTAAACAGATCATAGGCCCGCAAGCGATGAAGACTACGTTATCGGTCGTATCATATACAACTCATAACTCGCGGTCTTTGTCCAAATCTCAATCTCGATTTGGAGTTTATTTTAAAAAAATGAAAGAGAATATTAACTCATACTCGTCATTTCACGACAAAATAAGTATGGTATATGCACCTTGAGTTTGCCCAATAAATACATATAGTTATCTTTCCTCATCTGTTCAATATATTAATAATACTACACATAACATCTCTAGCCTGAGTTTGCTCAACAACCAGAGAGTATGTGTAACAACCGCATTGTTAATGACCGAATTAATTACGGTTAAATAGGGTTGATTAATTGAAATTTGGAAACTTTGTTACGAAATTTAATTTAGTTTGAATAATTGATTTAATTTATGGATTTTGATTTAGTCAGAATATTGTTAAATCAATTTTGGATTTAAAGGTAAAATAAAATTTTAATTATAAAAGTTTGAATTGAGTTTTGAGTTAAATATGACTTATTCTAATTGTCAAATGAAAATGAATTAGTGTTAATTTGAAATTAGATTTTTCTTCATTTATGTGCTAATTTTTATCAATAAATAATGAATTTGTAATATGAGATAAAAACGATAAATAATAATTCAAAGTTTAATTTGAGTCTAATTTTAATTTCATTATGAACTAGAAATTGTTGCATTAAGAAAATTAAGATTAGATTAATTTAATTTAGTTTGAATGGGCCAAGTGAATCCTTTAATTAAAATCTTATTTGGGCCTTAGTAAAAAAAATTAGCCCATTATCAAATTTTAAGTGCTCAATACCCCGGCTCCTTTGCAAATCCTAATCTAACTCCAGCTCATTTTCTACATTCATTTTTCTTCTCAACAAAGTTTCAAAAGAAACCTAGGTCAATGTAACAGTACGGATTTTCGTTCTTCGGAAATCCGACATCGACACTCACTTTATCGACTGCCGAGAAATCGAAGGCCGAAAACACGGAATGTTATGGGTTTTAAAAAGAAAAGAAAAAGAAAGAAGAGAGAAGAGATAGGAAATAGAGAGAGAAGAAGATAGAGAATTTTTAGAAAACAGAGAATTTGAAAAATAGAAGATAGAAAATTTTAAAAATAGAACGAAAAAAGAGAATAGAGAAAAAGGAGAAAACAGAAGAAAATAGGACGGGACAGAAAACAACAGAACAACAACAGAATCTCACAATTCGCAGCGGAACAACATATAATAATAAATGAATAATCTTTAAACAAAGAACTATATCAGTTATTACATTTCATCATATTTTATTACATCATATCATCACATCAGAGTGTACAACAACATACAACAACAAACAGTGCAGCGGAAAAAGAAATACTATATAAACTAGTAATACGCCATGCCATCCAGCTTGCCTCCAGCAACTCCAGAATATCCAGAATATCCTGATAAACCTAACTCTTAACTGCCCGTGTGGAAATTGGTGGGCACCCAGAGTTTAGGAAGGAAAACAATAAACTCCAAGTCAGTCATGTGACTGGTGTGAGAACTCAAAACAGTTTATTTATCTTAAAATCAAAATAGAGGAATATTTTTAATCAATTCGCAATGCTTTTAAAAATGAGACTACCATAAGACCTCCCACCACACACACAATGCAAACGCAGACTTGGAGGAGATTTCTTCTTATGTGAGTCAAAGATGCTTGATACGCATTTAAAATAACATTTGATATTATTACTAGTGCATAGTGTAGAACAAATCCTTTCGAAAGTAAAGATATAAATCATAGCCAGCATAGGTACCATTATATTATGCCTACTATAGCTACCTCCTGAGGAAGCAGGTTCTACAACTAAAACCGTACAAGTTTCGTATTGTTTCTTTGGATTTCCAACAATGGTCAGGCCAAGGAACTTCCTATTGCCACATGAGAATGCCTCTGGAAAGACATCCCCGAGAACCAAACCGGATCTCTGCCAACACAAGGCCGGGTTACCCCTAACTGGGTAACTACTGACACGAGCACGCCATTCCCCGGTCCTTTAGGACCTTTTCAACCGAGCGCTCGATATCCAACATCACACCATAATAAATAGAGTGTTTTCAACATGAGTAAGTATCTGGGCTCCATACCATGATACCACCCCTTTCCAGAAGGAAATGCACATACCCTAAGGGGAGCTACAGCAACCCCTAATAACCTTGCCGCATCTTTCCTGTTTTGACCATTTCCGGGATGTGAGGCTCGACGAAGTCACGTCCACAAAAACACACTTTGTACAAAAAGCCGTGCTTTGGGTCAACAAATGATCAACACAATGATCACTAAGATAGACGATCAAATAAATGATCCTATCACAATAATCAACACAATGATCATTTCAGCATCACTCAGCATGTCACATTACCAAAATGGGATATATCGCTGATAACTTCAACTATATAACCTTTGAGCTCGTACGTCTCAAAGAAGGGTGTTAAGCAAAGAATAAATTCTTCGCCACCAACAGAAATATATTTGAAAGAAATCGGCTTTATATCTCAAATTGTAATGTCAGGCATACAATCCATACAAGTCTGTTCCGGGATCGAACAAAACCGAAGGCACTTACAAAGAAGTCCTTGCAATCCGGATATTCACAATCCTGATCGAATTTCCCATCACTTATGGAATCTCTATACCAGGTGCGACCCAGTGCAGAGACAATCGATAGGTCATCCTATCGCTCTCGCAAATACCGGTCTTCAACACCGATCTTCAAATGCAATTCACGACGTATCACATATTCGGAATGGGTTATACGACCCCATGGTCCTTTCCCGGTTAACCCGAATAGTGAGCGCTTATTCAAAAATAAGTGTGCATTCAAATTCAATCAATTCACATCAAATACCCATTCAAAGGGAAATATTGATAGTCGGCTATTGAACTATCAATGGATATGCATACATCACCAGATTCCAAATAATTTTCCAAATTATTTACTTTCCAAAATATCTTTACAAGATATATAATTTTCACACTTCAAAAATAAATCAATATTTATTTTTAACAAATTCCATTTTCATTTATAGATTGCATAATGAATTTATGTTCCAAAATATTCATGCATATATGATTTCAACTATCCATTTTCAATTTATCTTCAAAAAGATAAATTCAATATATTCACTTTATATTGGAAAACAATTCCATACTTATTAAAAATAAGTAATTCAAATCTTTCATTTTCAACCTTGGAAAATATTCAATATACTTAAATCGAATTAAGTATATATTTCATTCTTTAAGGAAATCATTCACTTAAACATATTTATTTGGGCCAAAACGAATGTTGCGTAAAACATCGTTACGACGTCCCAAAATCACTAGTATAGGGATTCGAAATTAAAATAGATATATAAATCCCAATATTATACAAAAAATTTCCTTTCGGAAATCATTTACTATAACAACAGTGTTATAGTCCACCATTTCCTTTTATTTCTCGAAAACGTCTATTTCAACAATCAATGTTGAAATCTATGGTTTCGAATCTCAACACCTTTAAAACATCGTTAGATCGTTTTAATTATGTTTAAAATATCACATTCTAAAACATTTTCTTTAACATGTTATTCACTATTCAAAAACGTGAATATACTATGTTCACAAATTCCATTATTTCTATTCACTTTAACTTAAAGGATTATTCACTGTCTAAAACGTGAATATAACTCCATTTATACGTTATAACAATTAACTTATCAAAATAAGTCGTTTGCGGATTTATAAAACAACGTTTATAAATTCCATTTCTATTTATTTATAAAAACTTTTTTTTTTTTATAAATTCCTTTATTAACCTATTCCCGTTTATAACTAAATTATAAACTAAACGTTCACATTATAAGTTAATTACTTATAAAACGATTATTTTACAAAATCGTTCTTTTTAAAGACTTTTCAATTTATAACCCTTATAACTTATAAGATTTATTTATTTAATAAATCTATTCTTCAAATAATTTCACCAAATTTATAAATCTTACTATTTATAAATTTCATTTATAACTTCACAGTTTATAATTCTATAAATTTCATTCATTTATGAAATTCATTTTCACTACATTCAAACACTTATAAAAACTCGTTTTATAATGTCTATATTTCAATTTATAAATATCCATTTATAAATCTCTTAATATAAATCAGTTTATATTATTATTCTAAAACGTCTTTAATTTCCTTTATAATTTCATCATTTCGATTTATAAAATAATCAAATTTTATAAATCCTATATTTAAACTTTTATCATATATTCAAAAATCCAATCTAAATTATTTTATAAAATCATTAGTTCATATTTCTCAAAAATCGACTTTTAATCGTATTTCTAAAAATCAGCTTTTTAACTATATTTCACAAAAACCATAATTTTTATAACTTTAAAAATTATAACGTTTATTTATTTATAATGGATCAATTCCAAAAATATAGCATATCTTCAAAAATCACTTTAAAACCATTTTAAAATCCCAAAATCTGGGTCCAATGATGCTACACACCAAATAGTCAATCACGACTAACAACGATATCATATATCGATATGATAATCATCAAATATCAAAATATCTGAAATTAAATAAATACTGTTGAGGAATCCAGTTGGATCCCTCCAACCTGTTTTCCTGCATCCAAAAACATTAGCACAATACCAATTTCGCTCCAGTACGAAATTATCGCGGTATATGTTTTTAATAAATATTATCCGCTTAATAACGGCGTAATAGGGTCTCATCCGCTAAACAAAAAATGCGGGAAATCAACAACTGCAATATATACATATGCCAATATATATATATTGATATTATATATAATACCAATTTCACTGTTTATGAAATATTCGCGGTATATGTTTATAATAAATAACATCCGCTTACTAACGGCGCATAATGTCTATTTTAACAATCAATAATTAACAGTCATCATTCAAACATGCATTCAAATATTTTAAATCTAACTATTTAAAATAAAATCGAAATCTATTCGATTGAGTGAGAAATTCTCACCTTGGTTTTAATTTCCGTTTTAGCCTTTATTTCGAATAAAATTAAACGCGCGTTTAATTTTACCCGAAATTCTCACTAACTCCAAACGACTCCAAACCAACTCCATCGCGTAGTGCTCGTCCATACGATTCCAATGCAACTGAGTTTGCATCTTTTCGACCTCGTATGAAAAAGTTATGAATTTATGAAGTTCGTACACGATTTATAACTATAATTACAACATAACTCTTATTATCAAACTCAACTTAATCAAGGCCATCCATCACAACCCCAACACATCTGGACCGTTCCCCCCTCTCTTCCTCATCACGTTGCAAGCTACAGGTTCTAGGATTTGAGGCCGAACCCACTTTCAAAACTAGGGTTGATTAATGCTCTCTCCACACTCGATGATATTCGATCACACAACCACCATGACGAAGCTCTCGTCGCAAGCTATCACCACCTACCACCATTGGAAGTTCGGCCCCCCCCCCTAGCCTAGGGTTGCGTGCGCAGGTCCCCCCCTGTCGGCCCCCCTATCTCCTCCCCTGGTGCTCCATTTTACATCACAGCCGTTCACATCGAAGCTCTCATCTCCCTCTACGTCTTTCATGTTGAAACCTTAGCCTAATTGTCGACGGATTGGAAGAAATCGAGGAGGGAATGAGATTGAATTCTGGCCATCTATCTTGTTAGTGGCGGCTAGGTCAAAATTATTAGGGTTTTGTTATTTTTTTTTTATTTGTGAATTCAACTTCTATTTATAGAGAAAGCTAGCGTAAACACTATTCATCCCGGGAATTCCGAACTCCGATTTAGACGCCGTAACCAACGTACCTAGGGTTTATCCCGCGTTCCGGACACAATGGAACAGGTTTCGGAAGCTAATTCGGAAGTATGTGCGAGTTATGGCTATAAACGCTCAATTTAAATTAAACCGATTTAAACCGATTTCTAGGCGTTTTAATTTGTACAGGACAAACGGTAAATCCAATCGACTTGAAATTTGAAACCTTACAATAATATCACATTACGGATCCGATGAAACTGGTTTCGTCGAAATCCGAGACTTTTTGAAAAATGGCTATTTTGACTCGCCAAATTTAAATTAAAAATAATTCGATGCGTTTCGAGCTGCCACGATCAAACGATAACTCCGATTGACACGAAAATTGAAATCCGGTAATAACTAACTATTACGGATCCAATGAAACTGGTTTCGTTCGATTCTGAGACTGTTCAAAAATTGGCTATTTTACAGTCGATTATTTTAATATTAAAATATTCGATTTTCACAAATTAACTTTTAATTCGATTTTAAAAGTTCTAAAATATTTCTATAACTCCAGTATGATTAAATAAAATTTTCCAAATTATTTACAGTCATTTTTAACTCAATTTTCAATTATTTTCATAATTTAACGTATTAAATTATCGATTTAATTATCCAATTAAATCCAATAATTCAAATAAAAATTTATTTGACTTATAAATTTACTTTTTAATTTTTAAAATTAATTAAATATTCAAATTTTAATTTATAAAAATTCTGGGTCGTTACAATCTTTCCCCCTTAAAAGAATTTCGTCCTCGAAATTACAAGTAAGGAAAGTTACAGAATCTATTAACCTTCCAAAATTCATAATTAAACTTCTTATGATAACTTTTACTAAGTTTTCAAATCATACTTAGTTATCTTTTCAAAAACAAATTATATCATTTAACTTTCAATTCCAAATCAAAGTTAAAGTTTACACAATTTTCCAATTTTTCTCAAATTTTTCTAACGCCTTAAATTTTCGGAAAAATTCGCCATAGTCTCCTTTGCGCGGCTCGATCCGAAAAAAAAATGACAGTATATATATCACAAATATACATCTCATCAAGTAATGAGGCATCCCGAAGGGAAAAAAGTGTAAAAGTACGATATTTAATCCGAGATATGTACCTTATATTTTATTAGCAAGCATATACGGCTAATATAGCGCTAAAGCGAACTCCAAATGCGAAGCAAACACGATCCGCACCTACTAAACTCAACAAACAACATGAGAACATGCATATATGCAAATAGTCTCAATATACAACATATATCTCATAATAACTATATATGTCACATAGCAAATGCAACAATAGCAATATATATTCAACCATCAACCAACTACATTCATAACCAATAATATTCATTCATATTCTCATTCATATATAATGAATTGGTTTTCATATCAAATCACATTTGATTTATTTACATTGGATTTACTAACATTCATTCTCAATTCAATTAGTTTACATTCACTAATTAAATCCAATTCACATTCAATTCTATTCAAATTTATTTACTTTCCATTTGAATTCAATTACATAGCTTTCAATTTCATTAACACTTAATGAACTTATATACAATCAATCAACATCCATATAACAACCAAAGTATATTGATTACAACCAAATTTCTTCGCTTCACTTACATTCATTTTGGTTTAACATCTTTACTTTCCAATTGGTTTTATTAAATTGATTTTCATTCAATTTTATTCAACTTCCAATAAAATTAGATTTTAATGAATTAACACTTTCATTAATTATTCCATTCCAATTTATTCACATTCAATTGACTAACATTCAATTTATTCATTCAATTACAAAAGTTGAATTTCTATTCACATAACTTAAGTTCATATCTATCATTAACCTTAAATTCATTTTTATTTACAATTCATATTCATAAATATATTCATATAGTTTCACTTCTTATATATATAAGTTTATTTCACAATTGTAAATCACTTTAATTATAATTTCAATTCTTATAATTCATTTGCTTATACAATTCTTCTTTTATTTAGATTATTCAAACAACCTAACAATCAACTTATATACTTTCATAATTCTGAAAAATTATTTCTTCATATATAAAATATACTCAAGGTAAAATTATTTCATTTACCCAATTTAAAACAATACTGTGTCGAATTGTTCTGTACAAGTGTTTAGAGATCCCTATCAACAACGTTAATTACTCGTATTAACCAGAATCTATATACCACTCAACAAACCAATCATCACAATATAAAATAATTTTATATTCACTAACAAATACGCTCTCGTAGCTATTATTACACTCAACTCATTCTAGAGTACTACTGACTCTATCTCTAATGAGTAATACCCAACAGAACCATGGTTCTCGCTTAACCATCAGAGCTCTGATACCAAATGTAACAGTACGGATTTTCGTTCTTCGGAAATCCGACATCGACACTCACTTTATCGACTGCCGAGAAATCGAAGGCCGAAAACACGGAATGTTATGGGTTTTAAAAAGAAAAGAAAAAGAAAGAAGAGAGAAGAGATAGGAAATAGAGAGAGAAGAAGATAGAGAATTTTTAGAAAACAGAGAATTTGAAAAATAGAAGATAGAAAATTTTAAAAATAGAACGAAAAAAGAGAATAGAGAAAAAGGAGAAAACAGAAGAAAATAGGACGGGACAGAAAACAACAGAACAAAAACAGAATCTCACAATTCGCAGCGGAACAACATATAATAATAAATGAATAATCTTTAAACAAAGAACTATATCAGTTATTACATTTCATCATATTTTATTACATCATATCATCACATCGGAGTGTACAACAACATACAACAACAAACAGTGCAGCGGAAAAAGAAATACTATATAAACTAGTAATACGCCATGCCATCCAGCTTGCCTCCAGCAACTCCAGAATATCCAGAATATCCTGATAAACCTAACTCTTAACTGCCCGTGTGGAAATTGGTGGGCACCCAGAGTTTAGGAAGGAAAACAATAAACTCCAAGTCAGTCATGTGACTGGTGTGAGAACTCAAAACAGTTTATTTATCTTAAAATCAAAATAGAGGAATATTTTTAATCAATTCGCAATGCTTTTAAAAATGAGACTACCATAAGACCTCCCACCACACACACAATGCAAACGCAGACTTGGAGGAGATTTCTTCTTATGTGAGTCAAAGATGCTTGATACGCATTTAAAATAACATTTGATATTATTACTAGTGCATAGTGTAGAACAAATCCTTTCGAAAGTAAAGATATAAATCATAGCCAGCATAGGTACCATTATATTATGCCTACTATAGCTACCTCCTGAGGAAGCAGGTTCTACAACTAAAACCGTACAAGTTTCGTATTGTTTCTTTGGATTTCCAACAATGGTCAGGCCAAGGAACTTCCTATTGCCACATGAGAATGCCTCTGGAAAGACATCCCCGAGAACCAAACCGGATCTCTGCCAACACAAGGCCGGGTTACCCCTAACTGGGTAACTACTGACACGAGCACGCCATTCCCCGGTCCTTTAGGACCTTTTCAACCGAGCGCTCGATATCCAACATCACACCATAATAAATAGAGTGTTTTCAACATGAGTAAGTATCTGGGCTCCATACCATGATACCACCCCTTTCCAGAAGGAAATGCACATACCCTAAGGGGAGCTACAGCAACCCCTAATAACCTTGCCGCATCTTTCCTGTTTTGACCATTTCCGGGATGTGAGGCTCGACGAAGTCACGTCCACAAAAACACACTTTGTACAAAAAGCCGTGCTTTGGGTCAACAAATGATCAACACAATGATCACTAAGATAGACGATCAAATAAATGATCCTATCACAATAATCAACACAATGATCATTTCAGCATCACTCAGCATGTCACATTACCAAAATGGGATATATCGCTGATAACTTCAACTATATAACCTTTGACCTCGTACGTCTCAAAGAAGGGTGTTAAGCAAAGAATAAATTCTTCGCCACCAACAGAAATATATTTGAAAGAAATCGGCTTTATATCTCAAATTGTAATGTCAGGCATACAATCCATACAAGTCTGTTCCGGGATCGAACAAAACCGAAGGCACTTACAAAGAAGTCCTTGCAATCCGGATATTCACAATCCTGATCGAATTTCCCATCACTTATGGAATCTCTATACCAGGTGCGACCCAGTGCAGAGACAATCGATAGGTCATCCTATCGCTCTCGCAAATACCGGTCTTCAACACCGATCTTCAAATGCAATTCACGACGTATCACATATTCGGAATGGGTTATACGACCCCATGGTCCTTTCCCGGTTAACCCGAATAGTGAGCGCTTATTCAAAAATAAGTGTGCATTCAAATTCAATCAATTCACATCAAATACCCATTCAAAGGGAAATATTGATAGTCGGCTATTGAACTATCAATGGATATGCATACATCACCAGATTCCAAATAATTTTCCAAATTATTTACTTTCCAAAATATCTTTACAAGATATATAATTTTCACACTTCAAAAATAAATCAATATTTATTTTTAACAAATTCCATTTTCATTTATAGATTGCATAATGAATTTATGTTCCAAAATATTCATGCATATATGATTTCAACTATCCATTTTCAATTTATCTTCAAAAAGATAAATTCAATATATTCACTTTATATTGGAAAACAATTCCATACTTATTAAAAATAAGTAATTCAAATCTTTCATTTTCAACCTTGGAAAATATTCAATATACTTAAATCTAATTAAGTATATATTTCATTCTTTAAGGAAATCATTCACTTAAACATATTTATTTGGGCCAAAACGAATGTTGCGTAAAACATCGTTACGACGTCCCAAAATCACTAGTATAGGGATTCGAAATTAAAATAGATATATAAATCCCAATATTATACAAAAAATTTCCTTTCGGAAATCATTTACTATAACAACAGTGTTATAGTCCACCATTTCCTTTTATTTCTCGAAAACGTCTATTTCAACAATCAATGTTGAAATCTATGGTTTCGAATCTCAACACCTTTAAAACATCGTTAGATCGTTTTAATTATGTTTAAAATATCACATTCTAAAACATTTTCTTTAACATGTTATTCACTATTCAAAAACGTGAATATACTATGTTCACAAATTCCATTATTTCTATTCACTTTAACTTAAAGGATTATTCACTGTCTAAAACGTGAATATAACTCCATTTATAAGTTATAACAATTAACTTATCAAAATAAGTCGTTTGCGGATTTATAAAACAACGTTTATAAATTCCATTTCTATTTATTTATAAAAACTTCTTTTTTTTTTATAAATTCCTTTATTAACCTATTCCCGTTTATAACTAAATTATAAACTAAACGTTCACATTATAAGTTAATTACTTATAAAACGATTATTTTACAAAATCGTTCTTTTTAAAGACTTTTCAATTTATAACCCTTATAACTTATAAGATTTATTTATTTAATAAATCTATTCTTCAAATAATTTCACCAAATTTATAAATCTTACTATTTATAAATTTCATTTATAA
Source organism: Allium cepa (assembly GCA_030765085.1). Lineage (NCBI taxonomy): Eukaryota > Viridiplantae > Streptophyta > Magnoliopsida > Asparagales > Amaryllidaceae > Allium > Allium cepa. The sequence continues at coordinate 842,086,342 of CM060932.1, forward strand.
CTTCATAGTTTATAATTCTATAAATTTCATTCATTTATGAAATTCATTTTCACTACATTCAAACACTTATAAAAACTCGTTTTATAATGTCTATATTTCAATTTATAAATATCCATTTATAAATCTCTTAATATAAATCAGTTTATATTATTATTCTAAAACGTCTTTAATTTCCTTTATAATTTCATCATTTCGATTTATAAAATAATCAAATTTTATAAATCCTATATTTAAACTTTTATCATATATTCAAAAATCCAATCTAAATTATTTTATAAAATCATTAGTTCATATTTCTCAAAAATCGACTTTTAATCGTATTTCTAAAAATCAGCTTTTTAACTATATTTCACAAAAACCATAATTTTTATAACTTTAAAAATTATAACGTTTATTTATTTATAATGGATCAATTCCAAAAATATAGCATATCTTCAAAAATCACTTTAAAACCATTTTAAAATCCCAAAATCTGGGTCCAATGATGCTACACACCAAATAGTCAATCACGACTAACAACGATATCATATATCGATATGATAATCATCAAATATCAAAATATCTGAAATTAAATAAATACTGTTGAGGAATCCAGTTGGATCCCTCCAACCTGTTTTCCTGCATCCAAAAACATTAGCACAATACCAATTTCGCTCCAGTACGAAATTATCGCGGTATATGTTTTTAATAAATATTATCCGCTTAATAACGGCGTAATAGGGTCTCATCCGCTAAACAAAAAATGCGGGAAATCAACACCTGCAATATATACATATGCCAATATATATATATTGATATTATATATAATACCAATTTCACTGTTTATGAAATATTCGCGGTATATGTTTATAATAAATAACATCCGCTTACTAACGGTGCATAATGTCTATTTTAACAATCAATAATTAACAGTCATCATTCAAACATGCATTCAAATATTTTAAATCTAACTATTTAAAATAAAATCGAAATCTATTCGATTGAGTGAGAAATTCTCACCTTGGTTTTAATTTCCGTTTTAGCCTTTATTTCGAATAAAATTAAACGCGCGTTTAATTTTACCCGAAATTCTCACTAACTCCAAACGACTCCAAACCAACTCCATCGCGTAGTGCTCGTCCATACGATTCCAACGCAACTGAGTTTGCATCTTTTCGACCTCGTATGAAAAAGTTATGAATTTATGAAGTTCGTACACGATTTATAACTATAATTACAACATAACTCTTATTATCAAACTCAACTTAATCAAGGCCATCCATCACAACCCCAACACATCTGGACCGTTCCCCCCTCTCTTCCTCATCACGTTGCAAGCTACAGGTTCTAGGATTTGAGGCCGAACCCACTTTCAAAACTAGGGTTGATTAATGCTCTCTCCACACTCGATGATATTCGATCACACAACCACCATGACGAAGCTCTCGTCGCAAGCTATCACCACCTACCACCATTGGAAGTTCGGCCCCCCCCCTAGCCTAGGGTTGCGTGCGCAGGTCCCCCCCTGTCGGCCCCCCTATCTCCTCCCCTGGTGCTCCATTTTACATCACAGTCGTTCACATCGAAGCTCTCATCTCCCTCTACGTCTTTCATGTTGAAACCTTAGCCTAATTGTCGACGGATTGGAAGAAATCGAGGAGGGAATGAGATTGAATTCTGGCCATCTATCTTGTTAGTGGCGGCTAGGTCAAAATTATTAGGGTTTTGTTATTTTTTTTTTTATTTGTGAATTCAACTTCTATTTATAGAGAAAGCTAGCGTAAACACTATTCATCCCGGGAATTCCGAACTCCGATTTAGACGCCGTAACCAACGTACCTAGGGTTTATCCCGCGTTCCGGACACAATGGAACAGGTTTCGGAAGCTAATTCGGAAGTATGTGCGAGTTATGGCTATAAACGCTCAATTTAAATTAAACCGATTTAAACCGATTTCTAGGCGTTTTAATTTGTACAGGACAAACGGTAAATCCAATCGACTTGAAATTTGAAACCTTACAATAATATCACATTACGGATCCGATGAAACTGGTTTCGTCGAAATCCGAGACTTTTTGAAAAATGGCTATTTTGACTCGCCAAATTTAAATTAAAAATAATTCGATGCGTTTCGAGCTGCCACGATCAAACGATAACTCCGATTGACACGAAAATTGAAATCCGGTAATAACTAACTATTACGGATCCAATGAAACTGGTTTCGTTCGATTCTGAGACTGTTCAAAAATTGGCTATTTTACAGTCGATTATTTTAATATTAAAATATTCGATTTTCACAAATTAACTTTTAATTCGATTTTAAAAGTTCTAAAATATTTCTATAACTCCAGTATGATTAAATAAAATTTTCCAAATTATTTACAATCATTTTTAACTCAATTTTCAATTATTTTCATAATTTAACGTATTAAATTATCGATTTAATTATCCAATTAAATCCAATAATTCAAATAAAAATTTATTTGACTTATAAATTTACTTTTTAATTTTTAAAATTAATTAAATATTCAAATTTTAATTTATAAAAATTCTGGGTCGTTACAGTCAACCTTTAGAAGAAATCAAAATAATGCAATGGAAATTTTAGAAATTAAAAGAGAAGGAGGGCAAGAATTCTCAACTTCTTCTTTATTTAATGGAAAATCGATTTTAGATTTTGAATGATTACATCCTTGAAATTACTAAATTAGGGGTTGTTTGTAGTTTTTGGAAGTTTTGGGTAATCAAAGTAAGGATTTGAAGCAAAAGAAGGAGTTTAACAGCTATTAATAACCAATTCCAGTCTTTCTTCCTTTTTAGATTCAAGATGAGAGTTTTCTCTCACGCAAATTATATTTAATGTGAATATTGAGATGATTGTTCGCTAGAATATTAAGTAATTAGGATATTATTAATAGCTGAATGTTGTTTGCTTAAAAACTAATCACTGTTAATGTTTGATTGATCAACAATTTGTGACGACCCGGGATTTTGGACATTTGAAATTGGAATATTTAATTGATTTTAAATACAGGTAAATAGACACAAAGAAAACGTTGCAAAAAAATTTAGTCTCAGTGAGAACAAGTTTTCTTTTTGGTCTAATTGACACTTTTTAGTGTAAACTGAAAATGATAGTTACAATTATCATTCTTGAATTACACTAAAAAGTGTTCTTCAGCCTTAAAAACAAACTTCTTGTCCCTGAAACTAAATTTTTCTCTAACTTTTTCCTTGAGCCTAAAAACCCCATTTAAATATTTAAAAGTTAGATTCCAACTTGAATTTCAAATGCCACTATTTATTGAGTGACTTAATAGTTTAATTAAATAATTGAAAATTGGACAAATGGTTGAATCTAAAATTTCAAGCTTGTTAAAAATAATTTAAAGGCTTGTAAAATTTCTGTTGATAGTATTGAAGATAGTAAAAGTGTTAAGCTTGAATTTGGAGATGTTTTGTTAAGTTTTGAAATTATATCGTTTAAATCGATATTTAAAAATAGCCTGCCGAGGCATAATCTCGGATTTCAATGAAATCAGTTCCGTTTGATCTGTAATAGTCTATTATTATTGGATTTCAATTTTCATAGTGTTTGGAGTGATCATTTGACCGTATGGTAGATAAATGCGCTAAAATCTATATCGAAAATTTAATAAAATAAATGGTCCAAAAAGCTATCTTCTCCATACGACCGAATTACGACTCGAAACCCTTTCCATTGCATTCAAAATAGGGATATAACATTACAAACGCCTGGTGGCACGCCTCGATAGGAGGTCGAGATTGTGAGCTGCGTAGTTGTGACGATTTAAATTTAAATATAAATATAATATAATTGCTTTTAAACCACTGTAGCAAGTTCATACGCGTAAAGAAAATTCTAAGGCACGTGTTCATCTGGTTAACACGTGTTTTTTTTTAAAATATATATAATATAACGCAACAGTAAATAAAAAAAACAAAACCAAGACTTCCATTATCTTCAAAACTTAAATCGAAATCGAAATCTCAAAAAAAATGGCCGCGAATTTATTTCGCCTTTCCCTTCTTCATTTTGCCGATCGAAATTCCAAATCATTCGACATTGTTACAAAATCAAAATCAAAGAAAAGGGGATTCGTCCAATCGCGAGCGATGTTATCGCGAGCTTGTAGTTGTGGGCGGCGGAGCCCAAGAGGTGCGAAGGGGAATCAGTGAGGGCGGTTCGAATCTACGGCGGCGATGGTCGAGATTTGAGGCCAGTGTTAGAATGGTGGGGCGACGAGTTGGGGATGGCGAGCGCTTGGAGGAGTGTGACAGAGAGCAAAGGCTTCGTTTTTGGGTTTGTCTGGTGGCACACGTGAGGAGGGGCCGATCGTGGTGGTGGTGATGGCAGTCTAGTCGAGGTCGGGTTCGCGTTCGATCGAGTGAGGTGAGGTGAGGTATTTTCGAATTCTTTTCTGACTATATGTTTATGCAGATTTATATATATATATATATATACACACACACACACACACACACACACACACACACACACTATTGTGTAATATAAAGACCATTTCTGTTTAATATATATATGCTAAAAAGGGATTTTTATTTCCATTTGGATTTATTAAATAATCATATTTACAGAAGATATACATATACACATTTTTTATTTTAACTTACTACTTAGTTTTTAAAATAATGAATTATGATGATTAATTTGTTTAGTTAACCTACTTAATTATTTTAGTACTAAAGGATATTTTATTAAAATAAAATTAGTTTAAAATTAAATTTATTTGATAAATCAAATTTTTAGTTTAAATTAGACAAATAAATGGTAATTTATTGTCTGATTTATTTAGAACATTAATAAACTGTAAAATGGTTGTACAAGGTCGAGAAAATCATGGAATCAAATTGAGATTGAAGTGGATTGCAAATTTAAGGGACAAAGGTGAGTTAATATCACTCATTTGGAATGCCTTTTAAATTTAAATAGTTAAATTTAAATTATTGGTTATTGCTTGAATTGATAATTTATTATCAGCATTGGATGTGATATGTTATATATAGTGTGTGTATATATATATATTGGAGTGATTGATTCCCGCATTATATAGCAGATGAGACCCAATGCGCCCCACACAATAGCAGATGACCCCATATACCGCGATATTCCACCTCGAGGTGGAATTGGTATTTTATATTGTGCTAACATCTGTGGATGCAAGGAAACAGGTTGGAGGGATCCAACTGGATTCCTCAAAACGTTGAATTTATTTTATATTCAGCGATATGAATTATGTGATAATCTATGATGATTATATTGATTATATTTGGAATTGAATTATTGAATGCTATGGCTTAGTTGAATATGTATATTGGTATTTGAGAGAATGAAAATAATAAGTTTGGATTTTTAAGGGGAATAAAAAGGGAAATCTTTAATATAGTGAATTTGGGTAAATTAAAGATTTAACTTGGAAAAGTATAAAAGTTTGTTTTTTTAATTTCTATTAAATAAAATTCTAAGTATGGGAATAAAGATAGAGAGTCTAAATAAACGAAAATAAAAGAATTTTGGAGTCTTAAGTGATATTATCTAAAAAATTAAAAGATTTGATTTTCAAATTTTAAGATTTAAAATGTTTGGGAAGAAGTAAAAAGGTAGGATTTTGAATGAGGTATGAAGTGGATATTTTAGATTAAAATAAGATTTTAAATCATAGCAATAGAAGTAAATATGGAATTAATGAGTTTTGAACAAATTTGGATGAGTAAAGGAATTTATTTTAAAACGGAATTGGTTTTGGAAATTGGTTTGAAAACCGACTAAGTGTTGAAAACTGTGAATAAGGAGAATGAGATTGTGAAATTTATAAACAGGGTTTACAAATAAAGTAAAATATTTATCTGAAGATAATTTGGAAGTATAAATTCGAATTTATAAGGATGGGTAATTTGTTTAAAAATAAATAGTGATTTATTTTTAAAGTTGTGGAAAGGAAAGTGTATTTCCTTGAAAAGCCGAGTATATTTTCAAAGAAAGATTTCCAGGTATAAGTTAGAGGTTTTAAAGTGGGTTTAAAAGATTGTTTTAGAAAGAAATTATTATTTAGTGGTTTTAAAATTTTTAAAAGTAAATATTTATTAAGATTATTTATATAAGTAAAATATTTTAAATATTTATCTAGTATTATGAATTGAAGATAATTATTTAATATTTTTACATTACAGAATAACTTTTATTTTAAATTTAGTTTTGGCATAAGTTTTACATGAAAAATTATTATAATATTTCGTAACTAGTATTCTAAATAAAGTGTTCTAAGTAGTTTTATTTTATGTGTTTTAAAGTAAATATATCTTTAGATAAAGAGATTGAAATTATTTAAAAATCCAAGTTATTTAGACTTGGTGCTTTTCAGAGGAAATTAAAAAATTGGTTGGGGTGAGAGAAAAGTGATTTGAAACTATTTTCAAGGTGTTGAAAATATGGTAATAATATCTGGGGGAGATGTTTTTGAAATAAATAAATAATTTGGAAAATTATTAAGGCCTGTTGATTGTTTGTGGATGTTGTTTGAAAGTTAAATAACCGACTATTAATATTTTCCAATACGCTGATCGTTTCAAAGAGACCGGGATCGGGATTAATTTTTCGAAAACCACTTCGATCCGGTTTGAACGTTTTCGTGAGGAAGGCAAGAACTTGGAGTCGAAGATGGAGTAGCGAAGTGCAAGGGCTAATCGCTACTAATCCTGAGGGTGATTCCAAAATGGATGTAGTAGGAGTAGTGCCTTCGGTTCTGTTCAAACCCGGGACGGATTTGTATGAATGAATGCTTTAAGAACATCGTTAGGAGGACAGTGAGCATTCTAAGTGAATGTGTGCTAAAAAGATAATAGATAGCCTCGAGCCTCATCAACGGGGAATGGCTAAAACAGGGGCGGTGCACACAAGGCTAAGTGGCTAGCAACCAATTAGGGTAAGGTCATCCCTGTCTAGATGTCCCTTTATTTCGGTTGTGTGGGCAGTTGCTGATCTCACCGCGGGGTGATCTTATTCGGACTATCTAATAAGAGCTAGCTCCGGTCTTGTGTAGCAGGGGATCAGGGTGGATCCTCGGTACGGTGATCTAGACCACGTACTGTGACGGCGGCACCCCAGTAGCCCTGCCATTGATGGAAATCCATGCTCCCTACGTGCCTTTACGGTTTTGTTTGTAGAACCCACTTTATGGGTAATATTGCTGGAATTTGATAATGTTACAATTTTGGCTATTTGAATAAGTATTTGTGTATAGACACTACTATAATATTGGAGGATTTGATAAGAAAATGTTTTGGTTATCGTAAGGTAAAAACCCGGCTTGTTTATTTGTGACATGGTCTTACGAGATACCTTTGATTTTAAAGGATTTTGAGAACTTTAATAATCCAGTCGAGCGTGTTTTCTCACGCTAGTTTTCCAAACTGACTCGGGTGTTATTTAACTATAATGCTCGGGTCAGACCGAGTATTATAGAATAAGGAAAGGATGCTAGGTAGTTTAGGAGACGAGCTAGATGGCAAGACGTATCACACGTATTTGATGAATATTCCGCTGTGTTTGATTAACTGCATAGTCAGTTTTGTGAGGACAGGTTGTGATAACTGTCCAGTTGTGTGTTACGAATTTCGTTGTACTTTGATGATGTAATGTATAAACAGATATAATTCCTTTTTTTTTTAAAGATTAGTTACTATCTATTATATTTTATTCCGCTGCGATTGTAAGATTCTGTTGTTGTTTTGTTTTCTCTTCTTCTATCTCCATCTTCTTTAACATTAATGGTCCGGTTTTCCAGCATTCAATTGTTCGGCATTTGATACAGTGGACGTATCGATGTCGATTTTCGGGCGTCGAAAAATCGGATCGTTACAGTTGGTATCAGAGCTGAAGGTTAAGCGAGAACCTTGGCTCTGGTGGGGATTACTCATTATAAATAGTGTCTGTAGTACTCTAGAATGAGTTTGAGTGTATTAATAGATATGAGCACGTATTTGTTAGTTAATATAATTTTTTTTATATTGTGTTGACTTATCGGTTGAGTGTATATGGATTCTGGTTGATATGTGGGACTCCATGTCATCGATAGGGATTTCTAAACTTTTAAACAAGATAAACCGACACGGTATTGTTTTAAAATAGGGTAATGAAATAATTCTACCCAAATTATTTTTATATATAAAAGGAGTAATTTTTGTAAATTATTAAAGCTATATATGGTTGCTTGGTTGTTAGGAAATGAAAATATTAAATTATTATCATGGTTAAGTACAAATTTAACAAGAACTGGAATTATCGTAAAAGTTAAGAAATTAACTTATATAACAAAATGAGAATTACAAATATGATTTATAATTGAAATGGGATAAAATTCCAAAGTAATATTTGCATATAATTTGAAAGGATTTAAAATTCAGAATTTGGGAAAAATTAATTTCCTTTGGGTTTGAAAATGGTTTTCAAAAGGTTTTGGAGGAATAATGGTGATATTATTCGAACATATTTTTGAATTGGATTTGAAATCTGGTGAGATTTGGAATTTAAAAATATTTATGAAGGATTTTTGAAAGGAATAAAAGCACTGAACTCACTTCAGCCGCTGGAAAATAACTTCGGTGATGACTGCAACATCATTGATGTTCGTTTTCGAGTTTCCAAGGAAGGAATTACTGCTTGGAGATTTTAAATTGGAGTTGTTTGCAAAATTAGGTTTGGTTTTGAGATTCAAAGAAATAATTGATTTCAAGGGTGATTTTGAAATGTTGTGAAATTGTTTAAAACTCTGGAAGCTTATTTAAAAATTTAAGGAAATATAAATGGGTTTGATAACTAGTAAAATTTGAGATTTTCTAGAATAGAAAATTAAACTTGAAGAAGAGTTAAATTAAAATAAGTATGAAAACAAAATAAGCTAGTGAAGTAAACTAGATAAATAAAGTAAAAAGATTAGTAAATAAGATGTAATTAAATTTGGAAAACCTATAGAAGTTTAAAATTTTGAATTAAACCAGAGTGCAATTAAATCTAGATAAGTAAAGATGAATGTAATGAAAAAGTCTAGGTGGACTAAGTGAAATGGTTGCTTAAATAAAATTTATTAAGGTGGAAATAAATTTATGAATGAATAAATGAATTTACAATTTCAAGTAATTGTGGCAATAAAATAAGTTAGTAAAGCAAGTCAATTAAATGAAGTAAATTCAAGAGATTGTGAATGGAATGTAAATAAGTTGAAAAGCTTATCGAAACTTAAAATTTGGATTGAAACTGAATATTTGAATTGTGTTAATAAAGTGAAATGGAAAATTTGTCAAGTTGGACTAAATAAAGCAAAGTATTGTAATAAAATTAGTAAGTAAACAAACTTATTAAACTTGTAAATGGAATTTAAATTGAATATTGGGATTGTGTAAAGTAAAGTGAAGTTGTAGAACTAGTTCTAAGTGAACTAAAATAATAAAAGTTTGGAAGTAAAAATGGTATGAGATAGGAATAAATTAGTAAGTGGAACTAATTAAAGAAAATTAAATATGGTTTGAGATGAATAGAATTCAATATTTAAATTTGAAGTAAATTGAATTCAAATGGAATTTGTAAGGGCAAAGTGAATAGAAATGGATATAAACTTCGGTGGTGAAGTAAAAAAAAAGGAGTGAATAAAATACTTAAATTGAACTTAGAAGAAAGATAGTGAAATTCTTAAGTAAAATTGGTATTGGAAATACTAAGTTAGAAATGGATGAAGGTTTAATAAGGTGTGTGAGATGATAAATGGATAGAAATCAAAATGAATGTGAAAAAAAGAGAATTGATATAGCTACTATTGGGGCAAAATACGTAGGATATACGCATATTATTTTATTCGCATAGCGATTTGATCCATATTCGAGCACAGAATTTCGAGATAGTTATATCAATCCGAGTTAGGATTTTTCACTCGATTTTCGACGGCGAACCCTGGATATGGATTTTGATTGATTTTGAAAATTCTCTATCATAGTTGTGGCTATGCAAGGAGAATGACGGTTTCTGATCAAGAAACCAGATCTGAGTCCTAACTAGGAAGTCGGGTGGACGATACTAGTTCGGAAGTGAAATTATGTGATCGAGTGAGCGATTGAATTTGGTATTGCGTACGGATGATATATGTGCATCATACGGACTTGAATAAAATAGATATTGAAACTTTTGTAAAGAAATGATAAAATGATTTTGAATATTGAAATTGGACATTGTTTCTAAATAGGATACAGGTGTTTTTAAAAGCAAAAGGATAAATTGGGATTTTTGATTTCAGAAGATAAAATTGAATTTCTCAACAAAAGGTATGTATTTAAATTTCTGTGTGAAATTTGATGATTTTCTGGTCTAGCCACTTGGCTTTTTTTTTCTTTTTGAATTTGGGGGCCCGTAGAGACATTTTGTAGTTGTACCGAGCTAGCCATGCAAAGGAGACGCTGGCCAAATTTTTTCAGAAATTTAGGGAGTTAGAAAAATTTTGAAGAAATTTTGATAATTTAAAATTTAGTTTTAAATTTGAATGGTTGGGTAAGTGATATTGGTGGGAACCTATAGAAGGATTTTGGAAAGTTGGTAAGGATGATAATGTCTTTATTAAAAAAATGGATTTTGATATTGTTAAAAATCGTTTGGTTTTGAGTAGTTGATAAAAACTATTTGGATTGGGAAAATAGTTAACGGGTTAAGGATCATTCCTCTTAACTAGTAATTTCGGGGACGAAATTCTTTTAAGGGGGGAGGAATGTGATGACCCGGGATTTTGGACATATGAAATTGGAATATTTCAATGACTTTAACTATTTAAAAGTTAAATACTAACTTGAATTTCAAATGTCACTATTTATTGAGTGATTTAATTGTTTAATTAAATAATTGGAAATTGGGTAAATGGTTGAATCTGAAATTTTAAGCTTGTTAAAAATAATTTAAAAGCTTGTAAAATTTATATTGATAGTACTGAAGATAGTAAAAGTGTTAAGCTTGAATTTGGAGGTGTTTTGTTAAGTTTTGAAATTATATCGTTTAAATCGATATATAAAAATAGCCTTCCGAGGCACAGTCTCGGATTTCGACGAAACCAATTCCATTTGATCCGTAATAGTATATTATTAGGATTTCAATTTTCGTAGTGTTTGGAGTGATCGTTTGGTCGTACGGTAGATAAACGCGCTAAAATCTATATTGAAAATTTAATACAATAACTGGTCCAAAAAGCTATCTTCTCCATACGATCAAATTAGGACTCGAAACCCTTTCCATTGTGTTCGAAATAGGGATATTATATTATAAACGTCTGGCGGCACTCCTCGATAGGAGGTCGAGATTGTGAGCTGCGTAATTGTGACGATTTAAATTCAAATTTAAATATAATATAATTGCATTTAAACCACTGTAGCAAGTGCATACATGTAAAGAAAATTCTAAGGCACGTGTTCATCTGATTAACATGCGTCTTTTTAAAAAAATAAAAATATAATGCAACAGTAAATAGAAAAAAAACAAAGTTGAGACTTCATTTATCTTCAAAACTTGAATCGAAATCGAAATCGCAAAAAAATGGTCGCAAATTTATTTCGTCTTTCCCTTATTCATTTTGCCAGTCGAAATTCCAAATCATTCGACTTCGTTTCAAAATCAAAATCGAAGAAAAGGGGATTCGCCCAATCGCGAGCGACCTTATCGCGAGCTTGTGGTTGTAGGCGGTGGAGCCCAAGAGGTGCGATGGGGAATCAGTGAGGGCGGTTCGAATCAATGGCGGCTATGGTCGCGATTTGAGGCCGGTGTTCGAATGGTGGGGCGATGAGTTGGGAATGGCGAGCGCTTGGAGGAGTGCGGCAGGGAGCAAGGGCTTCGTTCTTGGGTTTCTCTGGTGGCAAACGCGAGGAGAGGCCAATCGCGGTGGCAATGATGGCAGTCTGGTCGAGGCCGGGTTCGCGTTCGATCGAGTGAGGTGAGGTGTGGTATTTTTGAATTCTTTTCTAACTATATGTTTGCGTAGATTTATATATATATATATATATTGCTGTGTAATATAAAGACCATTTCTGTTTAATATATATATATATATATATATATATATATATATATATATGCTAAAAAGGGATTTTATTTCCATTAGGATTTATTGAATAATCGTATTTACAGAAGTTATACATGTACACATTTTTTATTTTAACTTACTAGTTAGTTTTTAAAATAATGAATTATGATGATTAATTTGTTTAGTTAACCTACTTAATTATTTTAGTACTAAAGGATATTTTATTAAAAGAAAGTTACTTTAAAATTAAATTTATTAGATAAATCAAATTTTTAGTATAAATTAGATAAATAAATGGTAATTTATTGTCTGGTTTATTTAGAATATTAATAAACTGCAAAATGGTTATACAAGGTCGAGAAAATCGTGGAATCAAATTGAGATTGAAGTGGATTGCAAATTTAAGCGGAAAAGGTGAGTTAATCTCACTCACTTGGAATGCCTTTTAAATTTAAATAATTAAATTTAAATCATTGGTTGTTGCTTGAATTGATAATTTATTATCAACATTGGATGTGATACGTTATATATATATATATATATTAGAGTGATTGATTCCCGCATTATATAGCGGATGACCCCATATACCGCGATATTCCACCTCGAAGTGGAATTGGTATTTTATATTGTGCTAACATCTGTGGATGCATAGAAACCGGTTGGAGGGATCTACTGGATTCCTCAAAACGTTGAATTTATTTTATATTCAACGGTATGAATTATGTGATAATCTATGATGATTATATTGATTATATTTGGAATTGAATTATTGAATGCTATGGCTTAGTTGAATATATATATTGGTATTTGAGAGAACGAAAAATATAAGTTTGGATTTTTAAAGGGAATAAAAGGGGAAATTTTTAATATAGTGAATTTGGGTAAATTAAAGATTTAATTTGGAAAAGTATAAAAGTTTGTTTTTTAATTTCTATTAAATAAAATTCTGAGTATGGAATAAAGATAGAGAGTTTAAATAAATGAAAATAAAAGCATTTTTGGAGTCTTAAGTGATATTGTCTAAAAATTTAAAGGATTTTATTTTCAAATTTTAAGATTTAAAATCTTTGGGAAGAAATAAAAAGGTAGGATTTTGAATGAGGTATGAAATGGATATTTCAGTTTAAGATAAGATTTTAAATCATAACTATAGAAGTAAATATGAAGTAATGAGTTTTGAATAAATTTGGATGAGTAAAGGAATTAATTTGAAAACGGAGTTGGTTTCGGAAATTGATTTAAAAACCGACTAAGTGTTGAAAACTGTGAATAAAGGAGAATGAGATTGTGAAATTTATAAACATGGTTTATAAATAAAGTGAAATATTAATCAGAGGATAATTTGGATGTATAAATTCCGGATAGGAATTTACAAGGATGGGTAATTTGTTTAAAAATAAATAGTGATTTATTTTTAAATTTATGGAAAGGAAAGTGTTTTTTCCTAAAAAGCCGATTATATTTTCGAAGAAAGATTTACAGGTATAAGTTAGAGGTTTTAAAGTGGGTTTAAAAGAATTTTTTTAGAAAGAAATTATTATTTAGTGGTTTCAAAATTTTTAAAAGTAAATATTTATTAAGATTATTTATACAAGTAAAATATTTTAAAGATTTATCTAGTATTATGATTTAAAGATAATTATTTAATATTTTTACATTATAGAATAACTTTTATTTTAAAATTAGTTTTGGCATAAGTTTTACATGAAAAATTATTATAAAATTTCATAACTAGTATTTTAAATAAAGCATTCTAAGTATTTTTATTTTAAGTGTTTTAAAGTATATATATCTTTAGATAAAGTGATTTAAATTATTTAAAAATTTAAGTTATTTAGACTTGATGCTTTTCAGAGGAATTTAAACAATTGGTTGGGGCAAGAGAAAAGTGATTTGAAACTATTTTCAAGGTCTTGAAAATATGGGAATAATATCTGGGGTAGATATTTTTGAAATAAATAAATAATTTAGAAAATTATTAAGGCCTGATCATTGTTTGTAGATGTTGTTTGATAGTTAAATAACCGACTATCAATATTTGCCAATATGCTGATCGTTTCGAAGAGACTGGGATCGGGATTAATTTTCCGAAAACCACTTCGATCCGGTTTGAACGTTTTCGTGAGGAAGACAAGTGGTTGGAGTCGAAGATGGAGCAGTGAAGTGTAAGGGCTAATCGCTACTAATCCTAAGGGCGATTCCAAAATGGATGTAATAGGAGTAGTGCCTTCGGTTCCGTTCGAACCCGGAACGGACTTGTATGGATGAATGCTTTAAGAACATTGTCAGGAGGACGGTGAGCATTCTAAATGAATCTATGCTAAAAAGGTAACGCATAACCTCGAGCCTCATCAATCGGGAATGGGTTAAATATGGGAGGTGCACGCAAGGCTAAGTGGCTAGCAACCAATTAGGGCAAGGTCATCCCTGTCTAGATGTCCCTTTATTTCGGCTGTGTGGGCGGTTGCTGATCCCAACCGCAGGGTGATCTTATTCGGACCATTCAGTAAGGGGCAGCTCCGGTCTTGTGTAGCAGGGGATTAGGGTGGATCTTCGGTACAGTGATCTAGACCATGTACTGTGACGGGCGGTACCCCAGTAGCCCTGCCATTGATGGAAATCCATTCTCCCTACGCGCCTTTACTGTTTTGTTTGTAGAACCCACTTTATGGCTAATATTGCTGGAATTTAATAATGTAACAATTTCGGCTATTTGAATAAGTATTTGTATATAGACGCTACTATAACATCAGAGGATTTGATAAGAAAATGTTTTGGTTATCGTAAGGTAAAAACCCGACATGTTTATTTGTGGCGTGGTCTTACGAGATACCTTTGATTTTAAAGGATTTTGAAAACTTTATTAATCCATTTGAGCATGTTTTCTCACGCTAGTTTTCCAGACTGACTCGGGTGTTATTTAACTATAATGTTCGGGTCAAACCAAGTACAATAGAATACAGGAAAGGATGCTGTGGAGCTCAGGAGATGAGCTGGATGGCGAGACGTATCATACGTATTTGATTAATATTCCACTGTATTTGATTAACTGCATAGTCAGTTTTGTGAGGACAGGTTATGATAACTGTCCAATTATGTGTTATGAATTTTGTTGCACTCTAATGATGTAATGTATAAACAGATATAATTCTTTTTGTTTTTAAAGATTAGTTATTATCTATTATATTTTATTCTGCCGCGATTGTAAGATTCTGTTATTGTTTTGTTTTCTCTTCTTCTATCTCATTCTTATTTAACCCTAATGTTTTGGTTTTTCGACGTTCGATTGTTCGGCATTTGATACAGCGGACGTATTGATGTTGATTTTCGGGCTTTGAAAAATCATGTCGTTAAACAATTCCTCTTTGAATGCTTATGTTATGGCATGGATTGTGTTTGAATATTTAGATAGACTTGAGATTGTTATACTATTTTCTTTAATTCACCAGCACCAACAAAGTCCGTTATTAAAGCTCGGACAATGATTAACTGGGCAATCACTGCCTAGAAAAACGCGACAAGCGGTTCACCGATTCCTTGTACCGGTCAACCGATGAGACGTAAAACTAGGCAGTTTTGCCCAGTTCTTACTTGCACTTGTTTTGTAGTTCAAGTGTTGTTTTGTTAAGTTCTTATGCTTGTTTTGAACTCTGTTACCTCTTGAATTTCATTGGTAATTTATTTATAGAAATTTAACCCCTTTTTATGAATAATTTGAAGAAAATATTTGTTTGGAAATAGATTAATATATAAGGTATTTTAAAAATCAATTTTTATAGAATAAATTAATGTTATCAATTTTAACATTGCAAATTCTTATCGGATTTCTATGTGGCTTTAACGCTTGCTTTTTAAATACTGATTTGTTAATTTTGAATGATTTTTGGATTTGAAGAAGATTGAAAAATAAAATGTTTTGAGAACCTTAATTCTATAATTTGAGAAATATTAATAATCGACATAGTTTTATCAACTGGTTTAAATGCTCTCGAATAACACTTCGTCGAATCTAGTATGGCTCATTAAATAAAATGTTTGAGTGGAAATTACTAACGCATTTGCGAACACTTGAATTTCTGGGGTAGTATGGGATACTTGGGTTAAATTATTGTGATTTCTTTTAGAAAAGCATTTAAAACTTTAGAGTTGTATTCCGTTTTGGTGTGCGGTGGGACCGTTAGATCCTTAAGAGAATATAGTTCGGGTCTTCCAATGGTATCCGTAACGATGAGATTTACTAGCTTTTAGTAAATACTTGAATTTCAGCATGCAGTATAGGACGTTTTGGTTAAGTTCTAGTGATTACTGAAAGTGATAGTATTTGGTACTTTAGAGTATTTCCTTTTAGAGTTCGACCGAGGGCCAATAAATCCTTAAAAGGTATACTCCTAGATTTTTTCCCAATCCTTGTGATGGGTCAAGACTTAATTTTCACGATCCTTTTGGCCAGTCGAGATATAGTATAATAATGCATATTATGGATTTTTTGAGTCATATTTTCTAGGTAGGAAAATCTATATTGTTATAGATAGATTTGCAATGATGTATTATCCGTATAGTTCTAGATAGATACTTACATGCGTCGAGGTCTATATTATTCTAGATAGACTATAACTCTTTAGTTATTAGGCAGTCTCAACATTATCTATATGTTCTGGATAGAGTTTATATAGGAGATATTATCTATATTGTTCTGGATAGATATTTCTACATTATTTTAGGCAGCTCTTATATAAATATGTAAGTCTATATTATTCTATGTAGGCTTTTATGTCATATTATGTCGAACTAAAGAGGACTACCATATTAAATTTTATTATTTAAAATGTTTCTTCAGAGATTTTAAAGTTAGATAATTTATTATCGTTTGAGCTCTGAAGAACTTTGATTGTTGTCACCATATTTTAGATGGTAGTCAATTATGACTTGAGGTGAATTTATGAAATGGTGATTTGTTTAATATGCCTTATTTTAACTAATATTATTGGGCTTATTTGTACCATGATTTATTTTGTTATTATTAAGTCATATATTCGTGCTATTAGTATCTAACCCTTTGATTTAGATATAGTCCAACCCGTTTATTGTATTATAATATTTGGTTCAAGCCGATACATTACATGTACAGGGACTCACAGACTGTTAGATATTTTGCACTAGCACTGGAGTAGAAATTTTGACTTTAGAGTTTACACATTTGTATATATTGGGATGTCTAGTCAAATGTATTATTTTAGATAGTCAGTTGTATCTGATACTATATTTTGATGTAATGTATATATTGTGGATCTAGTACAGATATATATTGTAGATTCACACTTTATGATTTATATGATGTATATTATTCCGATGTGACCTATATAACTCTGATATTTGTTTGTGTATCATATATTGTTCTGCATATTTTAAATCGGTGCATTTACTACTTATATTAACACTGTACACGTCAAATTTCAGTTCATATTTTAAGAAAAGAATATAAAGGACGTATCAGTATTAGTATAAAGCTATATTCGCATTCGATCACCCTTAACCAGCTGTATTCTCTGGATTAGCTGACAACATTACTTGTAATGTTCTTTGCGAAACTGGGTATAGTGATGGGATCGTTACAACTTGGTATCAGAGCCGTGTTCAGAACATATAGAATATAAATTGATTCAGAGTTCGAATTTTGACCTAGATGACCTAGAAGTCCTGTCCCGTGGGTGTGTTGTGGTTAGTAACTTTTATTATCTATTAGGAATAGGAATATAAATTGATTACTAGGGTAATCAATTGGGTTGTGTTTTAAGATTTTCTTTAAGTGTAGAAATATTATTAGATAATATTGGAATTTGTTTCCCATCTAGAATTTGGATGTGTAGTTTTGAGTTATGACCGGAGGTCGAATAACCACTGGAGCTACTGTAGGATCGACCGACGGTCCTGATATTGGAGGGATCTCTTTACTTTGGATCGGATAACAGAGATAGTAAGGACTGCACAGATTTAGGATCTTGGTGCCTAGCTAGCTCGTTTCAACTTCGCTCAACTCTATAGTGATTTCAAATGTCTTGGAAGCAAACCTTTCAAGGTTACTGAAACGATCAGTGAGGTTCAGGCATGGTTGAGACTTATGAGAGGATATTCACGAGCATGGAGCTTACTGATGCATAGAGAGTTAGGGTCATTGCTAGTCATTTACAAGAAAGGGCATTAGACTAGTAGGCGAAGATTATGGAGGGACCACTTACATGGGCTCAATTCAGACAGAGATTCCAGCTGAAGTTTCTTACAGAAGCCGGGATAGAAGCCATGGGTAGGAGGTTCATAGATCTAAGTCAGGGTCAGATGTCTGTAGCGGAGTATGTGACTACGATCGAGCGATTATCCAAGTATGGTCTCGAATTTATCAGCACTATGAGAAAGAAGAACCGAAACTTTATTTATGGATTATGAAATCCACTAAGCAAGGCTTTGTTGCTCTGACTAAATGTATCTTTTGAGCCATTTGTTGATTCAACACTTCTTTTCGAGGAAGAGGAGAGGGATGGTAAAGTTGGTGGGACTCCTCAGGCTCATCAGATTCTTCTCTAAAGAGGAAGTAACTTTGGGATGAGGACAAAAAGGAACATCGAGACAAGAAGATAAAGAATAGCGATTCAGATTCTAAGGCAGAAAAAGGTGCAGGTATGATTGTGGAGAGCACATTCGTCTGATTAAGGATTGTATTAAGTGTAACATCCCTAATTTATAATAACATTATTCAGAAAATTAATTACATAAATTAAATAGAATAATGATGATAAGGGGATTGAGATTTGAATAAATTATATAATGAGCCGTGCTTAACAATAGAAATTAAATGGGCTTAAATTGGTTTATAGGTTAATTGAATTACACATAGGCAAATTAGTAAATTAGCCAATCTATTATACATGGCTATACATTCTCATTTCTATTCATTCACGTTCATTTTCCTAATTCAAAAATAAAATGAAAATAACCCTAAGATAGTCGGCCATTGACAAGAAGGAAAAGAGGAATTTTAATCTAAAAGCCAAGGATCAAAACTAAGGAGGATTAATCAACAACAAATCTCAAATTTCTTATCAAGTTTAAGATGAATAATAATTTTATACCATCTATATTTTTTTTATGATTATGTTTTTTCGGACTTATGTTTAAATTCATTTTTAATTATAATATTGATGGTGATATGCTTGAATCATGTTATGATTGAATTATTTTGATTCATACACATATGATTTTGCTCAACTTTTAGGGAAAAACATAGGATTTTTATTTTGGAATGCCATGGAAAAAATTGATTTTGAAGAATACATGATTTTGGAGATGGGTTTTGATTTTTTGAATTTTCCAAGCTATGGAAATTTTATTATGAATTTTTGATGATAAATAGGATGCAATTGGGTTTAAAATTTATTTTGAATTTTTCAGGAAGAAATTAGGTCTAAATTTTTAATATGTTTGATTACATTATGAAATCGAATTTCTGTGATTTTTGGGGATATTTTTCAATTTATTTACCGAGGAAAATAAATTATTGTTAAAGAAGAACTTTTCGACAAATATTGGTTTTGTCATATGTAAGGGTTTAACTTTATAAAACTATGATTTAGATCTAATTAACGTGACAGTTTTTACATGTAAAGTACTTGAAAAGTTTTAAAGTAGCCAATCAATAGCAGGTTAGTTAAAAAATAATTGCCATGTTTAACTATAAATCAGCACTTCAGAAAAAAGGTGGTTCCGCCTATTTCGGAGGCACCTTTTGACTCCTTTACCTACGCACCATCTCAGTCGAAACTATCCCTATCGAAACCCACATAGTTGGAACCAAGGCACATGGTATCAATGGAATTGGTACGAAGCGTATTTGTAATTAGTGGAAGGTAGGGTGTCGAAAGCTATGCTTTCGTCTAACCAAGGTTCTATTTTAAAGAGATAAACGCCTGCCTAGTTTTTGAGGGGGATTTCGACTGAGTGGATAACCTGTAAAGTTGAAACCTTTGTTTGTTTTCTAAAGTTAAATTCCTGCCTTGTTTTACTTAAAGTTTTCAACATAGTCGAAAGCTATGCTTTTGAAAGGGACTCTATAAATAGCTTTTGAAGGGGAACTTTTTCTTTAAATAAGAAGCTTTCGAAAGGGTAGGTTCCAATCTAGTTGAAACCTTACCGCTGCTTTCCTTTCGAAGTATTGTAGTCATCAATACCATCGAAAGGTTATCCTTATTTTACCTAAGTTAAGTCGCTTCCTAATTTCTTTCGAAAGGGGTGAGGGTTCCGAAGGTGATGGAGCCGAAAGGGGGTTTCGACTTCGACCTTCGAGATTTTAAATTTTCAAAAGTCTTTGCTTTCGACTAAGATGTTCCGACACCATCAGCATTTCCCCAAATTAATTTTTTTTGGTTTCGATAGAGATACTTTCGATATAACCATTTTGACCCAAATGATTTTTTTAAGAGTAAGAGTATTTTATTTGTTTCGAGCTATGTTTTGAAGAATGCTTTCTTGATACCATCAAAAGGTATCATTGGTTACAGAAGGTACATATTTAGAGTTTTGAAAAGAGGTTTTCTATGCTTTCGTAGGAGGCCATCCTGTGGTTTCGAATGCGATGTTTTAAAGTTTCAAAACAAATAACTCATTCTCATTTTTAAAGGAAAACCTATGGCATAAATAAAAAATTTAGAAATATTATTCACATTGTTATTAATTCATAACTGTATTTTGGGAAAAGGACAGAATAACCGGCTAGCTTAACCCGGTAGTGAATATAACTTAACATATGTTAAAATCTTAATTAAAGATACCAGCATAGGCCAATAAGTTTACAGTAAGCCCATGAAAATATATGATATTGGCAGGGGCCAATAGGTTCATAGTCAGCCTAGGAAAACTATGATTTGGTACTGGCAGGGGCCATCAGGTTTGTAGTTAGCCCATGAAAACTATATCTGGATCAAGATATTGACAGTCAGTCAATAGGTTCATAGTTAGCCCATGAAAACTAGGATAAGAAATAAGATATTGGAGTTACTAATAGGTTCTTAGTGATCCCATGTAAACAAGTAATTGGACAGATAGTGCATAAATATTTAACAAGTTAATAATGACCCTAGAAACTATAATCGAGACAGATAGTCAGAAGGAATGGGGATGGGTAATCCAATATTGATTTATTTGTTTTGCATATCATCATAATGTTTTGAAATACTATGTTTTAACCATTGTGGATGCACAAGCACGATATATGGTTAAATGTTTTAGGATACTAGTGAGGGGAAAAATCGTTCCGCTAAGCGATGTGGTCTCACTAGATATCTAAATGGTTTGAGATGGTAATTCATACCAGGATTTATGTCTGACTCGAAATTTTTCTTTCCCCTTAAACTCTTGGGTACTCAATTGATTTTGAGTAGGTTGAGAGTAAGGTTTCCAGTTATTCTTTTAGATGAATAAAGCTTCCAAGGATGTGCAGGAGACAAGCTTGTTATTAGAGTTCTTTTATTTTGGCTGTGTAATTTGTTTGTAAAGGAAAATTGTTGTCTTTCCTATCTATATATTCTGATCATCCAAGAGGGTATCTTCATATTCGCTCTTGGAGTATTTTGTAATAATTATATGTTATTTGAACGTGGTCTACGAACTGGGATTATGTAATCAATT
Source organism: Allium cepa (assembly GCA_030765085.1). Classification (NCBI taxonomy): domain Eukaryota; kingdom Viridiplantae; phylum Streptophyta; class Magnoliopsida; order Asparagales; family Amaryllidaceae; genus Allium; species Allium cepa. Next base: position 842,108,082 of record CM060932.1, read on the forward strand.
TGGAATATTTTGAAATGGAATGTGGAATTTGTTTGTTGTTTATTTATTTTTTCATATTCTCGTGTTTCTATGTATCAATGTATATAATATTGCTGTGTTTGGTCACCGAGAATTAATAACTATGGATGACTGCAGCATCCATTTCCATTAGTTTTGAGCCTCTAAATAAGGGGATGTTACAAGTTGGTATCAGAGCATAAGTTTATGAAACTTTAAAAGAAACTTAAACCTTAAAGATTTTCCAATCATAATCTAATGAATTTGATAACAAGATTGGGGTTTTGGGTTAACGCTATGGTAACATACTTGTATTTGCTATATGTAGTTATATATATATATATAAGTATGCATTCCCCGCTCTCTTAACCCATTCTTATGTATCTTACTAAGGCTTGCATGCAGATGTGTGAGAAAGGAGATAGGGAAGTAGGAATCGAAAGAGAAAATCTCGATGCAGGAAGCATCAAAACTAATGGAAATGCTCGACCCACTACCAAGAGAAACCCGGGTCGACCGGCTAATGCTAGTAACAAAAATCCTAAAGCCAATGTAGGTGCTGGAAATCCACCAGTAAATATTGTGGTGATGTATCAGTTCTTTGCGGGTTTGATGCAAGCTGGAGCTGCTGCTGGAGTTGATGGAAATATATGAGAAGCTGATCTTGTGGCTTCAGATAGGAATATTGCTTTGCTGAGTAGAGATTACACCAGTTTGGGTGGGAAGCCATTCTTGGGGACGGAAAGTGCCGTAGAAGTTACGAATTGGCTATTGCATTGTGAGCGTATATTTTCTGAATTAGGTCTAAATGATGGGAAAAAGAGAAGGTTGGCCTCTAGACAGTTGCAGGGGTCAGCACTACATTGGTGGAATAGTGTTGCTGCCGGAGCACCGAAAGCGCAGTTAGCTTGGGCTAATTTTAAAACGAGATTTGAGCAGCAGTCTGTATCTGAGTTTTCCAAGTCAGAGCTGAAGAGGAAATTTATGGATTTAGTGCGAGGAGAGATGTCGATAGTCGAGTATGCTACTAAGTTTGAAGAGCTATCTTGATATGGATATGCTATTATAGATACTAACATCAAAAGGAATGAGAAGTTCATTTGGGGTTTAAGGCCGAGCTTGCTAGAATGACCATGACACATGTCCGTGATCCTTGTAATATAGTGTTGGAGATGGCCATTTTCCATGAGGATTTACTCACTGATTTAGCTAACCAGAAGTCAGTGGAAACTCAAGATCCTCAGGGGAAGAAGAGGAAGTTCTTTAAAAAGAAGAAAGTCCAGAAGGGAGATACTACTAAGAAGTCAATAGTTTGTTATAAATATGACAAGAAGGGTCACTTTGCTAATGAATGTCGGTTAGGAAATGGGAAGAAAGCAGCAAGTAAGAAGAATGTGAAATGCTTCAACTGTGATCAAGTTGGGTATTACAAAAATCAGTGTCCAGAGCCAGTTAAGGAGGACAAAGGAAATTTTTTTTGCTATAGGACCAGCTAGGCCTACTGCAGCCGATAAAGGAAAGACTGTGATGGAAGGTATGCTTTTGATTCAGAGTATTTCAGTTAAAGTATTTCGGATACCGCGCATCACATTCATTTATATCTCAGTATTGGTTGATAGATTATGTCTAGAACCCACCTACCTTGTTACTTCCTTAAGGGTTATGAATCCAATAGGAAGGTATACAACTCTAAAGTTAAGATGTGACCAGTTAGAACTTGATTTGCTGGGTCATAAATTTTCCTACAGTTTGTATGTTATTGATTTCGTAGATTTTGGGATCATCTTGGGTATGGATTGGTTGAGTAGGTATGAGGCTAGAATATTTTGCCAGGACAGGAAAATATCATTGAGAAACCTGGATAGTCATAACCGAGTGATATTCTTAGCAGAGAATACTAACCGGAGTGTTAGCGCTATGCTTAATGCTATGGAGGTAGGAAATGAGTTAGGTAAGGTTCTGATAGCAAGAGAGTTTGCAGATGTCTTTGAGCCATTCACGGGACTACCCCCGAAAAGAGCTGTTGAGTTTAGAATAGATCTTGAGCCAAATGCTGAACTTGTAAGTAGACCACCTAGCAAGATGACACCAACTGAGATGAAGGAATTGAAGGTGCAGCCAGTAGATCTAGAAGGAAGGAGTTTTTTTAGACCAAGCAGTTCGCCTTCGGGAGCGGCCGCGGTGTTCGTAAAGAAACCGGATAGGTGTTAAGGATATGCATTGACTATCGCAGGTTAAACGAAAGGATAGTTAAGAAAAAGTATCTTTTGCTAAGAATAGATGATTTGTCTGATCAGTTGAGTGGAGCCAGAGTGTTTTCCCAGTTGGACTTGGTGATAGGTTTCCATCAGTTAAGAGTGGCGGATGATAGTATTACTTTGACAACATTTCGAATTAGGTATGGTTCATATGAGTGGTTCGTGACACTATTTGGATTAATGAATGCACCTGCTTTCCTCGTAGATTTGATGAACCGAGTTTTCTAAGAGTATTTGGTAATATAGTATTCATAGATGACATTCTAGTATACTCTAAGGATGAGAGAGAACATGAAGTGATGCTTGAGACGTTGAGACAGAATCAGCTAAAGGCGAAGTTTACCGAATGTCATTTTTGGAAGAAAGAGGTAAAATTTCTTGGTTACATGGTTTTAGAAAAAGGATCGTCAATTAATCTAGATAAGATCGAAGCCGTAAATAATCAAAAGAGACCAGAGACGGGGAATGAGATCGGGAGTTTTCTTGGCTTTCTGGCTACTACTGGAGATTCATTAAGGATTTCTCGCGAATAACAGCACCCTTAACTAAGCTAACCAGGAAGGAAGTGAGATTTGTTTGGTCCGACAAATGTGAGGAGGCATTCCTTAAGTTAAAGCATTTGTTGACCAATGCACCCGTGTTAGTAGTTCCAAACGGAAACTAAGGTTGGAGGTGTATACTTATGCATGTGGAACTGGATTGGGAGCGGTGTTGATGCAGAATGGTAAATTCATTGTCTATGCATATGGGCAACTTAGATCTCTTGAAGTTAGACATCCTACTCATGATTTGGAGTTGGCAGCTGTGATGTTCGCATTGAATATTTGTGTAACGACCCGCTATTTTGGAATATTCGCATCTGCACATGTCGGACTTGAATAATTCAAAATACCGAATTGTTAATTTAAATTTGGCAAAACTCAGATATACAGTAAATAAATAATCACAGAATCACAGACGCAGAGTAGTAATATGCAGCGGAAGCAAAAGATAGTAGTTCATGAAGCTACTATATATATAACAGAGTTAAATAGTTACAACAAAAGTATCGAATACAATAGTCTAATACAAGAATCAGAATACATCACTGGAATCAACTGAATATCTGAAAACTGGATAGATAGCTGGATCTCCAAGCGAAGCTCCAACTCCAAAGGTGAGTCTCGAAAGCTGGTACTCTCAGTCTGACCCGAGTGTAAAGCAAAACACAAAACACTCGAGTCAGGATTAACATTCTTATATCAATAAATCCAACTCAAGTGAAATAACAATTGAAATACAATAACTAAAAGGACGTTGGAATAACCATCCTTTAAGGATCCGTTAAACTATCTACTATGTAATAATATACGCTAAATAGATAATGTCTATCAGTAAGATAAATATCAAAATAGTGTTAAGGCGTTACCGTTATCCCCCTTAACACATTTTATATAAGCGTTATAGTCTATACAACACTGTAAACTCCACCATAAACTGGTGGGATATCAGGGAGTACTCCATAGGTATAACACAAAACAAATTCGTAGTGGTCGCGTATATAGGGATATAAGTATGACAAGGCACATGAGGAAATACCCAAGGTAGTGAAACTACCATTTGCCTGATCCGGACTGGTGAAAAAGCATCGCCGCAGCGATCGCAACACCGCGAAACAACACTCCCAAAAGTACGAGGGTGCACCAATCAATAACAAGTAATGAGTAGTTTACGAAGAAGTGTGTTCGCTCAAGGTGGCTAACCCCATTTGACCCGACACGGCTCCTGTTTTAGTCATTTCCAATTTGACACAAGTGTCAAGGCTATCCATTATCGTTCTCTTTCTTCAGTCATCACGTATATCATTCCAACCACTTTATTCTGGATCACACTCCACGTATAGTTATTAAAATGGTTTTCGGTTTAGACAGAGAGTATGTCCATAACCGATTCCGGTTTCTTTAATAACTTTCGTAATTATTACACCGATTGATCGTTTATATTTTTCAAAACCAAATCAATTTCAATTAGAATTTCTAAATCAACATTTCATTTGTCTTTCGATATCAATTTCCATAATTTATGTTCAAACTTCTAAATTACCATTTCAAAATCCTGTAATTCAATTTCAATTTTTATTTACGACAATTTAAATATTGATTCAAGTTCATATATAAATTTCATTCCGAAATCATTTAAATTAATTAATTTAACACTCAAATCATTTTCAAATTCATTTATCGATTTCATTCAATATTCATTAAGTTAAATGATTATTCAAAATGATTTCTATTAAATTTCCAATTCGTTAAATCAGTTACTTAAGTTCAACTCCATTATGTCAAAACTTCAAATTCAATTAGATTAATTTCGTCAAATTAAATTCTTAAATTCAAGTCTTATATTTATTTCAATAAAACGCATTTTGTTTCTTGTTAAAGAAATTCAATTCCATTTATTTATTTACTTAGTTACAAATTTCCGAAACTAAATTAATAAAGAAACTAAATTTTACATATTCAAGAAGTTCAATTTCACTTATTAACTTACTTAGATAATTTTCCAAAACTTAATAAATAAAGAAACACAATTTCATTTATTAATGAAGTTCAAATTCACTTATTCAAATGTTCAATTTCTCTTATCAAAGAATTCAAATTTTATTAAATTATCAAATAATCCAATCTTATTCAATTATTAAATAATTTCAAAACTTAATTATTAAATAGTTTCAAAACTTAATAATTTCAACTTAGTTATAAACACAAACTTAATTATTAAATCATTTCAACTTAATTATAAATTCAAACTTAATTATCAAATCATTTTAACTTAATTTACTGAATAATTCCAAATTTTATTATCGAATAATTTATTTTAAAACAACGTTCTTTCAATAACTACTATGTTAATATTTTGTTTCCGCTTTATTAAATATTAACCTTATCATTAAAATTTCAAATTCCAACTTCATTTCAAAACTTATTCTTATTCGAATAAAATTATTATTTTATCTCAAATCAAATTATTGACCAATCGGGTTTTTATTAAATTCTCTATCCTAGGTCAAGTTCATTTGGGTATTTATCATTTCAACCAGATTCCATTTCAATTCAAAAATCAAAGCGTAGCAAAGGGAACTTGCAGTGTGATAACTGGGATAGTGTCAAAGTAAATAAACAAGCAATAACAACAATCAATAACAATAATCAATAACAATCCAATAATTAATTCAAATAATCCCCAAAAAATCGTATTAATTTACATATGTTGTTTATGCAAATTAATATAATTATTTCTAGAATCTACACTATCATTTCATATAGATTAAAGATTATTACGCTAATATTTTATGCGGTTTTTTTCACTTGTCATTCAGTTTCAATTTTATACTACAACAATTAATCCAATATATGTTCAATGGTTCAAAGTGTAATTATCACTATTCTACATGTCAATTAATTTAACAATTAAAGAGATCATTTTATACAAATTTGACTAATTTAAATTCAACATATATCAATTTCAAGTCGTAAACTATCCTACGTCAAATTCAACTGTATAATATTTATCACTTTATACATTACAATTTAACATCCAATATAAACAACAAACAATCAATCAATCAATTATTAACCAAACTGGATTATCATCGCATAAATAATTAACAGATAATGGTGTCAGATGTCACAGGTGAACCGATACAGGTAATAACATATATAACAGTGTAAATAACTAGCAATAGCATATTTCAATTGTCGTTTCAATTGAAATCAAATTTAATAAATAAAAGAACATTAATCGTGAGTGATTGCTCACCTTTCGAGGCTAGAGAGATAGACAATGAAACGAATTACGAATTGGATCACGATCTAGACAATCGAACAAATCCAGGCAATACTCTCAAAGCGAAGTAAGCTGAAAGTGGGTCCGACGGGCAAAGCTGAAAGGTAGAGATTGATGGACACGAATTAGAATCGTTTTGATAAATCGAAACAAAATATATGTTATAAATTTCAAATCAATATTAAATTTATTTTTATTTTTTCAAAATAACAATACCCATCCTCCACAAAATAATAAAAAAAATCTATATCCAAACAAACGTACTACATTCTTCTATATAGACCACTTACATTGAACCATATATATATGCAGACTGCCAATAATGTTCATCATACGAAAATGAAATTTCTTTGAAATTTAAACTATGCGAAATATACATACCATGATATCATATAATTTTATAAAATTTGACTTACACACTAACATATTTAATAAACCTTTATAATATCCATAAAAAGACATATTATATATATAAGCTAATATATAATTATTATACATATTTAATAAAATCAATATACATATCAATACAGCATATTATATATAACGAAATAGAACGCTTGTTAAATCAAGTATATACACAGAACACAGCAGCTTTATTTTTAAAATGTAGGATACTGTAAGCCTAAGTCTTTAATTTCCATAATGTAATATATTGTAGCACACAGCATAACTTTTAAAGCAGATCTTATAACTAATCTATTATAACTTTAAAATATTTAAAAGTAAATATGCATGAGAAGAACAGAGCCTGCTACCTGCGAAAACCATTGTATGCAGACTCCATATTTGAATACAAAAAGCTTACTAAGATATTTATATGAGAAGTTTACTTTACTGTATAAATATAACTCAAATATAACTTACTAAAGTTGTGCAGGCATCAAATCTTTTAGATACAGATACAGTTTGGGAAGTGAACTTTTAAACAAGCAAAGCCTGGAAGGTAATCAAACCGAGCAACAAAGGGAGTTGAGCGGCAGGCGTCAGCGTGTAGCTCACGCAAAAGACGGTAGGACGGCAGCGTGGAAAAGGAAGAGCAGATCAAATTTTTTTTTATAACGTGTATTGAAGAGGAGTCATGATTCTTGGCTAAAGCAAGGTGATGCACGGGCTGAGGTGGAGTGGTGGTGATTAGATGTGTGGTCGGGTTTGGGTTCGAGGCCACGGCCACAGGGGAGGAGGCTTAGAGACTTGGCGATGCTTTGGATTTTCCGGTTGCTAGCCAAGCTTGGGTGTGGTTGTTGGAGGGTGAGGGCGGAGGGTACAGGCGGGAGTTACATGTAGGGTCGGGCTGGCGAGGAGGTGGTTGCGACAAGTTTGCATGGTGGAGGAGATCCGGGAATGGCAGTTGATGGTGATAGAGCTATTAAGGTGTGGTTCATCTGAGTTTTTAGAGTGCAGTAATTAGTGGATGGGTCGAGGGGAAAGGGTGGTGATAGGCGCGGAGGAGAATGGAGTTGGACGCTGCTGCATGCGTGTGAACAAATGAAAGTGGGAGGGGAAAAGGAAAAGGAAAGAGTGGATGAGGTGGTTGAGATTTTTGTGCAGAGATGTGATACAAATTTTATTTGAAATAGCAATAAGGGGAAAAGAATACAATGAACGTACATGCACTATTGCATGAGAAAGGCAGGAGAAAAATGAAACGGTGGATTGAGTTAACCGATGATAAAGTGAGATAGCGAAATAAATTTGAAACATGGGAAATAGAAAGGTCGTGTAAGTTGAATTCATGGAAAATATTAAATATATACAGTTACCAGTGGGAATGAAGTGCATTGATTTGTGAACATATTAAAGGCAGAAATAAAAAAAATTGAATGCTGAACCGATACGAAGATTGTTTCATCGATTCCACAGTGAACCAGAATTCAAAACACAGAAATAAATATACCATAGAGATCAGCGCGATGAGACGATCAAAACAGTATAAAGATATCAGCGGTACGATTGAATTATAAACATTCGAAATTTTTATATTAGCGGAAAATGCATGAAAAACATAGAAAAATAAGATCGACGGAGCTAAAGATGTCCGAATTTGGAAAAACGAAAAATAACGTTTGCTCAGAAGATGGTTTAGAATTTTTCTATGTAAAAATATTTAGGTTCCGAAAACATTTTATTTTCATCGCTTTTTAACTGATTAAATTGAAGTAAATTTACGCACGAAATAAACTTTCATATTTTCGGACGAAAATTTACCAGTTGCTATATTTAACTGGACGCATTCCAAATATCAAATTTATATTTCAAATTTTTTTATTTTTTTTATTAAATTTCACACAAATACAGTTAATTAAATTAATTAAAACCGTTAAAATATCCAGGTTGTTACAATTTGGAGATATTACCTCTTAGGAGAGAGATTTGAGTTATATACCGATCATTAGTCTTTATGGTATTTATTCTTTCAGAAGGAGATCAATATGAGACAACAGAGGTGGCTGAAGTTTTTGACTGCATATGATTTTGGTATAGAATATACACCAGGAAAAGGTAACAAAGTGGTTGATGCTCTTAGTAGGAAACATCAGAATGCGGTGTTAGCTATGTTGGCGGAGTGGAAGGATTTAGAAGCCTTAGTCAATTATGATGTGCAGTTAAGATCGACTACTGGTTCTAGCCAGAGTACCGCAGGGTTGTCTTGTTTATAAGTTTGACCAGTATTGATCGAGAAAATTGCTTCTAAGTAAAAGGAGGATCCAGTAAGATGAAAGGATCGAAAGGCTTGAGGTTGAAACTGAGATCGATGATCAAAAGGAATTTAGCCTTGACCAAAAAGGACAGCTAAGGAAGAAGGGACGGTTGTGTGTTTTAAATGTGGGGACTTGAGGAAAGAAGTTCTTAGAGAATGTTATCGATCCAAGTTTACAACTCATCATAGAGGAACCAAGATGTACCAGGATATGAAGAGGAGCTTCTATTAGGAAGGCATGAAGAAGGATGTTGGCTTGTGGATTAAGCAGTGTGCAAACTGTCAAGAAGTGGAAGCTGAACATCAAAAACCAAGTGGGTTGCTTCAGCCTTTAGAGTTTCTACTTTGGAAATGGGATTCAATATCTAAGGATTTTATAGATGGGTTGCCAAGGTCAAATAGAGGTAATGAAAGTATATGGGTTATTGTAGGCAGATTGACCAAGAGTGCCATTTCATTCCAGTTAAGTCAACCAAAATGAAACATGCGTTAGCTAAGTTGTTCCTGAAGAACATAGTCAGACTGCAGGCTATAACGCTCCACCTCGAGACTCACATTAACCAAGAGTATTACTAGGTAATATTGTCTGTTAATGTAGAGAATATGGCTGGATAGGAGCGACCTTCTACAGCCTTGTCTTAAATATCTATTGAATACGTCGACAAATGACATTTTTTTCTATCTCAAGTCGATCGACATATCCAATAAATACTTAATACAAAGCCATAGGTGGCTATAGGATCTATCAGAACAAAATACAACAACTTGACTGCAAAACAAATCACAAAATAGTAAATCATCATACATATATACATATACAAATACATCACAGAGTATACAAAATGATACATGTCAAGTGGTATAGCAACCATAATATACAAGCGAGTCAAAAGAATATACATATCAGAGTAATAAACCAAAAAGGACTACACAAAAAGCTACAACAAAAAGAGCTAGTGAATAGAGTCCATGCAGAAGCAGAATAGGCTAAGTCCAAATGTATCTAACCTGAAACACCTCGGACCAACCCGAGTATGGAGTTCCTAGTAGTATAGTCAGTGACAGAGATGCTTTGTTCACTAGTGAATTCTGAAAGAGTCTACAGGAAGTGATGGGTACCAAGATTTATACGAGTACTGCGTATCACCCTTAGACATATGGTTAGACAGAGAGAGTCAATAAGATACTCTATGATTTATTGAGAGCTTGTGTATTAGACTTTGGTGCATCTTGGGAGGATCACCTACATTTGGTTAAGTTTTCCTATAATAATAGTTATTAGACTAGTATAGGAATGGCGTCGTTTGAAGATTCGTATGGAAGGCCAATCAAATCACCAGCATGTTGGTTGGAGACTGGACATAGGTTAGTCTTAGGTTCAGATTTGGTTAAAGAGGCGTCAGAGAAGATTGTCTTAATCCGAGGAAAGATGAAGGATGCTCAATAAAGACAAAAGAGTTATATAGATAAGAGGTGTAAGGACCTAGAATTCTCAATTGGAGATAAGGTTTACATTAAGGTATCAGCTATGAAGGGTGTGATACGATTTGAAAATTCAGGGAAGTCAGTCCCAAGATATGTAGTTCCATTCCATATTATAGAGGATTGGAAAGCTCGTATACAAAATAGAGTTGCTGAGCTGGTTGGCAGGTGTCCATAATGTATTTCATGTGTCTTATCTTCGCAAGCATGTGCATAATCCAGATACTGTTATTCCTCCAACAGGGTTGGATGACTTAGTGGTAAACTCTAATTTGAGCATGGTTAGACAACCAGTTCGGGTTGTAGCAAGAGATGAGAAAGGATTAAGGGACAAGATAGTCAGGTTGGTGAAAGTTCAGTGGATCGACCATGAGAAGGACTGTACTTGGGAGACATGGGACAGGATTAGAGATACTTATCTTGATCTGCTTTGAGGGTATGTCTATAGTATATTTATATAGATAGTTGCTAGTTAGTTAGAATAATATTGTTTTTCGGTGTTGTTACATATGATTGCTATGTTAAGTATTTAGTCCTTACTCAATTTCAAGGACGAAATTCTTTAAGGGAGGAGTCTGTAACATCCCTAATATTTGATAACATTATTCAGGAAATTAATTAGACAAATTAAATAGAATAACAATGATAAAGAGATTGAGATTTGTATAAATTATGTAATGGATCGTTCTTAATAATAAAAATTAAATGAGCATAAATTGATTTATAGGTTAATTAAATTACACATGGGCAAACTAGTAAATTAGCCAATCTATTATACACGGCTATATATTCTCATTTTTGTCCATTCACGTTCATTTTCCCAACTCAAAAATAAAATGCAAATAATCCTAAGATAACCGATTATTAACAAGGAGGAAAAGATTTCAATATAAAAGCTAAGGATCAAAGCTAGGGAGGATTAATCAACAACAAATGTCGAATGCCATGTTATAATCGAATTAATTTGATTCATACACATATGATTTTGCTCAGCTTTAAGGGAAAACCAAGGGCTATTGATTTTCGAATGCCATGAAAATTATTATGTTGAAGAATACATGATTTTGGATATGGGTTTTGATTTTTAGAATTTTCCAAGTTATGGAAAAAAAATTATGAATTTTTGGTGATAAATATGATGAAATTGGGTTTAAAATTTATTTTGAATATTTCAGGAAGAAATTGGGTCTAAATTTTTAATATGTTTTATTACATGATGAAATTGAATTTCTATGATTTTTAGGATTTTCCCAATTGATTTACTAGGGAAAATAAATTATTATTAAAGAAGGACTTTTCGGCAAATATTGGTTTTGTCATATGGAAGGGTTTAACAATATAAAGCTTTGATTTAGAACTAATTAATGCGGTAGTTTTTACTTGTAAAGTATTTGAAAAGTTTTAAAGTAGCTAATCAAGGTGTTACAACTAGTAGGTTAGTTAAAAAGCAATTATCAGATATAGCTATAAATCGGTAATTTAGGTAAAAGGTGGTTCCGCCTATTTCGAAGGCACCTTTCGGCTCCTTTACCTCCGCACTATCTCAGTCGAAACTATCCCTGTCGAAACCCACATAGTCGGAACCAAGACACGTGGTATCAATGGAATTGGTACGAAGTGTATTGGTAAGTAGCGGAAGGTAGGGTGTCGAATGCTATGCTTTCATCAGAATCGAAAACAAGGTTCTATTTTAGAGAGATAAGCGCCAGCCTAGTTTTTGTAGGGCTTTCGACCGAGTTGATACCCTGTAGAGTCGAAACCTTTGTTTGTTTTCTAAGATTAAATTCGTGCCGTGTTTTACTTAAAGTTTTCAACATAGTTGAAAGCTATGCTTTTGAAAGAGACTCCATACATAACTTTCGATGGGGAACTTTTTCTTTAAATAAGAAGCTTTCGAAAGGGTAGGTTCTGACCTAGTCAAAACCCAGCCGCTACTTTCCTTCCGAAGTATTGAAGACATCCATACCTTCGAAAGGTTATCTTTGGTTTACCTAGGTTAAGCTGCCTCCTAATTGCTTTCGAAAGGGGTGAGAATTTTGAAGGTGATGGATTCGAAAGAGGGTTTCGACTCCGAACTTCGAAGTTTTAAAATTTTAAAGTCTTTGCTTTCGACTAAGATGGTTCCGACACCATCAACTTTTCCCCAAATTAATTTTTGTTGCTTCCAAAACAGATACTTACGTATATAACCATTTTGACCCAAATGATGTTTTTCAAGAGTAAACCCAATGCTTTCGAAAGAGTATTTTATTTGTTTTGAAGCTGTGTTTTAAATAATGCTTTCTTGATACCATCGAAAAGTATCATTGGTTTCGATAGGTACATATTTAGAGTTTTGAAAAGTGGTTTTCTATGCTTTCGAAGGAGGTCATCCAGTAGTTTCGAAAATGATGTTTTGGAGTTTCAAAATAAATTACCCATTCCCATTTTTAAAGGAAAAACCATAGCATATATAAAGATATTGGAAATATTATTCACATTGTTATTAACCCATATCTGTATTTTGGGAAAAGGGCAGAATTACCAACTAGGTTGACCCAGTAGTGAATATAACTTAACAGATGTTAAAATCTTAATTAACGATATTGGTGGGGGCAATAGATTTACAGTAAGCTTACAAAAACTGTATAATATTGGCATGAGCTAATAGGTTCATAGTCAGCCCTTGAAAACTATGATTTGATACTAGCATGCGCTAGTAGGTTTGTAGTTAGCCCAAGAAAGCTATATTCGGATTAAGATATTGACAGTTGATCAATTGGTTTCTAATTAGCCCATGAAAACTAGGATAAGAAATAAGATATTGGAGTTACCAATAAGTTCTTAGTGATCCTATGAAAACTAAGTAATTGGACCAATAATCCATAAATATTTAACAGGTTAATAATAACCCTAGAAACTTTAATTGAGACAGATAGTCAGAAGGAATGAGGATGGATAATCCAGAATTGATTTATTTGTTTTCATACCATCATAACGTTTTGAAATACTATGTTTTAACCATTGTGGATGTAGTAGCACATTATATGGTTTTATAAATGTTTTAGGATACCAGTAAAGGAAAAATCCATTCTGCTAAGCGGCGTGGTCCATTAGATATCTAAATGGTTTGAGATGGTAAATTATTGTTCATAGTAGGCTTTATGTCCGACTTGAAGTTTTTGTTTTCCCTTTAATCTCTTGGGTACTCAATTGATTTTAAGTAGGCTAAGACTAAGGTTTTCAGGTGTTCTTTTAAGCGAATAAAGCTTCCTAGGACGTGAAGGAGGCAAGCTTGTTATTAGAGTTCTTCTGTTTCCGCTGTGTGTTCTGTTTGTAAAGGCAAATTGTTGTCTTGCCTATCTATATAGTCTAATCATAAAATAGGGGCATCTTCATATGTTGCTCTTGGCGTATTTTATAAAATTATATGTTATCTGAATGTGATCTGCGAACGGGGATTATGTAATCAATTAGGAATATTTTGAAATGGAATATGGAATTTGTTTGTTGTTTAATTTTTTTTCCATATTTTTGTGTTTCTATGTATCGGTGTATATAATATCGCAGCGTTTGGTCATCGAGGATTAATATGTGACGACCCGCCTTTCATTCCACAGAAAGACGTATCATCAATAAGAAAATAAATAGATAGAAATAGAAAAGATAGAAAGAAAGAACAACAACATCAGAATCTCACAGCGGAAACGAAACAAAATTTAATATTACACATATCCATTACGTAGTTTTACATATCAGAATACACAAAATAATACGACTTCATTACATTTGACAGTTATAAAGGTCTGTCTAACTATTACATCCAAAATACAACATCCAAAAGTCATAACACAGCGGAAAGATAGATAGAGAGATACATCTGGAATCCAGCTCCTAGCTTCCAAAACATTTGACAATCCTAACCTGATCACTTGGCTACTCATAAAAATTTGAGTACCCAAGAGTTTAAGAAAAACAGAATAAACTCCGGGCCAGACATGGGTCCGGTGTGAGTAAACAGGTTAAAGTTGTTTAACTTTCAAAAATCATTTGAAAATAAAAGGTATCACGTATCCCCACACATAAACATGGGCATGTTTTTACCTTACGCTAACTAAAACATTTGATAGGAAATCCAGTTATATTATCATAGGGTCTAGGGTTTTCAAGCAAATAAGAAATATCTGAAAGTGTTACATGATTAAATTCCAGTATATTAGCCACAAAGTGGGTTATACAATCAAAACCGTAAGGGCACGAAGGGATAATGAGTTTCCATCAATGGTAGGGCTACTGGGGTACCGTCCGTCATAGTACGTGGCCTAGATCAACGTACCGAGGATCGACCCTAAATCCCCTGCAACACAAGGCCGGTACCATCCCCTACTGGACAGTCCCCAACAAGACAACCCCGCAGTTGTGGCCAACAGCTGCCCACACAGCCGAAATAAAAAGGACTTCTAGATAGGGGTAAATCTTGTCCTACTTGGGTGCTACCCACTTAACCTTGTTGCACCTCCCTTGTTTTAGCCATTCCCGGTTGATGAGGCTTGAGGCTACGATTACCATTTATAAGAACACATCTTGGAATGCTCATCGTCCTCCATGGACGATGGTCTGATAGCATTCGATCCATACAAGTTCGTTCCAGGTTCGAACGAAACCGAAGGCAATATCTCGTTACACTCATTTTGGAATCACCCTCAGAGTTAACGACAATAACCCTTGCACTCTGAAACTCCATCTCGATCGTCACTTTGAGATGTCACGAACTAACGTTTAACTTGGATCGATGTGGTTTTCGGATAATCAAACTTGATTTCCAATCCCGGTCTCATCGAAATCCAAACGTATCTTAAAGGTCAAGTTGTTTAAAGATTTAAACAATTCAATTCAATTTAAAATGTTGAATCCACACAGCATTATTCACAGATAATAACAACCATCTATCATAGATATATTCGATATCTCATCATAGAATATCACAGATTATCATCCAATAAATATCAACCAAATCCAGACATTCTACAATCATCCATAAGGAAGCATATTTAATCCATATTATAATTAATTTAATTAATTCAAATTAAATTAATTACTTAAGAATTAACCACTTAATCTTGCTTAACCAATCATTAATTAATTATAATCATTTAATTAATTAATCACTTCTTAATTACCTCATAATCAATTAATTAATCTTTAATTGATTAATTATTCTTTAACTATTAATTAATAACCTTAATTATTAATTAAATAAAAATTAATTAAAAATTAATCATTCTTTAATTATTAATTAATTAATCCTTAATTAGCAATTAATTAATCCTTAATTAATTAATTAATTAATTTAAATTATAAATTAATTTATCTTAATTAATTACCCATAATTAATTAACCTTAATTACTTGATTAATTAATCCTTAATTACTGGTTAATTAATCCCTACTTATCAGTTAATTAATCCTTAATTAACAATTAATTAAGCTTAATTACTTAATTAATTGAATTTAAATTATAAATTAATTTATCATAATTACTTAATTAATTATCCATAATTAATTAACCTTAATCACTTGATTAAATAATCCTTAATTATTAATTAATCATCCACTACTCACTTAATTAATTAATCACTAATCATTGATTAATTAATCTTTAATTATTTAGTTAATTAACTATTAATTATAAATTAATTAATCCTTAATTACTTAATTAATTATTAATTAACAATTAATTAATCCAGAATTAATTAACTAAACCTTTATAAATAAATTAATCCTAAATTATTAATTAATTAAATTAATAAAACTTTAATTACTTCATTTAATTAATCTTTAATCATTAATCCTTAATTAACTTCCTAGATAAAACATATGCATTAATTACTTATCTTTAATTAATACATTTTTAAAAACATTTCATCCAAATTTATACTTAATTACCTTTAAAAAAAATAAGTTTTTAAAATGCTTAAACATTTCTCAAATTAATGCATAAAATTTTTTAATCAAAATAGTTTAAAACAATTTCCATCACATAGTTTAAACCAGTTTTTATTTGCAATTTAAAATTAGCTTTTCAAAAGTTTTTAAAACATGATCAAACTCAACTTCGGGTTTGATCCGATTATGACTCGAGTGCCGACCCGAGTTTTCCCTTCTTCTTTAATTTCTCTTTTAAATTTTGGTTAAGTTTAAAATCTACTACATGGCTCAACACACGAACAATCACTCGAGTATGAACTCGAGAAAACACCCCCACAAACTCGAGTTGCCCTATGAGTCTCAGAAACTCAAACTTCCCTGACACGACACCGTTGCCGTGCAAGTGCTTAGACCAACTACGGCGCCGCTACCTCCGGCGACTCGCTCCACATGACGACGTCGAATCCTCTAATCAATTCCGACACTCAAACAACAGTCGCAAAGCCCAACACGAAAATGAGTCTTCCAGTTGAAAACTGGAAACTCACCACCACCATAAAACTCCTCGAACCACCATCGCCTATCACCGAAGCCCCCGAAACTTCACCAACGACGTCACTAGACTCCACTCCATCACTACCCCAATCCACTTGCAGCTTGATGCATCAAAGAATCCATAGCGACCAATTCTTCGAAACCAGAGAGAACTAGGGTTTAAAACCCCATCGGCCTATCGCGGATGCCACGGCGATCGAATACCGGTTCCACCATTTTTCCCCATCTCTTCAGACGATAACCTAATCTCGACGAAAGCCATAACGCCCAAAATCCACCCAGTCGCGGTAAATTGATCAAAAGCACTTCTCTGGTCATCACCAAGATGCAATCCCAAAACTCAACTAAAGTTCGTGATATTTGTTTTAAAAATCATATTTTGTAAAGGGGATTTAGATTACATAAATGAATTTACAAATCAACGTATTTGATTTCAATGCAAACTTAAGTTCCTCTGTTCTTTTATTTTTTCTAGATGATATTTCTATCTATTAAACTTAAAAATATTTTTAAATATTAGTTTAATCTTAAACAAACATATTTTGTTTAAATACCCAAGCCTAACAAAGGTTAGAATGAGAGGAAATGAAATTTTATTTAAATCTGTACTCTGTACTTTAAACAGAGATGAACATTGATATGTCAACACATGCATCCAGTTTTACATTCAAATATATTCAATACATCATCATGCAAACAATTTTGCATCAAGCTTCTCGATTCCATTCATGCATCCAGATATAAAATAAAACAAAATTGAGTTTACTCACCATATTAATGTGCAGAGACTAAAAATTTTGCAAACTGGAAAACTTTGAACTGCGGATCCTTGAAACTAAAACTGGATTGCTGGAAAACTAAAATGCTATGCTGGGTTGCTTTAAACTTTGAATTTGATTTGCCTTAACTTTGAATTTAAAGTGTTCTTGTTAGCTGAGTTGATCTGAAGTTGCAGATTTCCAGCTCTGAGATTAACTTGGCTAGAAGATTTGACTTTTGCTTTTAAACTTTGAATTTGCAAAGATGATGGCTTGAAATCTTGATTTAATTTTACTGAATTTGTCTTACACGTTATATCTTTTACTAAGTGTTTTGAAAAAAAATAGGTAAAGAAAATGAGAGAGGAGAGTGAAGAGGTTTTATTTCTCTTAGTTATATTTTTATTTAATTTAAAAAACAAGAATAAAAAGACACTTGTATAATTTATTAACACTTGTCACTAAACTCACTTTGTTTGTTAACATATGTTATAAAGAATGATTATAAGTTAACACACGTATCTTCATGCATAATTAGATTTTTAACTATTTTATAAAAAATTATAATTAATTTTCTAATTTATAAATACATATCTAATTTATATAATAAATATCTTAAAAAATAATATAAAAAATTTATGTTCTTAATAAAATCAAATAAAATACATTTTAAAACCAAAATATGACTTAAGATATAAATAACTATCTTTTGAATTTCAATTTAAATACCCAAATTCAAAATAAATTTCAAATTCAATTTAAAAATCAATTTGATATATACATATATTTAAACAAATACAATTTCAACTTATATGAAATAATTTCCATAAAAATATATATATATATAGAACACAATTATTATTATTGTTTAAAATAATAATTTTATCAATTTTAATTAATTTAAAATAGAGATTATCACATTTAAATTTGTTTGAAATTCCGGGATATCACAAATAACTATGGATGACTACAACATCCGTAGTTGTTAGTTTTGGGCCTCCAAATAGGGGGTGTTACCCTAAGCCTCGTTGTGCATCTCTTGGGGTATTCTGTCATTACTGGAAGACGCCAGGGCATATTATTCCATCTTGTCCCATGTTGCAGCAGAAGGGCAAAGGACAAGTGAATACAATTAGTGCACCAGGAGGCATAGTTTAGCAGTAGCAGTAAGGTATATCTCCTTTAATTTTAGAAACTAAAGTATTTAGTTTTGCATTGGTTGTTAGAAATTAGTTGCTTGGTTGTATTTATTTATATAGTGGACACATGGATGTTATTATAGATAAATAAGTATTACTAAGAAAAATTTGGGATTGTTTATTATGTTGACTTATCCAGAATATGTTTAAAGATTGTGGTCGATATATGGGACGTCATGTTATCGATAGGAGTTCCTGAATATCGAAGAGACATTTAGACAAGAGAAATAGTTATTTTTGGAAATTTTGAAAACAAATTGAGTTTTTAAATATTATTTACATAATATTTTTGCCATGAATCATTTTTGTAGAGCGGAGAAACTTCGTAAGGCAATGTTGAAAGCTTAGGCGATCAACTTTGTGGTGACAAAGTGGATGACAAAATTTTCATGGCTCAATGTTATTTAGAAGAATGAGATATTTTAATTTATTAAGAAAGAAATTGAGTGAATAATTAAATTTTTAGATTAAGTAAAGTATGGTTATAAATTTGGTTTATAATTAGAGTTTTAACTGAAACCAAACGATAAATTATTTAGAGAATTCAGAATTTTAAATTTTTTAACTTAAATAAGTTGTGTCATAGATTACTTTGGTTAAAGAAAATTGTAAAGACGCAATTTTATTAAGGGGGTCTGTAACAACCATGTTGTTAATGGCCTAATTAATTATGGTTAAATAAGGTTGATTAATTTAAATCTGGAATTTTGAAATTTTGTTATGAAATTTAATTTATTTTGAATAATTGACTTAATTTATGGATTTTGATTTAGTCAAAATATTTTTAAATTAATTATTGGATTTAATGATAAAATAATTTTTAATTTTAGAATTGAGTTTTGAGTTAAATACGATTTATTCTAGTTGTCAAATGAAAATGAATTAGTGTTAATTTGAAATTAGATTTTTCTTTGTTTAAGCGTTGAATTTTGTCATTAAATAATGAATTTGTAATATGAGATAAAAACGATAAATAAAAGTTTAGTTTTAATTTGAGTTTAATTTTAATTTGATTATGAACTATAAATTATTGCATTAATAAAATTAGGATTAGGTTAATTTAATTTATTTTGAATGGGTTACGTGGATTCTTTAATTAAATTCTTATTTGGGCCCCAGTAAAACCATTATCAATTTTCAGGTACTTAATACCCTAGCACCTTTGCAAATCCTAATCTAACTCCAAATCCAACTTCAGCTCATTTTCTACGTTAATGTTTCTTTTTTTTTGAGTAAAACGGATGTGTAGCATGAGACTACACAACCGGTTAAATAGCATAAATATATTTAAGTAGCGCGATCAACAAGCCTGATCGCTGGCCAAAATGATAGAATTTAACACAGAAGTTATACTACTTGAAACCATGAAACAGTCCATACAATTGACTACAAAACTAACAGATGATAGGAGCTACTATCACTGTCCATACTGCCTGTTTTCGGGGATCGCAGAGGAGCTACCAGTTGATTCAGCTGAAGAAGATCTAGTGCGTGGCAGCCTAAGCCTGAAGGGAGCCGAGAAACTGTGACCTGTTAGGGATGAATAATAGTAAATAATGCGCCTGCATGTTCCCTCAAATAGTAATTTGGTCTTGCTAAACACATGAGCATTTCGCTCAACCCAGATGCACCAACTAAAGATAGCCACAAAAGGATCCAAGCTTTTATTTGAGGGGTTATATTGCCAAAAATCGTAAAATGAAGTGATTGTTGAGATGAAACCAAGCAGGTGAGCGGAAGTTGCAGCCCAAACCCTAACTGAGAAGTCACAATCGAAGAAGAGGTGTTGTATACTTTCAGCTGCATTAGAACAAAGAGCACAGTAGGGGTCCAATGTGATATTTAGTCGAAATAGTCTATCTCTGGTATTGATATGGCCATGGATAAGACACCATTGGAAGAGCGCTATTCGTGGTTGGAGCTTACAGTTCCAAAGTCTGGGGAAGTTGAAGAGGCAACCAGGGTTGTTCAGGTAAGAATAGCAGGATGCGACGG
Source organism: Allium cepa (assembly GCA_030765085.1). Classification (NCBI taxonomy): domain Eukaryota; kingdom Viridiplantae; phylum Streptophyta; class Magnoliopsida; order Asparagales; family Amaryllidaceae; genus Allium; species Allium cepa. The sequence continues at coordinate 842,128,755 of CM060932.1, forward strand.
AGAAGCCGGCTGCAGGGTTGAGGGACCAAAGGATTTTATCTGGGAACGGGGAGAATTGAAGGGATTGAAGGATGGAGGCAGCATGTTGGAGCTCAGAAAAGGTATTGAGGTCGAATTATGAAGATGGAAGAAGATGGTCAGGGCCGAGAAGGAAAGAGTCTGAAGTAGTGATTTGGTAAGAGGCAGAGTTGGAAAAGAGGTTGGGGAGGATGTAGGAAAGTGGAAGGTGGCCGAACCAAATATCTAACCAGAAGAGACATTTAGCTCCATTGCCCACTATGACTTGAAAGAGTGATTTAACTCGGGGGAGGGTGGAGAGGACACCATACCAGAAAGTGGAACGCTTAGGCCTGGGAACGGAGTGAAGGACAAGATGGGGGTTGGAGTGGTAGTAAAGTGTGGTAATCCATGATTTCCAAAGGAAGTTTTCGGGGGAGAGAAATCTCCAGAGCCATTTAGCTAGAAGGGCAAGATTGAAATGGTGAAGATTAACGATTCCAAGGCCACCATTACTGGTGTGCATACAAATCGTCTGCCAGTTGACGAGTTTCTTTATTCTGCCTCCATTCCAAAGGAAAAAACTTCTAATCTTGTCTATTTTTTAGATTACCCAACCTGGTAATTTGTAAAACGACATCCAGTAAGAAGGGATGGCCGATAAGACTGATTTGACGAGGACAAGACGACCTGCAGAGGAGAGGGAATGTGCCTTCCAGGATAGGAGTCTATTTTCAATTTTTGATATGAGGGGGAGCCAGTCAGTTCTAAGGAGCTTGGTTGGTCTGAGGGGGATGCCGAGGTATGAGATGGGGACTTGTGCGATAGTACAGTTGAGCAATTTGGAGTATGTGGTCCCGAGATGGTCAGATTTTCCTAACATGATGATGGAACTTTTATTGAAATCGATAGATAGACCAGATATAAGTTCAAAAGAATACAAAGCTACTTTGAGGCATCGGGTGTGGTTGACGTTAGGGGATGCAAATAGGATAGTATCATCGGCGAAGTGTAGGTTGGATATGGTCAGAGTGGAATTAGGGAGCTTAATGCCATCGAAGAGGTTATTGGATATAGCTAATTTGATCATACGATTGAAAACGTTAGCCACGAGGACGAAGAGCAGGGGAGATAGTGGATCGCCTTGACGTAGACCCCGAGTGGATTGGATTACACCACCAGTAGAGCCATTTATCGAAATTGAAGAATAACTAGTACTAAGAATACTTCGGATCCAATTGCACCATTTTGAGGGGAAGCCTCTATGCTTCATAAGGTCAAGAATGAATTGCCAGTTGACAGTGTCAAAGGCCTTAGAGAAGTCTAATTTGAGGAGAATGCCTGGCGTTGAAGTTTGATGACAGAAGGAAATAATCTCTTGAGTGGTTCCTACACAGTCCATGATGTTACGGCCAAGGATAAATGCGGATTGCTCAATTCCAATAAGAGGAGCGATGACTGATTGAAGGCGGTTGGCCAGAACTTTGGTGATTATTTTGAAAGTGGTGTTCAGAAGGCTGATGGGACGGAAAGAGGGAAGGGAAGTGGCCCCAGGGATTTTGGGAAGAAGGATAATACTAGCATAGTTTAGGCGAGCCACTGATGATGGGTCCTCTTGAAATTCAGCACACATCTCAATAATATCTTGTTTGACAGTTTCCCAGAAGTGTTTAAAGAAGAGGGGGCTGAAACCATCGGGACCCAGGGCTTTGTCGTCGGACATGTCCTTCAATGCAGCCCAGATTTCTTCCTCCGAGAAGGGTTGATCGATTGGGATGGGGGAACTATCAGGGTAGAGAAGATTCCAATCAAGGTGTGGGATAGGGGGTGGTGTTTACCTAAGATGTTACGGTAATAGGTGGAGAACAGGTTGAGTAACAGTTTGGTCTGTGATAGATATATCATTGTGAATGATTTCAGGGATAAAAGTGGATCTGCGCCTACCATTAGCAAGGCGGTGGAAATAAGCTGTGTTTTTGTCGCCTTCCTCGATCCATTTCGCTTTGGAATGCTGCTTCCAACCAATCTCCTCTTGTAGAGACAATCTATCTAGCTCCGCTTCCAAATTTCTCAATCGAGCTCGATCAGATTCGAGAAGAGGATGTGATTCTTCAAGAATGTTTAGGTCTAAAATTTCCTCTTGGATTGCTGAAATGCGTGAGCGAATTGAACCCCAAACCGACTTGGCCCAGGGCCTGATAAGTTTACGAAGGGCTCTTAAACTGGTGACGACTCTGGCTGAGGCGGAGGAGATAGGGAAAGGCTGGGACCAGATATTTTTGATGAAGGTATCAAATGAAGGTTCAAGAAGCCAAAGGCGCTCGAAGCGGAAGGGTCTGGAAGGATAGTTGGATGAGCCAGAGTCAAGGAGGATTGGACAATGGTCTGAGATGGTAGAGGCAAGGCCTGAGACCATAGAGAGTGGGTATAAATCCTCCCAGGCAGGATTGAATAGGAAACGGTCCAGTTTGGCCAGTGAGGGATCAGATCTACGTTAATGTTTCTTCTCAACAAAGTTTCAAAAGAAACCTAGGTCAGCCCTTAGAAGAAATTAAAACAATTCATAGGAAATTTTAGGGGTTAAAAGAGAAGCAAGGTAAGAATTCTCAACTTCTTCTCTATTTAATGAAACAATCAGTTTTAGATTTTGAATGAGTACTTAATCTCTGAAATTATGAAATTAGGGGCTGTTTGTAGTTTTGGGAAGTTTTGGGTAATCAAAGTAAGAATTTGAAGCAAAAGGAGGATTTTAATAGCTATGAATAACTAATTCCAATTCTTTCTTCCTTTTTGGATTTAAGGTGAGATTTTTCTCTCACACAAATTATATTTAGTATGAATATTGAGATGATTGTTTGCTAGATTATTAAGTAATGAGTAGATTGGTTGTTAAACAAAAATATAATGTTGTTTGTTTAAAAGCTAATCACACTCAATGTTAGGTTAAACAACAATTTCTCTTTGAATGCTTATGCTATGATATGGATTGTGTTTGAATGTTTAGATAGACTTGAGATTGTTTATACTATCTTTTACAATTCACCCGCGTCAACAAAGTCCGATCTACAAAGCTCGGATAACGATTAACTGGGCAGTCACTGCCCAGAATAATGCAACAACCAGTCCACCGGTTCCTTGTACTGGTCGACTGGTGAAACGTAAAATTGGGCAGTTTTACCCAGTTCTTGCTTACACTTGTTTTTTTAGTTCAAGTGTTGTTTTGTTACGTTCTTATGCTTGTTTTGAACTATGTTACCTCTTAAATTTCAGTGGTAATTTATTTATAAAAACTTAACCCCTTTTATAAATAATTTAAAGAAAATGTTTGTCTGAAAACAAATTAATGTATAAGGTATCTTAGAAATCAATTCTTATAAAATAAATAATATTATCCATTTTAAGACTACAAATTCATATTGGATTTCTATTGGATTTAACACTTGGCTATTTAAATACTAATTTCTCAATTTTGAATGATTTTTGATTTGAAGAAGATTGAAAAATAAAATGTTTTGAGAACCTTAAATCTATAATTTGGGAAATGTTAATAATCGACTTAGTATTATCGAATGGTTCAAATGCTCTCGAACAACACTTCATCAAATATGGTATGACTCATTGAATAAAATGTTTGTGGAAATAACTAACCCATTAGCAAATACTTGAATTTCACATAGTAGTATGTGATGCTTAGGTTAAATTCTTGTGATTGCTGATAGGAAAGTATTTAACACTTTGGAGTTGTATTCTCTTTTGGTGTGCGGTGGGACCGTTAGATCCTTAAGAGAATATAGTTTGGGTTTTTGGGTGGTATTCGTAACAAGTGATATTACTAGCTTCTAGTAAATATTTGAATTTCACCATGCGTTATGGAACGCTTTGGTTAAATTCTAGTGATTACTGAAAGTGATAGTATTTGGCACTTTAGAATATTTCCTTTTAGGGTTCGGCCGAGGGCAGATAAATCCTTAATAGGCATACTCCTTGATTTTTCCTCAATCCTTATGATGGGTCAAGACTTAATTTGGATGATCATTATGATCAGCCGAGATATACTATAATAATGCATGTTATTGATTTTTTGAGTCATATTTTTTGGGTAGGCAAATCTATATTATTCTAGATAGATATGTGATGATGTATTATATATATTATTTTGGATAGACACTTACATGCATCAAGGATTATATTGTTCTTGAGAGACTATAACTCCTTAGTTATTAAGTAGTCTCGACATGATTGATATTGTTCTGGATAGAGGTTACAGAGGGGATAATTTATATATTGTTTTGGATAGATATTTATACATTGTTCTGGGTAGCTCTTATATAAATATGCAAGTCTATATTGTTCTGCAAAGACTTTTATGTCATACTGTGTCAGACTAAAGAGGACAACCATATCAAATTTCATTATTTAAAATGTTTCATTAGAGATTTTATAGTTAGATAATTTATTATCATTTGAGCTATGAAGAATTTTGATTGTTGTCACCATATTTTAGATGATAGTCAGTTATGACTAGAGATGCATTTATGAAATGTTGATTTGTTTAACATGCCTTGTCATGACAATTATTGTTTAGCATATTTGTACAATGACTTTTTTTGTTATTGTTAAGTCATATATTCATGTTATTAGTATCTCACCCTTTAATTTGTACTATTTATTATTTTATAATGCTCGAATTAGGCCGAAACATTATAGGTATAGGGACTCACGGACTGTTAGATATTTTGGACTAGCACTGGAGTAGACATTTTGACTTTAGAATTTACTCATTTATATATATTGGGAAGTCTAGTCAGATGTATTATCTTAGATAGTCAGTTGTACCTGATACTATATTTTGATGTAATGTATATGATGTAGATCTAGTATATATATTTTGTAGACTCACATTTTATGATGCATATTATTCCATCATGATATGTATAACTCGGATATGTAACGACCCAAAATTTTCAACTCCGAAAATTCGACACTAATACACTCACTGTAGAAGTGCCAAGCAATTGAACGCTGAAAATTCCATATTGTTAGGGTAAAGAAGAAAAGAGGTAGAAGAAGAAACGAAAACAAAAGCACAGAATCTCACAATCGCAGCGGAATAAAATATAATATCAAATAACAGCATTTATACAAAGAAAAGATGTAACTGTCAATATACATTCAATATCAGAGTACAACCATCATCAAATAAACTGAACACTTATAATAACCAATCCCAGACTACTATCAATACAATCTCACATACATATACTCCATACGTCCCTGTCGTCCAGTTCGCCTCCTGAGCTGCAGAACGCCCTAGCCTGAAAATTTGTAATACTCGGTCTGACTCGAGCATTACAATAAAGTAACACCCGAGTCAGGCTAGAAACTAGCATGAGTAAACCCATATAACTTGAAATACTAAGTTGTAAAACTTCTTTTAAAAACCTAGGTAACTTGTTCATTACTACGAGTTTTAATCTTCCTATAGCCAATCACTATTTCACAAAATAATGTCTAAGTACCGTTACCTAGTATGGATGGCCAAGTTCACTTAATTTAATCCATTCTAGCTTATTTGATTCTATAATCAATCTATAAAGAATTATAGTAGTTACTAATCGAAGTGGTTCCGGATATCGCTGATATCCGACCCCGATCTCTTCGAATCCAAAAGCCATCTTTTAAGCCAAAGCAATTCAATTTCAAATGTCAACATTCACATAAGAATTACATCACAATATCTGTTCAAGTAAAATGTCTCACATTTTGTACCTAACTGTTCATTTCAAGTTATTTCATATCACAGAATATCACAACTTTACATACTTAGGATATTAACAATCCAAATATTCAATTCAATTTAATCATTCATAAGCAAGTTTTAACTAGACCACAATCATCCAATTACTTAAATTTAAATAAAATAAATTAGTTGAAATCTTGCTTAATTAACATTAAGTAATTACAAGCCATTTGTTTTATTTTTATTAACCATTTGGAATTAATTATTAACTTATAAAATCACTTGAGACCGTGATTTATTAAAAGTTTAAAACATTTTATTTTCCTTAACTATGTACTTAATTACACCATTAAATATTATTTAAATATATTTGGAAATTTTATTAAATCAAGGACATATAATATAATTATTCTAAGCTTAACTATTTCATGTTACAATATTTTTTTTAACCTTTATACCAAACAGTAATTGAGTAAACAAGGTTTTTAAATTCCTTTATTTAAACTAGAGCTTAAGTAAAACATTTAATATAAAAATGAAATGGTTAGAGAGTTTATTTTTGGAAAGCTTGATTATTTATACGTATGCTTTTACTTTTATTTTTTCCTACGTTTTACTTTTATTCTTCCTTTCCTCTTTCCTTTTATTTCCCTTCTTCTTTCTTATATTCTTTCTTCCTTATTTTTATCTTATTTTCTTTGTTTTACCTGTTCCTTAATATTTTTTTCGTTCAATTCCCATGGCCCACTGGCCCAACCTAAAACACAACACTTCCCTACCTCTCCTCTCTCTTAACTCCTCCCAGTTTTTCTCCAGTCAAACTCATGCACAACGGATATATGCACATGCACATCAACTCCAATCCTTTCCTCTTGCCATCGACCGACCCAGCGACCCATCCTCGGCCATCCTAACCCACTTACCCACCAGAAACCCATACGCGCACCTTCGTTTGAAAATTCACCCACCAAGTCAAACTGAAAAGAAAACATCCCCCTCACAAACGCCTCGTTCTATCAACTCCGACCACCGGAGGCCAAGCCTATACGTTAGAAGCTCCACCTCACTTAACCCCTCCTTGCCCCCTTACACTGCAACCTTAAAACTTCACCGCAACATCGTAGATCGGTGACAAATCGAACTCGCCTAAACCCTAATCCTCCCTCTACCAATCACCCCGATGATCGGAAAAATCACCACTGATTTTTCCCGAGTTCCCAAACTATGCAGCTTCCTCTTGACCCAATGCCGACCCTTATCGTCGACCTCCTCGCCGGTATTAGCCCCAAAACTGGAAATCGGTCATCTCCCAATATCTCCTTACATACCCAATTGAAAATATGAAACCATTCATAAAATTCACCATTTTCTATATCGATCAAGCTCATATAAGTCAAAACCCAAAATGTGGACTTCGAATCTTTTCCCTTTTTGTTTATTTGCTGTAAATAAAACTTTTCATTCTTTATCAGAGAAGATATTTAATAAAACTAATTTTATAGCAACCTTCATTCAAAATTAAACGAGTTCCCTTTTGGAACCAAAATCTAAAACCAAGTAGATAATAAGATTTTGAATTTTGAAACCCCAAAGTGTTAGCTTTTCCAATAACAGAGGTTATATATTTTCCTTTTTTAATCAAAGGATGTTAACTCGATCATCACATCTATATAAGCATCAGATGTCATAATACATGCATGTATATCAAAACACTAGAATTTATCCAAGTTCGCACATATACATATGCATAAGATTTTAGGTAAGTAAAAATTTTGGTTTACTCGCATTAAAATGTTGAACAGAGGAAGCAGAGAAACTAGAAGTTTGGAATTTGAAAACTGGAAGCTGCTAGCTTGATTTTTGAAACAGCAACTTGATCTTGATCTATTGGCTTAAGTTGAGTTGAATCTGAATTTGATTCTTGCTTTAGTTTATTTTTTAGGATTTTGAAAGATGAAAGAAAATGAAAGGAGGAACAGAGATATACAACACCTTGTTTCTATTATCATTTATTTATATTATTTAAAAAAAATTAAATTAAGCTAATAAATTAGACACTTGTACACAAGACCTCCATCTAGCTTACAAATGTCTTAATGCATGTATTTCTATTTATTTATGTCTTTATATTATGTTTATATTTTAATTTATACATTCTTTTTACTTATTTGATATAATTTCAAAGGAAATAATATAAACCTATTTATTTATTCTTATTTTAGCATAAGCTATTTATACTTTTAATTAATAACTATGTATATACACTTTAAGAATGTAGAGTTTTTAAATCTAATTTATTTTAAAGATATTTAATTGGAATTTCAAACCATAATTTCATTTACATATATACATAAACAATAATAATTAGATTACATATTTTTTTCTCATATGGGCATAAATAAATACATGCACATTTACATACTTATATATATCATATAGCTTGTATACATCTATTTATATGATTATGGATATCTTTTAAATGGTAAAATATGTTATCTATTTATTTACTATAAGATCTAACGTCTCCAGAGATTAATAATTCAACATTTGTTAGGGTTTTCAAATCAATTTATATCTACATATTTTTAATTATCAGAATTTATTCGTTCAACTTATAAATCAGTATTTTTAATAATTTAATCCGGTTAATTACCAGTTAACACACGCCCAAAAATCTGGGTTATCACACGATATTTGTTTCTATATTATATACTATTCTGGATATTTTAAATCAGTGTGTTTATTACTTGTATTAACATTATATGTGTCAAAATTGAGTTCAAACATTAAGAAGAAAAAGTATAAATGGCGTGTCAGTGTTAATATAAAGATATATTTATATTCGATTGTCCTTAACCAGCCATACTCCAGATTAGAAAATAATATTACTTGTAATGTTCTTTACTAAATTGGTTATAGTGGTGGGGTCGTTACAGAGTGCAAGTAATTTAATAATATATAAATGGTAGATGACAACTTTATGTTAAAGATTTATAATATATTTAACCGAGTGACATCGACTTATGGAATAATGTATTTCTGTTGAAATACCCTCATGATTCAAGCATTGGACATATTAGAAATCCTATTATACATATTAAATGTATGTATTTATTACTTAAATCTGATTTGGGTTTCTTTCTAGTTCCATCTTTAATCATACATTCATATTATATAAGTTTAATTGATATATAATCATTATGATTTAATTAATTAATATAATGGTTTTTTTATATTATATTAATTAAATCATATTTAATTAGTTACCATTTTAATTAATTTTATGTTAGTCAATTAAACATTTTTAATTATATATGTATACCATAACATTTATGGTTATGCATACTTATATATATATATTATTTGTTAATTAACGTATATAATTTAAAAAAATTAATTAAATATTAATTTCAAAATTTTCTTATATATATACATATATACTTACATCATCTTAAACAATTCAAGATAATGTAACATATAGCATTATATGTGCTATACATATATATACTTCAATTACTAAACTATTTATTTAATTTATTAATCTTATTAAAAATATTAAAAAAATTCAACATATGTTTATTATATTTTCGAAACACTTTTTAAAAGTATATTATAACATTTATAATACATAGAGTTTTCAAAACCAATTTCGAAAATCACATTATAACAGTTATAATGTAATTATTAAATTATAATTTAACTTTTATTTAAAATGTTATTTAATTTCAAAACAATTTTAAAATCACATTATAACATCTATAATGTATTTCTTACTTCAAATTTGAATTTTCATTCTGAATTTCAAAACAACATCGAAATTGGCTCAAGGCCCAATTCAAATTTTGTCTTTTCTATTAGAGGCAAACTTTGGTCTCACTTCACTTTCCGGGTCAGGTTGATAGCCAGGGAAAATAGGGTACTTGATTATCCAAAGCCATGCCTAGATCTACTTATTTAAACAGCCTATTAAATTGGCAAGCATAATTAGTTAGCCCTAATATGACTAATTTAGACCACATAAGCTATTGGGCTCCGATACCGTTGAAGGAACTAAGCCAACACAGAGTAGATAAAATAGGGGAATTTCAATTTTTTTATCATTTTGGATCTTATTTGGCCTATGAAGTCTAAATTTATTTAGATCTTATCAAGATTAATTTTAAATAAAATCAATATTTTATTTTATTTGTAACAAAATTGTTTTGATCTTGTATTTGTATTATATTATATTACCATGCGTATCATATACACATGCATGTAAACGTGCACATGTAATATATACAGTGTACATAGTTTAACATACATGTATATAGATGTTGGGATTTACACTGTAGTGGACAAGTTAATCCCTCCGTGTATGTATATGTTGTCTAATTTATATACATATGTATATATGTGTGTGTGTGTGCGCGCGCGCTCGTGCGTGCGCGTGCGCACGTGTGAGTTCGTATTTGTGTGTGTATGTATGTGTATGTGTGTGTATGTATCTACTTAAGTATGATATCGAAATATATATTTATAATGTCAAATCTAGTTAAATTTATAGAAAGTTATTTTCATTATTTAAAGTCGTTGAGATGGATAACCTTTAAACATAGAAATATATTATTCTATAGAAGGATATTATCAAACCTAGATCTTAATATATATGGTTAAGTATGATATCAAATCTAGATCTTGATATCAATCTATCTTTTAATTTAAAACTTAAATCAGAAAACTAAAGTTACATAAAATAAATAAATAAAATTGCATAAATGAAAATTCCATAATTTAATTTCATAAAATATGTATGGCCTAAAATATATGTATGAATATATATACATACATACTCACATATGTATAGAGATTTAAAAACCCCACAGTTGAAATATCAATCAGATATATATGTGTATGTGTCTAAAGAATCAAACTTTTAACAAATAGAAGATTAGAATTAGAATTTACACAAATGTTTCATGTATCATCAATCTGGATGAATCCAAATTTGCATCCATTACTCATACGACTTTCCAACTACATGTGAGAAATGCGGGTTACGGATCTTAAGGCCGGAATAACACTAGAGGGGGGTGATAGTGTTTTATGGATTTTATAAATATTTTTGAAACTTATGTAATTTAATCACCAACAAATGAAATTCACAGACACGGATATAATCACAGAATCAGACACAGATGCAAATACTAAATAAAAGCAGTAAAGGAAAGAACACACCAGGATTTTATACTAGTTCAGAGTTACCCTACATACAGTCTCGTACAATCGTACGGATTTCTTATCAAAATAATCTCCCATATTACACCATCGGTTTCAAGGCTACGAGGTACATCTCTTGTATTCGAGTTCAGAGCAACTCTCTTGATTTAACTAGGTACAAGATCACCCAATCGACTTCCGGGGCTGCAATCACACCCAATTGATTTCAAGGCTCAACCACACTTTTTACTCATTAGTTTGATTTACAAAAGATCCTATAACTATGAATAGCACTGAGATCTTATGGAGAGAGTGGCAGAGAATCAAACAAGAGATAATCAAGTTTGATTCGCTTGGTATTTCGGAAGAGTATAGTTTGGGATTCTTTAGAATAAATGTGAAAGACGAAGAGGAGAGAAAACAAGTGAAATCTGATGAAAAATTCGTTTAGAACTATTGGTATTTATAGGAGATCAACAGCCATATCTATTCCCGAAACGATACGACGAATAGACACTTCTTTTAAAAATTTAAATTTTGAATTTAATGGGCACCATATCGACATGGGGGGTTGACGGATGTCGACATACTCAAGGAAAAATTTAATGTTTTGATTTTCTTATTAAAAATGGTATCTATAATTTGTCAAAAAAATCTCTAAACTTTGTAAATATATTTGAATATAGTTTAAACGTATAAAAGTAATTTTTAATATATATATAATCTTAATCTATAAAGTGATTTAAAATCTGAGTATATAAATATTTAAAAGCCAAATATTTAAAACAGGAGATGGTTTTAAAAACAAGGATAATTTTGAAATCAAAATATTAAAAAGGATAAAAATAGTTTTTAGGCTAAAATATTTAAAACCAAGAGAGATGTCTTTTTGTAAAGAAAGTTTTGAAAACATTTTTAAAAACAAGAGATATATTTTTGAAAAGCATTTTTATAAAATTAGTGGATATCAAAATAGGACCACTATATGTTCCACTAGATATTGTCGTGTGTTCCATCCCACCAGGGTTCCATCCCTTTAACAAGCTCAAAGTGGATTCCATTCCACGAATAAATTTCAAAGAAAGATGTAAGTGCTTTCAAGAAGTTTTAACATAATTCTAGACTCAATACTTATCTTGTACTCTTGAAATCTTTAACTCTTGATATCTTGATACTCATGAGTCTTCAATCTTGATATATTCAGTCTTGAATCTCTATATTGTATAGTCTTCGTTCTTGGTACATGCATGTTTATATCCTGCATATACATATATATCTAAACTATAATGTTTGTATTTATATTTTATAACAATTCCTAAGGTTATTGTCATCAAAACCATCATCTCAAGGATTAAAACTACAGAGCTACATCGGGTTGGAAATAGATGGCATACATAGAAAATTGATGGCTTGTTAAGAACAATTAAATTATTAGTTATAAATCACATTCAATCAATATTAGTATTTGAGGCATCTAAAGACTTATTTCTCATTATTAAACACCAAAAATGATGAAAAAGATATAGAATGCGAATTACTGAGCTACAATAGTTTGGAAATAAATAACGTACATCGAAAATTAATGGCTTATTAAGGACGGTTAAAGTATCAGCTATAAATAGAAAGTGTATGTGGATCGTGTAATATGAATAATTATCTAAGTTATAAACTTGTGCGGAATATAACTATAAAAGTAAAGTAATAAAGTAAATAACACTAGAGAGTTTTATATTGGTTCGAACTTCGTTCTACATCCAATCCCAAACTCCTTTTGGATTAACCAGCAACGTTCTCACTTAATCCGGAGGATTAGGTATCATGACTGCCTGAGCTACCGAACAGAACTTAGTGCGTGAAATACTCTTAACGGGACTTCGTCTACAAACTAAGTAGAATTGTTTATGACTTCTTATGCTCTTGTATAACATGGATTAGCCAATAAGTACAACTTCTTATGATCTCTTTCTAAAAGGTATATTGAGTTTATTTGTGAAGAATATGGAACTAATAAGATCATAAAGATGATAGAATTGAATTTACAAATGATATTAGTATATGAAAGCAATTGTGAATTCAAAAGCAAGATAGTAGAATAATAGAGAAAGAATTGTGAATCACTTTATAAAAACTTTGAAATGAATTTCTTTATATAGATAACCATTAGGTGCAACTGTTTATGAAAAGTAATGTTGGAGAGAAAAGTTTGCAACTGTTGATGGATAGAGATGTCTCTTCACAAATAAGAACGTCCTTTCAGAAATATGGTCGTTAGACGACTTTCACTCGATTGAAAAGCTAGTTGACTGAATTAGTCTAGAATATGAGAATTTAAAATGGAACAGAAATGGTACACTTTTCATAGCATTCAGTCGGTTGAAATATCTCATTCGGTTGGCTGGATATTGTTAGTTTTCAAATCATGTACACGTGCACAGAATCAGTTGACTAGGAGGTAAGATTCAGTCAACTAACTTCTATGTATTTTTGCTTTATACTTTGAAAACGGTTTCAGATAAACGTGTGTTTATAAAACCCAGAAGAGATTTTAACAATATTTATACCTCTAGACTCAAACACTATGAGTGATAATATGTTGATGTGTCATCATGGTCTTCGTTTGGTCTGATATCTTTTTCCTACGTAAGTGGTTAAGATATGTATGATATATTCTTATTTAGTTGTCACTATCAAAACATCAAAATATGAGATTCTAACATTCTCCTCCTTTTTGATGATGACAACTATGTAAGTTTATTATAAAATTAGTCGATATGCAGATAGTTCTCACCCTAAGTCAATACTCCCTCTATTGATATGGTCGTATAATTATTCTTTCCTTTGTCATCGACAAAAAGAAAATAGGTACCAACAGGAGTAATATGAATAATTCGGTAAGGGGAAGGATCTCTCTTGTATCAATAGTATTCCTTACAAACATCAAAGTATGTGATTTAAAAAAATACATATATATTGTAGAAAAAATTTCTTATGATCATACTTAACAAAAATCATACCATATAATAATTTTCACGATCAAAACAAATAACAATATTATACCACATAACAATTGAACATTTAAAGCAAAAACCAACATCTCAAACATATCATACTATATCAAAGAACAATTTTGACAAATAAACACAAATATCACACACGAACATTACAAACATATTATTCCAACATCACAAAATAGTTCATACAACATCACACATACTTGTCTTAGGAACATAGATACAAAACATAAAACATCACAAATAATAGTTTTTCCTAACTATACTTCAAGAACTGAAATTAAAAAACATAAAGCAGAACATACCAAAATACCAAGCATACTATTCAAACATCCCCACCACCACTGGAATTATCGGTTTCCTCTTCTTCGTCTTCTCCTTCCTCATTTTCAACTTCTTCTTCGGATAATGTCCACTCAATATGTTCCGCTCCTTCGGTAGTGGCTTTCGAAGGAAGAGATGTAAGAGGAGCTAATGATGTAGATGAAGAACATGAAAACTTGTCCTAAATTTTGAGCCTTTTATTATTCTTGGAGACATTATGCTCGATACAAGATAAATGATGATCAAGGCGACGACAAAATATTGTTCTATTAAAGTATCCATAGTTATCTCTTATATTTCAATCTTGCCTCAAGGAGCTTGTTCATGTTTAGAGGAGGAAGCTACAATTGGATCGGTGGGTTAGGGAATTCTGCGCTGCAATTTGCAGTTCATTCAATAAAGAAGATTATGTTATGATATGAAATTCGCTTAGGAAGACCCATGAGATTTAAAGTCTTTGAGTTGAGCTCTACAATGGTTTTGTACTTGGAGTGAGGAATGGGAACCCCAAAAATTTTAATAATGCGCATAATGTAAGCGCCATAATGAATCGTTTTATAGTTTCTTCGGCGATTTAAGGATTCAAATTCTTCTATATAATTTTTCCCAATTAATATTTTAATGCGACCAAATAACTTGGAGAGCTTGGAAATCACGCTTATAAACCTTTTCATAACTTCCGGTTCGAAGTTGTAGAGAATATATGAGAGCTCGATGGATAAGACGGCTTTTTGGGCGTAGTGAACTTGATTTTAGTTTAATCATGTCATCAGAAAGAAATTTGTGACTTATTTCATTTCGATTCGATATATCAACCTCAACATCATTGATGTCCATTCCTTGTGAAGGACATCTTAAAATTATCTATAATCATTGAAGAGGAAGATAAATTTTGACTTTGAAAACTAAACTCTAAACATAATCGTCTTTGTTGTGGGGATTCTGATGATCTAAATTTAAATTTGCAATGAAGAGTTTTACCAGAAGTGAATAGATTTTCACATTGTTAGCATCATAGCCAATTAGAGGATCCAAGAGACTAGCTTCCACGATTTTTCTTATCGCATAGCTCTCAAAATCAGAAAACTTCATGAAGGAACCTTCGAAAATCTTAGAATTCTTCAGGCTATTGAAATGAGTGACCGCTGTATCATCGTAAAGTCATCCTCTAATTTGATCTGCCAAAGGTCCACAGAGGAAGTTACTGCTCTAGATCTTTTTTTCTTTGGGGCCATTTAAAAAAAATTGTTTTTGAGGAATTTTTTAAGAATTTTAGATCTAAGGTTAAGGGGTTTTGGTGAAGATGGGTTGAAATCAAGGTTTGAGCAATTTAAAGAAAGTGAAGAGATGATAGTTGAGGAGCGATTAGATGCATATATATAAGACCGGTTATTTTCAATACCAAAATTCTATCTAGGGTCAGCTGACTAAATCATCTTGAGAAGGTGACTGAGTGTATTTAGGCAAAAAATAAGATATTTCGGTCGGCTGAATTTATGTGGGCAGCCGACGGAATGCTAAGTCAAATTTTAGCATCATTGAATATTCAGTCATCTGAACCAAAGCATTCGACCGAATGAATTTGCAGTATCTCTGTTTTCTTATTTTTTAGTTTTGAACAATCCTTGGTTTGTTGTATATATTTATACATAATCATTTTGAGATACAAAAAATTTATTTTAATAAATATAATCGAAAGATACAAACATTATTTTATATATGATATATAAATACAAGAATATAGAGATATGAAAATTTATTTACCTTCACTTGGCTCCAATATTTCTTCAGGAAAGTGTTCCCATGAGTTAGGTTCATTTTTTGTTTGCTCATTCAAGGGCTTAAGTGGAGATCGCATATTTCATTGAACTGGATTGTGATTCCAATCATTTTTTGATGGTCCTACTTCCTAAGAATTTCTTGGAGTTATGTTGTATTTGTTTATTGGTGTTTTCGTTAGCCGAGGAGAATTTTTTTGTAAGCTATTTTACGTTGGAGAACATCCACATATAGCCAGTACACATTTTTCTAGAAAATTTAGATGTGCTCCTTATCTTCTTTGCTCGTAATACATCTTCTTTTGAACCACCGTTATCTCTTGGTGATAACGGTATATATTTCATCAATCATGGTGTTAGTGGAGAATGATTCAAGATTGATAGACTTTTTGACTTTCTTCCCTTCGTAGAATAGCCGGTATGGTACTTCAATGATGGAGTGATTTGCACTGGAGATGGTTTATTTGATGGTGGAGTTGTATTAGTTGGAGTTGAATGATAACTTTTAGAAGATGGCGAACTATAATCAATTGCGGAGTTAGTTGAATCATAGTCGGAATCCATTTGAAAATTTCTATTTATTTATGATATATCATATGAGTTTGGTGAAAAGAAACTGTTGTTCGATAGGTTAATAGAACTTGTATTACCATAGTAAATTGGAGACTTATTAGCGCATATTTCGTAGTCACGAAGGGTTTGCTGCATGTATATCACTTACGCACATGCCAAAGCAGCAAATATGTATTTCGCTTTACACAGCGATAGTGAAACAAAAATTTGCTTTCTACTAAACCACGATACTAGAGACTGTCCGATAAAGTGGCAAGTACCGCTCGTACTCTTCCTATCCGTTTGATATTCTCCGGAATCAGCATCGTTGTTTGACACGAGATCGAAAGGACATTCTTCCAAATAAAAGAGGTCATAGTCTCTAGTGTTGCTTATGTATCGCAGAATTCGTTTCACGGCTTGCAAATGCGATTCGTTTGGATTTGCTTGAAACTGTGCACACAAACTGACACTCATCATGGTATTGGGGCGACTAGCGGTTAAATACAGTAGAAATCCAATCATACTTTTATATAATTTTTGATCCATATTTTAACCATTTTCATCTTTATCAAGATGAACCGTAGTGCTCATAGGTGTCGGTTTATTGGATGTATTTTTCATTCCAAAACATTTTATTAAATTATTACAATATTTTTCTTGATTAACAAATATACCATTGCTTAGTTGTTTAATTTGCAAACCGAGAAAATATGAAAGTTCCTCATACGAGACATCTCGAATTCAATTGTTATTATTTTTGAAAACTCATTGCATAAATTTTCATTTGTAGATTCGAATATAATATCATCTACATATATTTGTATAACTAATATATCTTTCTTGTCTCTCTTAATAAATAGTGTTTGATCAATTTTTCCAATTTCAAATCATGAATCTACAAGATAGCCTTTTAGTCGTTCGTTTGAAGCACGGGGTGCCTGTTTTGAATCGTAAAGTGCTTTCTTAAGTTTATAGACGTGATCAGGAAATTTTCATGTTTGAAAAGAGGTGGTTGATCTACAAAAACATTTTCTTTAATAATACCGTTTAAAAATGCACTTTTTACGTCCACTTGATAATGTTTAAAGTAATGATAATAGAAGTAAGCTAATAAGATTTGTATTGCTTAAAATCTTGCAACCGAAGCAAAAGTTTCTTCATAATCTATCCCCTCTTCTTGATTATATCCTTTTGCAACTAAATGACCTTATTTCAAGTTACATTTCCATTTTCATCAGCTTTATTTTCATAAACTCATTTCGTACCTATGACTGTTTTACCATTTGGTCTTAGACAGATTCCCAAATGTCATTCGTTCAAATTGATTTAATTCTTCTTGCATGGCTAAAATTCAATAATCATATGTTGAAGCTTCTTTATGGTTTTTAAGTTCTATATTAGATATAAAAGAAATATAACCCATTTAATCTAATTGATGCCTAGTTTTGACATTAATATTTACTTCACCAATTATATTTTGAATTGGATGATCTTTTAAAATCCTTGATGGAGTTCTAAGTTCACCTTCAATTGGATTTTCTATGATTTGTTCTTTATTTTGAGATGTAATACTGTGAGGTGAGTTTTGTGTAACTTGTTGCTGTATAATATCTTCTTCATTATTTTTATAATTTTTTAAATTTTCATTAAATGATACATGTAATGTTTACTCTATAGTTTTTGTACGTTTATTGCACACTCTATATGTTTTGCTCCATTGAATGAAAGTTCCTTTACATTGTCATTTGTAGTGATGCAGAACGACCTATGGAAGCACAAGGCTTAGGTCGTTCACGAGTTAATGAAGGTCGGCCCCGACCTAAAGATTCACGTGAGGAGGAGCTGCGAGTCAATGAAGCCGCTTTGAGTCATCTGCGACCTAAAGACTTAAGTCGGCTACGACATAAGGATACAGGAGGAGGCTTAAGTCGGCTACGACATAAGGATGCAGGAGGAAGTTTCGGGTTTAGGTCGGCAACGACCTAAGAAAGAAGACTTAGGTCGACAACGATCTAAACATGTCATAGGTCGGTTGTGACCTAACAGAATATGGCGAAAGAGTAAGTCGTTAGAAGAGTTAGCTCGGTGAAGCTTTGAGTCGTTTGTGTTGAATATGTTGTACAGTGAGTCGTTATTTGTTGAGTCGTTGCTTTTTGAGTCGTGAATCGTTAGGTCGTATACGACCTAAGTGTTGTGATGAGTTTGTATTTCCTTAAGCAGTGTGTTTAAGTCGTCTACGACTTAAGTGTTGAGTCGCTGTGTTGTACATATGTGAGTGAGTCGTTGTGTCTTGAGTCGTATTGTTTAGGTCGCTTACTGTTTTGAGATGAGTGGTGTCAGTTAGGTCGGCAACGACCTAGTTAAGTCGTAAGTCGTTGTAAGGAGGTTGAGTCGTAAGTCTTGGGATTTAAGTCGGCAACGACTTAAGAGGAGTTAAGTCGGCAACGACTTAAGGGTCAGGTGTCAAAATTGTTATAAATAGGGAGTGTGTTGTAACTTTTTGGTGGTTGATTTTTGTTGAATAAAATTCTTGTTGATTGCTGTGTGCTTTCATCTCAAATTGGTAGTTGAGTGTAATCTCCTATCTCCACTTTCGGTTAATCGAGTGCGCTCGATTCAACGATTGTTGAAGCCAATTCACGGTATCAAGTGCGCTTGATCAACGTTTGAAGAATTGTAGATCTTCTTTCACGGTATCGTGCGCGATCAACGTGTCGAAGATAGCTAGAATTCGGTATCTTTGTGATCAACGAATTTGGGCATTTCAGTATCTTCAATCCACTGTTTGCTACTTTCATCGATCTATATCGTTTTGTTATTATCTGCTGCGTCAGTTTTTGGTATCGGAGCTTGACTTAGCCAATCATAGCTAAGACAAGTCTTGGAGCCAAAGAGTTTGAAGTTTGGTGTTCATCGTTTTCATCTTGAAGTTGCAACAAGTTAGAAGCTTTCGATCCATTTCATTTTGGATCAAAGTGTGGAAGTTGTTTGAATTTTGGCCGTGAGAGTTTGCGCGCCAAAGTTTGAAATTGAAGAGCTTGAAGTCGTGTGGTAGTGTAGCCGAGCTAAGGAGTAAATCGCAAGGCCGAGCCAAGTTGAGTTGGAGCCGTGCTTGTTTGACTTGTGTTGAAGATTTTTGAAGTATTTGTTGAAGTGTTGTGAAGTTCAACCATGCCACGGAGAAGAGCTAATCGTCATCAAAATGTTGAAGCGTTGTATAGAAGAGAAGAAGCCGAGCAAATGGAACAACGTATTAATGAGAAATTTGATGAAGGCATTGGAAAGTTAGAAAAATTGATGAATGATTTGAATCAAAGTCAAAGGAGGAGATCACCAATCTCGAACCATGGAGGAAACAGAGTTTCGCCATCGGTTACGAAAGCGAGGAGGGTATCACCACAATCTTTTAGAGAGAGAAGAGAAACATCAATTTCGTCAAGGAGAGATCACCATGACTATGGACATGAAGAGAGAAGAACTCCACGTGAGTTTGAAGATGAGCCATATAGAGATGA
Source organism: Allium cepa (assembly GCA_030765085.1). NCBI lineage: Eukaryota > Viridiplantae > Streptophyta > Magnoliopsida > Asparagales > Amaryllidaceae > Allium > Allium cepa. The sequence goes on from CM060932.1 coordinate 842,148,874, forward strand.
AGAGAGACATAGTAGAAGAGACATGCGTGATCGAAGGGATGTTGATGGTCAAGCTCGATATAGACATACATTTGATTTTAATGAAGAGGGTGATAGAGCTAGCATTCATTATCGAGATCGAGACCAAGTTCGAAACTTATGTAGGGATGTTGATGATGATCATCGATGGGAATCGGGTATGAAGATGGAAATTCCAGAATTCAAGGGTGGAATGGTAGCAGAAGAATTTCTTGATTGGTTGTCTAATGTTGAAGAGATCTTTGATTTCAAGGAGGTTCCGGAGAATCGTCGAGTGAAGTTGGTTGCTACTAGGTTGAGGGGAAGAGTTTTGGCATGGTGGCAGCAAACTAAACTTACACGGGAGAGAATGGGAAAGTCGAAGATTGAATCATGGGAGAAGATGAAGAAACTGATGAAAGCTACATTTTTACCTTACAATTATCAATCACTCATGTATCAGAGGTTGCAGAACTTGAGGCAAGGGACGAAGACTGTTAATGACTATGCTGATGAATTTTATCAGCTGATTGCTCGAAATGATATTATGGAGACGGAAGAACAGCTGACTGCTAGATTTGTTGGAGGGTTGCGAATGCAGATTCAGGATATGGTTAATATGTTTGATCCAAGATCTGTGGCGGAGGCACATCAGAAAGCGTTGGCTTGGGAGAAGCAGGGAAGGCGTGGAGGTGGTGTGTTTACCAATTCCAACAATCAAGTGAAGGGTGTTAGTGGAAGTTCTAATGTTCCTAAAGCTGTCGCAAAACCAGTTGAGAAGGCAAAGGTTAATAGCAATTTCAAATGCTACAATTGTCAGGAGTTGGGTCACAAAAGCAATGAATGTCCGAAGCCGAAGAAACGAACTATGATTGCTGAAATTGAAGGTGAAGATGTTGATGAAGGTTATTCTAGTCCAGTAGAGGAGGATGAACAGGATATTGCGTCAGGAGATGAAGGATGTAATCTAATGATGAGGAGGTCTTGTTTAATACCGAAGCAAGAAGAAGAAGCTAGTTGGTTGAGGAGTAACATCTTTCAGTCAACATGCACTATTCTGAGAAAGGTTTGTAAATTTGTGATTGACGTTGGAAGTTGTGACAATATTATTTCTACTAAAGCTGTGAGAAAGCTGAAGTTGAAGACGGAGAAACATCCTAATCCTTACAAGTTAGCGTGGTTGAGAAAAGGAGGAGAGGTGAAGGTGGACAGGCGAGTTCGAGTTCCATTTTCTATTGGGAAGAAATATAAAGATGAAATTTGGTGTGATGTAGTTGAGATGGATGTTTGCCACTTACTTTTGGGAAGACCATGGCAGTATGATCGAGCAGTACAACATGACGGTCGGACCAATAGCTACAGTTTTATGTTTGAAGGTGTTAAAATCATTTTGGTTCCAAAGAAGAGACAGCAAGAAGAGAACAAGTCTGAGGAGATTGAGGAGCTGAAGACTTTATTGACTTTGAAGGAATTTATTGAAGAAGTGGAAGAGAGTCCAGAAGTGTTTTTGTTGATTGGGCATGAAACCACTGAATCGGTAGAAGTTCCAGAGGAAGTAAAGCCGGTATTGGAAGAATTAAGTGATGTGTTTCCTGAAGAGTTGCCAACGGAGTTACCACCGTTGCGGGATATTCAACATCAGATAGATCTTGTGCCAGGGGCAGTATTACCACACAGGCCACATTATAGGATGAGTCCTAAGGAGCATGAGGAACTGAGAAGGCAGGTGGAGGAGTTGTTAGAACAGGAGCATGTTCAGGAGAGCTTGAGTCCTTGTGCAGTGCCAGCTTTATTGGTGCCAAAGAAGGATGGTTCGTGGAGAATGTGTACGGACAGTCGGGCTCTAAACAAGATCACTGTGAGATACAGATTTCCTATGCCAAGGTTTGATGATTTGATTGACCAGTTGAGTGGGGCTGTTGTGTTCTCAAAGATTGACTTGAAGAGTGGGTACCATCAGATTCGTATTAGACCAGGTGATGAATGGAAGGCTGCTTTCAAAACCAGGGAAGGTTTATACGAATGGTTGGTTATGCCGTTTGGTTTATCGAATGCACCGAGTACTTTTATGAGAGTGATGAACCAGATTTTCAGACCATACATTGGGAAGTTTGTGGTAGTTTACTTTGATGATATTTTGATCTACAGTGGAAGTATGGAAAAGAATGTCCAGCATTTGCGTGAAGTACTGTTGATTCTACGACAGAAGAAATTTTATGCTGCGACAAAGAAGTGCGTGTTTATGACGGAAAGTGTTTTGTTTCTGGGATATGTTCTATCGAAGGAAGGAATTCAGGTGGATGAAAGTAAAGTAGAAGCTGTCAGGAGTTGGCCACAGCCAAAGACAATTACTGAAGTGAGGAGTTTTCATGGATTGGTATCTTTCTATCGAAGATTCATTCCACATTTTAGTAGTGTGATGGCACCTGTAACTGATTGCATGAAAGGAAAGAAGTTTGAGTGGTCAGAGGAAGCAGGGGTTGCTTTTGAGAAAATCAAGACACTATTGACGACAACACCAATTCTAGTTTTACCGGATTTTCAGTTGTTGTTTGAATTACATACTGATGCGTCGAAGGTTGGGGTTGGTGGAGTTTTGAGTCAGAAGGGAAGACCAGATGCTTATTTCAGCGAGAAGTTATCCGGAGCTAAGTTGAGATATAGCACTTATGATGTTGAATTTTATGCAATTGTTCAAGCTGTAAAGCACTAGAGACATTATCTATTTCAGAAAGAGTTTGTTCTTTACACTGATCATGAGGCTTTGAAGCATTTGCAAGGGCAGGACAAGATTTCATCGAGACATGCATCGTGGATTGCCTGTTTGCAGCAGTTTACTTTTGTTGTGAAGCACAAATCTGGGGTAACGAATCGTGTAGCAGATGCATTGAGTAGAAGGAATCACTTGTTGACTACAATGAAGGTTGAGGTGACAGGGTTTGAACTATTGCCAGAATTGCTTGAAGAAGATCCTTACTTTAAGAAATTTGTTGAGAAAGTCAAGGAGGGAAGTTCTGATGAATTTGTATTGATTGATGGTTTCTTATTTAAGGGGAATCAATTGTGTGTACCGGATTGTAGTTTGCGAATGAAGATAATAAAGGAGCTACATGAAGAAGGCCATGTGGGTAGAGATCGAACATTGCAGGTTATTTCTCAATCGTATTATTGGTCGTCGATGAGAAGGGAAGTTGAAAGATTTGTGCGTAGATTTCATGTTTGTCAGGTTTCGAAAAGGACAGCTACAAATGCGGGATTGTATATGCCCTTACCTGTTCCTACAAAACCATGGGTAGACATTAGCATGGATTTCGTGTTGGGATTGCCGAGAACTCAAAGGGGGAATGACTCTATATATGTTGTGGTGGATCGTTTCTCGAAGATGGTACATTTTATTGCTTGTAAGAAGACGGCGGATGCTGTTCATGTTGCTCAGTTATTTTTCAAGGAGATCTATCGACTTCATGGATTGCCAGAATCTATTGTCTCGGATAGGGATACCCGTTTTCTGAGTCACTTTTGGTTAAGTTTGTGGAAGATGGTTGGAACGAAGCTGAAATTTGGTAGCGCTTATCATCCGCAAACAGATGGACAGACCGAAGTTGTTAACAGATCGTTGGGAAATTTGTTGCAATGTCTTGTGAAGGATAATCTGAAGAGTTGGGACATGAAGTTATGCCAAGCAGAGTTTGCACATAATCATGCGGTTAATAGAAGCACAGGTTACAGTCCATTTCAGATTGTGTATTCAAATCTACCCAGGGGACCGTTCGATTTAGCGGTAGTGCCACAACCAAAGGGGACGGTTAAACGAGCTGTAGATTTTGTTGATGGATTGACTGAATGTCATAAAATCGTTCAGGAGCGATTGGAAAAGGCAAATGAGAAGTATAAACGATCTGCAGATATGAAGCGAAGAAGTGTTGAATTTAATGAAGGTGATTTGGTATATGCTGTGTTAACAAAGGATCGGTTTCCAGTGGGCGCTTATAACAAGTTGAAAGCCAGAAAAATTGGTCCTGTAGAAGTTGTAAAACAGATTAATGAAAATGCTTATAAGTTGAAGCTGCCGGAGGATGTGTACACTTCTGACGTGTTCAATGTTAAGCATCTTGTGCCATATTATGGAGATGAACAATCTGATGTGGAAGAAGTTACAAATTCGAGGACGAATTTTTCTCAACCAGGGGAGGATGATGCAGAACGGCCTATGGAAGCACAAGGCTTAGGTCATTCACGAGTTAATGAAGGTCGGCCCCGACCTAAAGATTCACGTTAGGAGGAGCTGCGAGTCAATGAAGCCGCTTTGAGTCATCTGCGACCTAAAGACTTAAGTCGGCTACGACATAAGGATACAGGAGGAGGCTTAAGTCGGCTACGACATAAGGATGCAGGAGGAAGTTTCGGGTTTAGGTCGGCAACGACCTAAGAAAGAAGACTTAGGTCGGCAACGATCTAAACATGTCTTAGGTCGGTTGCGACCTAACGGAATATGGCCGAAGAGTAAGTCGTTAGAAGAGTTAGCTCGGTGAAGCTTTGAGTCGTTTGTGTTGAATATGTTGTACAGTGAGTCGTTATTTGTTGAGTCGTTGCTTTTTGAGTCGTGAATCGTTAGGTCGTATACGACCTAAGTGTTGTGATGAGTCTGTATTTCCTTAAGCAGTGTGTTTAAGTCGTCTACGACTTAAGTGTTGAGTCGCTGTGTTGTACATATGTGAGTGAGTCGTTGTGTCTTGAGTCGTATTGTTTAGGTCGCTTACTGTTTTGAGATGAGTGGTGTCAGTTAGGTCGGCAATGACCTAGTTAAGTCGTAAGTCGTTGTAAGGAGGTTGAGTCGTAAGTCTTGGGATTTAAGTCGGCAACGACTTAAGAGGAGTTAAGTCGGCAACGACTTAAGGGTCAGGTGTCAAAATAGCTATAAATAGGGAGTGTGTTGTAACTTTTTGGTGGTTGATTTTTGTTGAATAAAATTCTTGTTGATTGCTGTGTGCTTTCATCTCAAATTGGTAGTTGAGTGTAATCTCCTATCTCCACTTTCGGTTAATCGAGTGCGCTCGATTCAACGATTGTTGAAGCCAATTCACGGTATAAAGTGCGCTTGATCAACGTTTGAAGAATTGTAGATCTTCTTTCACGGTATCGTGCGCGATCAACGTGTCGAAGATAGCTAGAATTCGGTATCTTTGTGATCAACGAATTTGGGCATTTCAGTATCTTCAATCCACCGTTTGCTACTTTCATCGATCTATATCGTTTTGTTATTATCCGCTGCGTCATGTAGCCATAAAGCATATGTTTGCTTTTTCGAAATCACTGTCACTATCAGATGATGAAGAAGAGTCTGAATCATTCCAAGTTACTGAAAACTCCTATTTTTTCTTCTTATAAAATTTCTCGTTCTTATTTTTGAAGCCGTTCTTCTTTCATTATGGACAATCTCTTTTTATATGACCCAACTTGTCACATTCATAGCATTTGAATGAGGAAGTTGACGAATTGTTGTTGCTGTTTCTGTTGTTGCCAAACTTCTTATTCTTTTTGAATTTCAGAAATTTTCTGAATTTTTTTTCTGAAAATACAATGTCTTCGTCATCTTCATTGGAGTCTTCATTTCTGCCTGGAATGTAATTGCTTTTCTATCGCGAGATTGTACTCATTTTACCTGAAAATTCACTTCATATGATATGAGATTTCCTATTAACTCTTCTGGTTTGAGGGTTGAAATGTTGTTATCTTCTTAAATAGGTAAGACTTTTCGTTCTCATTCATCCATTAAAGAGTTTAGAATTTTCGGAACAATATCAAAATTGATGTATCTTTCTTCTAGTGCCAAAAATGAGTGATATATGTCTTGAAACCTCGAGTACCTATCATTTATAATTTCATCTTGCTTCATTCTAAAATTTTGAAACTGATTTTTAAGCATTGAAATTTTGCTTTGTTTGTACCTTTATGGGCAACTTTAGAAGTACGTCAAATTTCATATGTTGATGTGCACATATTAACTCTATTAAACTCATTTTTATCTAAAGAACAAAACAACATATTCATAACCCTAGCATTAGCGGTAGCATCTAGTTTGTATGTTTGTCCATTGTGATAAGCAATGGTTGGTACAGTGTATTCCTATTGAGTGATATTCCAAATATCCATTAGCTTGCATATATATATATATATATATATATATATATATATATATATATATATATATATCATCCTAGTTGACAATAATTTAGTCTGTTAATAGTGGTGGTCATGCAGCAAACTGAACTTCAACAAGACTTAATGCAGTATTATTATCCATATTACTTGAATATCAAAAACTGTGGATTGGTTAAATGATAATCTTATTGAATATCAAAAACTGTGGATTGGTTAAATGATAATCTTACTCTGATACCAAATGAAAGTGCATATGGATCGAGTAATATGAATAATTATCTAAGTTATAAACTTGTGCGCAATATAATATAAAAGTAAAGCAATAAAGTAAATAACACCAAATATTTTTATATTGATTCGAACTCTTGTTCTGCGTCCAGTCCAGACTCCTTCTGAAATTAACTAGCAATGTCCTCACTTAACCCGAAGGAATAGGTATTACAACCGTTTGAGCTACTGAACAAGACTTCGTGCCTGAAATACTCCTAATAGGACTTCGTCTACAAAGAAGGATTGTTTGTGACTTCTTGTGCTCTTGTATAACAAAGATTAGCCAATAAGTACAACCTTCCTATAATCTCCTTTTAAGTGGTACATTGAGTGTGTTTGTGAATAATATGGAAGTAGTAAGATCACCAAGAAAATAGAATTGAATGCGCAAGTGATATTAGTATATGAAAGCAATTGTGAATTCAAAAGCAAGATGGTAGAATAGCAGAGAATTGTGAATCAGTGTATAAAAAATATGAAATGAACTGCTTTATATAGATAACCATTAATTGCAGCTGTTTATAAAAAGTAATGATGAAGACAAAAGGTTGCAACTGTTAATGGATAGAGATGTCTCTTGATGAGGAAGAACGCCCTTTTAGAAATATGGTCGTTATACGACTTTCAATCGGCTAAAAATAAATAGGCAGTTGACTGAATTTGTTTAGAATATAAGAATTTAAAACAAAAAAAAGTTCAATTTTCACAGAATTCGGTCGGTTGAAATTTCTTATTCAGTTGGCTGAATATTGTTAGTTTTCAAATCCTATACAAGTGCATAGATTCGGTCTTTTGGGAGGTTTGATTCAGTCGGCTGACTTTTGTGTATTTTTGCTTTATACTTTGTAAATGATTTTCGATAAACATGTGCGTATATACCACCTAGAAGAGATTTTAGCAATATTTCTACCTCTACACTCAAACACTATGAATGATAATACGTTGATGCATCATCATGTTCTTCGTTTGTTTTGATATCTTTTTCCTGCATAATTGGTTAGTGTATACGGCATATTCCTATTTAGTTGTCACTATCAAAACATCAAAGTATGAAGTTCTAACATAAATTGCATTCCGTCAATATTAGTATTTGAGGCATTCAGTCAATATTATTATTTCTCACCTTTAGACACCAATAATGATGACAAAAGATATAGGATGTGAATTACAAGAGGATTCTATGTAAAGAAGAAGTACTCTATCTTTAGAATGTTCATTAAAAGATGTAAAAAAAATTGTTCTTTTTTCATTTCATATTTTCTTTCCTATTTATTTTATCTTCATTCTTGTTTATGCTACTTTCAAGGGTTCATTTAAGTGACATGCGTGGTACGAAATTCATAGTGCAGAACTCTTTTGATTTATCTATTATATTGTTTCTACTCAAACAAAATTCATAATATCTTCAAAATTGTATTAATTTGTTATTAGAGCGGTAATGACTTCTTCACCACTACATTTCACCCAATAGAAATTATAAAGGAGAAGAGAACAAAAAAATTATTTAAAAATACATTTACAACATTCAAGAACAACACCTGTTACCTCCATATTAGGCCAAGAAACTTTATTAATTTTAATTGCAATCTGATTTGTTCTAAAAGCATGTGTATATTCCAAAGCATGTATATATTTGTATATATTTGTTCCAAAATCATGTATATATTTTGAAAGCATGTATACATTCACTTGCCTTCATTTATTTTGTAAAATACATGTACAAAAGTTTATTCATAAGCATGCATATATATGCTCTAAAAGCATGCATATATATTCTCTAAAAGCATGCATATATTTTTGCTAAAAGCATAACAAAATATAGCTAATCATAATGATTTTTTTACATGCTTATTTCAAATTTGTAAAGCAAACAAACATAGGAATTATGATTTTGTCAATCAAAAACAATTATAGAATGAACAATTATATAACTTATCGTGTTGTTCATTTAAAGGCATGATTTAAGCCAAGGAAATATAATAGGACATAATATAAATATACAAGGAGAAGATCTCTGAAAAATGAAGAAAAAAAATGTGAATATAAGGAATACATCCAAATGAACAGCATCATAACCATCATAAAAAACACACTTTTTTCATTCCTTCAAAATAAATTACATGTTCAAAATTTGAATTTTAAAACCAATCTTGTTTCCTATACAATGATATAAAGTAAGGGTGGGCACGGATCGGTTTGGTGTGGTTTGAAGCTCAAATCGCTTCCGCACCGCATCAAACGGTTAATCAAAATACAAACCATTGTACTAATCTTTTAAATGGTTCGGTTTCAGTTCGGTTTAATATAATAATGTCTGGTTTCGGTTCGGTCCAGTTTGAACCCACATTAAATATGAAATAAAAGAATTACTTCCATCAACAATCAATTTACGAACGCAGCTGTGTGAAGCTTTTACGCTTAAAGTTTAAAATACACAATTGTATACTGAAATGAAAAATTACTTCTTAATTGTATGAATATTTCAATTTGACATTTAGCTGCAAGTGAGATTTTTTTTAGTTGATTAACCAATCATCAATATTAACCAATGCATAAACATTAAGTAAAATAACTTGAATAAGATTATAATCATCATTTATCTAAAAAAAATAAGTTGAAAAATATCATACTAAAACAATAACTTCTTCCTCCATGACAACAATGATTTTTAATATATGCTAAAAATAAAATATACATCGTTAGAATATAAAATGAGACAGGATTTGATTATATTTTAATCATAAAATTACTAGTGTAAATATTCGAATCAGTCCGGTTTAATATGAACAGTTCAATCGTTCAAACCATAACCGAACCGTATCGATGCGGGTGGTTCAGTTTGGGGTATCTGCTTTGTTAAAAAATTCGGTGCGAGTTTCCACACCGTTTTTGTGATCCGATGCAGATGGTTTTCGTATAGCGGTGCGGATTATGCCCACCCCAAATATAAAGCATATTAGACTGAAATTTTTTTAAGAAATCAAAATTCTACATATTTAATGAGGGATTTGGATGTTTAAGTGAAAATTGAATAAGAATTACAAAACATTGAAGTAAAATACTGATAGATTATTTAATCCAACATTATAAAACAGAGGAAGTAAATAGAAAAAGTAGCTATAGAAGTAGTAGTTGTGTTGTTAGAGTTCATATTAGCTTTATAATTTATTTTTCTAGACTAACTATGGCTGAGCTATCATCTGCCTATTATTAAATATTAACATTTTCATTAGAATTTAACTAGTTCAGTTGGGAACTAGTCATATCTAGCCTTAAGGTAGATTCATCCCTTAAGTATTGAATCTTGGCACTTACTTTTATTGTTTTATTATTTTTGCACTAGCAATCACTATGCAGTATGCAATTTTTATTCTTTTTTTCCCCAAAGGAAAGTGGTGTTGAATCCACCACTATCATTTTCATTCAATAGAATAACAAATTGAAACATACGTGAAAATATGATAATACTGTTCGGCTACCAAAATAATGAAAGAGGCAACATGCTACTATGTACAACAAGAAATACATGACAAATGAAACAAACAAGCCTAAAATAAAATATCAAAGCACACCCTAATCTATACAAATCGATTAAACCTCCTTTTTGATGATTTTGAACCATTAAACAAGATCAGAAAGTAAAATGACAAGCTTGAAAAGTAGATAAAACTTCTGTTCCAATCAACATCCAACAAAAGCTTAAGCAGAATGCAGCTTGGTTACACTGCAGAATGAACAACATACCTTGCTTTTAGCTTTAACATAGTTTTGGATTCTGGAGTTATTAACATTCTTAAATTGGATATAAAAGTGATTATTGGTTCTAAACTCATATAAATGCAAACAATATAATATAACTGATCACTGGAGTTGATCAAACTAAAATATTCAGATATGTCAGGTCCAGTATCAAAATAATTGACCATATTAGAAGATATATCCACCGAGTACTAGTTTATACTCCTGCTTTATTGAAAAATAGAATCAGATATATCAATCTTGTTATGAATAAAACATACAAGTTGATCTCAATCTATAGTACAAGTACACGCTTTCCATAATAAGTGATGGCAAGGATCAATAAGTTGATGCTTTTACAGACTCGTGCTACTCATGATCACATAGTTCACATAATCCAAAATCCATGTCCTCCTATACATAACAAAATGAGTGAATCTTTATTGTTTATATTCATGTTTATCTTAACTATTTTTTGTTGATTTTTTGCTCCATTCACTTGCATCCATAACTCAGTCATTAACAGAAAAACATAACGTATTGTTTAAGTTAGCTGATCGAAACTACTTGAAGTAAAAACAACATGGCCTCCAAAAAATGAAAATTCCCAATTTTATAAGGGAATGAAGTGACCTGAGAAAAGTGGAAGCTTTCCAAAAATTTAGGGCGTAGATTCAAGTTCTAATAGAAAAGGATGCGAGTCCAAGTTGTTTGTTACAGCCAAGGCAATAGCGGTAAACTCAATGGATTCCAAGACTCTAACGAAAGCACCGAAGCAGAGCATATTGGAGCAACCATGGAGATATCTTTCGTTCAGGCATCGAGCGTAACATGAAGGCGTCTTTTTAGGGATTTGAACTACGGAGGCATGTGAATTTAGATCTGGAGATGTATGATTTGAGATTTAGGTTGCTTATTATGGATGAAAGGGAAAATATGGTGTAAGAGGGAAACGAAAATAACGGAGGGAACCTACGCTGATTTTAGGAATTAAGTGGATAGGGGTACCAATACAACATTTCGTTCTGATGTATTTTGTTTTCCACTTCGTAAAGGATCGACAACAGCAATTGCTATCCCAACGCTGAGCTATAGCGCCAATAAAATCAAATTTTCTTATGATAATTATTATTTTACAATTCTCTTTTCTTGTGATAACTGTTATTTTACAATTCTCGTCTTCAATGCCTTTTTGCAGAATAGAAGGGACATTTCAGTCTTTTTGTTCCAACTGTGCTTTAAGTTACCTATACTCTCGTATATTCGCTTTTTTTTTAAATGGTCGAACCATTCAAAAGGAAACTCTACTACAAGACCAAAACAAACTTTTTACAAAAGTGCATTTTTTCATCCTTAACTCAAGGATATCAAATATATTGCATTTTATGTATACTGACCAAATTGATTTCAGTGATTGAATTCTTGTGATCTAATATTATATTTAATAACAAAATCCTTATTGCAATCAATCACATTGTGTTTCTTGGTTCATTTTGCTTATCTTGAATGAATAATTTCATCAAAGTTTCGTACATTACGAATTGTGATCATTCACCAATAACATTTATATTTGATCATATATAAACCAAATATCCATATTCCTGTATTGCTTTTATGATTCAAACTCATTACTTTTAGATTCGAAACTCATCAACGCATGGTCTCAGGAAAATAAACGCACAACTGACCAAGTTACAAAGTATTTAATATTTGTGAACCAGGCGCTTGCATCGGCCTTGAAACAAAAATAGCAAAATATTTATTGGTATGTATACTTTATAGTTCAGTTGTCAATCTTAATTCATTTCATTTGTATATTTGATCGATAAACATTTTACTAATCACATTAATTGCACAAATTTGTTGAAGCAGATTATTATAACTATATATAGCAAATGTTCATACAATATTAGAAAGATCAAATGTTGTCATTTCATTTTTCTAAGAAGGCTTGCACAAGATTTTTTTTCTCGAAACCCTAAGAAAATTATATAAATCCTTCGATTTCTTTAGTGGGCATTAAGATCCGCTTGCCTTAGGATTTTGACCTTGAGTTTGCTCAGCAAATCATAGGCTCACAAGCGATGAATACTACGTTATCGGTCGTATCGTATACAACTCATAACTCGTGGTCTTTGTCCAAATCTCAATCTCGATTTGGAGTTTATTTTAAAAAAATGAAAGAGAATATTCACTCATACCCGTCGTGAATTGACGAAATAAGCATGGTATATGCACCTTGAGTTTGCCTAACAAATGCATATAGTTATCTTACCTCGTCTGCTCAACATATTAATAATACTACACATAACATCTCTAGCTTGGGTTTGCTCAACAACCAGAGAGTATGTGTCACAACCATGTTGTTAATGACCTAACTAATTATGGTTGAATAGGGTTGATTAATTTAAATATGGAATTTTGAAACTTTGTTATGAAATTTAATTTGGTTTGAATAATTAATTTAATTTTTGGATTTCGATTTAGTCGAAATATTGTTAAATCAATTATTGGATTTAAAGGTAAAATAAAATTTTAATTATAAAAATTTGAATTGAGTTTTGAGTTAAATATGACTTATTCTAATTTTTCAAATGAAAATGAATTAGTGTTAATTTGAAATTAGATTTTTCTTTGTTTATGTGCTGATTTTTATCAATAAATAGTTAATTTGTAATATGAGATAAAAATGATAAATAATAGTTCAAAGTTTAATTTGATTTTAATTTTAATATGATTATGAACTAGAAATTGTTGCATTAAGAAAATTAGGATTAGGTTAATTTAATTTAGTTTGAATGGGCTAAGTGAATCCTTTAATTAAATTCTTATTTGGGCCTTAGTAAAAAAAAACTAGCCCGTTATCAAATTTCAAGTGCTCAATACCCCGGCTCCTTTGCAAATCCTAATCTAACTCCAAATCTAACTCCAGCTCATTTTCTACGTTCATTTTTCTTCTCAACAAAGTTTCAAAAAGAACCTAGGTCAACCAAAATAGTTCAATGGAAATTTTAGAAATTAAAAGAGAAGCAGGGTAAGAATTCTCAACTTCTTCTCTATTTAATGGAACAATCAATTTTAGATTTTGAATGAGTACATAATCCCTGAAATTATTAAATTAGGAGTTGTTTGTAGTTTTGGAAATTTTGGGTAATCAAAGTAAGGATTTGAAACAAAAGAAAGAGTTTAACAGCTATTAATAACCAATTCCAATCTTTCTTCCTTTTTAGATTCAAGGTGTGAGTTTTCTCTCATACAAATTATATTTAATGTGAATATTGAGATGATTGTTTGCTAGATTATTAAATAGTTAGTAGATTATTAATAGATGAATGTTGTTTGTTTATAAACTAATCATTGTTAATGTTTGATTGATTAACAATTCCTCTTTGAATGCTTATGTTATGATATGGATTGTGTTTGAATGTTTAGATAGACTTGAGATTGTTATACTATTTTCTTCAATTCATCCGCGTCAACGAAGTCCGATATTAAAGCTTGGACAATGATTAACTGGGCAATCACTGCCTAGAAAAACGTGACAAGTGGTTCACCGATTCCTTGTACCAGTCGACCGGTGAGACGTAAAACTGGGCGGTTTTTCCCAATTCTTACTTGCACTTATTTTGTTAGTTCAAGTGTTATTTTGTTAAGTTCTTATGCTTGTTTTGAACTGTGTTACCTCTTGAATTTTAATGATAATTTATTTATTAAAATTTAACCCCTTTTTATGAATAATTTGAAGAAAATATTTGTTTGAAAATAGATTAATATATAAGGTATCTTAGAAATCAATTTTTGTAGAATAAATTAATGTTATCAATTTTAACATTGCAAATTCTTATCGTATTTCTATGTGGCTTTAACACTTGGCTATTTAAATACTAATTTATCAATTTTGAATGTTTTTGGATTTGAAGAAAACTGAAAAATAAAATGCTTTAAGAACCTTAATTCTATAATTTGGGAAATATTATAATCGACTTAGTTTTATTGACTAGTTTAAATGCTCTAGAATAACACTTCGTCGAATCTGGTACAGCTCATTGAATAAAATGTTTGAGTGGAAATTACTAAACCATTAGCGAATACTTGAATTTCATGGGGTAGTATGGGATACTTAGGTTAAATTATTGTGATTGCTTATAGAAAGGCATTTAACACTTTAGAGTTGTATTCCGTTTTGGTGTGCGGTGGGACCATTAGATCCTTAAGAGAATATAGTTCGGGTTTTCCAGTGGTATCCGTAACGAGTGAGATTTACTAGCTTTTAGTAAATACTTGAATTTCACCATGAAGTACGTTTTGGTTAAGTTCTAGCGATTAATGAAAGTGATAGTATTTGACACTTTAGAGTATTTCCTTTTAAAGTTCGACCGATGGCCAATAAATCCTTAAGAGGTATACTCCTAGATTTTTTCCCCAATCCTTGTGATGGGTCAAGACTTAATTTTCACGATCCTTTTGGCCAGTCGAGATATAGTATAATAATGCATATTATGGATTTTTCGAGTCATATTTTCTGGGTAGGCAAATCCATATTGTTCTAGATAGATTTTCGATGATGTATTATCCGTATTGTTCTAGATAGATACTTACATGCATCGAGGTCTATATTATTCTAGATAGACTATAACTCTTTAGTTATTAGGCAATCTCAACATTATCTATATGTTTTGGATAGAGTTTATATAGGAGATAGTATCTATATTGTTCTGGATAGACATTTCTACATTATTTTGGGTAGCTCTTATATAAATATGTAAGTCTATATTATTCTATATAGGCTTTTATGTTATACTTTGTCGGACTAAAGAGGACTACCATATTAAATTTCATTATTTAAAATGTTTCTTCATAGATTTTATAGTTAGATAATTTATTATCATTTGAGTTCTGAAGATTTTTGATTGTTGTCACCATATTTTAGATAATAGTTAATTATGACTTGAGGTGAATTTATGAAATGGTGATTTGTTTAATATGCCTTATTTTAACTCATATTATTGGGCATATTTGTACCATGACTTATTTTGTTATTGTTAAGTCATAAATTCGTGTTATTAGTATCTCACCCTTTCATTTAGATATAGTCTAACCCGTTTATTGTATTATAATACTTGGGTCAAGCTGATACATTACATGTACATGGACTCACGGACTGTTAGATATTTCGGACTAGCACTGGAATATAAATTTTGACTTTAGAGTTTACTCATGTGTATATATTGGGACGTCTAGTCAAGTGTATTATTTTAGACGGTCAGTTGTACCTGATGCTATATTTTGATGTGATGTATATATTGTGGATCTAGTACAAATATATTGTAGACTCACACTTTATGATGTATATGATGTATATTATTCTGATGTGACCTGTATAACTCTGATATTTGTTTATGCATCATATATTGTTCTTTATATTTTAAATCGGTGCGCTTACTACTTGTATTAACACTATACACATCAAACTTTAGTTCAGATTTTAAGAAAAGAATATAAAGGATGTATCAATATCAGTATAAAGATATATTCGCATTCGATCACCCTTAACCAGATGTATCCACCGGATTAGCTGACAACATTACTTGTAATATTCTTTGCTAAACTGGGTATAGTGATGGGATCTTTGCAGCTTGGTATCAGAACCGTATTCAGAATAGTATAGAATATAAATTGATTCAGAGTTCGAATTTTGACCTAGATGACCTAGAAGTCATGTCCCATGGGTGTGTTGTAGTTAGTAACTTTTGTTATCTATTAGGAATAGGTATATAAATCGATTACCGGGGTAATCGATTGGGTCGTAAGATTCTCTTTAAGTGTAGGAATATTATTAGATAATATTGGAATTTGTTTCTCATTTAGAATTTGAATGTGTAGTTTTGAGTTACGGCTAAATGTCGAATACCCACTGGAGCTACTGCAGGATCAATCGATGGTTTTGATATTGGAGGGGTCTCTTTACTCCGGATCGGATAACAGAAATGGTAAGGACAACACAGATTTAGGATCTTGGTGCCCAGCCAGCTCGTTTCAACTTCGCTCGACTTTGTAGTGATTTCAAATGTCTTGGAGGCAAACCTTTCAATGTTACTAGGCCGATTAGTGAGGTTCGGTCATGGTTGAGACTTATGAGAGGATATTCACGATTATGGGGCTTACTGACGCACAAAGAGTTTGGGTCATTTACAAGAGAGTGTAGAGGCGAAGATTGTAGAGGCACCACTTACATGGGCTCAATTTATACAAGGATTCAAGCTGAAGTTTCTTCCAGAAGCCGAGATAGAAGCCATGGGTAGGAGGTTCATAGATCTAAGTCAGGGTCAGATGTTTGTAGCGGAGTATGTGACTATGATTGAACGATTATCCAAGTATCGTCTCGAATTTATCAGCACTCCGAGAAAGAAGAACCAAAACTTTATTTATGGATTATGAAAGCCACCAAGCAAGGCTTTATTTCTCTAACTAAATGTATCTTTTGAGTTATTCGTTGATTCAGCACTTCATTTCGAGGAAGAGGAGAGGGATGGTGAAGTTGGTAGGACTCCTCAGGCTCAGTCAGATTCTTCTCTAAAGCGGAAATAACTTTGGGAGAGGACAAAAAGGGACATCGAGACAAGAAGATAAAGAATTGCGATTTAGGTTCTATGGCAAAAAAAGGTGCATGTTATAATTGTGGAGAGAAGGTTCGTCTGATTAAGGATTGCACTTAATGTAACATCCCTAATTTATAATAACATTATTCAGAAAATTAATTAGATAAATTAAATAAAATAATGATGATAAGGGGATTGAGATTTGAATAAATTATATAATGGGCCGTGCTTAATAATAGAAATTAAATGGTCTTAAATTGGTTTATAGGTTAATTAAATTACACACGGGCAAATTAGTAAATTAGCCAATCTATTATACATGGCTGTACATTCTCATTTTTGTTCATTCCCGTTCATTTTCCTAACTAAAAAATAAAAAGAAAATAACCCTAAGATAGTCGGCCACTAACAAGAAGGAAAAGAGGAATTTTAATCTAAAAGCTAAGGATCAAAACTAAAGAGGATTAATCAACAATAAATCTCAAATTCCTTATCAAGTTTAAGGTGAATAATAATTTTATACCATCTCTATTTTGTTTTATGATTATATGTTTTCAGGTTTATGTTTAAATTCATTTTTAATAATGATATGGATGATGATATGCTTGAATCACGTTATGATTGAATTATTTTGATTCATACACATATGATGTTGCTCGGCTTTAAGAGAAAACCATGGGATTTTTATTTTGGAATGCCATGGAAAAAATTTATGTTGAAGAATACATGATTTTGGAGATGAGTTTTGATTTTTAGATTTTTCCAAGCTATGGAAATTTTATTATGAATTTTTGATAATAAATATGATGCAATTGGGTTTAAAATTTATTTTGAATATTTTAGGAAGAAATTAGGTCTAAATTTTTAATATGTTTGATTACATTATGAAATCAACTTTCTGTGAATTCTGGGGATATTTTTCAATTTATTTACTAAGTATAATAAATTATTGTTAAAGAAGAACTTTTTGACAAGTATTGGTTTTGTCATATAGAAGGTTTTAACGTTATAAACTTTGATTTAGATCCAATTAACGCGATAGTTTTTACATGTAAAGTATTTGAAAAGTTTTGAAGTAGCCAATCAATAGCAGGTTAGTTAAAAAGTAATTGTCAAGTTTAGCTATAAATCAGCACTTCAGGAAAAAGGTGGTTCGCCTATTTCGGAGGCACCTTTTGACTCCTTTACCTCTGCACCATCTCAGTGAAACTATCCTTGTCGAAACCCACATGGTCGGAACCAAGGCACATGGAATCAATGGAACTGGTACGAAGCGTATTGGTAAGTAGCGGAAGGTAGGGTGTCGAAAGCTATGCTTTCGTCTAACCAAGGTTCTGTTTTAAAGAGATAAACGCCTGCCTAGTTTTTGAAGGGCTTTCGACTGAGTCGATACCTTGTAGAGTTGAAACTGTTAGTCCGTGAGATGATGGTTTTGATGACAACAACCTTTGTATAGGATTATAAAATATAAATACTAACATTATAGTTTAGAATTATATGTATATGCAGGATTTAACCATGTAGGTACCAAGAATAAAGACTGTGCAGTATAGAGCTTCAAGATATCAAGAATGAAGACTCATGAGTATCAAGAATATCAAGATTATAAAGAGTTCAAGATTTCAAGTAATTTATCTTTTAATTTATTATGAATTTTTTTAAAACTCCTAGAAAAGCACTGGCATCTTAAAATCCAATTTATTCGTGGAATGGAATCCACTTCGAGCCCGTTAAAGGGAAGGAACCCCGAGTAGGATGGAACGTACGAAAAATCCAGTGGAACATTGTTTTGTATCCACTAACTTTTATTCAAATGATTTCAAAATTATATCTTGTTTTCAAAATGATTTCAAACCTTCCTTCTAAAAAGAATCAAAAACATCTATCCTGGTTTTAAATACTTTTAGCCTTAAAATAATCTTTAATTTCAAAATCAAATTATCCTTAGTTTTAAATTATCTTTAATAATAATATATTTATTAGATTTAAATATAAAATTATTGTAAAATTATATATATATATATATCGATATATTATTCTCTATATTTACTTATGTATTTTAACTATAGTCAAGTATATTTATAAAGTTTAAAATAGTTTTTAATATAAGATAAAAGTTATTTTCAAAAGAAAAACAAACCACCAAAAATTCCTTTGGGATGTCGACATGCTCAATATACCCATGTCGACATAGTGCCAGTTAATTTCAAATTTTAAATTTCAAAAGAAGTGCCTACTCATCATATCTTTTCACGAATGGACATGGCTGTTGTTCTTCTATAAATAGGGGTTGGTTTCAACGAATTTTCAATCATATTTTCCTGGTTTTCATTTCTCTTCTTCTTCCACATTTTCTTTATACATATTCTTACCATTACTCTGCCGAAATCAACATTGAATCTAACTAGATTATCTTTGGTTTAATTGTCTATCACTATCTCAATAAGATCCTCAGTGCTATTCGGAGTTATATGATTTTTACTCAATTAAACGAGAAAAGGTGTAATTGTGGCCTTGGAAATCAATCAAGCGAGAAAAGTGTGATTGTAGCCTTAGAAATCAATTGGGTAAACTTGTTGCCCATAAAATCAAGTATTTCTACCCAGAGGATTGTGAATCTGGAGGGTGTACCTCGTAGCCTTGAAATCGAGGATGTAATTGTACAATTGCTTTTGAAAGGAAATCTATACTTGTGTGCGAGACTGGATGTAGGGTAACTCCGAACCAGTATAAAATCCGGTGTGTTCTTTCCTTTACTGCTTTTACTTTATTTCTGCATCTGTGTTTGATTCTGTGATCATATCTGTGTCTGAATATTGCATACATTTGTGTTCAAATTAACAAAAACTCAAAAAGATTTAATAATTCCTTAAAATACTATTCACTCCCCTCTAGTGTTTATCCTAGCCTTAAGATCCGTAATCCGCATTTCTGACATTTGGTATCAGAGCAAGGTTTTCAAAGTTTCATAATCTGATTTTTGAAAAGTTTTCAAAATGGCTATCAACACTACTACTATTACTAACACTAGTATCTCTGTCACTAGTTCATTTGTAGAAGGTCAGTCTACTGTCAGACCATCATTTTTTAATGGTAGTAACTATGCATACTGGGCATGTAGGATTAAAATATATTTACAATCTGTAGGATTAGACACCTGGAATGTCACACAAACTGAATATTCTGAACCCACAACTGATTCTGCACAGTGGACCGCTGAGCAAAAGACTGTTGCACAAAATAATTCTAAAGCAATGAATATTTTATTTTGTTCACTTGATAGAAATGAATTTAATAGAGTGTTAGTTTGTAAGTCTGCATATAAAATCTGAAAAACTTTGCAAGTTACTCACGAAGGAACAAGCAAAGTTAAACAGACCAAAATTTCCAT
This sequence comes from Allium cepa, assembly GCA_030765085.1. Lineage (NCBI taxonomy): Eukaryota > Viridiplantae > Streptophyta > Magnoliopsida > Asparagales > Amaryllidaceae > Allium > Allium cepa. Next base: position 842,169,031 of record CM060932.1, read on the forward strand.
GCTCACAAATCAGTTTCAATTATTTAAAATGAATTCTAATGAGTCTATTTCAGATATGTATAGTATATTTCAGGATATTGTGTATTCTCTAATATCCTTGGGAAAGGAATTTTCGGAAGAAGATCAAGTTAGAAAAACGTTAAATTCTCTTAATCCGGAATGGGATCAAAAGACACTTGCGATCGAAGAGGAAAATGACATCAGTACCTTAAAGATAGAAGAATTAATTGAAATCTAATGTCGTTTGCAGTCCAAATGATCGGAAGAAGAGAAAGCAAAGCATATGACAAGAAATCAATGGCATTTAATGCATTGTATAATGGATCAGACTCAAACAACGATAATGATGAAGAGATGGCCTTGATGACCAGGAATTTTCGAAAATTTCTAAAACACAGAAAGATGAATAATCTCAAGAGAAACAACTATAAGAACTCTGGAAATCAGAATATAGTGCTAAACAATGTCAAATGTTTCAACTGTGATGAATCAGACCATATCAAAAGAGACTGTCAGTATCCAAAGAGGCAAAATCCTCCTATAAACAATGATTCATTAAAGAAACGGAAGTGTGCTTTTACTGCTACTCTAGATGACTCAGACTCATCCTGAAGCGGTGATGATCAGAAGACAGATAATTCAAATTCGTGTTTCACGGCAGTTTACGACTCCGACGAATTTAGAGAAACGGACTCAGAAAAAGGTACACATTTACAATACAATTGGTTGAAATTGCATGCTTAGAATTAGATGCTTGATTGATTGATTTGAATTTGTGTGCTATTTGAATTTCAAAATTTTTTATTATTATTTTATCATTTTTATTATTATTTTTATTAGTATAATAATATATTATGGAATATACTATAATTCGAATAATATTCCAGATATATATTTATATATAGACATTAAAAATAATAAGTATATATATATATATGAGTATTTAGGAAAAATAAATAATAGAAATTCACAAGCACATGTCGACATGGTCCCTACCATGATGTCGACATGGGTACAGAATTTGAAATTCAAAATTTGAATTCAAATGGTTGAATTTTCCCCCACCTTTTCACTTCATTCAATTCTTTGAAAAGGCATCTTTTGACTAGAGAACATTTCCTTTGAGCTATTTATTCACTATCTTTTATCACATCTTTTCACTCTCATTTTCAAATTCAAACTCTCTCTTCAAAACTTCAAGCACTCTACTCTCTACTCTAATGGCTTCTTCAAGCAACCCCTTCACCATGAGAATTTCCAAAAAGATAAAAGAGCAACTCTTCACTGATCCGGAGGCAATAAAAGCATACATCAATTATGCTAACTATGAAAAAGTCCATCCCAGAAAGTTTGCTATATTTCAAGATTTCTCTTCTTATGAAATTGATTCCCTTTTTGCAAACAATCAAATTCTTAGTCTTGTTGATGCTTCTCAAAGTGATTTTGTTTGTTATCCAAATCTTGTTAAAATTTTCTATGCAAATCTTAATCGTAGATTTTATAATCGAAACGATGATGAAATTTGAAGTAGTGTCAAAGGCACTAGAATTGTTTTGAATTGTGATCTTTTGTGTACCATTCTCAATTGCAAGAGTACGGGAATGGATCTTTCTAACTTTAAAATCAATGAAAATGATCGTGAGACATTTCATCACATTTTCGAAGGGAATGATAATTTTGAATTCAAAAATCGAAACTTTCGAACAAAAGCTAGAATTGTCAATCTTCTTTTACAATATACTTTGACCCCAAGGTCGGGAAATTTTAACAATCCTACTTCAAAAGTTTGCAAAGCACTTTTTGCTATTTTTGGAAATTATGATATTAATTGGGCGCAAGTTATTTTAGATGAACTTCGTCCCAAAAATCTTGAAATTGGTGAGAATACTTTGTATCATGGAATTTATCTCACTCGAATTTTTAACTATTTTAGAGTGGATTTCAAAGGAGAAGAATTTATTTGTAGAAAAATTTTCAATCATTCCAACATTTCGCCTATGAAAATTCCATTTGTTTTTCAACCCCATGAGACTCTTGCCGAAAAGGAAGAGCGTTTGGCTCATGAGGAGATGGAAGAAGAAGAGGAAGAAGAAGAGAAAGAGGATGAAATGGAAATTGAAAAAGAAGAAGAAGGGGAAACTTATTTGGAAAGCATCGACTATCCTCCTAATCCATCCAACAAAACCCTTCTCAAAAACCAAAAGACTACTGTTGAGAATCAACGAAATCTTAAAAGATCCGTTAGTAAGAAGTTGGATAAAATTTCATCCAAGATGAATAAGTTTATTTCCAAAGTCGGCAAGAAGCTTGAATTATCTTCATTGTCGTCATCCTCTAACTAGTTCTACCTTTTCGTATCTCGTTGTATTTGTTTTAGTTTATTTTGATTTGAATGTTCGTATAGTTCTTTGTGTTTAATCGTTGTATCGTCTTAGTATGAAATGAAATGGAATTTCTTTTCTGCTATCTAGCTTATCTTATCTCCAGAATAAATGTTAGTATATTATATAAATATATATATATATATATATACACACACACAATTATTTACAAAATCAAAATAAGTCATCAAAATTCACTGGACCATGTCGACATACCCCCTATAACCATGTTGACATATACTGGTCAGAAATGACATTTCATATTGAATTTGAAATTTTTATAACTACCTTATGTCTATTCATTTCAAACGAATATCTACATCTATACATACCTATTTCTCCCAGAATTCAACACTGAATATTATCTCTTATCAACTTTGTCTCTCATTCTTCTCACAAATTTGAATATGGCCAATCCACTTCATAATCTATCGGAAAATCCTGAAGAGAATCTTAACTCTTTCAAGAATATTCTTTCATTCATTCTCCGTAACCAGCAACACTTAGAATTGAGTCAAATGCAGATGATTAAAGAGCAAGAAAGACATTTCGATGCAATACGACGGATAATTTCATCCCTGCACAAGGATGATAAGGAAGCACATCCTCCAGTCACTCTCGCTAATGATAATGAAAATTGGGATGCCATTAAAGCAGACCCTATATTTGGAGAAGAAGGATGGGTGGAAGTTCCTCGTAATGTTTGATTTGTTTGGTTTGTTTGATTTGGTTTGTTTGATTTGAATTGTTTGATTTGATTTGATTTTAATTGATTTGGATTAATATTTGGTGTGAAAAACATGTATAAATATACATTAATATTTATATGATTTTTAATGTCTATCAGTATAATTATCGCTTAATCTATCTATTATATACTCCATTTTTATAGTTTATTAATGCATGTACTTTAGTCCGAGAATGAGGGAGAGTTATAAAGTTTGGAGATTATATAGTTTGAAGTAATATTTAGAGTTAATTTTTGTTGATGACAAAGGTGGAGAAATATAAAATAGGATAATTAGGCATAGATTAAGGGGGAGTTATTGGATAGAAGTAATATTTTATAAAAAGGTTGTCATCATCAAAAAAGGGGAGATTGTTAGTCCGTGAGATGATGGTTTTGATGACAAAAACCTTTGTATAGGATTATAAAATATAAATACTAACATTATAGTTTAGAATTATATGTATATGTAGGATCCAACCATGCAGGTACCAAGAATGAAGACTGTACAGTATAGAGATTCAAGATATCAAGAATGAAGACTCGTGAGTATCAAGAATATCAAGAGTTCAAGATTTCAAGTAATTTATCTTTTAATTTATTAGGAATTTTGTTAAAACTCCTAGAAAAGCACTGGCATCTTAAAATCCAATTTATTCGTGGAATGGAATCCACTTCAAGCCCGTCAAAGGGATGAAACCCTGAGTAGGATGGAACCTACGAAAAATCCAGTGGAACATTGTTTTGTATCCACTAACTTTTATTCAAATGATTCTCAAAATTATATCTTGTTTTCAAAATGATTTCAAAACCTTCCTTTTAAAAAGAATCAAAAACATCTATCCTAGTTTTAAATACTTTTAGCGTCAAAATAATCATTAATTTCAAAATCAAATTATCCTTAGTTTTAAATTATCTTTAATAATAATATATTTAACTTTTAATATTTAGATTTAGATTTAAATATAAAATTATTGTAAAATTATATATATATCAATATATTATTCTCTATATTTACTTATGTATTTTAACTATAGTCAAGTATATTTATAAAGTTTAAAATAGTTTTTAATATAAGATAAAAGTTATTTTCAAAAGAAAAACAAACCACCAAAAATTCCTTTGGGATGTCGACATGCTCAATATACCCATGTCGACATAGTGTAGTTAATTTCAAAATTTAAATTTCAAAAGAAGTGTCTATTCGTCATATCTCTTCACGAATGGACATGGCTGTTGTTCTTCTATAAATAGGGGTTGGTTTCAACGAATTTGCATATTTTTCTGGTTTTCATTTCTCTTCTTCTTCCACATTTTCTGTATACATATTCTTACCATTACTCTACCGAAATCAACATTGAATCTAACTAGATTATCTCTGGTTTGATTCTCTATCACTATCTCAACAAGAACCTCAGTGATATTCAGAGTTATAGGCTTTTTGAAATCAATTAAACGAGAAAAGGTGTGATTATGGCCTTGGAAATCAATCAAGCGAGAAAAGGTGTGATTGTAGCCTTGGAAATCAAATGGGTGAACTTGTTGCTCGTAAAATAAAATATCTCTACCCAGAGGATTATGAATCTGGTGGGTGTACCTCGTAGCCTTGAAATCGAGGGTGTAATTGTACAATTGCTTTTGAAAGGAAATCCGTACTTGTGTGCGGGACTGGATATAGGGTAACTCCGAACCAGTATAAAATCTGGTGTGTTCTTTCCTTTACCGCTTTTACTTTATTTCTGCATCTGTGTTCGATTATGTGATCATATCTGTGTCTGAATATGTGATCATATCCGTGTCTGAATATTGCATACATTTGTGTTCAAATTAACAAAAACTCAAAAAGATTTAATAATTCCTTAAAATACTATTCACCCCCTCTAGTGTTTATCCTAGCCTAAAATCCGTAATCCGCATTTCTCACAAAAACCTTTGTTTGTTTTCTAAAGTTAAATTCCTACCTTTTTTTACTTAAAGTTTTCAACATGGTCGAAAGCTATGCTTTTGAAAGGGACTCTATAAATAGCTTTCGAAGGGGAACTTCTTCTTTAAATAAGAAGCTTTCGAAAGGGTAGGTTCCGATCTAGTCGAAACCTTGCTACTGCTTTCCTTTCGAAGTATTGAAGTCATCAATACCATTGAAAGGTTATCCTTGCTTTACCTAAGTTAAGTTATTTCCTAATTGCTTTCGAAAGGGGTGAGGGTTTCGAAGGCGATGGAGTCGAAAGGGGATTTCGACTTCGACCTTCGAAGTTTTATATTTTTAAAGGCCTTTGCTTTCGTCTAAGATAGTTCCGACACCATCAGCTTTTCTCCAAATTAATTTTTATTGGTTTCGAAGGAGATACTTTCGATATAACCATTTTGACCAAAATGATTTTTTTAAGAGTACACCCAATGCTTTCGAAAGAGTACTTTATTTGTTTCGAGCTATGTTTTGAAGAATGCTTTCTTGGCACTATCAAAAGGTATCATTGGTTTTGGAAGGTACATATTTAGAGTTTTGAAAAGAGGTTTTCTATGCTTTCGTAGGAGTCATTCAGTGGTTTCGAAAGTGACGTTTTAAAGTTTCAAAACAAATAGCTCATTCTCATTTTTAAGTAAAACCTATGGCATAAATAAAGATTTTGGAAAATGTAACGTACGCGATTTTTCGTTGCCGAAAAACCGAATAGTTATGGGTTTAAGAAAAAGAAAAGAAAAAGAGAGAAAAAGGTAGAAGATAGAGGGAAAAGAAAATAGAAATTTTTTAAAATAGAACGGAACAGAAAACAACAACAGAACACCATCAGAATCTCACAATTCGCAGCGGAACAACATATAATAATAAATGAATAATCTTTAAACAAAGAACTATATCAGTTATTACATTTCATTTCATTACATCAGAGTGTACAACAACAAACAACAAACAGCGGAAAAGAAATACTATATACTAGTAATACGCCATGCCATCCAGCTTGCCTCCAGCAACTCCAGAATATCCAGAATATCCTGATAAACCTTAACTCTTGACTGCCCGTGTGGAAATTGGTGGGCACCCAGAGTTTAGGAAGGAAAACAATAAACTCCGAGTCAGTCATGTGACTGGTGTGAGAACTCAAAACAGTTTATTTAACTTTAAAATCAAAATAGAGGAATATTTTTAAATTCAATTCGCAATGCTTTTAAAAATGAGACTACCATAAGACCTCCTGCCACACACACAATGCAAACGCAGACTTGGAGAAGATTTCTCCTTATGATAGTCAAACATGCTTGATACGCATTTAAAAAGAACATTTGATATTATTACTAGTGCATAGTGTAGAAAATTCATTTCGAAAGTAGAATATAAATCTTAGCCAGCATAGGTACCATTATATTATGCCTACTATAGCTACTTCCTGAGGAAGCAGGTTCTACAACTAAAACCGTACAAGATCGTATTGTTTCTTTGGATTTCCAACGAATGGTCCGGCCAAGGAACTTCCCATTGCCACATGAGAATGCCTCTGGAAGGACATCCCCGAGAACCAAACCGGAACTCTGCCAACACAAGGCCGGGTTACCCCTAACTGGGTAACTACTGACACGAGCACGCCATTCCCCGATCGTAAACGACCTTTCTCACGGGATCCCGATAACCAACAACCACAAAGTAATAAATTCGCAGTAACCACATAGGTTAAATATCTGGGCTCCATACCATGATACCACCTCTATCCAGAAGGAAATGTACATATCCTAAAGGGAGCTACCCCTCATAACCTTGCCGCATCTTTCCTGTTTTGACCATTTCCGGGGTGTGAGGCTCGACGAAGTCACGTCCACAAAAACATACTTTATACAAAAGCCATGCTTTGGGTCAACAAATGATCATAGAAATGATCACTAAGATAGACGATCAAATAAATGATCCTATCACAAATAATCAACACAATGATCATTTACAGCAACACTCAGCATGTCACATTACCAAATTGGGAATATATCGCTGATAACATTCAACTACATAACCTCTAAGCTCGTACGTCTCAGAGAAGGGTGTTAAGCTAAAAGAATAAATTCTCCGCCACCAACAGAAATATATTTGAAAGAAATCGGCTTTATATCTCAATCTGTAATGTCAGACATACAATCCATACAAGTCTGTTCCGGGCTCGAACAAAACCGAAGGCACTTACAAAGAAGTCCTTGCAATCCGGATATTCACAATCCTGATCGGATTTCCCATCACTTAGGGAGTCTCTATACCGCTGCAACTCAGTGCAGAGACAATCGACAGGTCATCCTATCGCTCTCGCAAATACCGGGTCTTCAACACCGATCTTCAAATGCAATTCACAACGACGTATCACATATTCGGAATGGGTTATACGACCCCATGGTCCTTTCCCGGTTAACCCGAATAGTGAGCGCTTATTCAAAAATAAGTGTAGCATTCACATTCAAACAAATCACATCAATTACCCATTCAAAGGGAAATATTGATAGTCGATTATTGAACTATCAATGGATATGCACAACATCACCAGATTCCAAATAATTTTCCAAATTTTTTATTTTCCAAAATATCTTTGCAAGATATATTATTTCATACTTCAAAAATAAATCAATATTTATTTTTAAACCAATTCCACTTTCTTTTATAAATTCCTTAGTGAATTTATAATCCAAAATATCTATGAATATTCGATTTCAATTATTCATTTTAAATATTTCTTTTCAATTTATCTTCAAAAAGATAAATTCTCAAAATATTCACTTATATTGGAAAACATTTCCATACTTATACATTCATAAGTAATTCACAAATTTTATTTATTTTCAACACTTGGAAAATATTCAATATACTTAAATCGAGATTAAGTATATATTTCATTCTTTAAGGAAATCATTCTCTTAAACATATTTATTTGGGCCAAAACGAATGTTACGTAAAACATCGTTACGACAACCCAAAATCACTAGTATAGGGATTCGAAATTAAAATAGATATATAAATCCCAATACTATGCAAAACATTTCCTTTCGGAAATCATTTACTATAACAACAGTGTTATAGTCCATCATCTCCTTCTATTTCTCGAAAACGTCTATTTCAACAATAAATGTTGAAATCTATGGTTTCGAATCTCAACACATTTTAAAACATCGTTAGATCGTTTTAATTCTATTTGAAATATCACATTCGAAACAATTTCTTTAACATATTATTCACTATTCAAAAACGTGAATATTCTACGTTAACACATTTCAACTTTTTATTCATTTTATTTCAAAGGATTATTCACAGTTCAAAAACGTGAATATAACTCCATTAATAGGTTTCAGCAATTTACTTATCAAAATAAGTCGTTTGTGAATTTATAAAATAACGTTTATAAATTCCATTTCTATTTATTTAATAACAACTTCCTTTATATAAATCATCTTTTTTAATTTATTCGATTTATAACTCAATTATAAACCAAAAATTCACATTATAAGTTAAATGCTTATAAAACGATTATTTTACAAAATCGTTCTTTGAACTTCATAATTATAAATCATATAACTTATAAGATTCAATGATTTATTCAAAACTATTCTTTTAATAACTTCACAATTTATAAATCTTACTATTTATAAATCTCATTTATAACTTCTCCATTTATAATTCTATAAATTCCATTCATTTATGAAATTCATTTACACTTCATTCAAACACTTATAAAAACTCATTTTATAATGTCTATATTTCAATTTATAAATATCCATTTATAAATCTCTTAATATAAATCAATTTATATTATTCTTTAAAACTTCTTTAATCTCCTTTATTATTTCACCATTTTGATTCATAAAATAATTAAATTTTATAAATCCTATATTTAAACTTTTCATAATAAATTCTAAAATCCCGATTAAACTATTATATAAAATCGTTAGCATCATATTCTCAAAAATCAGTTTTTAACTATATTTCTCAAAATCATAATTTTTATAACTTTAAAAATTATAACGTTTATTTATTTAAAATGGATCAATTCCAAAAATATTTTATAAACGTATACTTTCAAAAATCACTTTAAAAATCATTTTAAAGTTCCAAAATTTGGTCCAATGATGTTACACACCAAATAGTCAATCACGACTACAACGATATCATATATCGATATGATAATCAATCAAATATCAAAATATCTGAAATCAAATAAATACTGTTGAGGAATCCAGTTGGATCCCTCCAACCTGTTTTCCTGCATCCACAAACATTAGCACAATACCAATTCCGTTCCAGTACGAAATTATCGCGGTATATGTTCTTATTAAATATTATCCGCTTAATAACGGCGTAATAGGGTCTCATCCGCTAAACAAATGCGGGAAATCATTAACTCCAATATATACATATGCCAATATATATATATATATATTGCTATTATATATAATACCAATTTCACTGTTTATGAAATATTCGCGGTATATGTTTTTAATAAATAACATCCGCTTACTAACGGCGTATAATATCTATTTTAACAATCAATAGATATCAATCATCATTCAAACATGCATTCAAATATTTTAAATCTAACTATTTAAAATAAAATCGAAACTGATTCGATTGAGTGAGAAGTTCTCACCTTGATTTTAGTTCCGTTTTAGCGATTTATTTCGAATAAAATTAAACGGACGTTTAATTTTACCCAAAATTCTCACTAACTCCAAACGACTCTAATCCAATTTCATCGCGTAGTGCTCGACGATACGATTCCAACGCGACTGGTTTCGCGCGTTTTCGACCTCGTATGAAAAAGTTATGTATTTTACAAGTTTGTACACGATTTTAATAACTAATCTACAACATAAATTTTAATATTTAAACCTACAGCTAACACAAGCCGTTGGATCTGCATCTAAGGCTTCACGTTCATCTTCCCAATCCCCTCACTATCTCACGCGCACGCACTAGTACAGGCCGCAACATGAACCCAACATCAAATATTAGGGTTACTTCTTGCATCCACCTCGCTCCACTAGAATTTGATCAGGAAGCTCCACCATGTTCGCCTTCCCCCATGCTACCTTCGGCCGCCACAGCTTGGAGCTCGGCCCCCTAGCTTGCTCGAAAAACGTGTATGAACGCGTGACACTCTCGGCTGCATTTCTCACGATCCATTGACCCTATCACGATCTTAACCGTTGAATAGGTCGATCACTCGTTGCTCTACAATATTGTAGTTGGAAATTTCTCAAAACGATGCGTGGATTGGGAGTAATCGAAGGGGAAACGAGATGGAATTTCGGCCATTGATGGCTTTGCTGGCGGCTAGGGTTTATTTTCTTTTTTCTTTTTTTATTTATGAAGGGGTAGGGGCCTATTTATAGAAGAAAATCGAACACTATTCATCCCGGAAATTCCGAACTCCGATTTACGCGCCGTAACCAGCGTTTCTAGGGTTTACCCCGCGTTCCGGACACAATGGAACTGGTTTCGAAAGCTAATTCGGACATCTGTGCGAGTTATGGCTATAAACGTTCAATTTAAATTAAACCGATTTAAACGATTTTCTAGGCGTTTTAATTTGTACCGGACAAACGGTAAATCCAATTGACTTGAAATTTGAAACCTTACAATAATATCACATTATGGATCCGATGAAACTGGTTTCGTCGAAATCCGAGACTTTTTGAAAAATGGCTATTTTAACTCGCTAAATTAAAATTAAAAATAAATCGACGTGTTTCGAGCTGCCACGATCAAACGATAACTCTGATTGATACGAAAATTGTAATTCGGTAATAACTAACCATTACGGATCCAATGGAACTGGTTTCGTTCAATTCTGAGACTGTTCAAAAATTGGCTAATTTCACTAGTCGATTTAAATATTAAAATATTCAATTTTCACAAATTAACTTTTAATTCGATTTTAAAAGTTCTAAAATATCGTTCTAACTCCCATATGATAAAATAAAATTTTACAAATCATTTTCAATCATATTTAACTCAATTTTCAATTATTTCCATAATTTAACATATTAAATTATTGATTAAATTATCCAATTAAATTCAATAATTCAAATAAAAATTTATTTGACTTATAAATTCACTTATTAATATTTAAAATTAATTAAATATTCAAATTTTAATTAATAAAATTCTGGGTCGTTACAGAAATATTATTCACATTGTTATTAATTCATAACTGCATTTTGGGGAAAGGGTAGAATAACTGGCTAGGTTGACCCCGTAGTGAATATGACTCAACAGATGTTAAAATCTTAATTAAAGATACCGGCATAGGCCAATAAGTATACAGTAAGCCCATTAAAATTGTATGATATTGGTATGGGCCAATAGGTTCATAGTCAGCCCATGAAAACTATGATTTGGTACTGGCAGAGGCCAGTAGGTTTGTAGTTAGCCCTTAAAAACTATTTCTGGATTAAGATATTGACAGTCAGTCAATAGGTTCCTAGTTAGCCCACGAAAACTAGGATAAGAAATAAGATATTGGAGTTACCAGTAGGTTCTTAGTGATTCCATATATACAAGTAATTGGACAGATAGTCCATAAATATTTAACAGGTTAATAGTGACCCTAGAAACTATAATCGAGAAAGATAGTTGGAAGGAATGGGGATGGGTAATCTATAATTGATTTATTTGTTTTGCATATCATCATAATGTTTTGAAATACTATGTTTTAACCATTATGGATGCACGAGCACAAAATATGGTTAAATTTTTTAGGATACTAGTGAGGGTAAAACTCGTTCCGCTAAGCGACATGGTCTCGCTAGATATCTAAATGGTTTGAGATGGTAAATTATTATTTATACAAGGATATATGTCCGATTCAAAAATTTTCTTTCCCCTTAAATCTCGGGTACTCAATTGATTTTGAGTAGGTTAAGAGTAAGGTTACCAAGTATTCTTTTAGTCGAATAAAGCTTCCAAGGATTTGCAGGAGGCAAGCTTGTTATTAGAGTTCTTTTATTTTCGCTGTGTGTTTTGTTTGTAAAGGAAAATTATTGTCTTGCCTATCTATATACGCTGATCATCCAAGCCAGTCTCTTCATGTGTCGCTCTTGGAGTATTTTGTAATAATTATATTTTATCTGAACGTGGTCTGTAAACTGGGATTATTTAATCAATTTGGAATATTTTGAAATGGAATGTGGAATTTGTTTGTTTTTTAGTTTTTTTTCATATTGTTGTGTTTCTACGTATCAATGTATATAATATTGCCGTGTTTGGTCACCAAGGATTAATAACTATGGGCGACTGCATCATCCGTAACCGTTAATTTTGGGCCTCCAAATAAGGGATGTTACAAGTTGGTATCGTAGCATAAGTTTATGAAACTTTAAAAGAAACTTAAACCTAAAAGATTTTCCAATCGTAATCTAATGAATCGGATAATAAGATTGGGGTTTTGGGTTAACGCTATGGTAACGTACATGTATTTGCTATATGTAGTTATATATATGTATGTATGTATGTATGAATGTATGTATGAATGTATGTATGTATGTATGTATAAGTATGCATTCCCCGCTCTCTTAAACCGTTCTTATGTATCTTGCTAAGGCTTGTATGCAGATTTATGAGAAAGGAGATATGGAAGTAGGAAACGGAAGAGAAAATCTCTGTAGAGGAAGCATCACAACTAATGGAAATGCTTGACCCGCTACCAAGAGAAACCTAGGTCGACCAGCTAATGCTAGTAACCAAAATGCTAAAGCCAATGTGGGTGCTAGAAATCCACCAGTAGATATGGTGGTGATGTATCAGCTCTTTGCTGGTTTGATGCAAGCAGGAGCTGCTGTTGGAGTTGCTGGAAATGTATGAGAAGCTAACCTTGTGGCTCCAGTTGGGAATATTGCTTTGCTGAGTAGAGATTACACCAGTTTGGTTGGGAAGCCATTCTTGGGGACGAAAAGTGCCGTAGAAGTTTAGAATTGGCTATTTCATTGTGAGCGTATATTTTATGACTTGGGTCTGAATAATGGGAAAAAGAGAAGGTTGGCCTCTAGACAGTTACAGGGGTCGGCACTACATTGGTGGAATAGTGTCACTTTCGAAGCACCGAAAGCGCAGTTAGCTTGGGCGGATTTTAAAACGAGATTTGAGCAGAAGTTTGTATCTGAGTTTGCCAAGTCAGAGCTGATAAGGAAATTTATGGATTTAGTGCAAGGAGAGATGTCAATAGTCGAGTATGCTACTAAGTTTAAAGAGCTGTCTCGACATGGATATGCTATTATAGATACTGACATCAAAAGGAATGAGAAGTTAATTCGAGGTTTAAGGCTCGAGCTTGCTAGAATGACCATGACACATGTCCGTGATCCTTGTAATATAGTGGTGGAGATGGCCATTTGCCATGAGGATTTACTTACTGATTTAGCTAAAGAGAACTCAATGGAAACTCAAGGTTCTAAGGGAAGAAGAGGAAGTTCTTTAAAAAGAAGGGAGTCCAGAAGGAAGATACTTCTAAGAAGTCAATAGTTTGCTATAAATGTGACAAGAAGCGTCACTTTGCTAATGAATGTCGATCTGGAAATAGAAAGAAAGTAGCAAGTAAGAAGAATGTGAAATGCTTTAACTGTGATCAAGTTGGGTGTTACAAAAATCAGTGTCCAAAGCCAGTTAAAGAGGATAAAGGAAATTTCTTGCTATAGGACCAGCTAGGCCTACCACAGCCGATAAAGGAAAGACTGTGATGGAAGGTATGCTTTTAATTTAGAGTATTTCAGTTAAATTATTTTGAATGTCGTAAATCACATTCATTTATATCTCAGTATTTGGTTGATATATTATATCTAGAACCCACCTACCATATTACTTCCTTAAGGGTTGTGAATCCAATAGGAAGGTATACAACTCTAGATTTAAGATGTGACCAGTTAGAACTTGATTTGCCGGGTCAGAAATTTGCCTACAGTTTGTATGTTATTGATTTTGTAGATTTTGGGATCATTTTGGGTATGGATTGGTTGAGTAGTTATGAGGCTAGAATATTTTTCCAGGACAGGGAAATATCATTGAGACACCCTGATAGTCATAACCGAGTGATATTCTTAGTGGAGAATACTAACCGGAGTGTTAGTGCTATACTTAATGCTATGGAGGTAGGAAATGAGTTAAATTAGGTACGGATAGCAAGAGAGTTTGCAGATGTTTTTGAGCAGTCACTGGACTACCCCCGAAAAGAGCTGTTGAGTGCATAACATATCTTGTGCCAGGAGCTAAACCTGTAAGTAGACCACCTAATAAGATGACACCAACTGAGATGAAGGAATTGAAGGTGCAACTAGTGTATATAGAAGGAAGGAGTTTTATTAGACCAAGCAGTTCGCTTTGGGGAGCGGTCGTGGTGTTCGTAAAGAAACCGGATAGTTCGTTAAGGATATGCATTGACTATTGCAAGTTAAACGAAGGATAGTTAAGAAAAATTAACTTTTTCCAAGAACAGATGATTTGTCTGATCAGTTGAGAGGAGCCAGAGTGTTTTCCCAGTTGGACTTGGTGATAGGTTTCCATCTCAATTAAGAGTGGCGGATGATAGTATTCCTTTGACAACATTTCAGATTAGGTATGATTCATATGAGTGGTTCGTGATACCATTTGGATTAACGAATGCACCTGCTTTTCTCGTAGATTTGATGAACCGAGTTTTCCAAGAGTACTTGGATAGTATAGTGTTTATAGATGACATTATAGTATACTCTAAGGATGAGAGAGAACATGAAGTTCATCTTAGAGCGGTGCTTGAGACGCTTAGACAGAATCAGCTAAATGTGAAGTTTATCAAGGGTCATATCTGGAAGAAAGAGGTAAAATTTCTTGGTCACATGGTTTCAGAAAAAGGATTGTCAATTAATCTAGATAAGATCGAAGCCGTAATAATCGAAAGAGACCAGAGACGGTGATTGAGATCAGGATTTTCTTGGCTTTCTGGCTACAATTAGAGATTCATTAAGGATTTCTCGCGAATAGCAGCACCTTTAACTAAGCTAACCAGAAAGGAAGTGAGATTTGTTTGGTTCGAAAAATGCGAGGAGGCATTCCTTAAGTTAAAGCATTTGTTGACCAATGCATCCGTGTTAGTAGTTCCAGGCGGAAACTAAGGATTGGAGGTGTATACTTATGCATGTGGAACTGGATTAGGAGCGGTGTTGATGTAGAATGGTAAAGTCATTGCCTACGCATCTGGGAAGCTTAGACGGCATGAAGTTAGATATCCTACTCATGATTTGGAGTTGGCAGCTGTGATCTTCGCATTGAAGATTTGAAGACATTACCTCTTATGAGAGAGATTTGAGTTATGTACCAATCATAAGTCTTTACGGTATTTATTCTTTCAAAAGGAGATGAGTATGAGAAAATAGAGGTGGCTGGAGTTTTTGGCTGCATATGATTTTGGTATAGAATATACACCAAGAAAAGGTAACAAAGTGGTTGATGTTCTTAGTAGGAAACATCAAAATATGGTGTTAGCTATGTTGGCGGAGTGGAAGGATTTAGAAGCCTTAGTCAATTGTGATGTGCAGTTAAGATCGACTACTTGTTCTAGCCAGAGTACCTCAGGGTTGTCTTGTTTATAAGTCCGACCAGTATTGATCGAGAAAATTGCTTCTAAGTAAAAGGAGGATCCAGTAAGCTGAAATGATCAGAAGGATTGAGGTTGGAACTGAGATCGATGATCTAAAGGATTTTAGCCTTGACCAAAAAGGATGGCTAAGGAAGAAGGGACGGTTGTGTGTTTTGAATGTGGAGACTCGAGGAAAGAAGTTCTTGGAGAATGTCATCGATCCAAGTTTATGACTAATCCTGGATGAATCAAGATGTATCAGGATATGAATGGAGCTTCTATTTGGAAGGCATGAAGAAGGATGTTGGCTTGTGGGTTAGGCAGTGTGCAAACTGTTAGGAAGTGAAAGCTGAACATCAGAAACCAAGTGGGTTGCTTCAGCCTTTAGAGTTTCTAGTTTAGAAATGGGATTCAAAATCTATGGATTTTATAGATGGATTGCCAAGGTCAAATGGAGGTAATGAAAGTAGATGGGTTATTGTGGACAGATTGACAAAGAGTGCCTATTTCATTCTAGTTAAGTCAATCAGAACTACACATGCTTTAACTAAGTTGTTCCTGAAGAACATAGTTAGAATGCAAGCTGTAACATCCCACCCCGAGACTCACATTAACAAAGAGTATTACTAGGTAATACTGTCTACTAATGTAGAGAATAGAGCTGGATAGGAGCGACCATCTATAGTCTTGTCTTAAATATCTATTTAATATATCGACAAATGCCATATTTTTTTCTATCTCAAGTGGATCGACATATCCAATAAATACTTAATACAAAGCCATAGGTGGCTATAGGATCTGTCAGAACAAAATACAATAACTTGAATGCAAAACACATCACAAAACAGTAGGTCATCACACACACACACACACACACACATACAAATACATCATAGAGTATACAAAATGATACATGTCAAGTGGTATAGCAACCACAATATACAAGCGAGTCAAAAGAATATACATATCAAAGTAGCAAAACAAAAAGGACTACACAACAAGCTATAACAAAAAGAGCTAGCAGAATAGAGTCCATGCAAAAGTAGAATAGGCTAAGTCCAAATGTACCTAACCTGAAACACCTCGGACTGACCCGAGTATGGAGTTCCTAGTAGTGTAGTCAATGACAGAGATGCATTGTTCACTAGAGAATTCTGAAAGAGCCTACAGGAAGTGATGGGTACCAAGATATATATGAGTACTATGTATCACCCTTAGACAGATGGTTAGACAGAGAGAGTCAATAATGTACTTGATGATTTATTGAGAGCTTGTGTATTAGACTTCGGTGGATCTTGGGAGGATCACCTACATTTCCTTTAATAATAGTTATTAAACTAGTATAGGAATGGCGTCGTTTGAAGATTTGTGTAGAAGGCCATGTAAATCACCAGCATGTTGGTTGGAGACTGGAAACGGGTTAGTCTTAGGTTCATATTTGGTTAAAATGGCATCAGAGAAGATTGAGTTAATCCAAGGAAAGATGAAGGAGCTCAGTAAAGACAGAAGAGTTAAGCAGATAAAAGGCGTAAGGACCTAGAATTCTCAATTAGAGATAAGGTTTTCATTAAGGTATCAGCTGTGAAGAGTGTGATACGATTTGAAAAGTCAGGGAAGTCAGTCCTAAGATATGTAGTTCCATTCTAGATTATAGAGGATTGGAAAGCTCGCATACAGAATAGAGTTGTGAGCTGGTTGCAGGTGTCCATAACGTATTTCATGTGTCTTATCTTCACAAGCATGTGCATAATCCAGAGACTACTATTCCTCCAACAGGGTTGGATGACTTAGTGGTAGAGTCTAATTTGACCGTGGTTAGACAACCAGTTCGTGTTGTAGCAAGAGATGAGAAAATATTAAGGAAATAGACAATCAGGTTGGTGAAAGTTCGGTGGAGCGATAACGAAAAGGACTGTACTTGGGATACATAGGACGAGATTAGAGATACTTATCCTGATCTGCTTTGAGGGCATGTCTATATTAGATTTATATAGATGGTTGCTAGTCAGTTAGACTAATATTGTTGTTAGGTTTTGTTACAGATGATTGCTATGTTTAGTATTTTGGTCCTTATTGAATTTCAAGAACGAAATTCTTTAAGTGAGGAGTCTGTAACATCTCTAATATTTGATAACCTTATTTAGGAAATTAATTAGACAAATAAAATAAAATAATGATGATAAGGAGATTGAGATTTGTATAAATTATGTAATGGGTCATGCTTAATAATAAAAATTAAATGAGCATAAATTGATTTATAGGTTAATTAAACTACACATGGCAAATTAGTAAATTAGCCAATCTATTATACACGGCTATACATTCTCATTTTTGTCCATTCACGTTCATTTTCTCAACTCAAAAATAAAACGCCAATAATTCTAAGATAAGCGGCTATTAACAAGGAGGAAAAGAGGAGTTTCAATCTAAAAGCTAAGGATCAAAGCTAGGGAGGATTAATCAACAACAAATCTCGAAATCCATATCAAGTTTAAGGTGAATAATAATTTTATACCATCTCTATTTTATATTATAATTATATGTTTTTGGATTTATGTTTAAATTCGTTTTTAATAATGATATGGATGATGATATGCTTGAATCATGTTATAGTCGAATTATTTTGATTCATACATGTATGATTTTCCTCGGCTTTGAGGAAAAACTAAGGGTTTTTGATTTTCGAATGCCATGGAAATTATTATGTTGAAGAATACATGATTTTGATATGGGTTTTGATTTTTAGAATTTTCCAAGTTATGGAAATTTTATTATGAATTTTTGATGATAAATAAGATGTAATTGGGTTTAATATTTATTTTGAATATTTCAGGAAGAAATTAGGTCTAAATTTTTAATATGTTTTATTATGTGATGAAATTGAATTTCTGTGATTTTTAGGGATTTTCCTAATTGATTTACTAAGGAAAATAAATTATTGTTAAAGGACTTTTCGAAAAATATTGGTTTTGTCGTATGGAAGGATTTAACAATATAAAACTTTGATTTAGATCTAATTAATGCGGCAGTTTTTACTTGTAAAGTATTTGAAAAGTTTTAATGTAGCCAATCAAGGTGTTATAGCTAGCAGGTTAGTTAAAAAGCAATTGCCATGCTTAGCTATAAATTGGCATTTTAGGTAAAAGGTGGTTCCGCCTATTTCGAAGGCACCTTTTGACTCCTTTATCTCCGCACCATCTCAGTCGAAACTATCCATGTCGAAACCCACATAGTCGGAACCAGGGCACATGGTATCAATGGAATTGGTACGATGGTAAGTAGCGGAAGGTAGGGTGTCGAAAGCTATGCTTTCATCAGAATCGAAAACAAGATTCTATTTTAGAGAGATAAACGCCAGCCTAGTTTTTAAAGGGCTTTCAACCAAGTTGATAGCCTGTAGAGTTGAAACCTTTGTTTGTTTTCTAAAGTTAAATTCCTGCCTTATTTTACTTAAAGTTTTCAACATAGTCGAAACCTATGCTTTTGAAAGGGACTCTATAAATAGGACCTTTTTCTTTAAATAAGAAGCTTCGAAAGGGTAGGTTCCGACCTAGTCGAAACCCAGCCGCTACTTTCTTTCCGAAGTATTGAAGTAATCCATACCTTTGAAAGGTTATCTTTGGTTTAACTAAGTTAAGCCGCTTCCTAATTGCTTTCGAAAGGGGTGAGATTTTGAAGCTGATGGAGTCGAAAGAGGGTTTCGACTCCGAATTTCGAAGTTTTAAATTTTTAAAGGTCTTTGCTTTCGACTAAGATGGTTCTGACACCATTAACTTTTCCCCAAATTAATTTTTATTGGTTTCGAAACGAATACTTTTTTATATAACCATTTTGACCCAAATGATGTTTTTCAAGAGTAAACCCAATGCTTTCGAAAGAGTATTTTATTTGTTTCAAAGCTATGTTTTAAAGAATGCTTTCTTAATACCATCGAAAAGTGTCATTAGTTTAAAAGGTACATATTTAGAGTTTTGAAAAGTGGTTTTCTTTGCTTTCGAAGGAGGTCATCCAATAGTTTTGAAAGTGATGTTTAAAGTTTCAAAATAAATTACCCATTACCAGTTTTAAAGGAAAAACCATGGCAAAAATAAAGATTTTGGGAATATTATTCACATTGTTATTAACCCATAACTGTATTTTGGGAAAAGCGCAAAATTACCAGCTAGGTTAACCGCGTAGTGAATATAAATTAATAGATTTCTTAATTAAAGATATTGGCCGGGGGAAATAGGTTTACAGTAAGCCTGCAAAAACTGTATGATATTGGCATGGGCTAATAGGTTCATATTCAGCCCATGAAAACTATGATTTGATATTGGCATGGGCTAGTAGGTTTGTAGTTTGCGCATGAAAGCTATATTCGGATTAAGATATGAACAGTCGATCAATTGGTTCCTAGTTAGCCCATGAAAACTAGGATAAGAAATAAGATATTGAAGTTACCAATAGGTTCTTAGCGATCCCATGAAAACTAAGTAATTGGACAGTTAGTCCAAAAATATTTAACAGGTTAATAATAACCTTAGAAACTATAATTGAGACAGACAGTCAGAAGGAATGAGGATGGTAATCTTGAATTGACTTATTTGTTTTGCATATCATCAAAACATTTTGAAATACTATATTTTAACCATTGTGGATGCAGGGGCACAGTATATGGTTTTATAAATGTTTTAGGATACTAGCAACGGGAAAACGTGTTCCGCTAAGTGGTGTGGTCTCACTAGATATCTAAATGGTTTAAGATGGTAAATTATTATCCATAGTAAGCTTTATGTCTGACTCGAAGTTTTTGTTTTTCCTTTAAGCTCTCGGGTACTCAATTGATTTTAGGTAGGCTGAGACTAAGGTTTCCAGGTGTTCTTTTAGACGAATAAAGCTTCAAGGACGTGCAGGAGGCAAGCTTGTTACTAGAGTTCTTTTATTTCTACTGTGTGTTTTGTTTGTAAAGGAAAATTGTTGTCTTGTCTATCTATATAGTCTGATCATCAAAGGGGGCATCTTCATATGTCGCTCTTGGCGTATTTTGTAATAATTATATGTTATTTAAACGTGGTCTGCAAACAGGGATTATGTAATCAATTTGGAATTTTGAAATGGAATGTGGAATTTGTTTGTTGTTTAATTTTTTCCATATTCTTATGTTTCTATGTATCGGTGTATATAATATCGCCGTGTTTGGTCATCGAGGATTATTAACTATGGATGACTACAACATCCGTAATAATTAGTTTTGGGCCTTCAAATAGGGGGATGTTACACTAAGCCTCGTTGTGCATCTCTTGGGGTATTCTGTCATTATTGGAAGAAGCCAGGGCATATTATTCCATCTTGTCCCATGTTGCAGCAGAAGGGCAAAGGACAAGTGAATATAATTAGTGCACCTAGAGGCATAGTTTAGTAGCAGTAGTAAGGTATATCTCCTTTAGTTTTAGAAACTAAATTACTTAGTTTTTTTGATTGGTTGTTAGAAATTAGTTGCTTGGTTGTATTTATTTATATAGTGAATCATGGATGTTATTACAGATAAATATGTATTACTAAGAAAAATTTGGGATAATCTGTTATGTTGACTTATCCGGAACAAGTTTAAAGATTGTGGTCGATATTGGGACGCCATGTAATCGATAGGAGTTCCGGAATATCGAAGAGACATTTAGACATGAGAAATAATTGTTTTTGGAAATTTTGAAAACAAAATGAGTTTTTAAAGATAATTTAAATAATATTTTTGCCATGAATCATTTGTGTGGAGCGGAGAAACTTCGTAAGGCAAGGTTGAAAGCTTAGGCGATCAACTTTGTGGTGACAAAGTGGATGACAAAATTTTCAAAGCTTGATGTTATTTTGAAGAATGATATATTTTAATTTATTAAGAAAGAAATTGAGTGAAAAATTAAAATTTTAGATTAAGTAAAGTGTGGTTATAAATTTGGTTTATAATTAGAGTTTTAACTGAAACTAAACGATAAATTATTTGGAGAATTCAAAATTTTAAAAAATTTAACATAAAAAGTTGTGTCATAGATTACTTTGGTTTAAGAAAACTGTAAAGACGCAATTTTATTAAGGAGGGAGTATGTAACAACCATGTTGTTAATGACCTAATTAATTATGGTTAAATAATGATGTTTAATTTAAATCTGGAATTTTGAAATTTGTTATGAAATTTAATTTATTTTGAATAATTGACTTAATTTATGGATTTCGATTTAGTAAAAATATTTTTCAATCAATTATTGGATTTAACGATAAAATAATTTTTAATTTTAGAATTGAGTTTTGAGTTAAATACGATTTATTCTAGTTGTCAAATGAAAATGAATCAGTGTTAACTTGAAAATTTTTCTTTGTTAAGCGTTGATTTTTGTCACTAAATAATGAATTTGTAATATGAGATAAAAACGATAAATAAAAGTTTTAGTTTAATTTGATTTTAATTTTAATTTGATCATGAACTAGAAATTGTTGCATTAATAAAATCAGGATTAGGTTAATTTAATTTATTTTGAACGGGCTACGTGGATTCTTTAATTAAATTATTATTTGGGCCCTAGTAAAAATACTAGCCCATTATCAAATTTCAAGTACTTAATACCCTAGCTCCTTTGCAAATCCTAATCTAACTCCAAATCAAACTTCAGCTCATTTTCTACGTTAATATTTCTTCTCAACAAAGTTTCAAAAGAAACCTAGGTCATCCCTTAGAACAAATTAAAACAATTCATACGAAATTTTAGGAGTTAAAAGAGAAGCAAGGTAAGAATTCTCAACTTCTTCTCTATTTAACGAAACAATCAGTTTTAGATTTTAAATGAGTACTTAATCTCTGAAATTATGAAATTAGGGGTTGTTTGTAGTTTTGGGAAGTTTTGGGTAATCAAAGTAAGGATTTGAAGCAAAAGGAGGAGTCTAATAGCTATCAATAACTAATTCCAATTCTTTCTTTCTTTTTGGATTCAAGGTAAGATTTTTCTCTCACACAAATTATATTTAGTATGAACATTGAGACGATTGTTTGCTAGATTATTAAGTAATGAGTAGGTTGGTTGTTAAACAAAAATATGAATGTTGTTTGTTTGAAAACTAATCACTGTCAATGTTAGGTTAAACAACAATTCCTCTTTGAATGCTTATGCTTTGATATGGATTGTGTTTGAATGTTTAGATCGACTTGAGATTCTTTATACTATCTTTTGCAATTCACCAGCGTCAATGTAGCCCGATCTTCAAAGCTCGGATAACGATTAACTAGGCAATCACTGCCCAGAAAAATGCAACAACCAATCCACCGGTTCCTTATACAGGTTGACCGGTGAAACGTAAAATTGGGCAGTTTTAGCCAGTTCTTGCTTACACTTGTTTTTTTAGTTCAAGTGTTGTTTTGTTATGTTCTTATGCTTGTTTTGAACTATGTTACTTATTAAATTTCAATGATAATTTATTTATAAAAACTTAACCCCTTTTATGAATAATTTAGAGAAAATGTTTGTTTGAAAACAGATTAATATATAAGGTATCTTAGAAATCAATTCTTATAAAATAAATTAATATTATCCATTTTAAGACTACTAATTCTTATTGGATTTCTATTGGATTTAACACTTGGCTATTTAAATACTAATTTGTCAAATTTGAATGATTTTTGATTTAAAGAAGATTGAAAAATAAAATATTTTGAGAAACTTAAATCTATAATTTGGGGAATGTTAATAATCGACTTAGTATTATCGAATGGTTCAAATGCCCTCGAACAACACTTTCTCAAATATGGTACGGCTTATTGAATAAAATGTTTGAGTGGAAATAACTAACCCATTAGCGAATACTTGAATTTCACCTAGTAGTATGTGATACTTGGGTTAAATTCTTGTTATTGCTGATAGGAAAGTATTTAACACGATGGAATTGTATTCTCTTTTGGTGTACGGTGGGACCATTAGTCCTTAAGAGAATATAGTTCGGGTTTTTCGGTGGTATCTGTAACAAGTTATTTACTAGCTTCTAGTAAATACTTGAATTTCACCATGCGGTATGGAACGTTTTGGTTAAATTCTAGTGATTACTGAAAGTGATAATATTTGTCATTTTAGAGTATTTCCTTTTAGGGATTGGCCGAGGGCAGATAAATCCTTAATAGGTATACTCCTTGATTTTTCCCCAATCCTTATGATGGGTCAAGACTTAATTTTCATGATCTTTATGATCGGTCGAGATATACTATAATAATGCATATTTTTTATTGTCGGTCATATTTTCTGGGTAGGCAAATCTATATTATTCTAGATAAATTTGTGATGATGTATTATATATATTGTTTGGATAGACACTTACATACATCGAGGTTTATATTGTTCTGGAGAGACTATAACTCTTTAGTTATTAAGTAGTCTCGACATTATCGATATTGTTCTAGATAGAGGTTATAGAGGGGATAATTTCTATATTGTTCTGGACAGATATTTATACATTGTTCTGGGTAGCTCTTATATAAATATGCAAGTATATATTGTTCTGGAAAGCCTTTTATGTCATACCATGTCAGACTAAAGTGGACTACCATATTAAATCTCATTATTTAAAATGTTTCTTCAGAGATTTTATTGTTAGATAATTTATTATCATTTGAGCTATGAAGAATTTTGATTGTTGTCACCATATTTTAGATGATGGTCAATTATGACTTGAGATGCATTTATGAAACGGTGATTTGTTTAATACACCGTGTTATGACAATTATTGTTAAGCATATTTGTACAATGACTTTCATTGTTTTTGTCAAGTCATATATTAATGTCATTAGTATCTCACCCTTTCATTTAGATATAGTTTGAACTGTTTATTATTTTATAATACTCGGATCAGGCCAAGACATTATAGGTATAGGGACTCACGGACTGTTAGATATTTTGGACTAGCACTGGAGTAGACATTTTGACTTTAGAGTTTGCTCATTTATATATATTGGGATGTCTAGTCAGATGTATTATTTTAGATAGTCAGTTGTACCTGATACTATATTTTGATGTAATGTATATGCTGTGGATCTAGTATAGATATTTTGTAGACTCACACTTTATAATGTATATTATTCCATCATGATATGTATAACTCGGATATTTGTTTCTTTATTATATACTGTTTTGAATATTTTAAATTGGTGTGTTTATTACTTGTATTAACGCTGTATGCGTCAAAATTCAGTTCAAAAATTGAGAAGAAAAAGTATAAATGACGTGTCAGTGTTAATATAAAGATATATTTACATTCGATCGTCCTTAACCAGCCGTATTCTCCAGATCAGTGGATAACATTACTTGTAATGTTCTTTACTAAACCGTTTATAGTGGTGGGGTCGTTACAGTATGCAAGTAATTTAATAATATATAAATGGTAAATGACAACTTTACATTAAAGATTTATAATCTTTAATATATTTAACCGAGTGACATCGACTTATGGAATAATGTATTTTTTATGAAATACCCTCGTGATTTAAGCATTAGACAGATTAGAAATCTATTATACATATTATACGTATGTATTTATTACTTAAATCTAACTTAGGTTTCTTTCTAGTTCCATCTTTAATTATACATTCATATTATGTAAGTTTAATTAATTTAATTAATATATAACCATTATAATTTAATTAATTAATATAATGGTTTTATATATATTATATTAATTAAATCATATTTAATTAATTATCATTTTAATTAATTTTATGTTATTCAACTAAACATTTTTAATTATATATATATATACCATAACATTTATGGTTATGCATACTTATATATATATATATATTATTTATTAATTAACTTATATAATTTTAAAAAGTTAATTAAATATTAATTTCAAAAATTTCTTATATATACATGTATACTTACATCATCTTAAACAATTCAATATAATGTAACATATGTCATTATATGTGCTATACATATATATTCTTTAATCGCTAAACTATTATTTAATTTATTAATCTTATTAAATATATTAAAAAAATTCAACATATGTTTATTATATTTTTGAAACACTTTTTAAAACTATATTATAAAATTTATAATATACAGAGTTTTGAGAACTAGTTTTGAAAATCACATTATAACATTTATAATGTAATTCTTAAATTATAATTTAACTTTTATTTAAAATGTTATTATAATTTCAAAACAATTTTAAAATCACATTATAACATCTATAATGTATTTCTTACTTCAAATTTAAAATTTCAAATCAACATCGAAATTGGCTGAAGGCCCAATTCAAATTTTGTCTTTTCTATTAAGGGCAAACTTTGGACTCACTTCACCTTTCGGGCCAGGTTGTAGCCAGAGAAAATAGGGTACTTGATTACCCAAAGCCAAGCAGACCTACCTTTTTAAACAGCCTATTAAATTGGCAAGCTTAATTAGTTAACCCTAATATGACCACATAAGCAATTGGGCTCTGACACTGTTGAAGGAACTGAGCCAGCACACAGTAGATAAAATAGGTGAATTTCAAATTTTTTTTATCATTTTTGATCTTTTTTGGCCTATCAAGTCTAAATTTATTTAGATCTTATCTAGATTAATTTTAAATAAAATCATTATTTTATTTTCTTTGTAAAAAAATTGTTTTGATATTGTATTTGTATTATATCATATTACCATGCGTATCATATCCACATGCATGTACACGTGCACATGTAATATATACAGTGTACATAGTTTAACATACTTGTATATAGATGTTGGGATTTACACTTTAATGGACAAGTTAATCCCTTCGTGTATGTATGTGTTGTCTAATATATATGTGTGTGTGCGTGTGTTTGTTTGTGCGCGAGCGCGCATGCACGCGCGCGCGTGCGCGTGCGTGCGTGCGTGTTTGTGTGTGTATGTGTGTGTATGTATGTGTGTATGTATATGTGTATATGTATCTACTTAAGTATGATATCAAAATATATTTATAATGTCAAATCTAGTTAAATTTATAGAAAGTTATTTTCATTATTTAAGTCGTTGAGATGGATAACCTTTAAACATAGAAATATATTGTTCTATAGAAGGATATTATCAAACCTAGATATTAATATATATGGTTAAGTATGATATCAAATCTAGATCTTGATATCAAAATATATTTTAATTTCAAACTTAAATCAATAAACTAAAATTACATAAAATAAATAAATAAAATTGCATAAATGAAAATTCCATAATTTAATTTGATAAAATATTTATGGCCTAAAATATATGTATAAATATATATACATATATACTCACACACATGTGTGTGTGTGTAAAGATTGTAATCCAAGTAACATATATTTTTAAATTTAACGTTAACAAATTTAATTTAATCTTTTAACTTAGGTAGAGAACTGCATAAAAGGCTCTTTATGAATTTTATATATAGAGACTTTTTATTTTATGAAAATAATGATTTCAAATTTAATCTTTATATCAAAATAAAGGTATAAATCATAAAGAAAAGGACATTTATAATGTATTATTATTTGTACAAATTAAAATACAAGTATGTACATTTGTATTTAACATGTATATATATACGTGTGTGTGTATACATGTGTATGTATATTTGTGTGTGTATGTATATATGTATGTGGGTGTGTGTGTGTATGTGTGTGTATGTGTATGTATGCGTATGTGTCTGTATGTGTCTGTAGATTGATTTATCATATTATGTTTTAAAATCAAATTAAAATTATACCAATATTTATTTCCAATAAAAGATACATATATATATATATATTTGAAATGAACATATGTTTATACTCTTAACTACATATTATACGTTTGTTTATATGCATATATGTGTATATATTATACGCTTATACATATTATACATTTGTTTACAAATATACACACACACACACACACATATTAAAATTAATTTTGTTAAGTTTTTAATACTATTAAATTTTGAAATATTTTTTTCAATCTTTGGCCGAAACTATATGCATACATGAAGTGGAAAATTAATTTTGCACTCACACATATTCACATCTCATGTTAACATCACATAATTATATTGATTCATGGTAATAGGATTTATCCAATTATATATGAATGAACAAGTACATATATTTATAAATTGTAAATAAATGTGTTACCTTGCTAAAACCTAGAGAATACATGTTGCTTTACTTGAATATTTAAATTCTTCCAAAAGGCACTACCTGATTGAAAGGTCTACACATTGTTGTCCTGTTTTTACTTGAATTTGTGTTTTGATTGCTTGGATTAATGGAAGGGGGGTCTATTTTTGGCGAGAAAGTACGGTGTTAATGCTGGCTCTAAACCTAGAAAGCTATTAGAAAAAAGAGGGCTAAGTTAGTTTTAATAGAAAAGGAAAGAGAGGGGTTAAAGATGGAAGCATGTGTTTTCTTTCATTTGATATTTCACAACATTTTTGGAATCAAATTCCAATGCCTTCCTCCCCAAGCTATACACAGCCATACATTAGCCTCATATGGGCCTCCACTCCACTTGAAGCTATAATTTACATTTAAATCAAATTAAAACGTACATCGATATTGTATGTCGATAAGTGTGTATACAACTTTTATATGCGCACCATTTTAAATACTAATCGATACAAATTAAATAGAATTTTATATAGTATTTCATAAATAGTAATTAATTCATAATAATTATAATTTAATTAAATCATGTGGTGGATAGAGTATTCAACATTTTGGTTGTGTGACTCTTAGGTATAAATCAATAACCAATATCGAACAATTCGAATATTAACATCCACACGTCACCTTAGCTAGTGGTATGATATTTTGGCTAAAATTATCACTTATATAGCTTCGGTAAAAATCCTATTGTACATATTATAAGCGTTACTCAGCAGTGACAATTGTATACACCAATTCTCTTCATCAAAACTATATAGCATTAAGACTTATGGAATTTGATAACTGTCAAAATTCCAACACCATCCTCATTCAACTTATAGCCCAAACACAAAGTCCTTAGTTAAATGATAGCAATTATTAGTGCTGCTCTAGCTAGAGAATTTAACTTTGAGTTGACTTAAGTTGATCTCGCGACACTAACCTCATATAACCGGGGATTCGAATTCTCTCTTGAATAGTGTTTCACTTCCAATGCATCCATCGACCCAACCATAGTCATTCAATGGACGCTATGCAATGATTTAACTATAATCAAAGTGGAATTTTCATATTGAAGCTTGATAATATTCTCAAGTCAAGAGAATCGTGTACTATTGTCACATCAATATTTTCTATTTAACCTTGGTTATGTTAACAAATAGAAAACTACCAAGTGAGTCATTCCATAGTTATCCAATAATCATCTGTACGTAACTTCTTTATGGCCCTAGTAGCCATAAATAATACACCGTCCAAAATTTATAGAGTGTTATGTATTCTACTGTCAATAGATATATCAATTTATAGTCTCGATACATCTTGATTAAGAACATTTAAAATGGTATATTCATTTTACCGTGATAAATCATTCATGATTACAACATATGGTAACTACTATCACAAAACATAGCACTTATGCATGTTCTATTAAATATACTTTTAATTGAATAAATCATTAACACTACACATTATATCAAGTATATAATAGAAAGAAATCACCTTTTGGTTTTAGAGTTTGATATATGCAATAAATTATAAAATTAGCCTTAGGGCATACTCTAACTCTATCAAGGTCTGATCAAATGAGTTCGTTGTTAACTTGTGGCGGGCCAGGCCTGGAATAGGAATCTAAGCCGACCCATCTATCACTTGCTTACTGGATTTGCTGAGGTAGAGCCAGGTTGAACATGGGCCAGTCTGAACTAAGTCGGGCCGAGTGCTGGCTAACATGGACCTAGGTTAGGCCTTGATGTGCTGGTCGGCTTAATCATAATTGCGAGAAATATAAGCAATAGTTTCCCGCCGAACTCATTTTGTAAGCAGGGATCGGCTTATCACATCATAAAGATCTTGTAAATAGACTCTTTTATTGTGCATTTAATGCATGCCATGCATAGCGCATCATTATTGGCTAAGGAGGTCGTTTTCGCAGATGTGACAGAGGCATTCATGTTTTCAACGCTTGTGAAGTGACTTTTGCATGATACATAGACGACTGAGATTGATCTTCCTTTGGAATCCTATGGTTACAATCAAAGAGGTAGGCATAAGAAATTCTCTGCCATTAAAAACATTCAAACCTTCATCTCCTTCTTCTCCTCTATGCTTCCTTTCCATGGAAAGTATGCTTTGTTGTTTTTTTGGTTCAATATTTGAAGGGTTTGAGAGTGTTTGCTTTGTGTTTGATTATGGGTTGATGCATGGCCGAAATCCATGGTTTTCTAGCCATTTTTTGGACGTCGATTGACCACTGCTGCCATGCCAGCGGTGGTCAATCGATGCTAATAAACATTCTAGTGGCCCATAATATTTAGAAACATATATTCCTGTTGAGCTATAAATTTAAACCTAAGTTGATGAAGTTAGGGGTATGCCCTTGGGGAAATTCTATAATATAATGTAAATTGCTAACTTTGTAATAAAATCTCATTTGAGAAAAATGTTTATCATTCAATTATATACATAATATAATGGGCTATTGTAACGATCCTGACTCGACCATCGAAAATCGGCACCGAATACGACACTCATATTCAAATGCCGCAGATTCAAACGTCGAATCTGGTTCGCCGGAGCTTATAACACCATTAAGTACAACACAACGGAAGAAAATGAATATATATAACATGTACAACATGATCCAATATCTGATACAACAGATGGTACAATAGAATGATACAACTGAATATCAATGCTATCAGAGATACAAGAAATAGCAGCGGAAAAGAATATCTTCAATGCCAAACTCTAACAAACTCCATCTCCAATCCAGAACTAGCTCGAATAACCATCAAGTTGCACCAAGCTAAGCAAGGTCAGCCATGAAAGCTGAAGTGTAGAACATGCGATCCACAAATCCAAAAGGCTTCGAAAGCTATCGGATCAATTCCTACTATGGAATTATCTGAAAAACCCAACTCTAGACCACCCGTGTGGAAAATTGTGGACACCCAGAGTTTAGGAAAGGAACAATAAACTCCAGGTCAGTCATGGGACTGTCGTGAGTAACAAAAACAGTTTATCTTTTAAAAAAACAACAAAAGAATTTAAAATAAATTCGCAATGCTTTTAGGAGAATGAAACTACCATAAGGCCTCCCGCCGCACACACCATGTAAACGCAGAATTGGAGGAGATTTCTCCTTATGATAGTCAAACATGCTTGATACGAGAAAATTTCTTTGATATTATTATTATAAGTGCACAGTGCAGAAAACATTTCGAAAGTATAATATAAATCATAGCCAGCATACGACCATTATCGTATGCCTACTATAGCTACCATCTAAACAATGGAGCGCCACCATAAGTAAATGACAGGTTATACAACTAAAACCGTACAAGGTGCGTATTGTTTTGTTTGGATTTCCAACAAATGGTCGGGCTAAGGAACTTCCCGCTGTCCATGGGTACGCCTCTGGCGGGACGTCCCGAGAACCTAACCGGATCTCTGCCAACACAAGGTCGGGTTACCTCTGTAACTAGGTAACTACTTCTCGAGCATGCCACTCCCCGGTCCTTTGGGACCTTTATCCGAGGCGCCTCTAAGCCACAAAGCAACAACCACACAGAAAATGAGATTGAAGCCCACCACATAGGTAAATATCTGGGCTCCATACCATGATAACCCCCTTTACCAGAAGGGAATGACACACCCTATGGGCGCGACCCTCATAACCTTGCCGCATCTTTCCTGTTTTGACCATTTTCGGGGTGTGAGGTCCCGACGCAGTCTCGTCCACAAAGCTACGCTTCATACAGAAGCCATGCTCTAATCACAAATAATCAACAAATGATCATCAACACACAACAGTACTCAGCATGCCACACTACCAAATTGGGAATATATCGCTGATAACCTTCAACTACATAACCTCTGAGCTCGTACGTCTCAGAGAAGGGTGTTAAGCTAAAAGAATAAATTCTCCGCCATCAAGCTGAAATGTATTTGATAGAAATCAGCTTTATATCTCAAATTGTAGTGTCAGACATACAACCATACAAGTCTGTTCCGGGTTCGAACAGAACCGAAGGCACTTCCAAAGAAGCCCTTGCAATCCGGGTATCCATAATCCCGATCGGACTTCCCATCACTTGGGGAATCTCTATACCGGGGATCAGCCGGTGCTGAGACAATCGATAGGTTATCCTATCGTTCTCACAAATACCCGGTCTTCACCACCGATCTTCAAATGCTATCCATAACGTCGTATCATTATTCGGAATGGGTTATATGACACAAAGGTCCTCTCTCGGCTAAACCGAATAATGAGCGCAATATTTAAAAACATATGGATATGGCATTTCAGTTAAGTCACAACTTAAGAAAAAAACCCAAAACCTTTCTTCAAATGGTTTAAACAAATTACCATTTCAAATCTTTAAACAAAAAGATTCATTTCACAAAATTCACCCAGTTTCACAAAGATCCATTTACGGATTCCAAAATAACTTCCATTTCAATTGGATTAACTTGTTATATCTTTAAATCAAAGATTTAACTTATAGCTTTCAAACCGTTTCCATAACTTGGAAATCATTTTCATTTCATACTTGAAATTCCTTTTGACATAAATTGGACATTCATTTCTTATGTGAAAGCTTTTATTATTTGAAAACAAACAGTTTTCGTTTTGAAAGAATCCAATTATATTAGCACGAGTTAAAGCCTTTGAATTAAATTCAAATTCCCAAATCAATACATTTGAAATGGTTTAACCCATATATAACTAGTATAACATCTTTAATCCTTAGTTTCAAATCATAGAATTCAATTTCAAGTTTTGAATTCAAATTTAAATCAAATTATTTAAATTTCAAAACTTTATCAAGTTATTCAAAAACAAATTTTTCTTGAAATTTCATTTCAGAAGCTTTCCACATTTAACCCGATTCCATTTCAAAACCATTTTGAATTCAATTTGTCTATTAAAAGATCATTCCAAAAAATCTGTGACTTAATCGATTTCCTCGTGAAATCCATATTTGTGTGAGTATGGTGTGGTCCATGGGTTTAACACAATAGTGCAACATCATTAATCATCACAGATCAAAACACAGAAATATAGTTGATAAGCGGTATAAACTATAACCCTTATCATTCATTCACAGATTCACAGATAATGAACAAATGTATCACAAATAAATGAATAAATTACGCACAGCTCAGTCCACAGAACAAAATATCACAGATCAGATAGGACAATCAATTCAAGACATCTCATACAATACAATCATTCGTAAGTAAGATCAAGCATTCAATAATCGTTTTTAAGTAGGATTAATTAATTGTTTAATCCTAATTAATTCAATTTATTTCCAACTAAATTAATTACTTATGAATTAATTATCCAATCCTGATTTATTAATTACAAATTATTTGGTATAAATTAATTTATCAAACACTTTAATTAATTATTCTTAATTAATAAATTATTCTTAATTAATCACATTAATTCAAATCAACCTATAAACCAATTGCATAATTAATTTAACCCCTTAATTAATTATTTTAAGAAATTAAACCGTTAATTACTTACCATAAGGTAATTTCACTTACAGAATTTCATAAATGATTATCATTAATTAATTAATCTAATTAATTGTTAAAATCAATCACATTAATTAAATTATTTTAAATAATCTTAGTCAATGGCATTCATTAACTATTAACAATTCTTTTTAATTACTATTCTTAAGAAATTATTCTTAGATGAATTATTATTACTTACAAATTAATTTATCTTTAATAATCCATTTATTTATCTCTAATTATTAATTAATCTAAATCATTAATTTATAAATTAAATAAATAAGTCTTTCTTTAATTATCTTATTCATTAAATCATTTTAATACCTTAATTATCTCTAAGGTAATCCATTTCTTTATTAATGACTTCATTAATATTAAAGTGTATTTAAAACATTACACTTCTAAACTTAGATTCAAATTTCATTTTGAATTAAAGATTCAAAATGACCATATATCTAAACATTAATCAAATTTAAATATCAATTTTATAAACCAATATAAGAAAAGTACTAACTAAATTTCTTAAATTTTTATTTAAAATTTAAGCTTTAAAATACATTACAATTTTAACTTGCAAACCCAAGTTATCAAATCATTTAACTTCCATTTAAAAACCTTTTATAAAGGAAGTCTATCAAAAATCAAGTTTAAATATTTGTTTGAAAAAAAAAATTACTTTTTAAAAAGCTATTTTAATTTAAACTTGTTTTTAAAATAATTCAGATTTAAAAACCGATTTGAATTCCCAGATTTGGATTCAAAGATACTTGAATCCATATTTTAATTTTGATTTAAAAATCCAAATTTCATTTTAAAACTTTATGATTCAAATTTCATTTGAATCTAAACTTCATACTAGATTTAAATTTTATTTACATCAAGCTTACAAATTAAAATTTTCTTAAATTTAAAACTACAGACAAGTTTAATAAAACCTGTAGCAAGATAGAACAACCCGAGGAAACTATCATATTACTTCGAGTCCAACCTTCCTCTACTTCGAGTAAACCCTTATATTTACTCGAGTAAGCTCGATATCAACTCCTACTCAAAGCCAAAAAGTTCACCAGAACTTTAGAATGCACGGTGCACATGCACGTTGTCGTCGATCAACTTCAAGCGACGCTGCATCGTCGAGCGAGTCGACTGTCGCCTACTAACCAATCTCCGACCACCCAAATCTCGTCGTGAACTCGAATTCGAAAACGAGTTAAAAAAATGAAACCTGGAAACAATATCAGGTTTCTCCATCAACCCTGAAAACTGCCGCCGCATTCCCAATTCCGACCACCAGAGTTCCACCACCTCCTGCTATAGCTTTCTCTACCACCCCTCTAGCCACCTCCAAAACCCCAAGCAACTCGATGCACCAGAGAACACAAACAGACCCAAATTCAAACCAGACCCAAAACTAGGTTTAGGAATAAAATCCAACAACCCTCGTCACCACCGGCCACTGACCAATCCACCTGCCATTTTTGCCATACTCTCCAGTCATCTCACTATCTCCAGTGAAGACCCCAAACTCCCAGATCAATTGGATTACCAGAGGCAACCCAAAATTCCCAAAACAATCAAACCAGAAATGCCTAATCAATACTTAACTAGAAAATGTGAATTTAGTTTTAAAAATCCTAATTTCGGATAAGAATTCAAGTTATAACCCTGAATTAATAATTTAAGATAATTGAAATTTCACTCATGTTAATCATTAACTATTCTTAGGTTTTCATAGAACAGTTCTACTTTATTTAACTAAAATACAAAATTTAAAATTTACTTTATGATCAAACAAACATATCTTGTTAAGATACTAAGTCCTAACAACCAATAGATCAAGCAGAAATGTTTTTTTTTGGAAGTAAAGCATGAGCTTAAAATCTTAAATACAGAGGTATATTACAGGTTATCAACATGTAGGCATCATATCTCACCGAATTTCACAGAACAATGCATATATAAATATTCACACAGATATACTTTTCAGATATTAACATGCAACTAGTTTTAAAACTTATGTTATTAAAAGTGTTACTCACAGTTGAGAAGATGAACAGAGAACAATCCTGGAAGCTGCTACTAATTTTCTTCCTAAATCTTCTTTTGATTCTCTGATTTGAATTGAGCAGATTGTTGTTGTTTTAATGGAAGTTTTGTTTAGTTTTTTTTTTAAAATGGTATTTACTTCAGGTTTACACAGTTTTGTAGATGAACGAACTGATGCTAAATAGACTGATATATAGGAAATGAGGAAGATCGATATATAGAAAAGAAATGTACAGGGTGTTATCATTTTGTTTGCACAACATCAGAGATTTTTATTTTTTTACCAGGCAAGATTTTGGAGGCTGAAATGTTTTATAACATTTCAAATTGACCAATGTTGTGTACTAAGGTGAAAGCATTTAATGAAATGGTCCTTTACCTTTTTTTTTATGTTTATGTTCATAGATATTTCCTACTTTCTACTTTATCTTGTTTTATTCTTGCCTTGCATACTAAACTTTTTACAGGCTGCATACTTTTTCTTTGGTGGCTGATGCATTTCGAAATGGCTATTTTTTTATGCTAGAGATGAAAGCATTTAATACATAGGTACCCTATGTCTTCATACTTATCTTAGTTGTACAAAAGATGTTTAGATTTTTATTTCTTGTTTTTTTTTCTCAAGTCTACACTTATCTTATAGGCAACATATACACATTTTACTTGCCTAGCTTACCTTACTTTATGTATGTAGATGTAAAGTTGTTTTAGTCAAGGTTGTAAAAGTATAAATATATACTTTTATACTTAAACAATTTAAAATTTTATCTTTCCTTTATTTTTAAACTCAAACTATTAAATACTTCATTTACTTATTATTATTTTCATACTTATGGTAATATTTATAAGATTTATTTTATTTCAAATATTGTTGAAAGACTTTATTTCAAAAGATTTAACACATATTTTATTTGAAATTGGAGAAACTCAAATCAGTTTACAAATTAATTTCACAAATTTTATTCAAAAATTAAATTAATTATCGATTTAAACTTAGTTAAAATCCGGGATCGTTACAGATTTCCCCCTTAAAGAAATTTCGTCCCCGAAATTTGCCAGGCACGAAAACAACAAAGATAGATACACAAAAATAGAGAAACTTTTTTTTTCCAGGTCAAACTGGATATTAATTCTGCTTTTGGCTCACCAAATCAGAATATCTACAATATGAGAACAAACTTATACAATTATTACACAGGATACTCGGGTCATCAAATCTACGAATATGTAGGGGCACTGGTTAGTCCGAAGGAATAACTAACCATTCGTAGAATATATCTGGACCCAAAATAGACCGATATATGGATACAATTTCAAAACTTCTAGTTTAGAACTGAAGTATACCTATTAACCATAGCAATCAAAGCAACCAATTCATCCAAACAAATAATTCTGACCTATTTGGAGTTTATGTCCCATGCAAATATATCAAATCTTCTTCCTGGATTTACCAGGAACCATCGAAGAATTGAAAAGGGATGCTGAACAAAAGAGATTGATAGATGGATTCAATCTTCTACATTTTTTCTCAAACATTAGGTATGAATTATAACTTAGGTTAGAATACCCCAAATTATATACCAACTTGTCCCTCTTCGGACTTCGATCTACCCAAGAAATTATAATAGAATTTTAAATTTGGTTTTAAACGAAATCGTTTTATTGATTCAATTTAAATTGATCCTTATATTCTATGAATTTAACTCAATTTAAAATTTCCA
The DNA here is from genome assembly GCA_030765085.1 of Allium cepa. Taxonomy (NCBI): domain Eukaryota; kingdom Viridiplantae; phylum Streptophyta; class Magnoliopsida; order Asparagales; family Amaryllidaceae; genus Allium; species Allium cepa. Next base: position 842,206,143 of record CM060932.1, read on the forward strand.
ATTTATTCAAAATTTCCAATTCCAAATTCATTAGAGTTTAGATCGAAAAACTGATAAGAAACCGATGAAGATACGAAGCAAGAATTTTCTACAACGATTGGTAGAGCCACCATCACACCGAAATTTCTCCTTGCAGCTGCCACGAAGCAATCAAAAGAATTTGGAATCGAATCAAAGGAGATTGATAGAGAAGGTTATTTCCTCTATTGCAGGGTATTGACCATCTATAGTGGTACTCCCATGTCCCCTATCTCGTTCTCTTCTTGCACTCATACTCATTATCAGTGGATAGTAAGAGAATTTACTGAGGCATTCGAACGGATATCTTAGGGATACTCATTCTGGGGTTTACTTCACCCTATCTCTAATGAGCTACTTAATGTGTTATACTCCTGAGCTAGAGTTTTAACCCTCAGCTCTGATACCACTTGTAACGATCCTGACTCGACCTTCGAAAATCGGCACCGAATACGACACTCATATTCAAATGCCGCAGATTCAAACATCGAATCTGATTCACCGGAGCTTATAACACCATTAAGTACAACACAGCGGGAGAAAATGAATATATATAACACATACAACATGATCCAATATCTGATACAACAGATGATATAATAGAATGATACAACTGAATATCAATGTTATCAGAGATATAAGAAATAGCAGCGGAAAAGAATATCTTCAATGCCAAACTCCAAGAAACTCCATCTCCAATCCAGAACTAGCTCGAACAACCATCAAGTTGCACCAAGCTAAGAAAGGTCAGTCGTGAAAGCTGAAGTATAAAACATGCGATCCACAAATCCAAAAGTCTTCGAAAGCTATCGAATCAATTCCTATTATGTAATTATCTGAAAAACCCAACTCTAGACTGTCCGTGTGGAAAATTATGGGCACCCAGAGTTTAGGAAAGGAACAATAAAATCCAAGGTCAGTCATGGGACTGGTGTGAGTAACAAAAACAGTTTATCTTATAAAACAAACAACAAAAGAATTTAAAATAAATTCGCAATGCTTTTTGGAGAATGAAACTAGCATAAGGCCTCCCGCCGCACACACCACGCAAATGCAGAATTGGAGGAGATTTCTTCTTATGATAGTCAAACATGCTTGATACGAAAAAATTTCTTTGATATTATTATTATAAGTGCACAGTGCAGAAAAAATTTCGAAAGTATAATATAAATGTTAGCCAGCATAACACCATTATCGTATGCCTACTATAGCTACCATCTAAACAGTGGGGCGCTATCATAAGTAAATGACAGGTTATACAACTAAAACCGTACAAGGTGCGTATTTTTTGTTTGGATTTCCAACAAATGGTCGGGTTAAGGAACTTCCTACTGTCCATGGGTACGCCTCTGACGGGACATCCCGAGAACCTAACCAGATCTCTGCCAACACAAGGCCGGGTTACCTCTGTAACTAGGTAACTACTTCTCGAGCATGCCACTCCCCGGTCCTTTGGGACCTTTATCTGAGGCGACTCTAAACCACAAAGCAACAACCACACAGAAAATGAGATTGAAGCCCACCACATAGGCAAATATCTGGGCTCCATACCATGATACCCCCCTTTACCAGAAGGGAATGACACACCCTAAAGGGCGCAACCCTCATAACCTTGCCGCATCTTTCCTGTTTCGACCATTTCCGGGGTGTGAGGTCCTGATGCAGTCTCGTCCACAAAGCTACGCTTCATACAGAAGCCATGCTCTGAATACAAATGATCAACAAATGATCATCGACACATAGCAGCACTCATCATGCCACACTACCAAATTGGAAATATATCGCTAATAATCTTCAACTACATAACCTCTGACCTCGTACGTTTCAGATATGGGTGTTAAGCTAAGAGAATAAATTCTCCGCCACCAAGCAGGAATGTATTTGATAGAAATCAGCTTTATATCTCAAATTGTAGTGTCATACATACAACCATACAAGTCTGTTCCGGGTTCGAACAGAACCGAAGGCACTTCTGAAGAAGCCCTTGCAATCCGGGTATCCATAATCCCGATCGGACTTCCCATCACTTAGGGAATCTCTATACCGGGGATCAGCCGGTGCAGAGACAATCAATAGATTATCCTATCATTCTCATAAATACCCGGTCTTCAAATGCTATCCATAACGTCGTATCATTATTCGGAATGGGTTATATGACACAAAGGTCCTCTACCGGCTAAACCGAATAATGAGTGCAATATTTAAAAACATACGGATATGGGATTTCAGTTAAGTCACAACTTAAGAAAAAAACCCCAAACCTTTCTTCAAATGGTTCAAACAAATTACCATTTCAAATCTTTAAACAAAAAGATTCATTTCACAAAATTCACCCAGTTTCACAAAGATCCATTTACGGATTCCAAAACAATTTCCATTTCAATTGGATTAGCTCGTTAAATCTTTAAATCAAAGATTTAACTTATAGCTTTCAAACCGTTTCCATAACTTGGAAATCATTTTCATTTCAAACTTGAAATTCTTTTTGACATAAATTGGACGTTCATTTCTTATGTGAAAGCTTTTATTATTTGAAAAAAAAAACAGTTTTCGTTTCGGAAGAATCCAATTATATTTGCACGAGTTAAATCCTTTGAATTAAATTCAAATTCCCAAATAAATACATTTGAAATGGTTTAACCCATATATAACTAGTATAACATCTTTAATCCTTAGTTTCAAATCATAGAATTCAATTTCATGTTTTGAATTCAAATTTAAATCAAATTATTTAAATTTCAATACTTTATCAAGTTATTCAAAAATAAATTTTTCTTGAAATTTCATTTCATAAGCTTTCCACATTTAACACGATTCCATTTCAAAACCATTTTGAATTCAAATTGTCTATTAAAAGATCATTACAAAAAATCTGTGACTTATTCGATTTCCTCGTGAAATCCATATTTGTATGTGTATGGTGTGGTCCAGGGGTTTAACACAATAGTGCGACATCATCAATCATCACAGATCAAAACACAGAAATATAGTTGATAAGCGGTATAAAGTATAACGCTTATCATTCATTCACAGATTCACAGATAATGAACAAATGTATCACAAATAGATGAATTAATTACACACAGCTCAATCCACAGAACAAAATATCATAGATCAGATAGGACAATCAATTCAATACATCTCATACAATACAATCATTCATAAGAAAGATCAAGCATTCAATAATCGTTTATAAGCAAGATTAATTAATTGTTTAATCCTAATTAATTCAATTTATTTCTAATTAAATTAATTACTTATGAATTAATTATCCAATCCTGATTTATTAATTACAAATTATTTGGTATAAATTAATTTATCAAACACTTTAATTAATTATTCTTAATTAATAAATTATTCTTAATTAATCATATTAATTAAAATTAACCTCTAAACCAATTGCATAGTTAATTTAACCCCTTAATTAATTATTTTAAGAAATTAAACCTTTAATTACTTACCATAAGGTAATTTCACTTACACAATTTCATAAATGATTATCATTAATTAATTAATCTAATTAATTGTTAAAATCAATCACATTAATTAAATTATTTTAAATAATCTTAGTTAATGACCTTCATTAACTATTAACAATTCTTTTTAATTACTATTCTTAAGAAATTAATCTTAGATAAATCATTATTAATTACAAATTAATTTATCTTTAATAATCCATTTATTTATCTCTAATTATAAATTAATCTAAATCATTAACTTAAATTAAATAAATAAGTCATTCTTTAATTATCTTATTCATTAAATCATTTTAATACCTTAATTATCTCTAAGGTAATCCATTTCTTTATTAATGACTTCATTAATATTAAAGTGTATTTAAAACATTACACTTCTAAACTTAGATTCAAATTTCATTTTGAATTAAAGATTCAAAATGACCATATATTTAAACATTAATCAAATTTAAATATCAATTTTATAAACCTATATAAGAAAAGTACAAACTAAATTTCTTAAATTTTTATTTAAAATTTAAGCTTTAAAATACATTACGATTTAACTTGCAAACCCAAGTTTTCAAATCATTTAACTTCCATTTAAAAACCTTTTATAAAGGAAGTTTATCAAAAATCAAGTTTAAATATTTGTTTGAAAATAAATTTACTTTTAAAAAAGCTATTTTAATTTAAACTTGTTTTTAAAATAATTCAGATTTAAAAACTGATTTAAATTCCCAGATTTGGATTCAAAGAGACTTGAATCCATATTTTAATTTTGATTTAAATTTTGATCTAAAAATCCAAATTTCATTTTAAAACTTTATGATTCAAAGTTCATTTGAATCTAAACTTCATACTAGATTTAAATTTTGTTTACATCTAGCTTACAAATTTAAATTCATTTAAATTTGCTTAAATTCAAAACTACAGACATGTTTAATAAAACCTATAGCAAGATAGAACAACCCGAGGCAACTATCCTATTACTTCGAGTCCAACCTTCCTCTACATCGAGTAAAACCTTAGATTTACTCGAGTAAGCTCGAGACCAACTCCTACTCAAAGCCAAAAAGTTCACCAGAACTTTAGAATGCACGGTGCACATGCACATTATCGTCGATCATCTTCAGGCGACGTTGCATCGTCGAGCGAGTCGACTATCGCCTACTAACCAATCTACGACCACCCAAATCACGTCGTCAACTCGAATTCGAAAATGAGTTAAAAAAATGAAACCTGGAAACAATATCAGGTTTCACCATCAACCCTGGAAACTGCCGCCGCATTCCCAATTCCGACCACCGGAGTTCCACCGCCTCCTGCCATAGCTTTCTCTACCACCCCTCTAGCCAACTCCAAAACCCCAAGCAACTTGATGCACCAAAGAACACAAACAGACCCAAATTCAACCGAGACCCAAAACTAGGTTTAGGAATAAAATTCAACAACCCTCGTTACCACCGGCCACTGACCATCCACCTGCTATTTTCGTCATACTCTCCAGTCATCTCACTATCTCCAGTGAAGACCCCAAACTCCCTGATCAACAGAATTACCAGAGGCAATCCGAAATTCCTAAAACAATCAAACCAGAAATGCCTAATCAATACTTAACTAGGAAATGTGAATTTAGTTTTAAAAATCCAAATTTCGGATAAGAATTCAAGTTATAACCCTGAATTAATAATTTAAGATGATTGAAATTTCACTCATGTTAATCATTAACTGTTCTTAGGTTTTTACAGAACAGTTCTACTTTATTTAACTAAAATACAAAATTTAAAATTTACTTTATGATCAAACAAACATATCTTGTTAAGATACTAAGTCCTAACAACCAATAGATCAAGCAGAAATGATTTTTTTGGAAGTAAAGCATGAGCTTAAAATCTTAAATACAGAGGTGTATTACAGGTTATCAACATGCAGGCATCATATCTCACCAAATTTCACAGAACAATGCATATATAAATATTCACACAGATATACTTTTCAGATATTAACATGCAACTAGTTTTAAAACTTAACTTATTAAAAGTGTTACTCACAGTTGAGAAGATGAACAGAGAACAATCCTGGAAGCTGCTACTAATTTTCTTCCTAAATCTTCTTTTGATTCTTTGATTTGAATTGAGTAGATTGTTGTTTTAATGGAAGTTTTGTTTAGGTTTTTTTAAATGGTATTTACTTCAGGTTTACACAGTTTTGTAGATGAACGAACTGATGCTAAATAGACTGATATATAGGAAATGAGGAAGATCGATATATAGAAAAGAAATGTACAGGGTGTTATCATTTTGTTTGTACAACAACAGAGATTTTTATTTTTTTACCAGACAAGATTTTGGAGGCTGAAATGTTTTATAACATTTCGAATTGACCAATGTTGTATACTAAGGCGAAAGCATTTAATGAAATGGTCCTTTACCTTTTTTTATGTTTATGTTCATAGATATTTCCTACTTTCTACTTTATCTTGTTTTATTCTTTCCTTGCATACTAAACTTTTTACAGGCTGCATACTTTTGCTTTGGTGGCTGATGCATTTCGAATTGGCTATTTTTTTATGCTAGAGATGAAAGCATTTAATGCATAGGTACCCTATGTCTTCATACTTATCTTAGTTGTACAAAAGATGTTTAGATTTTTATTTCTTGTTTTGTTTTTCTCAAGTCTACACTTGTCTTACAAGCAACATATACACATTTTACTTGCCTAGCTTACCTTACTTTATGTATGTAGATCTAAAGTTATTTTAGTCAAGGTTGTAAAAGTATAAATATATACTTTTATACTTAAACAATTTAAATTTTATCTTTCCTTTATTTTTAAACTTAAACTATTAAATACTTCATTTACTTATTATTATTTTCATACTTATGGTAATATTTATAAGATTTATTTTATTTCAAATATTGTTGAAAGACTTTATTTCAAAAGATTTAACACATATTTTATTTGAATTTGGAGAAACTCAAATCAGTTTACGAATTAATTTCACAAATTTTATTTAAAAATTAAATTAATTATCCATTTAAACTTAGTTAAAATCCAGGATCGTTACAGCTATACTAATTATTTATTTAATTTAAGTACATTTAATAGAAAATTCATAAATGATATTGTTGAGGGTGGGACTAATGTGTTATGAAGAGAAAATATTGCTTGCTGGCAATTAGGATTAAAGTGAAAATAAGAAGTTAAGCATGCAGTTGAAAGGTAAATAACATAAGATATAGAGTGGTTCGGCAAAGCGCCTATGTCCACTGTGAAGTTCTATCACTATATATTTATCATACAACTTCAAGGAATTAAACATGGTAATAAGAAAATAGAAAGCACTTAAGGCTAATAAAGCTATGCAATCTTAAGGACTAGCGGTATCAAGAGCTCTGAATTATTTGTAGTATCCAGAATCCTTGAATGTTCCAACCCCTTTGAAGTTGCAATGCAAGAGATATTTATAGTAGCTGAAGTGGATGAAGGATGGTTGAGATTGAGCTATAGAACTGGTGGGAAAAACATTGACTGTTGATATGGCTGCAAGGACATATGGATGACAATTGCAAAGCTGTAAGAAGATGTGCACTGGATCAAAATATACTCATTGCTCCTACACACCAGGCATAGGCTTTGCATTTAATATGCAAACTTCGCAGTAAATGCGCATTTAATGTTGATGGAACGCCTATACAACTACCCAACTATAGTGCTTTGGATAGGTGGATGGATAGCTTATAGTTTACATGATTACTTATGTGGTAGATCTTGCCAAGCTGGCCGATTGGCTGTCAACGATCTGAAAGAAACTAGTTACCTTGCTAAAGATTATGTTGGGAAGATGGTGCAAGATCAAGTGTGACATGACCAGGAGAGCTGCCGAGACCCGTTGGAGGTGGTTGATGTGAAGTCGGGTCAAGGACGGGCCACGTGATGACAGCCTTACACCCTTGGTACCAAATATTCTCGAAGAATGCACTACAGTGGCACTCGGTTGATGTTAGACGATTATCAAGGTTAAAACAACTAAAAATCTAATAATAACCTATTGTATATCTTACAGTGCATCGAATAAAATATAATATTAACATAGATACAAAATAGGTGATATATATATATATATATGTGTGTGTATAATTAAATGAACCAAAACAAATATCATAGTGCAAGGTCTACAATAGTAGTATGATACAAGTTGAGTAAAGTGTGTACATCATCAAAATAAACTCAAAGGACATCTGTCTCTAAATAAGGTAAAGCACAGCTAATGCTCCATAGTGCTATATATTGGAATAAGCAATAAACTCTAGTGTTATAAACAAATTTTCCACGGTCTTCCAGTGGACTTAAAAGAGCAAATTGGGTGAATAAAGGAAGAAGATATGACCCAAGGACTTTGGAAACATTATAAAGGCAAGAAAAATAAGATATTAAAAATTGAGTGAAAAAAGTTGACTGGAGTTTTTCAAATCGGTGCTTTAAGTTGGATTCGAGTTGTACCTAAGCCAAACCTAGGAAAAATGAAGGAATACATGAGTCGAGAAATAAGAAGGCAAGGTAATATGACTTGCAGTCAGACCCAAGTCAAATCAAAGTCAGATCCAAGTCAGACCCAGGTCAACTCGGTATCGAGTTGTAAGCTACAACTCAGTACTGAGTTGTGATTTTAATCGAGTCGGACACACAAAACTCCCAAGTATGACTTAAAGCACTTCAACCTTTGGATAGCTCCAAGCAAGACCCGAAGCAAACACACAAACCACTCGGTCGGACACCAAGTCTGGTCAATCCTAACCTGAAGCTCATGCTTTTCTCTAATATGATTCACTCCAACACGATTAGAATTATCTAGAACGAGTGTATATGCATGTCCACGTGGACTTGCTACAATCACTATGTCCATGCATTAATTAAAAAAAACATTTGTATGAGGTGTAGAGTAAATAAAAACAATTATTGTTACATAAAAGGTAAACATACAGGATATATAACAGTTTAATTTCTACTCTGTAGCCAGCTCAACTCTTGCAAGAACAAACATAATATTTTAGTACCAAGATATGCATCGTTGCTAATGTTAAGTACAAATGTTGACATCTAGCTATATATCAAACTGTTACACACCAAAATGTCAACTACTTTTTCTGTGTGCAATGATATAGCAAAACAGTAAACATATATCAAATGTGCGCGCACAGACCATAGTTGATTTAGTACCATTTAACTTTTGGCACAGTAAACTTTTTACCATCATATGTACTAATAAATAGCAAACAATTCTTCTATTTAAATCGTTTAAAACATGCTTCAGCAATGATCTAAATTTACAGCAAGATGATGCTAACTACTTAAAATGCTCCATGACTAATGACTCATTGTTAAATCATACATTTACAATCAGGCGGATGCCTTCTTCGAGGATCAAAACCTAGTATTCTACCACTGTTTAATTTTTGCTAATATATCCCATCTTCTCATTGACCCTGTTAGGCGTCCAAATAAAGAGCAAGTGATTATAAACTTGTTTGCATTCATGTTGGGTTCAGGTCAATCATAACCTGCCTTAGCCAATGAACTTTTGACGCGCTACTTGAAACGTGTGTTGTAACAATGTGGCGATGAATGCAAAACTACAGCAAAGAGGAGTAATAAAAGCATCTTCCTGGCTCATTAAAATAGTTGGCGCCTCCTAGTTGCTCAATATTGGCTTGGCTTGGCCCACCCTAATGGCTCTCCCATCTAGCTCCTATAATAATGAAAAATCAAATTAAGCTGCATTAAACAACACTACAATTCGAATGAGCCATTCACGCTAAAGCATTTGAAGCTTTTAAAATCATCCATGGCTCATAATGTTTTAAAATGTTGCAATAAAATATACCAACTAATAAGATATCATGAGTACTTCATCAGACATTCGGTATAAATTTAGAAGGCAAACCTTGCCATCCATGCCAGAGATGGCTGAACTTGTAGACTCATCTTCATTAAAGTTCACAAACCCAAACACCCTTGATCCAAGTTTATCTATTAGTTATTACCCTAGCAAAAATATTAATGCATTATGAGAATGACAAAAGAATCTATTTTATTCAAACTATACGGTCAATGAGTAGTAAAAACAGAGCATTAAACTTTGCTGAAAGAACCAAAGCCGCTAAAAGCTTCCTTGAGTGAGTCATTATTGGTGTTGTATGAAAGACATGATAATAAAATCCTTCCATTTCAGATAATATTACACAACTGAGACTATTAAGGATAATAGAAGAATCATTACCTCCGACTAAAAGTTTTGAGGTCTTAAGCGAGCAAAATCAAGCAAATGTGATTGGCCATGTAAAATGTTATATTTCAAACAATCATTTGGCTATATATTAAACCATAAGGGCCTTTAGCATTTAAATTTCGGACATACTGAAATTTTCTGCCAGTTCTCGAAGAATCGAATCCCCAAATAAGACTAAGCCAATAGACGGATCCAAAATAATGGAAATATGAATGCAAACAACAAGGTAAACAACGAAATGGAGCTTGATGAATCTATATCGACTCCATATTCTAAGTAGAAACCCCAAAATAAATAAATAAATCCAGAATGCACAAAACGTAGAAGGTATTAAAGACATGAAAATCTTAGAAGTTAGGAAAACTCACAACAACAAAAGTAAACAAAGAATAAGATAGTCCAAATTTATAAACGTATTTTTTAATGGCTCATGTCACTTGTACAGTAAGTGCACTGTCATAATTTTTGATATATTTTGAGTTTATATTTCTTGGTTTGCATGAATAATATTTCTACATGCAATAATCATAGCAACTACTTAACCCGTAGAAAACATCCATGACATTTTCTTTAACGTGAATGCAAATATTAAGCTTTTTAAGTGTATTAGCTAAAATCAAGATTATTCAAAAAAATGGATTTCATCAATTGTTCGAGCGCTCAATCAAATGGTATTGACTATGATGAGCACATGTGAAATTATGTTCGTTACCAAAAAATTACACCATTAAGCTAATATTGCAATTTCTCCTTTTGTTTATGCTACTCTGACATAATGCAACAGTAATAAAACATACACACTCATTCAATAGAAAAGAAGAGAAAAATATTGAAGTATTTTACCTTATCTCACAACAACAACAATAAAAAAATCTATAAGAAAACTACAGGTTGAGAGGATTAGAAGAAAAAACATGCAAGACTTGAGCATAGAAGTATGAACAGTAGTAGCTTTACCAATTGAGGAAAGCGAATGTAGCATCTGTTTTATATGTAAAAAAAAACAGATGATTTGATTAGCAATATAACTATTCATATGTGTTATTTAATTTTTGAACATAAAGAAATAAAAATAGGTCCATATCATTCAACCACTTCTGGAAATACTATAAAAATTAGTTTATTATGTGACTTTTCTTAGAATACACTGAGCAAATCAAAAGAGCTAAAAGTCCACTGAGTTGAACATCACAGATATAACCATTGAAATTATCAGTTTATATAAGAGGTACAACAGATACCAGCAAATTCAAGGTAGTTTGTGCCTAATCGATAATCAACTTTGCATATACTGCTCAACATCCTAAGCAGTTTGTGCTTAATTGATAACTTCCGTTGCAGATAGTAATCAAAATCCTTAGCAATTTGTTAATCGATAATCTCTGCTGTAGACAGTAATCAAAATTATAGGCAGTTATTGAAAATCATCGAATAATTACTTGAGTATGAAATAGTATAGATGATGCTTGAGCTGGAGATGATGGTGGATCTGGAATCGCACTAAACTAACCTGGGCGTGGAAGAAGATGATGGATTTTGAACCAGCATGAATGTGGAATCAGATCTACAACTTTCAACGGTGAGGGAGATAAGAGAGTTGTGGCTTTCTAGGTTTTTTATTTTAGGGAAAACAATGCAATACGAATAGGATACGGTGCGAAAAGAACAGGTTCAGAAAGCTAATTTGGGTATTTCAAAAAGATACGGTTGAAATCATAGGACGGAATTTACATTATTAATAGTAGAGATGATGATATGAAGTAACTCAAGAAGTATGAAAGCTGATTAAGCAATAAAAAGAGGTTGGCGCTGACCAAAAGAATTTCTCTAGGCAAGATTGGACTCAACATGGATTCAAAGAGATCAAACCCTAGATTAGATGATGAATGACCTGGAGAGAACGAACTTTAGACTGGATGGTAAACGATCCAAAGAGATCGAACCCTAGATTGGATAATGAACGATCTAGAGAGATCAAATCTTAGATTGGATGATGAATGATCCAAAGAGATTGAACGTCAGAATAGATGTAGAATGATATGAAGAGATCGGACCCTAGATTGAATGAGACCCTAGATTGGATGACATCTTAGATCAGATGTTAGATGACCCATAGAGATCGGGCCCTAGAATGGACATTGACTTGACCTTATAATTTGTGCGCCTGGTGATTAGATTAAAATAGATAAATCCCAAACGAACATGAGACGATTTTGATATATGATATGGTAACTCCAGATAAAAGTAGTCTGATTGTGATTTATGACAAACACTTAAGCAAGGCCTATAGTCCTTAGTTATAATGGTCTAGAATAACCTTTGGTCTGCTAGCGAATATGAAGGAACCAGAGGTTTACCATAACTTGGATCGATAGATAGCCGGAGAGCTCAACCACCAATGATTGATTACTACTGTTGAAGCTTGTTCTTGAGCAAAGCATGCCCTACATTCATAGACATACTTTGGAGGGCAAGTGTTATAATCAAATTTTATGGAGTCTTTGAAGACTTAAATGAGAGAATTTGACGAAAAAACGATGGAAAAATGACCTAAGGACTTTGGAAACATCATAAAAAGACAACAAAAGGAAATATAAAAAAAAGAGTGAAAAAGGTTGATTTGATATTTTCAACTCGATATTTCAGGTCGAACCCGAGTTGTACCAGAGCTGAACCTAGAAAAAAATGAAGGAATACCTAAGTCGAGAAACAGCAAGGCAGGACAATTTGACTTGAAGTCAGACCCGAGTCAAAACCGAGTCAGACCCAGGTCAGAATCGAGTCAACTCGGTATCGAGTTGACTCGGTATCGAGTTGTAAGACATAACTTGGTACTAAGTTGTGATTTTGGATCGGGCACACAAAACTCCCAGGACTCAAAGCACTTCAACTTTAGACAACTCCAAGCAAGACCCAAAGTAAACACACAAACCACTTAGGTCGAACACCATGCCAGGTCAGCCCTGACCTGAAGCTCGTGATTTTCGCCAACATGATTCACTCCAATGTGATTAGAACTATGTAGAATGATAATATAACTTAGGAAACATGGAAGAGACTGAGCAATAAAAAGAGGTCGGCATCGACCACTTTGTGGTCGATACCAAAAAGAATTTCTTTGGACGGGGTTAACTTTGGAGCTTTGGAAGATAAAGGCTTGCAAAAACACATAAGAACTCATGCCTAGAAGAATAAAAAGGATTCGGTGGTTGTATCAACCTGATTTTTTGCCTCGAAACTCATGCAGCGTGACCTATTCTTCATGCTATGTTTGCAGATCTTAGAGACTTAGATGAATGTCGGCCCAATTATAAGATTGCAACGTGGATTTGCCTATAAATAGCAACCTAACTTCAACTAGAGGAGGGGCTTTTTCTCTTTTGGATTTTGGGAGGGGAATTTTCATATTTAAGTGTTATCTTCTTCTTCTTTAACTCTAGATATTCCATTGTAAATTTGAGATCTACTAGATTATGATCGTATCCGATTGAACTCATTGTAATGTAGAGAGAAAATAATCAATAACAAAATTAAATTGGACATAGGCCGGAGTATCCACTGAACCACTATAAAAAGTGTCGTTTGTTCTGGTTTTCTTCTTGGTTTTGCTTGTTTGATTTGAATTTATCTACTTTGTGGTATTGGCTACGTTTTGGCATAAGATCTAGTAATAAATATAATAGCTACAGTCTTCTTCTTGTCCTCTGAACAGCTCCATATGCTAATTACAAACCTGTTATCTAGTGTACTTATTTAAGAGTGCTTGAAGTAATAAGAAGAAAAACATAAAACCTTAAGCCAGACAACAGTCTGGTTTAAGCGATAAACAATCTCAAAACACTATAAAAACCGATAAAATAAATGACGTAGTTTATGGATAATCATACCTGACATGTCTTTGAATTCACATAATTAGCTTATAACACAATATATGTTATACTACTATCATTATTATACCTATACCTGCATCCACTCGACTAATTTCCTTACATCATTGGAGTTTGGAACATCTCTATAACTTCATACCATGTCGTAGAGTCATCTCGTCATAGCTCTGAAATCATCATGTCAAAGCATCATGCCTTCGCCTTGTCATTTATCCTCGATCTCCATCGCACTGTAACCATTGAAACAAACATTTAACGATTGAAAAAATACCTTCAACACGTTTCCCAAGGCCACCCTTTTGCCTCCACCCAGTTTAGCCAAGATTGGCCAAACCTAAAACATGTCGATACCGAAAAGATGGATCATGTGGGTATTGGTATAATTACTCATCCAATTTTGGCTAAGTATTCACGCCTTAACTCCAAACTCCAAGTCTTCTTCCATTACCCCGAAGCAACCGTGTCAACAACTCGGACACAATCATGTCAGCACCGAGTTCTTTCCTCCTTCTGAAATTTGGCTAAGTCAAAAGTTTCCATCTCATTACACTCCCAAGTCCATCCCAAAGTAATAGAACCAAAACCCGTAGTAGCCATCACCATGACTCTAAGCACTTCATTCCAAGTCAATTTCTAATCTCCATCGACCACTTTTGCTCACTAACAACCTAATTTAATGACATGATTTTGGATGACCAATTAACTTCAAATCACTTGGACCATGTTTCAACAACTTTGTTTTCATTTGCACCAAACGACCTACCCCTTTTCTAACCACGCAAAACAACTACCGAACATCATCATACAACATCCAAGCAATGCATATAATTCATCCAAACATGATTTACTAACTTAAGCCGTCCTAGATCTGAGTTTCTATAAATTAGCAATTGTGGTTGGTAAACGATATAAATCAGGTTAAACAAAAATTTGTCTTTTTAAACCATGTTTTAGGGTGTTATTTATATTAGATCTAAGTTATCAAACATCTATACTTGAATATTCATCCTAAAGATCACATTTTTACTATATAAGTAAGCACAGTATAGTGGGAAGGATAAAATAACCCATCATGGATCAAAGCACACAGATTCTTAAGCAAAAATAGTGTAGAACAACTACGCATATTCCAAAACTCCTAAGTGGTTGATCTACTATCTCTTATATTAATTTCCCACTGGTTACGCTAATTAGATTGGAGAAATAATGGATTTTAGCTCTAGTTTGGATTAATGGAGATTAGGAGTTGACTAGGGAAGAAGAGAAATGATTAATGATGGCTAAAAAGAGGGGGTGTTAACCCTGATTTTGGATTGGGCAAACGGGTTGCACTAATCACTCCCTAATTACTCACTAATCGGCTTAAAACTAGTCAGAACTTCACACCGTCATAACTCCAAAATGGTAAGTCCAAACATTTAGTCTGACCACTTTATAAAAAGAAAAATCATTACCCCACTCTAATGAAAGTGGTTTCAGACCCTAACTCAACCCTTATCAAAAGTTATAGGCTCTACAAGATTTTGTAGGTCAAAACTTTTCAATAAAAACTTTACAGATGAAAAAGTGACTAATTAACATTATCCAAAATTATAGGGTCATACAACCTCATATGAACTTAAAAATAATATTTTACAATCCTTCGATATGTAAAATATAGGCCATTACACTCTTCCTCCCTTAGCAATTTTGCCCTGAAATCCCACTCAAATAAGGAAAAGTCAACCATAGTTACCCCACATGCCTAATAATCATTAACAATCATATCATGCATCCATGTAATCATAAGTAACCAAATAGTATCTATGTTTATCATAGCATGCGAGATATTAAGCTATTCTATATGACATCGCAAGTGAAAAACAATGCAATTCATGGAAAACCCTATCAAACAAAGCATTCCTCATCATCAACACTCATGCTCTCCTCGGTCTTCTTCCTACTATGTCCTTCACTTTTGCTTTTTTTGAGTTTTTACTGACTTCAACACCTTCCTTATAAGTCGCTCTTGGTTTAACTTCAATATCAACAAACTTGTATCTACACTAGGAACCCCACTCCTCAGCTGGCATGTTTCCTTAATACCTTAGGTGCTACCTCAAGTGCATCTTGCACTTCTCCTCTACTAAAAGACAAGAATATGACATACGGATTCCAGTATAAACTTCCCAAGTTCTCAACACTCTACTCCATTTTAAAGAATTGTTCACTCACCATGTGAATATTACAGGTACTCCTCATCTGGATATACCACCACGAATGAACCCCCTCCACGGGACACTCCCTACACTTCCAGTTCTCCTTCCTCTTTGAATACCATCTTTCTTGAAGACATAACCCTGGCCACTAGATCGATGCATAACACTATCTCTCTGCATGGTAAAAATCCAACTACCTCTGGATGTTCCCCCACTATAAGAAATGATGATGTTTCCTCGTACGGGATCTTAAGAGAATACACCAAACTAGCCATAATTGTACCCTCTTAGGTGTATAACCTTACTCTAGCCTTTGCTCCGCCTACCCAGTCTGTCGTCCACTACACCTAGCCATTTGACCACAACTTTATACCTCTTTGGTCGTATCATGCCAAATGATACCAAACCCTGTAAGACCCAAACAAAGAAAACAAACATCTATGACTCAACACACTTAGTCTTGACAAACTACCACTAAGTCGGTCGAACCGCTACTAAGTTCGAAACAACTAAAGGTATGTCCACTAGGTTAGGTGAACATTCTAACCGACTCACTAAGTCATTGGATACATTAAGGGTCCAATATACTGATATAAAATAAAAAAGTGTATATGTATAGCATAAATAAAGCATGCCTTGGATAAGAATGTCTTGTCCTTTCTCTTTCATCAGTGGAGTAGTCGACGAAGTACGAGTGGCATCTAATGCATAAGCAGTGGCACTCTACTTACTCTTCTGTATTTTCGAGTAGTCCCTCTTTACGTGCTTAGATTATCATAGATGAAGTACTTCCTCTCCCCACCCCTCGAGGCCTTGCAGTTCTTGTTGAGATGTCCAATCTTATTGCTATTAAAGCACTTCAGTTTCCACTTGCTTTTCTCTAAGCGATCATCTTCATGAAACTAATTCCTCTCTTTGTTGTTCATTTTCCTATTACCCCTATCGCTTGCTTGCGGTTTTGATTCCTCTTTTGAAACAACAATTTCATCTTTTGGCTTGGGTGAACACTCTTACACATCAAAGCCTTCTTAACCAACTTCTCAAAGGACTCATCGATATGTCCCACCAGTTTCTCTTCTAGATAGTTAACCAAACCCATGATGAACTTCTCGTTCTTTTTCAAAGGGGTGTCAATGAAAGATAATCCATATTTCGATAGCATGCCGAACTTAGCCACATACCCTGAAAAAAGTCTTCTCACCTTGTTTCGACTCGAAAAACTCCCTAAATATACCAACTTTTAGGTGGGGATATGAATTTCTCTCCAAATCTGGCCTTAAACTCCTCCCAATTGGACTGATTTTTGGAGTAGCGATCTTAACAACATTCAATAATCCTGTGGTGCGACCTTAAAGTTGCCTAGAGGATAACATCCTCTTCACCGCATCTTCTAGCTCCAAATCTTCAAAGTTATGCTCGTAGGTATCCAGCCAATCCTAAACTTCCATGGCCGATTCCATTCCCCGGAATGGTTTGCCTCCAAGGCTAGAATATTCCTTGTTCAACATAACAAAGTAGGCTTAGTGCGCTTGCGATGGAGCACCACGACCAACACCAATTGAAGCTACACTTTGGGTATTCTACGTCATGTTCCTCATCATCTCTGTGAACATAGCCTGCATATCGGGTTTAGCTATTCCTGAACCTACTCCTTCTACTCCAAACGTAGAATTTCTAGCAGTGTTCCTTGTATGTCGGCTCATTCTTAAACTTTGCAATAAGAATGGTCAGTCTCTCATAAAGAAAAACTACGTCTGTGGTGCTCTAGTGTGCAGTGAGACTTTTATACTATATATAACACTAATATATAGCTTTGAAACCAAAAATATATAATAAGTATGTTGTCTTATATATCACTTGATCGATTCTACGGCGTTCCATTTTCCTTACCTCTAATGGATCAAAGTACCAACTTAGTTTATAGTGATCGACCTAAGAGAGGAGTCGCTTAACCTAAGCTCTAATACCACATGTAATGACAACCCTACAATCTCGATACCTTATATGCCTGAAGAATGCATTGCAATGCTACCAGGCTAATGTATGATGATTATCAAAGCTGAAATAACTAAAACTCTAATAATAACCTATCATATATCTCATAGTACATCGAATAAAATATAATATCAACATAGATATAAAACACGAAAAACAGATATGTATAACTAATGAACCAAAACAATAATCAGAGTTTAGGGTCCACAGTAGTCATACGAAACAATTAAAGTGAATTTTATACATCATCAAAATAAACTCAAAGGAAATCTACCTCTAAATAAGGTAAAGCACAGCTAAATCTCCATAGTGCTACACAGCGAGATAAGAAAAAACTCTAGTAATAAATATAATAGCATCGGCCTCCCTCTCAACCTCTAGCTCCATGTGGTAATCACAAACCTATTATTCAGTCCAGTCATTTAAGAGTACCTGAGATAATAAGAAAACATCGAGTTAAATAATAGTTTGTTGTGAGCGATAAAAAATCTCAAAATACTATGAAAACTGATATAGTAAAAGACATAGGTATGGATAATCATACCTGACATGTTCCTACATCCATAGAGTTTGCACATAACACAATATATGTTATACTACTATCATTGTCATGTAACGGTCCGACTTTTCGAACCTCGAACGTCAACATTAAATACATCCACGATTTCGTGTGTCAAACACCCAAGTGTCGAAAACATAGATAGTTAGGATAAAATAAAATAATGGAATAGAATAAGAAAGGAAGAACACTACATCATAATCTCACAACGGAACGATAATACATAATATCAAAAGATAAGTACAAAGGGTTAATCTGAATACAAAAATTCAGAGTTACAATACCCAAGTATTATCATCGGCCTGGATAGTTATACATGTCTGTCCTCACAATGCTGATATATACAATTAAAAAATACAGCGGAAATCAAAATACTACGGTAGGTAATCATCCATCTCTTCTTCATAACCTTCAAAGCGTCCATTGTTAAATCTGGAAATATGCCCGGAGCTGACTTGAGCATTATAAGAAAACAACACCAGGATCGGTCTGGTAAATGTAACGAGCCCACCGTGATACCCATATTATTACAGAACATTATAAATAATATCATCTAATAATATGAAGAATACGGCTTGGTAAGGGCGACCGAATGTGAATATATCTTTAAACTAACGCTGATAAGTCATACTTAATCTTTGGAAAAAAAATATGACATGTACAGTTTCAGTTCAAAGTAATAGCCACAACGGTTTCTCAAAATCTAAACATTATATCATATAAACAATAGTCATGGATTATAGTGGAATAATAAACATCATACACATATACAAAACTGAGAGTCTTGAAAATGTATAGGATCTTATATAATGCAACTTATATGCTAATGTGAGAGTATGTACAAGTAATTATACTAAGGAGAGTAAATAAACAAAGCATAAATAAGATAGATAATAAAAGCGACCACACCAAATATTTTATGCTGGTTCGGACCTCTTGTCCTACATCCATCACGATAATAAATTGCTTGCAAACTGCTTAATTGTTGAGCAAACTCAAGTTGGGGATGTTATGTGTAGTATTATTATTATATTGTAAGATGACTATATGTATTTGTTGAAAAAACTCAAGGTACATATACTATACTTAGACCATCATGATATGGTAGGTATAAGTGAATAATCTCTTTTGATTTGTTGAGCAAACTCAAGGTCAAAATGAGATTAGGACTAGGAAAAATGGGTCAGGAGTTATATGTGATACAACCGATATGGAGTTATCCATTATTTATGGGGTTATGGTTTGTTGAGCAAACTCAAGGCTAGAATACCAAGACAGACGAGTCTTGACACCCACTAGTGAAGCCGAAAGACTTCTATGTTTCATCTTAGGATTTGGAGAAATATAACAGACTAGCGGGAGTCTTATTAGAAAAATTAAATGATAACATTTAACTTTTCCAATATTGTAAGAATGTATACTAAATAATGTTATAATTATCTACAATGACAAATGTAATGACCCGATTTTTCGACGCCCGAAAATCGACATCAATGCGTCCACTGTATCAAATACCGAACAATCGAATGCTGAAAAGCCAAACCATTAGGGTTAAAGAAGAAGGAGGTAGAAGAAGAAATAGAAACAATATCAGAATCTCACCATTGCAGCGGAAGAATATATAATAGACAAATGACTAATCTTTAAATAAAGAACTATATCTGTTTATACATTACATCATCAGAGTACAACAAAATTTATAGCACACAACTGGATAGTCATCATAACCTATCCTTACAAATCTAACTATACATTAATCATACGCAGCGGAATATTTATCAAATACGTGTGATACGTCTCGCCATCCTGCTGGTCTCCTGAGCTTCATAGCAGTCCATCCAGAATCTGTACTCTATAATACTCGGTCTGACCCAAGCATTATAGTTAAATAACACTTTTTGAAAGCAAAGGTATGTCGTAAGACCATGGCACAAATAAACATGTCGGGTTTTTACCTTACGATAACCAAAACATTTCTTATCAAATCATCTAATATTACAGTAGTGTCTATATATAAACACTTATTCAAATAGCTGAAATTGTTACATTCATTAAATTCCAGCAATACTAGGTTCTACAAACAAAACCGTAAAGGCACGTAGGGAGAAAGGATTTCCAACTAATGACTAGGAACTGGGGTACCACCTGTCATGGTACCTGGTCTAGATCAGCATGCCAAGGATCCATCCTGATCCTCTGCAACAAAAGGCCGAAGCTACCCCTTACTGGATAGTCCGAATAAGATCACCCCACGATTGGGATCAACAACCGCCCACATAGCCGAGTAAAAAGGGACCTCTATACAGGCATGACCTTACCATAATTGGGTGCTACCCACTTAGCCGTGTTGCATGAGCCCTGATTTTTAGTCATTCCCGGTTGATGACATTCGAGGCTCAGCGTTACCTTTTTAGAACATTTTCACTTAGAATGCTCACCGTCCTCCTGATGATGTTCTGAAAGCGTTCATCCATACAAGTCTGTTCCGGGTTTGAATGGAACCAAAGGCACTACTCCTACTACATCCATTTTTGGAATCACCCTTAGGATTAGTAGCGATTAGCCTTTGCACTTCACTGCTCCATCTTCGAATCCAAGCTCTTGTCTTCCTCACGAAAACGTTCAAAACGGATCGAAGTGGTTTTCGAAAAAATTAACCCCGATCCCGGTCTCTTCGAAACGATCAGCGCATTGGCTAATATTGATAGTTGGTTATTTAACTATATATAACATCTACAAACAACCATCAGTATTAATAATTTTCCAAAATTATTTATTATTCAAAATATCTTCGTAAGATATGTTCCTACATTTCAATCATTTGAAAACAGTTTCCAAATCACTTTCTCTTACGGAATAAATTTATAAATATTGTTTATTCCACTGAAAATCACCAAGTCTAAATACTTTAGATTTTAAAATAATTTAAATCACTTTATCCAAAAATATATACTTTAAAATACTTAAAATAAAAACTATTTAAAACACTTTATTTAAAATACTAGTTATGAATTCAATAATAATTTTTTATGTAAAACTTTAGCCAAAACAGATTTAAAAAAATAAAAGTTATTCTATAAGGTATAAATATCAAATAATTATCTTTAAAATCATAATGCTAGTCAAATCTTTCAAATAATTTTACTTATATAATTAACTTAATAAATATTTACTTTTAAAAAAATTAAAACCATTAAATAATAATTTATTTCTAAAACATTCCTTTAAACCACTTTAAAACCTCTAATTTATACTTGAAAATCTTTCTTTGAAAATATACTTGGCTTTTCAGGGGAATACACTCTCCTTTCCACACCTTTTAAAAATAAATCACTATTTATTTTTAAACCAATCATCGTTCCCTTATAAATTCCCATCCTGAATTTATATTTCTAAATTATCTTTTGATAAATATTTTACTTTATTTATAAACCTCGTTTATAAATTTCATAATCTCATTCTCTTTGAAATGCTGGTTCACTAAATTAAATTCCCCATAGAATTTATTTCTCGATTTATTCAAAGTTTATTTCAGAAATTCATTAATTCCAGATTTACTTCTTAATTATGATTAAAAAATCTTATTCAAAACTAAAATTATAAATTTTATACTTTATTTTGAAAATTCTCTTTTATTTCTTCCCAAACCATTTAAATCCTGAATTTAAAAATAAATCATTTATTCCTCTAAATAATATCACTTAAGTTTAAAAATTCATTTATTCCCCTTTATTCAAAATCTCCTTTACCATGCTTGGAATTTATTTATTAGAATTTAA
Organism: Allium cepa; assembly: GCA_030765085.1. Lineage (NCBI taxonomy): Eukaryota > Viridiplantae > Streptophyta > Magnoliopsida > Asparagales > Amaryllidaceae > Allium > Allium cepa. Next base: position 842,228,326 of record CM060932.1, read on the forward strand.
AAATCAACTTTTATCCTTTTCCAATTCATTCTCTAATATCCAAATTCTTTATAATTATTTTACTTAAAAATACTCTTTTTAATTCCTTCAAAAATCCAATCTTCATATTCCGATACCTTAATATACCCAAATATATTCAATCAAACCATAACATCCCATATTTTCATTTCCAAATATAATCAACAATCTATCAAGATAATCAATGAATTGTATCACAGAATATGAAAATAAATTTAACATTTTAAGGAATCCAGTTGGATTCCTCCAACCTGTTTTCCCTGCATCCACATATGTTGGCACAATATAAAAATACCAATCCCACTTCGAGGGGGATATCGCGGTATAAAGGGTCATCCGCTATTATGACGGGCACATAGGGTCTCATCCGCTATATAATATGGGAAATCAATCACTCCAATATATATATATATATATATATATAATATACCACATCCAATCAATTCAATCATTCAACCAATAATTTAAATTTAACTATTTAAATTTAAATGGAATTCCAAATGAGTGAGATTAACTCACCTTATTTTTGTTTGCAGCCCATTTCCATTTCGACTTGTTTTCTTCACGATTTTGGACCTTGTACAAACATTATATAGTTTATTAACATTTTAAATAGTCTAACAATAAATTACCATTTAATAAATTTAATTAACTAATGATTTGATTTTAAACTAGTAATTTTCCTTTTGAAATTATATACACACTTATAAAAATAAATTATAGATTTTTAAAAATCTAACTTTTATAATTTCTTCAAACAATTTAAAAATCCCCTATATATTTTTTCCAAAGTCTTTTCTATACATAATTTTTCCGGTTATATATATATATATATATATATATATATATATATTTAAAAAGAAACAAGATTAATTTATACCTTACTGTAAACACTTTTAAATGAAAACAGGTATGTGTGTATATATTTTTGCTAAAGAAAATTTGTTTTCTTTTCCTGGACATATATATATATTTTAGCTTTCCAAATCAATCTCTGCAATTTCTGTTCCCATAATCTTATATACATTCATATATTTACTGTTAGCTTTTAAATAGTAAACAACCATTTAAATTAAGGTTTCCACTTGATATTAATCAAAGCATTAAATTAGAACAGAACCATAAACCTTACTGCTAATCGAAGCCCTGCCCCTTCGCGATCGCCACCACTACACTGCAGGTTGCCCGCAACCTAGGTATTGTCAAAGTCGCAAAACCAAGGCTGTGCTTCCTCAACCCACGCGAACCTCCTTACACTCGTGACCAGTTCACGAAGGCCGCAACCCCTCCCTTGCACTCCTTCCTTCCCCACGAACCATCGACCTAGGTTGTTCGCACTGTGCGCCATCACCTCCTTCGCTATGAATCGAGTGAGGAAGGCGGCTATGTTTTTAAATCGAATTTGATTTTGATTCGAATCGGCCTCATCCTTAAGCATGTCGAACGAAAATGAATTGGGTTTTCAAATCCTGATCCGCCATTTGTTTATTTTTTTTTATTTTTTTTTATTTGCTGATTCCATATTTAGAGAGAAGGAGCTCGACCTTATAAAATTTTCGTTTGATTTTGTTTTTGAAAGGGATTCTCGGCTGTTCGATTTTTTTTACTTTCTTTATTTTTTTTCAAAAGAGATGTGTGTTCTACGAAGAAGGACATGTGTTTAAAATTTCCCTACGTGTCTGTTTACTACAGTGCTTTGATGTATTAGTATTATTTATATTTAAATTCAAATTCAAATTTAAATTGTCATGAAATCGTAGCTTAAATTTTTTTACATCCTATCGAGGCATGCCGCTGGGCGTTTATAATGTTAAACCCCTATTCTGAACGCAATGGAAAAGATTTCGAAAACTAACTCGATCGTATGTAGAAGATAGCTTTTTGGACCTAGTTGTTTATTAAATTTTTGATATTAATTTCAGCGTGTTTACCTATTGTACGATCATACGACAACTCCAACCTTTACGAAATTTGAAATCCAATAATAATACACTATTACGGATCCAACGGAACTGGTTTCGTCTAATTCCGAGACTGTGCCTCATAAGACTATTTTTTAAATTCAATAATTTAAATCATCCAATAACCCGTGATATTTGAAATTCAAGTTATAATTTAACTTTTAAATATTTAAAATCAATTAAATATTCCAATTTCAAATACCTAGAAATTCTGGGTCGTCACAACAAATTTGTGCATTTAATATGATTGATAAAATGTTTATCAATTAACATATACAAACGAACTGAATTGAAAGTTGACAAATGGAAATATAACGCCCACTATTAAATTCATATTGTACATTAATGTTTCAACACCCATGAAAGTGCCTGATTTTACAACTGGTAAATACATTTGTGTTTTAGTCACTTATGCATTTATTTGTTCAAGATTATGTATTGCATTCTATGAGTTTCTAACTCTAAAAGCAATACAAGACTATGCATATTTGATCCATATACAATTGCATATAAATGATATATGGTAAATGGCCAAAGTTTGTAACGTACAATATTTCGATGAAATTAGTTCATCCAAAAAACCATATAAATCTTAGTGTGAGATCGAGTATTCAATTTAACTGATTACAAAAGGGATCATATTGTGTTAACGTAACTCGACCAAAAACTACAGGATAGATATAAGAACTCGATCACTGAAATGTCATTTTGATCGGTTTACATATAGTGTAACATATTTGATGTCCTTAAATGTTAAGAATAATCAAATGTGCTTTTGTAAAGAGTTTGTTTTGATATTGTAGTAAGGTTTTCTTTTGAATGGTTTGACCATTTGAAAGGAAAATGAATGTATAAGAATAAGATGTAATTTAATGTACGGTTGGGATAAAGAGAATGAACGGCCACTTCTGCTTCATATAGAAACATTGAAAATGGGAATTGTAACAATAATTGATGCTTAATATTGGAATAAGAAATATGATTTCTATTACGAAATGTATTTTCATATAGAATTTTTTTCTATGAGATTTATTTCTTTGAGCTCAAGATACATGATCAACAAACTCTCCACTGTAAATAGTTCAGTGTATGAAATAAATAAATTATATTAAGTGAATTATGGACCTTGAATTTAGTACACTATTATAGTAATGGTGGAAATAGTAGGAGCATGCTACATAGCACTTATTAATTACATCATAGTATGAAAATTATTTTCGTAAAACTTACCATACATTATTTATGAAATAATGATTATTTTTCAGTATCGACTGGAAAAAATAGACATAGTTATGTTTCAATATGAATATTCTTTGTGAAAAAAACTATAATGTGGTAATATTTTTATAACAAAATTGATGCATTGGGAAATACAAAAGTATTTAATCTTGTTTACAGTTGTTTTGGAATTATGGATTAAGCTGTAGTTTTGAGAAATAATTTTATTGTATGATTTTGAATCTTATGATACTTGTTGATTATATCTCAAACAATAAATGGCTATGCACCCATTTAGTGGAAGTATCATAAGAGTTGATGAACTCTTTGGATTGATACATATAGATGTATGCAATCGTAATTCTATAAATACCAAACTTTGTCATATTCACCAATGAGTTATCGTTAACATGGACATGTGTATTTGATACAAATGTTGTATGTCTATGGTAAACTTATGGAATATAAAACAGAAATAAAATAACATATGATAGAAATGATTTGATTAGATCGAATGAGTAATTATATTGGAAAATGTACCGAACATACTTAAAATGAATAAAGATTCAATCAAAACTACTCCTCCATGTGATACATAATGATGCATCGATAAGGAGTAATCAAACTTTGTTGGACAATGTACGATTAATTGTGAGTAAAGTTGAGTTAGTTTCTTTCTATAAGGTAATGTACTTAAGGGTAGAACACAAGATTAATATTATTTCATCTGATAATAGTTTACAAAATTTTACATGATAAGGGTTTATAAGAAACTCGAACATATCCTAGGCCAAGGAGTTGGCAAGTTGTGTGAGTCAAAAGATTGCACGTAATAATTGTTCATGAGGATATTTGTATGAATCTTCCCAAAAGGATTTTGAAGATTGTCATTGGATGACATATTTATGTTTCGAACATAAATTTTGTAAACTAAAACCAAATCATTTTTATAAATAAAGAAATTCATAAAACGTTTATGAATACCTATTCTATTGCACCGAGAAACAATTTTTGTTTCAAGATATACCAACTTCATTGTTAAGAAATTTCTTTGGGAAATTATTGGTAGTAAAATGGAATTGGATACAACCCATAGATAGAACTGATTATATGGGATGAAATGAAATTAACTAACCTAAATGAACACATAGCATTAGAATGTCTAATAAGTATTCTCGCACATCAAAGAGAAACTACGAGTTTCTTGTTAATGTCAAAAATATATAATCCTCGATTTTTCAAACCATTAAAATGTTAACTCTATGATATGGTATGATGCGCAAATCCGAATGAAATCCAAGTACGCTATCAAAATATGATTTTTATAGTAGTAACCTAAGGGAGGTGATCCATCAACCGTGCTTGTATCTTTATGAGCAAGACTAATGCGGTTGGAATTAAATGAGCAATGTTAATAAGAATAATATCGCAAATTTCAATTGTTGAAATTAGCGTAATAGATTCAGTATTAAATGTGCTCAAATTAATTCAGATTTACTCACAAAATTACCACTTGATATGACTTTATGTATGGTACGTACGTATAGAAATGGAAAATTATAAATAATGATTTAGAGTAAACTGTTTACACATAATAACCAAAATGTCTCGAAGTCAGGGGAGAGATATTGAGTTTGTGAGTCTGTGAATATGATATAAGAAATGATAGAAAGTATCATTTTATAAGCATCAAAATTGAACAAATATTTTGACAGAAATATCAAATAGTTTGATTTTAATCAAAGTGCAGAGGAAGTGTGTATTCATAAGAAAGAATGTTAAAAGGTACATTGATATTTCAAAACTATAAGTAAACAACACATTGTTGATTTTAACGATTTACATGCATTAAAATCGGTCTTAGTTGTATTAATACTCAACATTGGATTAATAAACGATGTCTTTTATAGTAAGTATAAAAGATGCCGGGAATGTCCCTAATGATATGCAAGGACATTTTATTAAAATGTTTAATACGGAACATGTAAGATTGATTCCTTTGCATTGGCAATATGAATTATCATGCATGTTATGTTGTCTACAATATCATGATTTTTTTATGTATTTGATACTTGAAGTAAATATCAAATCCAAATTGATATCACTAAATGATTTTTTGAAGTGTTATCATCTACTTATGAAATACTAGAGAATTATTTACAAAAACAAAAACACCTTATGAAGGAGTGTTTAGACTCGAACTTCATAAGTGATATTAAGCATAATATGTCAATAATAAATCAAGTTAAGAATCTTTAAATTGGAAATGTTCCCAATGAAAGATCATGGCTAATTCAATGAAAAAAGCTAAGTACATCATCTAGAATAGCGCCACAATAAAGACAATGTATATAAAAATATGAGTGCACAAATTTATAACTAAGCCGATTTCAAATGTTGAGAATCTCGTAACATTATTATATGATAACAATGTCACGACATAATTTGTAACCTAACTTACAGCTCAATAGACGTCGAGAGACGTACTTTGAATTGTTCCACATGATAAAACAGTATATCACCTTCGAAGAGAGTTGACTGACAGAGTACATAATTAAAAAATAACAGCATATCCGTTCACAAAGGGACTAACCTAATTGGTTTTGAGAAAACTGATTGGAGAAGTTGGAATAAGATTCCATAATCAACCTCAAGTGCAAGTGGGAGATTGATAGAGTTAGAGATATAACCTAGGGGCAGTTACATATATCTAACTCATTGACCAATCTTGTTTGAAAGAAATGTATTTTCTTTCTATTATATACTTGATATAATATGGTTATATTAATTAATCAATTTAATTAAAAGTATATTCAAAAGAAATCCATAAATGGTATGTTTTGTTACAGTAGTTACAAAGTGTTGTAACCATGAGAAATTTATTACAATGAAACAAATGTACCATTTTAAATGTTCCTAGTCAAGATGCATCGAGACTGAATAGCGATGTATCCGTTGAGACTAAAATACGTAACGCTCTTCAAATGTTGGACAGTGTATTACAAATGATTGCTGGGGGCACCAAAGGGTTACATACTGATGGTTATTGGATAACTATGGAATGACTCACTTGATAGTTTTCTATTGGTTAATATAACTAATATTAAATAAAGAATATCGATGTGACTAATTTACACAGTTCTCTCGACTTGAGAATAATGTTGATCTTCAACGTGGAAGCTCCACTTTGATTATAGTTAAATAGTGGCACGGAGTCCATCGAATGACTATAGTTGGGTAGAGTGGAAGCATTGGAAGTGAAACATTATTCAAGAGAGGATTCATCTCTTCAGTTATGTGAGGTTAGTATAATGGTCAACTGAAGTCAACTCAACGTCAAAGTCTCTGCCAGAGCATTTCGGTTAATAATAATTGTTATTATTGAACCAAGAACGTTGTGTTTGGACTATAAAGTTGATTGTGTATGATATTGGAATTTTGACCATTGCCAAATTCCATAAATCCAAAGTGATATAGTTTTGATGAAGAGAATTGGTGTAAATAATTGTCACTATTAGGTATCGCTTATAATAAATAAAATTGGATTTTACCAAAAGATGTGTAAGCAATAAATTTGGCGAAAATATCACACCACCTGCTAAGTGACATATGAATATTAATATTCGAATAGTTCAATATTAATCGTTGGTTGAATTTACACATTTGAGTCACACAAACGTAATGATGAATTATTTGAAAAACAACATGATCTAATTAATTTATAAAATGTTGTAAATTGATTAAATTAATTGATATTTGAGAAATATTAATTATTATTTATTTGATGTTTGGAAGTTTTTTGTAATTATTTTAATGCATTTATAGAAGTATATTTGCATGCATTGATATACGATGATGTAATTTAAAGATAATTACATGAAATGATTTATGGAAATTTGATGTCATTTGATGACATGATTTATGGAAATTTTATGTCATTTGATGACATAATTTGTGGAAATTTTTTGTCATTTGATGACATACGCATACAGAAAGGATCAAGGAGAGAGAACAATAAAGAGACCTAATTATGCTTTAATTAAAGAATGAAAAAAGTTTCATTATTTCAAATAAAAGATATTCTCTAATTCATTCTGTACATACAATTCATCCTTTCTCATTCGGTCTGTTTATTTCTCTTCTCCTAACTTTTCATGGCAGAATTTTCTTTCCAAAATTCTTTGAACTCCATATAAAAACATCAAAAAAATGAACAAAACAAAAGTGGTTCATCCATCCCTTGTAAGGATAGGATGAGGATCTTAAAGATCTGAGGAGAAATCATCGTTCAAGGTGTGACTTCTAGGCAACATCCTAAGGGAAGTCCATTTTCAAGATGTGCTTCAAGCCTTTGGGTAATAAAGATATGTTTTTCTTTAATAGATAATGATATTTGATGTAATTTTTGTAAAAAGAAAATTTAGTTATCATAATTTGTATGCACATATCACTACTTCATTTAAGTTGAAAATTATTTGTGTAGCTTGAATTATTTGTCGTATAAATCAATTGGTGTTTTATTTAATAAATCAAACTAATATTTTTATACGTTTAAATATAATGTTTTGTTTTGGAACTATGTTCTATACATTCAATTTAAGGTCTAATTTTTAGATTGAAAATTTTATATGTTCAACTTATTAATTGGCTTCTTATTTTGTTAAATTAAAATGTATATGTTTGAATGCAATGTTTTATTATAGATCTATATTATAAACATTCAATTCAAACTATAATCCTTTAGATCTAAAATTTTGTATGTTCATATTGTTTTAATTGGATTTTACTTTAACAAATTAAGCTAAAATTTGTTTATGAATATTACAATGTTTTATTGAAGATTTGATTATTTACTCATATAAAACAAAATGTAATTTTAGATTTGAAAATTTACATATATGTATTTTGTGTTTATATTGTTTTGAAAATTAAAAAAAGGAAGATGTTTTGGCAATAAATATAAATTTTAGTTTCACTACTATATTCTCTAATTTGTATTAATTAGAGATATTTTATTGAATATTACGTGCATACAATTAATATTTTGACAATAAACCTACTTCAAAATTGATTGCTATAAATTTCTAGCTTTTATTAAGTAGAAATACTTGATTTAATCCTATATACACACAATTAATTTTATATGTATGTTTGCATATATAGACTTTATTACATGTACTTCATATTGTCAAAGTATGTTTAGATTTCTTTTCGAAAGGAGGAAACAATTTAAATCAGGCAATAATATATACATGCATTTATTTTCAAGTGTTTATATCCTTACTTTATGATGCCTTAGTTTTTCATTTATATGCTGTATTAATTAAGTTTATGAAATGAGAGATTGATTCAATCATCATTGTTTCCCTTTATTTATTTCCCCTTTTTTCCTTTATGTGGTTAGCTATCCATTTAATTTTTTTATATGTCTATATTTTGCCATTAATTGATAGCACCTATCATATGTTGCTCTTATAGAATTTAAACTATAATATATATATACATATATATATATATGTATATGTATATATATGTATGTATGTATGTATGTATGTTTGTTTATACTCGCATTCGTGTCATATATATGTTGCTAATTAAGGACATTCCTATAATTAATCAATTTAATTAAAGAGAGATAAATAAAAGGTTTCTCTCTTCATATAAATAATACGCCTCTCATTAATTGAATAAATAAAGAGAAGGAAATGAAAAGTTTCCTTCTCAAACAAATTTATGTCCCCAATTAATTCAATAACTTAAGAGATAGAAAATGAAAAGGTTCATTCTCTAAAAAAAATTTAATAAGCTACCGTTCCAAACTAATATGTACATAAGAGTATATTTGGTATACTCTAATTTGCACACACATTAAATTAAATTTTAAACTTTGTTTCTAAAACTAAATAAAATAAAGATTTTGTTTAAAAGAAAACTTAGAAAATTGTTACGTATATTTAGATTTCATAGGCCCATTAAAGAACCAAACCGGTAATTTTTTTTGAAATTCATTCGTTTCGTCCGCTGCGGGCTGGCCCAATTCCTTCAATAAATATATTCACAAAAACACTACACCTCCATTACTTATAAAATATATTCATATAATAATATTCACAAAACATTATAAAAAATTTCTTATTTTAATATCATATCGAAAGGATTAAAACAAATACAGTTTAGAAAATGGAGATAGGGATAAACGTAAACATTATTCCTTCATTGTTAAGTATGGAACGAATGTCCACACCACCAAAATTAAGAAGGTCGATTTGGAAAAATCCAATCTCAGTTTCTTTTATTCATTTCCTCAATAGATCCTTTTAGTAAATTTCTTTCATTTATGAACATCTCCTTTACTAAAATTCCAAATCATTTACAAACTCTTCTATAAATATCCAAAATCATTTATAAAACTTCTTTTATAATTATCCAAAAATTATTTATAAGACTTCTTATAAAAATCGTATATAAAGCCTTTTAAAAAATTCTTATAAATCCAAACCCTGTTTTCATTTATCAACTCTTTAATAAACCTCTTTTATTAAATTGAGATTCCTTTTATAAATCAATTTATTATTTATAAATACAATTAATCAGATAAATTAATTTACTTTAAACATCCTAAATAAATAATAAATTAACTTTCCAAAATCATTTATAAAATAATTTATTAACTCTAAAACATTATTAATATAATAACTAATAATTTCAAAACATTAAAAATAAATAATAATTATTTACCTCGGAACATTATTATATAAAATAATTATTAATAGCAAAACATTACTAATAAATAATAATTATTAACTTCAAACATTATATATAATAGTTTTTCAAATATATTATTAATAAAATAATAATCAATCAATCTTCAAACATTAATATAATAAACAATAACTAACTTCCAAAACATTATTAATAAATAATAATTATTTATTCCAAGATGTTATTAATCGACAACTATTATAAATTCCAAAACAATTTTAATAAACAATAATTATTTATTATCTTCAAACGATATTAATTATTTGAATAAATAACTTTTTACAATGTTAAAAATTGATAAGTAACTTCAAACAATCAAATATAAGTAAACAATTTTTAAAACACTATTAAATAATAGTTAAACAACTTTAAAACATTCCCAAATGGCTTAGAAAAAAAGTTGGGGCAAAATAGAGAAGAACAAAATCTGCTTAAATTACAAATATTCCAAAAATCCTAAATGTTAGATTTAAAATCCTTCTCTAAATCAAAAAACAACTTCAAGCCAAATGGCAATTGATAGTATTTCAAAATACTAAATTGAGGCTAATAGCCACCAAAGAACTTAACCAATTTTTCTATTGATTTTTATCACTACAAGAGTTAAATTCTGAACATAAAACAATGTCACAACTGACAGTGCTAAATAATCAAAATTTGGCAATTAGTAATCCATATAACAGGGTTATAACTGAAATAAAACAACGGGAATATAACTGCAAATTGATAATCATAATTTCGAGGAATCCGAATTTCTCTACAAATTTTCCTGTATTTCAATTTTAAATTCTAATCACTTTTCAACAATGAATATTTTAACCAAACAACCAATAATTTCGACCAAAATCGAATAGTAAAATTTATCTACTATATAACAGCCAATTTATACAAAGAGGTGAGTTTAATTCACCGAAATTCCAATTGGCGCCGAGGTATTCTTTCGATTTTATCATAGAATTTCATCTGTTCCAATTTCAACTAATCTAATTCCAAAGCGTGGCTATCACCATTACGAGCACGATGCAAAAAGTTTCATCTCGATCGGATCTCGTACGCAAAAGTTATTCAAATTATAATTTATCGATTTTTAAATTTAATTTAAACAAACTAATTATATTTTGTTAAATTAATCACCCATAATTAAAATTTAAATTTATCTTCCACTTTCTAACTCCTGCCTAACTCTAGTACGCAACTCCCCATGGCCACTCTATTCGACGCCAATTCCTCCTTCCACGGTCCACGATTTCACACACCGACTTCGCTACTTCCCACCTTTGCGAGCTACCCGATTCTTACCAGCAAACTACGCCCGAACCTCCCCTAAGAATCGCGACATCAACCCACACAATACCCTACCAAAAGTCACGGTCACTAATCCACCACCACGCTGCCTCATCTTCTGCTGCAAAGTGTCATTCGATCTTCTAAGCTCAAACCATACTCTAATTGAGCTAATTCCTCCTCGTTTTGATAAAAATCAAAATCCTAGCTTCTTATACAAACTATCGAACACCAAAAACTGTAGTCGCGACTTACAACACCCATATCATTCCGTGGATCCAGCCAAGAAGAATTTAAAGATCGAAACTTTTAAATTTTTAGATTTAAATTTGAACTGGTGTTGAATATATAAGAGGAGGATTTTGTGTGTTTCTTGCTTTTCAAAATGAAAAAGAATGAAACTATGAAGAATAATAGAAACCTGTGGAAGTTGGATTGTGTAAGTTTTGACTTGGTTTTAATTTCAGTATTCCAACATCTCGCTATATAGATTTTTGTTCGCGCATGAACTTCGCATGATAAAACAAAAATATGATCGTGCTAAGAATTGCGACGCAATCCCAAAACTAATATAATTTCCGCCAGTTATTCGATTCTATAAAATCACAAAAACATTGTCGTTTGCCGAAAAATCGTCAAATGATGATTTAAATATTTTCCAATTTAAAAATTATAGAAAAATCAAATAAATAAAATTAAAAATATGTCAATAGAAATTGAGTCGTAAAAATAAAAATAAATTCTCCAATTATTTATTCAAACTATTTATTACTGTAAATAAATTTAAATGAATTCATCATTATTATCTATACTTTAAAGGAGTTTAAATAAAACCCTTTAAATCCATTAAATTAATATTCAATTCAAAATCCAAATATTTATATCACTGTTCAAATATTAAATTCACATTTCAAATAATTTAAATAATCTCTTTATCTAAATCTAAGTTGTAAATTTTAATACCCAATTGTTGAATATTTAAAATTAATTAAATATTCAAAATCAAGCAAAAAAAATCCTGGTTGTCACCCAAATTGCAGTGATGCTTACATTAGTCACACTACAATAAAAGGTTACATTCAAAATTGCTAAGGTACATTCGCATACTAGATTTTTCCATGAAGATCTCTTCGATGAAGCCGAATCTGAATTCTATGCATAAGGGTCGGACGGTATCTTCCAAGCGTCGTATATCTCTGGATAAAATATAACATTAAGGTAAGCACAAGCGGCCCATTGTCCAAACATAAACATGAATAATGTGAACTAATGACCATCAACTCCCGCTGGCCAACAATCGATAAGTACCTTTAGATATGGAACTGATAATACCCTGATGCAGGTCGTCTAAACCCCATCTTGTGTATCCTTCTCTATTTTCTGTCATTTCCGACGTCGAGGTTACATTCGACATATTCATATGAGTCTTCATCACACGAACAAAATATGAATCCCCAATAAATTTCAGTATCTCAAACAAATTACGAATCACTACATGGATTCAACCATCTCGATTAGATCCCAAATCTCCATATAGATTTCTGCATAAGTCTTCCAGTGAATGCTAATGATGTCCTCTCTCTTGGAATACTCAGCCCCATACGATGGCATCCTTTTAAAATGTTAATGTTGACCTCTCCTTTCGACTTAAGCTTAGGATCACTACACCATATCAGGCATTTTGGAACAGAGCTATGCGGAAATTATGGAACGATTAGAGACTGTTCCATTTTTACCATGGCTCTTAGTCGTTCCAATATATTATGGAACGGCCATTGATCGTTACATTATTATTACGGCCCCAGCCCATTCTAGATTGCCTCAACTATTCCCTATGTACCCACGTCCAGATTCGTACACCCTACAGATTAGCGAGAAACTTCATTTTCCCCTCTAAAATTTCACTTTTACCCAATTCTTTTACTCTATCTTCACACTAAAATCATTTCGTACATCTCCACCACTGCTGCAACTCAACAACCACTGCCGTCGTAGCTCAAAAACTTCAGTCGTCGCAAGTTGGTCCATAATCTGCTTCAGCAACTCTAGAAATAGGGTTAATCCCATCAATTGATAATCACAGTCGCCGCCTATGTCTATTGCTCTCTTTTCTCCCGTCAGTTAATCTTATCAATTAAGGTAATTGTTTCGCTTCACTTTAATTTCTAACTGGCTTGTCCTCCATTCTCAGTTATATGCATAGATCTAAAATTAAACAATCACCACTGTCGCTGCTTGATAATATTTGCTCCTTATTTTTGGTGTTTGATTGATTATTGGAGTTGTTTGTAGTAAAACGATTCATTATTATTTCACATCGAATAATTTTTAGGTATTTATTTATTTGATGTATGCATAGATTTCTTGCCCTTCCATTCTCAGCTATCTGAATATATTAGTTGTAAACAGAAGCCCGATATGGTTTTCTTATCTATAGTGACAATACAGTATTGGCACCCAAGATAATTAGTTGTCTACGTGGTTGTTGTTATTTTAGCTATTCTTCTTGCAGTCGAGAACATAACAGTATTGTTCATCCTAGTTAGTTATTTCCCTGAACTTGTACAGTGCATAGACAATCTTGAAGAAATCGTTTTTCACCTTTGCTGCTTTATTTTCCTGAAATTTAAAGAAGTATATAGCAGCTTGTTTCAAAATTAGTGTCATATTTCATTTAAATCAACTAGTAATAAGCTGGTTATTTGATAGAGTAGCGTGTGAAATGTTGATATGTTTAGAGAGATTATTTACTGCACTGAACTTTTGGTAGGTTGAATGTCCAATACTGTAAATAACATAGCATAATTATTGACAATATAGTAGATTAATATATAGGATGTAAAAGCTTTAAGCAGTTGATTCATTCAAAAGATAAAAAATTGGATGGAAAATATTGACTCCTAAGATTTTAAAGCTTTTCCAATTTTTATTGAAGCAGTTATGGTCATTGAAAAACATTCGTCACCAACATTTACTATTAAATGCAGTCTGGTATGTCAGCTTATTTAAAAAACTACATGAAGTTCTAAATACAATATATCGACAGATGAACAAAATATTTTGAGATAGCTAATGAGTAATCAAAGCCTGCTTGAGTAATACAGGCAGTGACTGCATTGTGATATGGAACTTGGTGAGATTGTAGCAAAGACATTGTTTGAAATAGAACCTAACAACCCGGGTAATTATGTGTTGTTATCAAATTGAATAATATAGTAGTGAAGAGATTGTTTGAAATAAAGACCAGTTAAAGTAACTGGCTTTTTATTCTTTCACCGTGGCTCGTTGCAGTTATCAGAATATATTTTTAAGTAGCTTCAGGAGAGATTTCGACAAACTTATGGTACCCTATGTTCTATTACCAAGTGCAAAAAACAGACAAGAGAAAAACAATACTTACATGCTAAATCTCAATGCTCCATTTTATGTATGATCTTCCTGTGCTAATATTTACTAGTCGTTTCAACTAAGGGGGAACGTGAAAATGAGAATTTCATGAATTAAATTTTGTAATAATCAAAGCTTAATTAATGCATTAACGTTTCCCATTTTTTACTGTACAAACCTAAGACTGTCGATCTTCACATATATGTTTTCACATTTTTATTGTTTGATTATTCAACTAACCCATATGAACTTGAAAATGTGAGTACGATGTTCAAAACTCATGAAAAATTTACTTGTTTTAAAGTTACATTGTGAGCACAACTGTTTACATTACATGATGTAACTTCTATTGCTTTATTTGTTGAGAGAGCAGAACCAGTAAACCTTGAGGACGTACTAAATTTTCACTAAGGTAGCTGACCAAGCCAAATCAAACAATAGGGGTCACATCTATGCCTATCACTTTTCTAGTCACTCTCAAAACAGGCTCTGTAGGTGCATATGCCAACACATAAGGCAACTTATTCATTGGTAGCTTGGGGTAGCATGACATAACAATTCTAACTATGAATAAGAATCCAAATGCAAATAGACATATGACTATCTAATTGTAAAATAATTACAGTTGTAAGGTTCTACGATTATATCATATTATCTACTTAGCATTTAAAAACACTTAGGATAGTTATATGTCTCATATTGCTGATATATATCAACTATTGTTCTATCAACTTATTCACATTGTATGTTCTGTAGTATAGAAGTGGTTATTTTATATTATCTCTGGTTTCCATAATATCAGAGTTGATAATAACCAATATAAGCAATATAATACTACAATATAAAAGGTGGTTAAATTACATATCAACTTATACTGTAGTATTATATGTCTGACTAGAGATATGCACCTACTTGTAAAATATATATTTTTCCCAATCAGAGGAGGTTATCTTTGGCTTGTATTCATAGCTGTATCACCTTTAAATCGTTCATTGATTTTAACTCATCTTCATTCTAAAACTTAAAAATAGTGTAAAATAATAAAAGTTTCACTTGTTTTTTTCCTTTTTATCATTTGCAGATAACAATGTCAACACCGAAAGAAGCTTCACCCCATTCGATTGCGCAAACATCCTCTACACAATCTGAATCAGTTGTGGTAAATTCATATGGTGTTCCTATTTTAGAAAATGCTGGAAGAATAGAAAGCCGAGTTGGTAAATTAATATGAATTCATGTGCCAATATCATATGAGCGTTGGGATAAAGTACCCCAAAAGTATAAGGATGACGTTTGAAATGAATTACTAGTAAGTTAAATCGATTTGCACCATTTTTAATTTTCTCTATAACATATGTATTTTGTTACATTACTTCATTTTTGACTCTTAATTTTCACAGACATTTTTTCAAATAGATTCAAATGCAAAGGACCATTTTATGAAAAAAATGGCTAAGTCATTTAGGAAATATAAGAGCGAATTGAGAACAAATCATTATGATAAATTTGATAACGATGAAGATAGGTCAAAAAACTGTCCAAGAACAATCAGCCAAGAATATTGGGATATGTTCTTAAAAAATGAAGCAAAACATAGTGCAAGCGAAAGAAGGAAGATAGGAAAAAGAAATAAATCAATGTATAAATATAGTCATCATACTGGATGTACGAGTCATGCCGTATTAGAACATAAAATGGTATAATTTCAAATTTTTTATTGATTTTGATTGTTTTTTATATATTGACTTTATATATCAGTATGCATATATATCTCATATCTCAATAGAACTCTAATGTTTGCATGCAAATTCTTTGTATTGCATTACTAATTAACTACCAAAGAATTGTTTAAAATGTTAAATAAAAACATCTAATCTAGCAGCCTCCACCTTTGTTGAAAATGTTTAAAATGTAAATAAAAACTCATGGGCTGCGCAACTTTCCATTTGATCTTGTGAAAATTTATCCACTGTCTAGCATTATGCTCAATTATAATTTTACTGTCCAAATTCTATTCATATCAGGTTTGCTTGGCTTCTAATGAATTTTGGCAAAGGTTTTATGCTGTTAGTGTTGTTGACAAATAGTGGAAGCCTAAAAAAAGAAGGAAAAAAATAATATTTTGATGGATATTTCTCATGAAGATTGTGCATGTTATTTGGTTTAATTTACTCTAAAATATTTGACATGCTAAAACACATGAACAGTTAGTGGGATTTATGTCTTTTATAGTTCTCTTCTCGAAACATAGTTTCAGAATACTTTACAGTCTTCAAATTTCAATGAAAAACAAGTATGGCTTGTATTCATTTGAAATACCACAGCAGTAATTAATCATAATGCAGTATTCTTTGGTGTTAGTGGTGGTCTTAAATTCTAGAGAACAAAACTCGATAAGAAAAAATTCATAGTTGGATTAGTGACAGTTTGCTCTATGTTTGTCGCCATTTTCCTTTTCTATATGTTTACATTGAATAAATTAACTGATGAACCATCCCTTATTATGCTTGCCATATATATGTATATGTGTGTGTACACATATAATTTTCATATTTTCAGAAAGAAATTACCAACTACAAATTGGTAAAAAAATTATATCACACCGCCCTCGCAAGAATTAAAAAAACCTTTCTTTAGTATATATTTGTACGTTATTTTTGCTATCTATCTTGTGATACCTCATATATACATACAACAAATTACCTAATGGCAATCTGCTTGTATCATATTTGATCTAATCTAGTCAAGAAAATCATGTGTTACCTCAATTTTACCAATAAATCTTTAACTCCTAGCCTTGATTCAATTGTATATATGAAAATCTAACAATGTTTTCATGAGGAAGTTAATCCTTGCCATTGTTGCATGAACTTCGGATATAATGGTTAGTTTTGTTGCAGGCCAATGCAAATCCGACAAAAGTAATCACACGTCGTCAAGTATGGGAAAAAGCTCATACCGAAAAGGATGGGACCATACCAGATAACACTTCTTTATACTTCGTAAGTTAAACAAATGATAACTTAGATATTTTAGATATATCAAGTCTTTATCGTATATCAGGACAAAATTGCAAAAGCAAAGGAAACAATTAATGACAGTGATGAAGAAGAGTTGTCATTGGATGAAGACATCATATCAAAAGTGTTTGGCAAGGACAAAAGGGTCGGACTCGAAGTATTGGTGCCAAGATATCAAGAACCCAAATTAAGGCTTCTGCTATTGCACGTAAACAACTCAAAAAGGCTAAAGGAGACACGGAAGAACTAAAAAATAAGATGGAACATTTGGAGGATAAATTGGAAAATATGGATGGCACATTGATGACGTTGGTCAGCTTGGTCAAGGAGTTGACTCAAGGAAATCACATACCAGATGTTACTTTCAATGAAGGAGGGAGTAGTACACGTCATGAAAGTGTTGGGAGAAACCAGATCAATGATGTTGCTGCTCAACTGACTTCGGTTGGCGCAACCAATCAACAAAAATGTGAAATTCTGAACCTTGACCTAGATGTCATTACAACAGCTATTGTTTATAGAGATTCAACATCATTCATTATTCATGGGAAATCTGTACCATCAACACATGAGAAGTTGGTGGTGGACAATATAGTTCTACCGGATGAGAAAACAAGCAAACAAAATCATCCTCTCGCAACAACCTTTGTAGAAGTTGGAATTGGTGGTTACGTGTGTCACCCGAAAAGTGCCATTCGCTTTCTTCAAATGCATGATTGAGACTGCTCTAAATGAAGACCTTTTCCAAGTAAGTTGGATTTTATTTACTGATTGCTTTACATAAACACACAACCTTAAGTTGGATTTTATTTATTCATATTGAGGACATAATCCATATCAGTAGTTTGTCATTTTTTTTAAAAACTTTAAATTGCATTGGATAATACATGATGTGTTTCAAATACTTTAAAAAAAATTGTCATTCTTTAAAGCAAAAAATCTCCATTTTGAATTCTTGAATCGAATTTGTATGTTATACCACCGTTAATGGTTAATAAAGGAAAAGAAATAGTCCGCATAAATCCACAATGCACGGACGCACACATCTACTCTAATTAATAAATAGCATTGGAGGCCCCCTGGCTGTTAGATCTTAGGTGTTAGAAGTAGCACCATGGCATTTCTGTTTCTTGCAGTTTTACCTATGAATGTGAATATTGATATTTATCAAATAACATCATCTTAGGAGGTGCAGTTCAACCACACTACCAACACTTGCTCATCATCATTTCTAACTTCCTCCACATCAACACCTCCCGCCATCACAATTGCTTTCTCCCACAACACTTTAACAGTACCTCCTGCTGCCACCCCCCTACACACATATAACTGTGCATTTCATACTTCACAACAGTGTGCACGTCAACATATGTCCACCAAGTCTGCACTTCTTCCCTTCTTCATTACAAACTGCTGCAGTTCGCTATACCTACTGTTAGCATATCATCCCACTGTCCAAACACTCGCCACAAACACTGCCCACATTCATCAGTTGTTGCCGACCCCTTGCCTACATACATACATTTCCACTGAATCACTGTGGTCTCAAACTGTCACTACTATTGCTTATACAAACTTCAACAAACTCATCACTATCTTCGTTTACTACTGCTACTAACTGTGCTAGCACTAACATTACAGACTGTGCACACATCTTTACCACTTCCTTCATCTCTTCTAATTACTTCTATCACACCCTCTGACCAATTTGCTCACTGCCTTTCTATCCGTTTCTAATATGAACTCCAAAAAGAAACAATTCTAATCCTTTGTTAGTTTAATAAAATTTTGCCGTGTCATTCAAGTGGTAGAATGGTTGTATAATAATAATTAGGTAACGCTATAAAAAGAAGCAGGAGAAGGAAAAAGGAAAAGAAAAGAAAATGGAGGCATCGTCTTCTCAAATCATGTCAGATTCATATGGCATTATAAACATACCTCTCTAATGTTACAACATTTAGCCAAAAAACATGAATCTGTCGTTACATGTTATAGGTTTGAATCCATGTTTCAAGGTAAAATTTGTAAATGTATATCAATGTTATAACTTATTTCTGCGACATGATGTGTTATATCATTTAAATCAATATTGTTTGGTAGCGCAATATTCATGAGATTTAAAGTTCTTCGGACCGAGCAGCTTTATGAACATGTGTAGTTGTATCATAGTCTCCACTTTGTTGTTTACTCTCTATTTATGTGCAGTCTTTTCAGTATTTGTGTCATTGTGCTCATTCTATGCAATTTCTTGTTCAGGTTGATGGGCTTTTGAAGTTGCATTAGAGGACTGCAGATCAGGATGAGGACCTTCTATATTTTGAGCATATTGTGTTGAGCTTGTCTCATCTCTAATATCAGTTTATAGCAAGTTTCCACAGTGCTAGTGCAACAAACATCCAGCTTTAATATGATAGTTATATGAAATCAGTTTTTGAAACATTACTTTTACATGTACTGTCTTTAAATGACAGCTAATTCATTTACATGTATTGAGGTGAAAATATAATATTTTACATGTACTAAGAAGGTTAAATGTATTTTACTGTGCTGATACTAACAATAGAGGTTAAAAATATAATAGTTTTTACAACATTACTTTTACATGATATTTTTTATATATCGATCCATTTTAGGTGTGTGTTTTGAGTATTATATGATGAATATTGTGTAGTTATACTTGTTTGGATATGATGTTTGCGGTTATTATGTATATTTTTTATGTCTTGATCAAATTAGAATTTTGTATCTGGTTATTTTACAATAAATATAGTATGTGGTTCTCGGACATCGTGGTAAAAATATCTGAAACGGTCTAAACCCGTGCTAAAAAGAGCATGGAAAAAATACCATTAGGATTTTGGAACGGTTTTGAGCTGTGCTTGACTATAATTCTGGAACGGGTTTCAGGCGTCTTTAAACGGTGAATTCGGGCCACATTTTGGAACGGTTTTGGACCGTTCCAAAATTTTTGCCACTCATGATTTAGGAGCGGTTTTTGACCGTTCCAAAACCACTTTGGGACGGTCCAAATCGTTCCTAAATGGCATTTCTGGTGTAGTGGATATACAGTTCTACTCTATAACATTTCACTTCCCATCTGCTTCCAAAACATAGAACTTGTATATTAGTTTTGAAGTGGTAGTCGATAAGTAAAATATTTACCGATCCTAGTCTCTTCAAAACCAATTCGATGAGTTTTTGGTAAATTCAAATCTAGTTCTATCATACGTAAGCGAAAGCTAGAGATATTTTGTACCAATACTCCTCCTCGAGGGTCAAGTTTTATAATCGACTAATCGATTATCTAATAAAAAATAATTGCTTATACAAATCAATATTCGTATACTTAACTCATTTCCGACATTCTAACTTAACTATTCCTCATCCAAGAATGAAGCCAGGTATAGTAGAGCACTGTTTGCATATCAAAGACTTACATAGACACTTCATTCTTGAATCTCACAAATAGATAAGTCTACCTAATCAGCTTTAATGTTAAGTATAGTATCCATGATTCCCATAAACAAGTAAGAAATCAACACGATTAACACATTTTCGACATCCCCTACTTAACTGTTCCTCGATCAAGAGGGACATCGATAGGTTAGATCTCTATTGATCATATCCGTACTCAAAAATCAATCTTAATTTTCACATAGGATAAGCCTACTTCGTTAGCTTTTAGTGTTAAGCATAGTTAATTACTTTTCAAACAAGTAATTTAAAAAATTGATCATTTATCCATTAAGCAAATTTTAACCCTTTTTTAACCTTTGATTTTACTTTTAAAACCTTTTAGAGATTATATAAATATGTATAACAATTTTATTTATAAAACTAGATATTTAATAAAACATTTTAAAAGATAATATTACATAAGATTTTTATACTTTAATAAAATAATCAACTAGTCTTCTAAAAACTCTATATACTTAAAAATGTTTTTAAAATACTTTAAAACAATTATAATAGGTTTTAAAATATTTACTCAAGATATTACTTGAAAATAACAAGTTAATAAAAAATTTAAAACTTGGAAAAACAAATTTCCCTTATATTTTAAAGTAAAACCTCTTCTCTAAAAATTCATAAATAATTCTTAAAAATTCATAAATATCTCAAACCATTTTTGAAGTACTCAAGAGTTACCGAACACTTGTAAAAAGAGTGAAATACAATACTTAAATTTAACTATATTTTCAAACCTTTAAAGTCCAAAAATCAAGGATAAATGGGGCAATTTTGCACAAGTGAAGTTTTGGTCATTTTTCGAAATGTTATTTAACTTTTTACCATCCAAAATTTTAATGGAAGCAAGTATATATATATATAACATAATAAATATTGTGAGAAACTCTTAAAGATCTCTCTACAAAGTTCCATAGAAATTGCTAAAAATAAGGCAACTCCAAAGTGCATCCATAGCGACTATCGCTATAAGTGTACTTTCAAATTCAAGTCCAATCCAAAACAAAGTTCAACTACAGCCTATGTGCTTTGTTTTTCTATTGCTTGTACAATTCCATTCAAGTCCATTCATATAGATTACATGTGCCATTTTCTTTGAAAGAAATAATCAAAATTAATATTTCAACGTATGTTAATATCAATTCAAACAAATTAAACATATTTAAACACAAACATATATGGGTTATGTTTCCATTCAAAGTAATGAGTTAGCTCAGCTGTAACCAAACAAACAAGTAAGCCCAAGCTAACAAAGTCCAACTTCAACCTCACAACCACTTTTCCTTCCTTCCTTCTTTCACCTTGCACTTGCCTCTTTTCCTCACCTCCTACAAATTTCTCACGACCTTCTTGGACAGCGGGAGAATGGATTTACTTCTTTAAGATATGACTAGTCAAGAGTTGTTGTAATGTTTCCCTAAGGTTCCTCTCCAAATTTGAGTTGACTAAGATGAGTTTTGCAATAATTTCCTCTAAAATTTTTGAGAAGAAGAAGACATGGAAGAAAGCTTGTTTTAGATTTATGAATTTGTGATTAATTATCTAGGGTATGCCTCTCATTATATAGCTTAAAATGATGCTCCTTAAGCATGTTATCACCTTACTTTCATGTCATGAAACACCTACCCCACCATTTGCTCCATCACTTCTCCTTTACATCACTTCCTTTAGCAAAATACTCTTACACCCTTAACATTAAAAATATCTCTTATCCACTTGGAAGCTTCTAGAATGTTTTATTTTCTTTATGAAGAGAATTGTTAATTATTCACTAATGTGCTTATTTTATCATTAGACAAGTGCACAAGAGTTCAAACAACTTATATCGATCAAAAAGACGTATATAGATAACCCAATTTTTGGTCACATTATCGATTTTTCTTTGAAGAATATATTTTCGTAAACGAATTTCAAAAACATGTTTCCTATCATTATTTATTAATTAAATGATGTTTACTAGGGTTATAAAATCACATTTATAATACTTAACAATATTTCAAAATGTTTCGATATTCGAAGACGAAGTGTTTGAATTTCAGGGTTGCTACACTATCACTTGGGTATACTACTTTAAGTATTATGGGTATCAAGGTACGTGTACCAAGCATACCAACATCACTAAAATCCAACAATCACGCCAATCATAACAATCACACAAAGTAAATACACAACATCAACCGTCCTCGAGATCTCATATCGCTATGTCTATCGCTAAGGTCTTACCTCATCATGCATCGTTATTGTCATCCCTAAGGTCTTGCGTCACCTTAATCATCGTCGAAGCCTCGATTCACCACGTATCACTTCAAAACGTTTATTTCCAAAGTCTCAATCCATTATAACTTTCTCAAAGTCCCCCTTCATCAAGACCTTCTCAAGGTATTCTCGAAGTCTCTCTTGGCTACGATCATTTCCTGAGACTCACCCCATCATGATCATTTCTAGAGTCTCGCTCCACTATGACTTTCTAAAAATCCTCTTTCACATGACCTTCTCAAATTCTCTCTCAAATACATGATGACTTACTCTAAGACTTCATAGGTCGGTGACATCTCATGCCAAAATTGGATCTGGCATTCTTTCGGATACTTATCTCATAGGTACTGGCCTATCAAAGCAAGCCAGACCATCTCACTGTCTAAGGTACACAAGTGAGCATCCTTATACACCCCTTTGCCTAGGAACAACCATCATATCTAGAGTTATCAATGATCTCTTTAGCAGCTGACTCGATCCGGGATATCTCATGGCCCTCTACATCACTTCACATTATTGAATGTGCTTCCCTGGACTACTTTAGCCCCATCCATCCACGTCCCACCTGAAGTACTTGATCAAATGCCTCGCATCATCGGAGTTTGAAACATCTCTATAAGTCCATCTTATGCCATAAAGTAATCTCGTTATAGTTCTGGAATCATCACGTTGAAGCATCGATCCTTCGCCTCGTCATTTATTGTTGAACTTCATTGCATTTCAACCATCGAAATGAATGTCGAACGATCGAACGAACACCTTTAGCATGCTTCCTAAGGCGCCACCCTATTGCCTCCACCAAGTTTGGCCTGGATTGGCCAAACCTCAATCATGTCGGTACCGACATGATGGTTTAGCCAATTTTGGCTAAGTATCCATGCCCCAATTCCAAACTTCAAGTCTTTTTCCTTTACCCCAAAGCAATTGCATCAACGACTTGGGCCCAATCATGTCGACACTGAGTTCTTTCCAACTTTTGAAATGTGGCTAAGTCCAAAGTTTCCATCTCATTACACTCCCAAGTCCATCTTAAAGTAATAGATCCAAAAACCTGAAGTAGCCATTACTATAGCTCGAAACACTTCATTCCAACTCAAATTCTGATCTCCACAGACCAAAATTGCCGCTGACCTGATCTGATGACATGATTTTGGACTATCAAATCAACTCCAAATCATCTGAAACTTGTTGTGTAAGCTTCTAAAGACTTCAAGAATGTCATATCCAAATTTCATCACATTTCGAGCACTTTTTCCCACTACTGACATCTATTTAGGACATGATTTTGGGCTGTCGAAACAACTCCAGACCACTTGAAATTTTCTAAGCAGACTCCAAAGTTCTTCGAGCATAACATATCCAAATTTTACCACGCTTTGACAACTCTGGTGTCATTTGCTCCAAATGACATACCGCCTTTTTAACTATGCAAAACAATTAGCAAACACACAAAACAATCCATACAACAATCATCATACGACATCTAAGCAATGCATACAATTCATCCAAACATGAGTTACTAGCCTAAATCGTTCTAAATTTGATTTTCTATAAATTAGCAATTGTGCTTGGCAAACGGTATAAATCATGTTAAAACACAAATATATATTTTTAAACCATGTTCTAAGGTGTTATTGATATCAGATCTAAGTTTTCAAATAATTTTTACTTTAATATTCATACTAAAATTCACACTTTTACTATATAAGTAAGCATAATATAGTGAGAGACCAAAACACTCACCTTGGATCAAAGCATATGGATTCCTAAGCAAAATTGATGTAGAATCACAACAACGTGTATCCAAAAACTCCTAAATAGCAGATCTATTATTCTCTTATGTTAGTCTTTCTTAGATCCACTAATTACACTAATTAGATTGGGGAAATAATGTTTTATAGCTCTATTTTGGATTAGTGGAGGTTAGGAGATGTTTAGGCAAGAAGAGAAATTACTAATGATATCTGAGAAGAAGGGGTATTAACCCTAGTTTCCGATGAGCTAATGGAATGCACTAGACACTACTTAATTACCCACTAATCTCCAAAAAACTAGTTAGAACTTCAAATAGTCATAACTCTCAAATGGTAAGTTCAAATTCTTGATATAACCATTCTATAGAAAGAGAAACCATCATCCCAATCTAATGAAAGTGGTTTCAGACGTAATTCAATCTCTATCAAAAGTTACAGGTTCTATAGGATTTTCAAGGTCAAAATTATCCAATAAAAATTCTACAAATGAAAAATGTAACTAGTTAACATTTTTCAAATTTGTAGAGTCATATGACCTCATATGATTTTCAAAATAATATTTTTACGATTTTTCAATACATAAAATATGGGTCATTACAGGCCATGCTTGAGCCAATCTTGCTTGATGTGCTGCCTATTGAGGAGGACATGGAGAGGTTCCAACCATTAAATGGAGTGACGTCGAGTGAAAGTGCTGACTTGGAGTTGTGTCGGAAGTAGGTTGACATAGGAAGGTTAGTTCTTATGGAGCTAAGCCTGATTGGACAGAGAGGGGCTGGGCCAAAGTCTTGCCTAAATGTGAAGGGTGCCTAAGGTGAGGCGATTAGGTCTCACCTTGATGCCTTACTTAATAGAAGGCATGGTTTGAGACCATCATAGGCTTGGGCCGGCCTATGAGTGGCTTTGACGGGGCCGGACTGCCTTGAACTGGCATGCTAATCACTTTCGAGAAAATAAGCAACCTTTTGCCCCCCAAGTCTGTATTCGCGTTCGGGTGCAAGCTTAACAAATTATAAAGAATCCAGTCAATTAATGGCCACGTAATTTATTTAATTCTTTATTCACATGGCTTGCTGCTATGAAGCGTAGTGGTTCATTTTTACAAAAGTGGCAAAGGCATGTCACGTATCCCACGTCCATGAACTGAATTTGTATTGAGTTCTTTTGAATATCTGAGATTCCTTTTGCCTTTTGAATTCAATGCACACAGTTGAAGGTGTGGGTATATAAATACCCCCGTTTTTCTTCCCCAAGCCCATAAAATCTTTATTCGTGAAAATTTTTCATAGCCTGTGAATTTTTCATAATTTTTTACCGATAAATAGTAGCTATCTTCATCGGCTATTATCTCTCTAGACATCTTTGCTTGTACATCTTTTTGTCTAACTTGTTTTGTACGGGGAGAAAGAAGAGTGCTTCCTTGGTGTTGAACTTTTTGATTATAATTCAAACCATCGCATATAACCTTCTTTTTGAGATGGGCCAGTTGGGGCTAGCGAATTTTCTCTCCATCTTGCTCTGGTTTTTCTGAACCTAGGCCAGCTTGGACACCTTACCGCCATGCTGGAAAGAATAGTGGTTTTTGCCTCTGCCTTCGACATCACAACAAATGTTTTAATCATCCTTTTGGTGATTTTGACTGGGAGATTTTCATGATCTCTTGCGAGATTAATGTGTAAGGCTTCGAAGATGGTAGCACATTCCCTTTTCATCACAAGTTCTTGATTGATTGAAGTGTCGGGGAAACTCATCTCCGTATTTGAAGCTGGATCTTCTAAAGTATTTTGTTGGTGTGTTTCTTCTTCTCTCTTTCTTCTTTTCAACTAGTTAGCGATAAGAATATCATTGTACGTCTAGCAGAGCGAGCATTGTGTCTCTGCATTCTATAAACTGAATGAAATAGAATTTTTATTGCGAACTTTGATTGAGAGTCTTATTCTGTTTTTGCTTGTTTATTTATGTATGGCTTACTGAATAGAGCGCTTTGAATATACAATAGTTCATATATTTATTTAAAAGAAATGCCTTTCTTTTTTAAAATATTTTAAATATTAGTGTGATAATAGGGCAGTTTGGGTATAGTCATTAATGTAGATCAGGTACCAACCGAATGTAGAGTTGTGGTTTTCACCGGCATTAGCTGAAACACAAGTTTGCTTACCGCTTCTATTAGGTTGTAAGCTATCAAAAAAAGAGTAGTGAACGAGCCCCGGCTCGGGCTATGAGGTTCTCCTGGGTGGCACGTTGCCATGAAGCGGCTGTTGATCCTGAATCAATCTGAAACACGTTACTTAGCTCGGACGCTCTAGTGTAAGTGAGTTACGTGATAGTGAGGTAGGCTATATGCAGCATGCTTACAAGAACTTGCAGAGGGGAAAGATTTTTTAGAAAGGATAAGTTATATGTAATGATAGGTCTGAATCGAAATTGTGATGCCCCTAGTTCTCAGATGAGTCACCCAACTATGAGAGACTAGGAGCTAACACCAATATTTCAGGGTTGGGGGTCTTAGAAAGAACCAAGGCATTGGCCTGCCCATTGGATTTGTTTAGAAAACCACTGTTGATTGCAAAATGCTCTTGATGTAGCATAAGACACCCTTCCACCTAAGGGAAGTCATATAACATTCCCTTGCCTTCTACTAATTGCCCCTGATTTCTCCAACCCCATCTTGGATGGGGAACTTCATGAGAGGACTGTTGTAGGAGACAATGACATCTAGCTCAGCAAGTGTCGGTCATCCTATTAACAGGTTATAAGTAGATGGGAATTCAACTACCATAAAGTTTACGCAGATATTTGCGGTGTGGGGTTGTTGGCCAAAAGATGGTACAAGCACGGTTGCGCCTATCGAAACAATGCCTACACCCTCAAAGCCATAAATGGGCAGGGTGCATGGGGTGACGCAGGGGAAAGGAGTCTGAGAGCTTCAAAAACGTTCTTAAACACAACGTTGACCAAGCTACCTCCATTGAAAAAGGCCCAATGCATGTTGGTGTTGGCTAAGGCAAGAGTAATGGCCATGTGGCATGATGGGGGTAGGAGACTGCTTCCCTGTCTTTGGCAGTGAAGCTGGTTGGTCATACTGATCCCAATCGGGTGCCTTGGATGTTCGAGATTCCAGTGAATAAACTTGTCCAAAAGCACCCACTTCTCTTTGATACCGAGACTAGGCCCCCCGCCTACTGCCGGCCACATGTAGGCTATCGCGTATGGTCAGGACCTCCGTGACAGCTTGGACATGGGCACTATTGGGCTGGGGAGGCGATTTTGCTGTTCTTTTCAGTTTGCTCTTTTCCCGACCTAATGTCAAACAAATTCCAAGAGTATTCCTTCCCGGATGAGCCTTTCGATTTCATTTGTAAGCGCATGGCAGTCTACTATAGAGTAGCCATTGATTTGATGGAACTTATAGTACTTTCCGTGGCGGTAAGGTTCCTCCAGCTTCCCATCCCTTGTGGTGGCATGCCTTTGAAATTGCACTCGGTTCCTGGTGGCGAGGCAGATTGTGGCAATGTCCCTATTCAAATGAGAGTAATTATTATAGCTAGGTTTATACAGAGACCCACACCGAAATGGTTTCTTGGGTCTACTTGACAATCATTGTTTCGATGACCATTGTTGCTACAAGGACCAGCTTAGGCAGCATGCCTTGCCTCGTTGCCATTGCTTGAAAGATCCACATCTTCCATCCTCATCATGTCGTTTGCCCATTGTTATAAGTCGGTTAATGATGAAGTCGACTACTTCTCAAGCTCTCTCCACTACTTAGAATTGTATTTGGTCCATGAACATAGGGCCACGGCCAAACTACTCATGGCCGTACCCCTGCCCCAGTGGATTCTTTGTTGAAGTGGCCAACGTATGACGATAAGCATTTAGAAGGACCTTGTCTAAATTGCTAGCTCACTAACCAACACGATATAGGTACGAAACGTAAAGAAATGAGTCTTGAAGTCTACACACAATTGGGCCCAGGAGCTAATGCTGCCTGATAGCAGGCGCAAGATCCATCGAAAAGCTGGTCCTAAGTGGGTTGAGGGGAAGTGTAATGACCCCACCACTACACTCATATTATTAAAGAACATTATAAATTATGTCTAGTAACACAAAGAATATGGCTTGTTAAGGGAGATCAAATGTGAATATATTTTTAAACTAACACAGACACATCATACTTACCATTTTACTGAATTTTTTAAACAAAATTTGATGTGTAAAGTTTTAGTCTAAAGTAATAAACATACTGGTTTCTCAAAATCGAAAGGTATAACATATAAAACAGTAGTTACATATCACAGTGGAATAATAAACATCATATACATATACAAACTACGAGTCTATAAAATATAATACTAGACCCACATAATATACATCACGTACAAGTAACTATCACAAAATATACGTCTCATTTAAATACACATAATCCTATATTAGATAAATAAAAAAAGTCAAAATGGTTTATCTTGCTACTAGCACACCCATCCAAAAGTCTACATGTCTTGTAACCTGAAAAGTCTCGATCTGACCCGAATATTATAAAATAAACGGGTCAAACTATATCTAAAATCCAAAGGGTGAGAATAAGATAACACAAAAATATATGACATATAAATAAATACAAATGTCATATATATATATATGTATATGTATATATATAGATAAACAAGTCACTGGAATTATTTAACTCGAAATCCATCCCAAGACATAAGAACGCATAAATCATGAAACACAGGGTAAGTCATAAAGCCTCAAAATCCATCTAAGACGTAGGAATATCACAAAATATAGAATAGTCGCAAAGCCAAATAAAAAATAACAATATCTCAAAATCCAAGAAAAATCAAGTCCAAACCGATCACAATAATTATACTCATATCTATTGCAATGATTGTGCTTATACCAATCATAATGATCATACTCATACCGATCACAAGGATCGTGGAAAACATAACTCAAAATAATCCATACCGATCACAATGATCGTACTCATACCAATCACAATGATCATGCTCATAACGATCACAATGATCGTAGAAAACAAAATCTCGACCGATCTCAATGGTCGTG
Source organism: Allium cepa (assembly GCA_030765085.1). Taxonomy (NCBI): domain Eukaryota; kingdom Viridiplantae; phylum Streptophyta; class Magnoliopsida; order Asparagales; family Amaryllidaceae; genus Allium; species Allium cepa. The sequence goes on from CM060932.1 coordinate 842,258,524, forward strand.
GAAAAATCCAGGAGTATAACTCTTAAGGATCTATCGGACTGAAATCCGAACATAAAATGAGAACATGCTCTAAGGTTCCAAATACTATCGCTTTTAGTAATCACGAGAGCCTAACCAGAACATCCCATACCGTTTGGTGAAATTTAAGTATTTACTAGAAGCTGTAAGTCTCGCTCATTATTAATATCACTAGAGAACCTGAACTATATATCTCTTAAGGATCCATCGGCCTATACAAATGTTGAAACCAAAAGAGAATACAACCCTAAAGTGTTAAATATCTTCCAAAGGCAATCACAAGAACTTAACCAAAGCATCCTATATTACCTGATGAAATTCAAGTATTCATGAACGGGTTAGTAAATTCCACTCAAACATTCTATTCAATGAGTTATACATATTCAGTGATATGTTATTTGAGAGCATTTAAACTAATCAATAACATTAAGTCGATTATTAGTACTCTTTATATTACATAATTAAGACTCTTAACATTTATTCTCAAGATTTAAAACTCGGAAATAAACATCGGAAACCATCAAAAAATAGGCATCAAAATCATATACCGAAACATTGAAATTCAATCGAGCAATCAACAAGAAAATCAAGAGCAAAAGGAGGGTTTACTGGTACAACCTGAAATACTCTTAAGTCAGCGACAAAATGTGCAGTTTTGACCCTTCATATCCCAAAATTTTGCTAAACTCAAGTATGAAAGTTGTAGATAAAAGTCTAAGCTTTCCAACAATAAAATGATCATCAAATTTGAACTTACGGTTCAAAAGTCATGGCCGAAACAATTCTTAGGTTTTAAATTAATTATCTCTATCATTTATTCTTCGGCTAGCGATAAAGAAATGCTATTTCGACCATATAATCCATAAAATTACAGAACACAAAACATGATATTTGTAAGGAATGTCTATGCTTTTCAGAACATAAAAAATTATCGAATTTTAATCAGTAACGGAAAAGACATGGCCAAAACTCATAACATTATACCAGAGACAGAATTGTGATTGTACTTTCAATTCTATTTTAGGTTAAGTAAATGGAAAATTATCAAACAGTAACCAAAAATAAATTGTTTCTCGTTGAGTCTAGTTTCTAACCTAAAAAGATTGACCCCAAACGGGTTCAAAACATGCAAATTATCATTGTTTTACTTCAACATATTTTCTTAATACATTTTCATCAACCATAGAGGCAAAAAATCATCATCTTAATTCACTATCATGCAAAATCAACACAAGCAAATCATAAATTAGAGATAGATCTTGTGAGGTTCAACTCACCTTATATCTTAGCTCTTTAGCTAGAATTAACACTAAACAACTGCAGCTACTTTCTCAATTCAATAAAAACCCTAAAACAACAATTTTTCAAATAACATACAATAGATTACAAAATCACTCAAAATCAGAAATTGAGGGTTATAAAAGATGGAGGCAAAGAGTAAAATTATACCTTGAATTTCTTAGAATTTCTAGGAATTTCCGTTAGTTGATTCTTGAAGATTTAGTCTAGGTTTGGAACTAAGAACTAAGGCATTTTTCTTATTTTGCTTTCTGAGTTTTCTAATTTGGCTCTTGAATGTGTAGAGAAATTATCTTTTTCTTATTTTGCAAATGGGTTTAGACCCAACAAGAAATAATTACAACACTTTTTTAAGTAGAACAAGCCTTATGTTCTTTTAATTATTTTCAAAAGCCTTTTATTCTCTTTTTAAACATTTCAATAAATTAGAGAAATAATACCAATACAACAAATTTCTAAAATACATGCATCTTATTAAAAGGATCATTTTAAATACTAATCATATTTTCTAATTGGTTTTTCAACTAAAAATCAACATTTTCTTATCAATTTACAATTCTAAATTCTATAAATTATAGTGTTACGCAAATACTAATTTTTCTCAATTCCTCAATGATTAGAATTAATCATTCTAAAACAATTTATCTTTTATAAAAAAATTCCAAACTAATTATTTAAATTCTCAAGTTTAAATCATTATTTATTTTATTTAATTGACTCAAAAGTCCTAGTTGTTACAAGAAGAGCAAACACTTTGCAAAGCAGGAAAGTTGGCCGGCACGGGTGGTGGAGTTGAATGCCATGATGCGGTCGGATGGGTCTGCCCCCAATCATACTTGTTTATATGTGGAAAAGCATATCTTCGATAGATGTAAGCATCTAGGACTTCAATCGGAGAATGGTTCCCCATTCTCATCATCTGAGAATGCCTCACCCATCATTATAGGCTTGCATTCTATTGAGCTGCTAGCATAGGATATGCATTTCTTCTCTAAGGCTAACATTGGCATATTGTGGGATGTTCTGGTTGACCATGGGCTTAGGGCTCATCCTGCACCTTAGCAGAGTAGGAGATCGACGACAAGACAAAGGATAATGATAATGAGCAGGAGATCTCCCCCTACGAACATAGGGAGATCTTGAATGCATGACCCATTCTTCTCTTTGTCTGTTTTCAGCCACACCCCTATAGGACCTGGAGTGTGCGAGAGAGACACATGTGTCCACCAATAGTAGGAAACTGCCATTGAGACAGTCAAAATTAGAAATTCATGGGTGATCAAAGGTCGGTAGTCGTTGCGCTGAAGGGAAACGATGACAATTTGGCCCTACATGCACAACCACATCTGGAGCGAGATCAATTCGACTAGGTACGCATACAATGTACCTTTTGGGATGGACATATACGTCCATTAGTGGAGTTTCAAGTACCTCCCTCTCTTAGGCTTCGACGGTGTTCAAGTGTTCATAACCGTTGGGAGGCACGAGCCTGCAAGCAGGCATGTCGATTAAGTCGGTAGGAGGAGGAGCTGGTGGGAAAAAATTTATAGCGGCTTGAGCGTCCATCTGTATCTTCAAGCTATTCACTTCATGGGCTAGCTGATCCACATTCTACGGTTGTAGCATCACAGTATGCCATATTTCTTCGTTGATGCCCGGAGTGGGTTGAGCAGCACTGGCAAGAGTGTTGTTGGTTTCGTGCCCATTGGAGTTGTCACCTTCGAATGGAAGGAGATTGTCTATGGTAACTGATAGAGTTAGGGGTATCCCCTACGGACAATTATGTAATTTGTTACATATGTCTAACTCATTGACCAACATTGTTTGCAATAAAGGTGTTTCTTTCTATTTTATACTTGATATGATGTGGTTGTATTAAGTAATTAATTTAATTAAAAGTATATATAATAGAAAATCCATAAAATGATATATTTTGTGATGGTAGTTACAAAGTGTTGTAACTGTGAGTAATTTATCATAATGAAATAAATATACAATTTTAAATGTTCTTAGTCAAGATGCATCGAGACTGGATATCGATATTTGCACGTATGTTTTGTGTTCACTATTTTAAGTTCAATCTTTTGTTTTTTGCATACTCCGTTTAAAGTTAAAAAAAGGTTTTCTTTATAAACATAACTGGACTTTATTGCAAAATATCACAAACCCTTAGATTCCCATTTAAATTAAAGTTAGGCTTTAGTTGTTACTTTATATTAGAACATATACTAAATTATAAATTTTAATGTAAAGATGTATTAAGTTTAAAACATTATTTACAATGATTTTGTATGTGTATGTATACACACATACTTTATACGTGTGTGTCTATATATACACATATATTTAATCTGAATTAAAATTATAAGATGGACTTTTATGTAAAATCATAATTTTTAATCTTAAAACCTTTCAGTTTTGAAACTAGGTTCAAAATTGCTCTCCTTTTGGAGTTATAAAAGTGACATTTAATTTTATCTCATTTATATGTATATGTATATGTATATTGTATATAAATGTACATATATGTATGATCATGTATTTTAAATAATACTATGGACAATAAAGACACATATTTAGGAAATATCATCTTCATACACTATCTGGTTTGTTGCACTCACATAATTTACAGTAAAGTACATTTGGACAATAGTTACATTTTATTCCATGAATAACTTGCTAATTAATATCATTTAGTGACTCAATTAATTTAATTAGAGAAAGAGAGAGAAAATCGAAGGTTTCTCACTCCATATTATGTTTATTATACTCTCAATTGATTGCCTCTTTTTAAGGAAAGAAACGAAAGGTTTGCTTCCCTAAATTAACTCTTATAAATAATTGTAGGGTATATTTGATACACTATACATTTAAGCTAAATTAATTTTAAACTTCCTTTTAACCACTTTAAATAAAATAAGACTTTATTTAATGTTTTATTAGATTGGATCAATATACATTTAGACTTCATAGGCTCATTAAAGATCCAAAATGGTAAAAAAGATTAAAATTCATTCATTTCTTCTGTTACAGGTAGGCCCAGTTCCGACAGTAACAAGGTTGATCTAGTCTTTGCATAGTAGAACTATGTGGAAATGCAAGAGCTTTAGGGAGAGACCCTCCTTCTAGCGTCAAAATGTTGATTAGTTTCTAATCAACCTCAGAATGATAATAATGCATTATTAAGAGCAAATGTTACTTTCTAACTACTGGGCTTAAAGTGAAAATGAGTAGTTAAGTATGCAGTTGAAAGTTAAATAACACAAGATATAGAGTTGCTCGGCAAAACTGCATGCGTCCACTGTGAAGCTCTCTTACTTAAATTTCTCTTACAACTTTAAAGATTTACAAGAGAATAGTAAGAAAATAGAAAGCAGTTAGGACTAATCAAGCTATGTAATCTTAAAGACTTGCAGTATTAAGATCCCTGAATTGTATGTAGTATGAAAAGTCCTTGTATGTTCCAATCCGCAATGCAGGGATATTTATGATAACTGAAGTGGATAATAGACGGTTGAGATCGAGCTGTAGAACTGGTGGGAAAAATACCTAACTGTCGATATAGCTACAAGGACGGATTGACAACAATTGCAGAGGTGTAAGAAGATGTGCGATGGATGAAAATATACTAACTGCTCCTCTGCATAAGAATGGGGTTTGATTTAATGTATATACTTCACATTAAATGCGAATTTAATGGTGTTGGCATAAGTCAATTCAGCCGCCCAACTATAGTGCTTCGGATAAGTGGATGGACGACTTATCGTTTACTTGAGTGCTTATGTTGCAAATCTTGCTTATCTGGTCGAAGGTTGTCGATGATATGAAAGAAACTAGAAATATTACTAAGGACAATGATGGGAGATGGTGCACAACTGGGTGTGAGATGACCGGGGAATATTATTGGGACCAACTGGGGGTGACTGTACTTAAGCCAGGCCAAGGACGGGTTATGCTTGAGCCAATTTTTCTTGATGTGTTGCCTGTTGAGGCAGGGTTGGAGAGGTGTAGGCCTTAACTAGAGTGACACCGAATGAAAGTGCTAACTTGGAGTTGTGTCAGAAGGAGACTGACATAAGAAGAATGGTTATTATCGAGCCAAGCCTGACTGGACTGGAAATGGTCGGTCCCAGATCTTGCCTAAATGTAAAGGGTGCCTAGGGATGAGGTGATCGAGCCTCACCTTGATGCCTTGTTGAATGGAAGGGATGGTTCGATACCATTATTGTCTTGGACCAGCCTATGCGAGCCGGTTACAGAATAATTAGGCTGGTTTTCATTGGGCTAGATTGTCTTAAATTTATTTGTAAATTACTTGCGAGAAAATTGAGCAATGTATATGTTTTGTAATATTAATTATAATGTGTTGTAATCATGAAAAATTTATCACAATTAAATAAACATATCATTTTAAATATTTCTAGTTAAGATGTATCGAAACTAAATATCGGTACATCCATTGAGACTAGAATATATAACGCTCGCCAAATGTTGGGTAGTGTATTACTCTTAGCTACTTGGAACATCAAGGGGTTACGTGCTGATAGCTGTTGGATAACTATCGAGTGACTTAATTGATAGATTTATGTTGGTTAATATAACTAAGATCAAACGGAGAATATCGAAATGATAATATTACATAGTTCAACTTGAGAATACCGCTGAACTTTAATGTGTATAGTATTTTGGTTATAGTTAAATTGTGGCAAGGTGTCCATCGAGTGATTATAGTAGGGTCTAAATTGAAGCATTGGAAGGTAAATATTATTCAATAAAAAAATTATCTCATCGGTTATATGAGGTTAGTATCACGATCAACTATAGTCAAATTAAAGCTCCGGCCAGAGCTGTTAGGTTAATTATTATTATTATTATTATTATTGAGTCAAAGACTTTGTGTTTGGATTATACAAGTAATGTGGACAATATTGAAATTTTGACCAAAATCAAATTCCATAAGTCCTAATGTGATATAGTTTTAACAAATAGAAACGGTGTTAATAATCGTCAATTCTAAGGACTGCTTAATATAGTAAATTTGGATTTTACTAAAATTGTGTAAATGATAAATTCAGCCAAATTATCACACCACTAGCTAAGGTGAACTGTGAACATTAATATTCGAACCGTTTGATAATAATCACTGATTGAGTTTACACATATGAGTCGCACTACCGCCATATTGAATACTCCGAATATCACATGATTTAATTATATTATAATTATTATAAATTAATTAATACTAGTGAAATATAGATTATAAAATTTTACTTGATTTATATGAATTGATATTTAATATAGTACGTATATAAAAGTTATATATGTACGTATCGATATACAATATCGATGTAAATTTAAATTGGATTTATAATGTTCAAATACCGGTCCGGTTTGGAAATTTGTATGGTCCCATTGGCCTATTAGTATGGACCAACATGATAAGAGGGGAGGGAGGTGTGTTATTTTATTTGAAAATATGGTTTGAATTGGTTTAAAAAAGGTAAAAGTGAGATCTAGATCTCCTTTTTCTCTCTATTTCTTTTCCCACGTAAACAAAACACCTCCTTCATTTTCAAATTTACTCTCTCTAGCCTCCACCATCTATATGTTGGCCGAAAATACTTGCCTCCTCTCCTCCTTATTTTCAAACCAAAATAAAATCGAATTAAATTCAAGGTGTGTGGTCTTTTTGGTTAGTGGCTTTTCTAAAAGAGATCGAATTTGATTCAATGCTATACCAAGGCCACAACTAGATAACATTTGATTTAGGTCAATTCATTTATATATTCATTGTCATAGTATGTGCGTAGATTAGGATTATATCACAAATTTATATACTTATTTGCTGCCAAATTTACATATGCATGTGTTCATTAAAAAATTTGGTATTTGAACACTTATTTTTGACCACATTCATAAATGAATTCCTCGAATAATACTACTTTTAGAATAATTTTAAATTAGATATGAATTTTAGATTCTATTATATGTATTTAATAAACACACACACACTAAAAATCGAATTCAAATATTAAATTTATACATATAAATATATGCATACATTTCTAGGTTTTAATTATAATATATTAATAAGTAAATCTATATATAATATATATGTATACTTTAAAAATAAAGTACATTTGACGTTATAATTAAAATTTTATTTTTTAAATTATATGGAATTTATAAAATAAAAAATAGATTTTTCATCCGTATGGATTAAAATAAAAAAAAAAAGATTTTGCCAAAAACATTTTCTTGGATGAAAGTTAAAAAAGATTGTTTTATATTAAATATATCATATTATTTATATATATTTACAAATTAGAATTTTATAAATTTTCAAATATACATATATGCATAAGATTTTGCGTATTTTGAATTAATAAAAATATATTTAATTCATGTGTGTGTGTGTATGTTTATGTATAATTTTCAATATATATATATGTGTGTGTGTGTGTGTGTGTGCATGTATGTATGTATGTATATGTATGTATATGTATATGTATTCATATATATTAAATATATAATAGTTAAATTCAAATTCTGAATTTTAGATAAAATATTATTATGGATCTAAATTTGTTTTCATGTTTGAAGATTTCTTAAGCTACTTTAAATATTGAATTTTGAATTAGTTTTATATTAAATATTCCAAGAGGAGTTAAGACATTGCTAGCATTATTCTATGTGGATGATATGGCGAGAACGCAATGCTCGAATTTTCAAGGAAGTGCATTCTAATGAACAGCAAATTTGCAAACTCATTAAAGAGCATGTAGCCATAAGAATAGCTAAATCTAAGCATACAAACATTAGCAGGTAATAGTGACATGGAATTTAGCAGAGAATGGGGGTAGAAAATTTTCACCAGCCGTAGCCGTAAAGGGTTAGATCAATGAACTTCTTACAGCTGATTCTTCAACGGTGATGAGGTACGAATTTGAACCTGTTTTATGTTACATTATATTGTTAATTTCCAAATTACATGCAGATTAGAGCTTCAAAATACACAATTTTGCAATTTCTTCTCGTTTGGTACCCTGGAATGCTATTGCCTACGAGTAAAAGTTGAGGCAAATTACAATTTTGCACGCAAATCAGAAAAAGAACTCACTGTAGCAATCAAAAGACTTATCTGATTCTATCAAGTTGAAGTAATAAAGAGCAAATCGTCGCCAGCTTGCACAGATTTAGTTAAATCTCTATAGATCCGGTGGAGCTTAGCTTGGATCTAGTCATTGATAAGAGGATTTAACATGCAATTAATTCTTTTCAATGGTTTGGATGTTTGGTATGATGCCATTTTTCATCTCAACGTTAGATAAGGAAAGATAGAGTTTCAATGTTTGCAACAATGAAGTGGTGTTTCGATGGAAGAGAAGTGTGTAGGGTTTGAAAGTGGTGCATGTGCTTCAAGTTTCCTCTATTACATGGGCTACATGTTAGGCTGTTAGTAGTGGGTCGGGCTTTGTTTTTCTTTATTTTGGTGCCTCCAAAGTCTCTTGTTGCTATTTTGACCTTATTTTTGGGTGTTGTTTTGTTGTTGTTAATTGTAGAGGAACATTTCCATTTATGTTTGTGTACAGTTATCAATTACATGTAATAAAGAAAAGTTGAATCTGGTACAAAAAGATATATATTTATTTGTATATGTAAAAGTGTGTGTGTGTTTACTTTACATTATTTTAATTTTAAAACAATAATAGATAGCAAATACGTACAAAAAGAAGCTAATGCGTCCATTGCATTGAAAATCCCAGTCCTTATTTACGGGCATATTAAACCATGTCCAGATTATATGTTGCACATCCACATACATGTATATGTGTATTTGATACACATGTACACATTATATATCACATACATAAACAAATTAAATCTTTATACTAGTTAATAAAATAAGATAAAGATTTTATTTAAAATGAATTTCGATTGGATCTAAATTCACCCATTTAACCAGTTGTGTGTTAGCCTAGTTCCAACACAAGTTAATTGTGACGACTCGCCTTTCATTCCATAGAAAGACGTATCATCATTAAGAAAGAAATAGGTTGAAAAGAGAACAGATAGAAAGAAAGAAACAACATCATAATCTCACAGCGGAAACGGAAAAATATAATACACCACATAGCTATTACATAGTCATTACACATCAGAGTCATATAGATACAACATCACAGTAGACAGTCGTGAAGACTTGTCTATCCATTACATTCCAAAAATACAACAGACAAATGATACCCACACAACGGAAATAGTTAAATATAGATACGCCAAGACTCCTACTCCAAGCTTTACAAACTTCGTCAAGCCAACCTGATCACTTGGCTACTCATAAAAAATTGAGTACCCAAGAGTTTAAGAAAAACAGAATAAACTCCGAGTCAGACATGGGTCTGATGTGTAACATCCCGCCTTTTTGTATGCATTAAATCGACAATAAACCACACACGTCAGACTTAAACCATACAGAAGGGCGGATTGTTATGGGGTAAATAAGAAAAACAGAGAAAGGAAAAAAAAACAAAATAGAATCTTGCAGCGGAACGATAAAATATAATAATCAAATAAACAGTTCATGAAGCTGTTTTACAAAACATTTGATTATACTTATACCATATATATCAGAGTTACACATACCATAGAATATTAATAATGCAGAGGAATACAATAGTGCAATGGAATAATATAATAGATAACAGTAATACACTCTTCGTCTTCGTCCTTCAGAAATAAAGCCTTTGAATCCTGAAATGCTCAAACTGACCCGAGCGAATTGAAAATACAAAACATTCGAGTTAGAACTAAAAGATCTTATATAAGTTAAATCAATAATAAACAATATGAGTGGAACGGCGTCAGAGATGTTTACGGGATTTGACATCTCCTATCCAGTGTCTAACGTGAGTGCAGTAACTTAAGAGATGCTTGGAATTCACATCTTCTAAGGATCCGTTAAACTATTTACTATGTAGTAATATTCTGCTATTATAATAATGTCTATAGTAAAATAAACTTACTTTTTTCATAGCATTAAGGGGTTACCCATATAGCCCTTAACACGTAATAGTCCCAGTAGTCCATCCAATATGATGGTCCCTCCCGATCGGGAAGCCGCCAGAGGATACCACACGGGCTATGGGAGAAAACCAAACTCGTACAAGGCGCGATAAGGTAGGTGACACGGCACACAAGGCAATGCCAGGGTGGATATACCAATTACGCACACGGGCTGGTGGTAACGCGTAGCAGTTACTACCGTCCACTTCGAGCCACACCCCCAAATAAAAAAACAAAAGTGGCCACCGAATAAATCCAAAAGTCAGAGTATAATATCGAAGGGATGTGTCCGATCAGAGGAATGACATCATTGGCCCGAGATCACTCCTGTTTTAGCCACCTTATGCCAACTCACGGGAGTCGGGTCCGCGTATTTACCTCAAAGGAAACGCCGCCACCATCCTACTTCATTCTGGAATCTCCACCGCGTACACGGTTGCTAAAGTGGTTTTCGGAGTTGGCGGAGAGTATGACAACTTCCGATCCCGGTCTCTTTAACAACCAAACGTTATTAAAACACCGCGGTCATTTCAAAATAATTTATACTTCAAAATCAGGATATAATATTTATTTCAAAACCGTATAAATACGATATCATTTTCATTTTGAAACCAAATCAATATGATACCTTTTTAAAATCATAGTATTCAAAGTTATAAAATTTCGAAATCAAAGACTTAAACTATAACCCTTCCAAAATGTAATACTTTGAAATTTGTAACTTTGAAACATAACTTCCAATACTTTAATGGTTCAAATATTAAATTACTTTATATAAAATAAAATAGCTTCTTTAATTTCACAAATCAATTCCAAATACAGATTTGAACCCCCAATAAACCATTTCAATTTCAAAACTTTAAATATTCCACCATTTCAAAACTAATTCTTTGATGATTCCATATATATATATATATATATATATATATATATATATATATCAAATTTAATTACTATTATTTGGATTTGAAATGTTAACTAAATAAATCCAATATAATTTGAGAAAAACTTTTAAAAACCCAATTAACTGGATATTCTTTCAACTTATTTAACTTGATATATTCATTTAAATCAAATTGATATTCATTCAAATCACTCTAAACCAAAATCAAGTTATAAAATCATACCCGTTAAAATTATTTAAGCCATTATAACTATATGTACAATATAATTTAAACAGCTACTTAACCATATTATATGAAACCAATCAAAATTTATTATTCAACCTATTTTATATTTCAAAGCAACTTATCCATAACCAAAATCAATTATAAAATAACATTTACACAATATCTAAAATCAATATTTATATAACCCATATATTTCTTTACAAAACCATGGAAATCATTTAAAATATTTTTATGTATATAGACCACAGTGTCTGTATAAAATTTTCTATCCTATGGTCAAGTGATACAGATATTTATCATTTCAATCCGCAATTAAAAATAAAAATACGGTTATATATCATTTCAAACCGCAATCCCCAATGAAATAAAGTGCATAATAATTTGCAGTTTAAAATAATATAAAATACAACATCCATTCATCCAATATCAATCATCAACCATTTATTACAAACATCATCCAATTTAAACAATAACATCAATATAGAGCACATAATAAATAACAGGTAATTACTGACAGTTTATATTCAATAATAAATTAAACAATTTATCTAACTGGCAGTTTAAATGCAATAATAAATAAAATAACAATTTAATTTAGTAAATTAAATTTAACTGAGATGATGATAAAAAAAATATGTCAAACAATCATAAATAAATTTCAAAATCACATCATATATCAATTTAACACACATAAGAAATTTTGTAAGTTATGAGGTGGTTAAAACACTCACCTTTGGATTTAAATTGAATTTAAATTCAATTTAAACCCAAAATTTGTACAGCCTCAGAATTCGTCCAAACCAGCGTCAAAATCTCCAGAGTTCCAATACAAACTTAGCGGAGAAAACTGCGCATGAAACGGACCTCGTATGTAACAGTTACGCACGTTAGAATGAGTTGAAAAATGGAATTAAATAAAATAATTAAAACAAACCATATACTCTCTCTTCCAGAAATATGCCAGCCTCACGCAAAAACATGGAAGCTCCTCTCCCTGTTCACAAACGCATGCACCCAACCACTGCCATGCCGCGCCTTACGCCGCTCCCTCAGACGATTCACCACCATGTCGTCCACCACTTGCGCCACCCGTATGCCAGCGCACATGGTCAACGACCACGAACAACAGCGTGAAACAAGCCTAGCCGCCACCTACTCTAAACCCTAGTTGAATTTTAGCCGCCAATCCAACCGTTAGTTTGTCGAACGACCACCATAGATGAACTCCATTCGTCGCTCTCCACACGACTGTAACCTTGATTTGACAATCTGACACAGTTGATCGTGGCACGATGAACGGCCGAGACTTGATTTGTGATTTCCGGACAAATGGTGATTCAAAACCACAAACGAACTGCAGATCTGAGATGCGTACATCGAGAGCTTTGATATATAATTTTTTTGAATTTTTTGAGGAGTTTGAAATTTCACTTTGATTTTTGAATTGCAATTGGATTTGGAATTGTTTGCCATTGAAATGAGGAGGTGAAGAGGAATTTTACGCACAGACAAATGAGAAATAGAGGTAGGCCAGGGTTTATAACAAGGTATATATAGGTAAATTTGAAATAGAATATATGGATAAGATTTATAAATGCGTTGAATGACAAAATGGCCCGAAAAGCCCGTTCTGACTCCGGAACGAAATTGGGTCAACCCATATATCAAAATAGATGTTTTTAAATATTTTAAACGCGATGGAATAGAATTCAAGTCCAAATTCCATCGTATGAAGAAGTTATGCTAAAAATCAATTTATTTCAAATTGATTTCAATTGATTTCAATCTCATTGATTTCATGGCGTTTCGAGTCTGTACGATCAAACAACAAGTCCAATCGTTACGAAATTTGAAATCGTACAATAATTCACCGTTACGGATCTGATGAAACTAGTTTCGTCGAAATCCTAGTCAGTGGCCAAAATCGCTACTTTACATTAATTAAATAAATTAATAATTAATTAATTTAGTCAAATTTTAAATTTCAATTCTTTAATTGATAAATTTTATCACTTTTGATTTCTCAATCATTTACAATGGTTTTAACAAATTTAAATGTCAATTTTAGAGATGATTAATTTATGAATTCCAATATTAACCTTAATTTCATTAAATTCACAAATTATAAATAAAATTCCCAAAATTCCATTTAGTTCAATAAATTAATTATTATTCCATTCATTATTGCCAAATAGATGGATTTAACATTGGATTCAAAACTATTACATTAATATTCTCACATTCCATCTTCATTTCAATTAACGCAATATTTAGATATTTAATTTCATTAAATTGCAATTACTCCAATTATTATTATAGTTCAAATTCCAAATAAATTGATGAATTTTTATTCCCGTTCTTATAATTCAATAAATTTTCCAATTATGAATAACATTAACATCATTTCCTTTAATTTTAATTATCAATTCATTCATATACCATTAATAATACATTATTACCAATTATTACCCTAATTTATACTAATATACCTTGAATTGGGATTCGTTGCAATTGATTACAAACTTGATTTAATGGACTAAATAAATAATTACTTTTATGATAATTGTTGCCACTAACTCTTTATCATATTTATATAAGTTCTCATTTCCAACCAATTACATACAGAATATTGATCTTACTCAATCATTATTTATTCATTATTAATTCATTGATTAATTCAATATTTACATTTATTTTTTTATATTAATTTATTACCAAATATTCCTGTTTACAATCAATTATAACCCAAATAGTTATTCCAATCAATTGCGATTGCATTGAATTAATTATTTATTTATTAACTTGCATTATCGTTCTTACATTTCATTCCCATTATTAATCCATTATTACCAAATAGATAAAATTAACATTATTGCCTTAAATTGAAATTTGATAACCAATTTCATCAAGCTAAATAGATAAATAACATATATCAGTTGTCACCTGTTTACTTTTCTTACATTTAAAAGTTTATTACTTACCATTATCACTGTATTTTTCATTAATTCAATAATTACACATGTTTTACTCATATTCCCATTATACATAGTCAAACATTTAAATTATTTTATTTAATTGGAATTTCATTTAAATTCATTAATTAACAACTTTAATTAACCCGGTTATGTTTCCTCTTAGTTATTTTCATTATCATATCACAACTTTTATTAATAATTCACAAAAGTTTTTTATTTTCATCAATATTAAATTTCAAAATCCTATTAAATTAATAATTTTAATTATTGAAAATTTACCGGTCGTTACACTCTCCCCCACTCAAAACTTTTCGTCCTCGAAAAGGAAAAAGAAGGGAAAAGAAGAATTAAGAAATCAATATATCCTACTTAAAATATTAAATTTATAAACAAATAAATTTACAAAATTAATTAATTTAAATAAAATATACCAATTTATAACCATTAAATCTTTTTATACTTAAATTAATAAAGTTTGGAAAACATTTTCAAAATATTTTCTAAGTCTAAAATTTATGGAAAATTTCGGCAGAGTCTCCTTTGTACGGAGAGGCTTGGGAGAAAATATAATATTAAATATAACATATATAACATATATTTTCCAAAATAATATATATCCCAACCCGGGAAAAACAATATAATAGCGCTATAAACCGTAATCCGAGAACTTACCTATTTGTCGGGCAATTTACGCTTATATTATGAAACCAAATGCAGTAGAAATTGCTTCCATAACCTGATTTCACTTATATAATCCAAAGAGTCAATAATTGTATAAAATGAAATGTTTAACTTGTTTCAACCACTAACAACTAAATCAATATAAACAACAATCACTTGCAACCACCATATGAAGCCAATAAAATCAACCATCCATAGGAAACAAACAAATAGTTGTTCGGGTTTAAAACTTTAAATCGTACAGAATGAAGAATAAACTGCTAAGTGCACCGTTTACTCAACAGTCTTCGATGGAACCAAATAGATTATTTATACATCCAAACAAATTTAAAGTATTCTTACCCAAACAACTATAAACCAAAACAAATAACAAATCCAAACAATAAATTAAGTTCATTCTTATTAATTTCATTTATTGCATTTGTTGTTTGATTTCCTTTTTATCCATATACTGATTTATCTTTTTATTTTACATTCACTTCTTACAACTTTTTGCTTCCATCCATTAATTTAGTGTTTATTTCACTTATTTGCACTTATACTTACATAAAATTCATTTTTTTTCATTTCATATTGCATAACTTCATTTGTTTACATTCATTTGTTTATAGTATTCATGTGCAAATCGATATGAAGAAGTTATGCTAAAAATCAATTTATTTCAAATTGATTTCAATCTCATTGATTTCAATTGATTTCATTCTCATTGATTTCAATTGATTTCAGTCTCATTGATTTCAAGACGTTTCGAGTCCGTACGATCAAACAACAAGTCCGATCGTTACGAAATTTGAAATCCTATAATAATTCACCGTTATGGATCCAAGGAAACTATTTTCGTCGAAATTCGAGTCAGTGGCCAAAATGACTACTTTTACATTAATTAAATAAATTAATAATTAATTAATTAAGTCAAATTTTCAATTTCAATTCTTTAATTGACAAATTTTATCACTTTTGATTTCTCAATCATGTACAATGGTTTTAACAAATTTAAATGTCAATTTTAGAGATGATTAATTTATAAATTCCAATATTAACCTCAATTTCATTAAATTCACAAATTATAAATAAAATTCCCAAAATTCCATTTAATTAAATAAATTAATTATTATTCCATTCATTATTTCCAAATAGATGGATTTAACATTGGATTCAAAACTATTACGTTAATATTCTCACATTCCATCTTCATTTCAATTAACGCAATATTTAGATATTTAATTTCATTAAATTGCAATTACTCCAATTATTATTGTAGTTCAAATTACAAATAAATTGATGAATCTTTATTCTCGTTCTTATAATTCAATAAATTTTCCACTTATGAATAACATTAACATCATTTCCTTTAATTTTAATTATCAATTCATTCATATACCATTAATAATACATTATTACCAATTATTACCATAATTTATACTAATATAACCTTGAATTGGGATTCATTGCAATTGATTACAAACTTGATTTAATGGACTAAACAAAAAAATTACTTTTATAATAATTGTTGCCACTAACTCTTTATCATATTTATATAAGTTCTCATTTCCAACCGATTACATATAGAACGTTGACTTTATTCAATCATTATTTATTCATTATTAATTCATTGATTAATTCAATATTTACATTAATTTTTCTTATATCAATTTATTATCAAATATTCCTATTTACAATCAATTATAACCCAAATAGTTGTTCCAATCAATTTCGATTGCATTGAATTAATTATTTATTTATTAACTTGCATTATCATTTTTGCATTTCATTCCCATTATTAATCCATTATTACCAAATAGATAAAATTAACATTATTGCCTTAAATTGAAATTTGATTACCAATTTCATTAAACTAAATATATAAATAACATATATTAGTTGTCACCCATTTACTTTTCTTACATTTAAAAGTTTATTACTTACCATTATCACTGTATTTTTTTCATTAATTCAATAATTACACCTGTTTTACTCGTATTCCCATTATAACTAAGTCAAACATTTAAATTATTTTATTTAATTGGAATTTCATTCGAATTCATTAATTATCAACTTTAATTAACCGGGTTATGTTTCCTCTTAGTTATTTTCATTATTATATCACAACTTTTATTAATAATTCACAGTTTTTTTTATTTTAATCAGTATTAAATTTCAAAATCTTATTAAAATAAAAAATTTAATTATTGAAAATTTACGGGTCGTTACACTCTCCCCACTCAAAACTTTTCGTCCCCGAAAAGGAAAAAGAAGGGAAAAGAAGAATTAAAAAATCAATATATCCTACTTAACATATTAAATTTATAAACAAATACATTTACAAAATTAATTAATTTAAATAAAATATACCAATTTATAACCATTAAATCTTTTTATACTTAAATTAATAAAGTTTGGAAAACATTTTCAAAATATTTTCTAAGTCCAAAATTTATGGAAAATTTCGGCAGAGTCTCCTTTGTAGGAGAGGCTTGGGAGAAAATATAATATCAAATATAACAATATATAACATATATTTTCCAAAATAATATATATCACAACCTGGGAAAAACAATATAATAGCGCTATAAAACCGTAATCCGATAACGTACCTATTTGTCGAGTAATTTACGCTTATATTATGAAACCAAATATAGTAGCAATTGCTTCCATAATCTACATTTCACTTATATAATCCAAAAGAGTCAATAATTATATAAAATGAAATGTTTAACTTGTTTCAACCACTAACAACTAAATCAATATAAACAACAATCACTTGCAACCACCATATGAAGCCAATAAAATCAACCATCCATAGCAAACAAACAAATAGTTGTTGGATTTAAAATTTTAAATCGTACAGAATGAAGAATAAACTGCTAAGTGCACCGTTTACTCAACAGTCTTCGATGGAACCAAATAGATTATTTATACATCCAAACAAATTAAAAGTATCCTTACCCAAACAACTATAAACCAGAACAAACAACAAATCCAAACAATAAATTAAGTTCATTCTTATTAATTTCATTTATTACATTTGTTGTTTGATTTCCTTTTTATCCATATACTGATTTATCTTTTTATTTTACATTCACTTCTTACAACTTTTTGCTTCCATCCATTAATTTAGTGTTTATTTCACTTATTTGCACTTATACTTACATAAAATTCTTTTTTTTTTTCATTTCATATTGCAAAACTTCATTTGTTTACATTCATTTGTTTATAGTATTCATGTGCAAATCAATTACTTAGCATATTAATACATTAACTTAAGTCTACAATCATATGTTTACTGCATTCATCTTTTCTACTTATTTTATTCATAAATAGCTTCAACCATATACTTAATTCTATTATCGTTTATTTATAATACTTACCTTTCTATTCTATTACATTAGTAGCATTTCAATTATACTTAAATTTACGACAATTGCAACATCAAATTCTTATTTATAAAAGAATTTCATTAAATACTTCCATTACTTCAAGTTTTACTTGTATAATTTCCATTACATTTTCTTTTAGCATTTTAACTTTTTATAGTTGTTAAGTTATATATATGCTTTTAAGGATGAAATAGAAAGTTACACAAGTTTGTTTTATTTCTTTTAATTAACTTAATGTTCAATAATAATATTCTTTGTTTCATAGGTTATAATTTCAAATTCCCTTTAATCCCATTTATAACTTAGCATTAAATCTCTTATTTCATTTAGAGGTTTCAATTATTAATTAGTCACATTCCATTTTCTACAATAATTGAAACTATTGATTATCAAAAATTTAAGAACTAAATACCGGGTTTAATTTCAAATCATTTTAAAATAATAGATAAATGTATATACTTACAATTTATATCCAATTATATTTAAAATAATTAAAATTTATGATTGTTTATCAAAATAAATCTGCAGTAAAATCACTACAGTGGCCTTCCCACTTCGAAACTCGAAAATGAATGTCGATGATGCGTGCACTATCACCGAAATTATTTTTCAGCGATAGAGAAGGGAGTACATAACTTATTTATTTCCAAAGTTTCTTTAAAACAATTTTTTCAAATTATATTGAAATATTTATACCAGAAAATACTTCTAATAATATTATTATTATATTTCAAAATCATTCAAAAGAATTTTTTTCAAAAATCCCGGAACTTAAGTTCTAAAATTTCCAACTTATTCTTATTTATTTCACTTTCTTCAAATATTGTTTTCAATCAATATTTATAAATTTCTCTACCTAACAACCAATATATTACAACCAAATATAACCTTTATAAAAAAAAAATTTCTACATAGAAAATATAATAGGCAAAATTATTTCATTCACCTATATTCAAAACAAATATTGTGTCGGTCTGTCCTATTAAGTGTTTAGAAATCCCTATTGATGTCATAGCGTCCTATGCACCAACCAGAATTTATAAATACAAATAGAACAAATTAACACAATATTAAAACCTTTTTATAACACTAATAAATACGCACTCTCATATATATACACTCAGCGACTCATCATAGGGTATTACTACCCTATTAGCAAAGAGTCTGACCCCACAAAGCTAAGATTTATCGCTAACCAAAGCTCTGATACCAAATGTAGCGTCCCGTCTTTTTGTATGCTTTAAATCGACGATAAACCACACACGTCAGACTTAAACCATACAGAAGGGCGGATTGTTATGGGGTAAATAAGAAAAACCGAGAAAGGAAAAAAAACAAAATAGAATCTTGCAGCGGAACGATAAAATATAATAATCAAATAAACAGTTCATGAAGTTGTTTTATAAAATATTTGATTATACTTATACCATATATTTCAGAGTTACACATACCAGAGAACATTAATAATGCAGCGGAATACAATAGTGTGGTGGATATAATAGATAATAGTAATACACTCTCCGTCCTCCAGAAATAAAGCCTTCGAATCCTGAAATGCTTAGACTGACCCGAGCGAATAGAAAAGTCAAAACACTCGAGTCAGAACTAAAAGATCTTATGTAAGCTAAATCAACAATAA
Organism: Allium cepa; assembly: GCA_030765085.1. Lineage (NCBI taxonomy): Eukaryota > Viridiplantae > Streptophyta > Magnoliopsida > Asparagales > Amaryllidaceae > Allium > Allium cepa. The sequence goes on from CM060932.1 coordinate 842,278,709, forward strand.
ACAATATGAGTGGAACGGCGTCAGAGATGTTTACGGGATTTGACATCTCATGTCTAGTGTCTGACGTGAGTGCAGTAACTTAAGAGATGCTCGGAATTCAGATCTCCTAAGGATCTGTTAAACTATTTACTATGTAGTAATATTTCGCTATTATAATAATGTCTATAGTAAACTAAACTTACTTTTTTCATAGCATCAAGGGGTTATCCATATAGCCCTTAACACGTAATAGTCTCAGTAGTTCATCCAATATCATGGTCCCTCCTGATCGGAAAGCTACCAGAGGATACCATACGGGCTATGAGAGAAAACCAAACTCGTACAAGACGCGATAGGGTAGGTGACACGGCATACAAGGCAATGTCAGGGTAGATATACCAATTACGCACACGGGCTGGTGGTAACGCGTAGCAGCTACTGCTGCCCACCTCGAGCCACACCCCCAAATCAAAAAAACAATAGTGGCCACCGAATAAATCCAAAAGTCAGAGTATAATATCGAAGGGATATGTCCGATCAGAGGAATGACCTCATTGGCCCGAGATCGCTCCTGTTTTAGCCACCTTATGCCAACTCACGGGAGTCGGGTCCACGTATTTACCTCAAACGAAATGCCGCCACCATCCTACTTCATTCTGGAATCTCCACCGCGTACACGGTTGTTAAAGTGGTTTTCGGAGTTGGCAGAGAGTATGACAACTTCCGATCTCGGTCTCTTTAACAACCAAACGTTATTAAAACACCGCGATCAATTCAAAATAATTTATACTTCAAAACCGGGATATAATATTTATTTCAAAACCGTATAAATACGATATCATTTTCATTTTGAAACCAAATCAATATGATATCCTTTTTAAAATCATAGTATTCAAAGTTATAAAATTTCGAAACCAAAGACTTAAACTATAATCCTTCCCAAACGCAATACTTTGAAATTTGTAACTTTGAAACATAACTTCCAATACTTTAATGGTTCAAATATTAAATTACTTTATATAAAATAAACTAGCTTCTTAAATTTCACAAATCAATTCCAAATACAGATTTGAACCCCCAATAAACCATTTCAATTTCAAAACTTTAAATATTCCACCATTTCAAAACTAATTCTTTGACGATTCCATATATATATATATATATATATATATATATATCAAATTTAATTACTATTATTTGGATTTGAAATGTTAACTAAATAAATCCAATATAATTTAAGAAAACTTTTTAAACCCCAATTAACTGGATATTCTTTCAACTTATTTAACTTGATATATTCATTTAAATTAAATTGATATTCATTTAAATCACTCTAAACCAAAATCAAGTTATAAAATCATACCCGTTAAAATCTCAATTTTATTAAAATATCAAATCAATTTTATTCGAGTAAAATACTTAAATAATTTAATTCACATCAATTTCCTATTTATCTTCCAACCTCAGTTTTATTTAAGCCATTATAACTATATATACAATATAATCTAAACAGCTACTTAACCATATTATATAAAACCAATCAAAATTTATTATTCAACCTATTTTATATTTCAAAGCAACTTAGCTAAAATCAATTATAAAATAACATTTACATAACATCTAAAATCAATATTTATATAACCCATATATTTCTTTACAAAACCATAGAAATCATTTAAAATATTTTTATATGTATAGACCACGGTGTCTGTATAAAATTTTCTATCCTATGGTCAAGTGATACGGATATTTATCATTTCAATCCGCAATTAAAAATAAAAATACGGTTATATATCATTTCAAACCGCAATCCCGAATGAAATAAAATGCATAACAATTTGCAGTTTAAAATAATATAAAATACAACATCCATTCATCAAATATCAATCATCAACCATTTATCACAAACATCATCCAATTTAAATAATAACATCAACATAGAGCATATAATAAATATCAGGTAATTATTGACAGTTTATATTCAATAATAAATTAAACAATTTATCTAACTGGCAGTTTATATGCAATAATAAATTAAATAACAATTTAATTTAGTAAATTAAATTTAACTGAGATGATGATAAAAATATGCCAAAAAATCTTAAATAAATTTCAAAATCACATCATATATCAATTTAACACACATAAGAAATTTTATAAGTTGTGAGTGGGTTAAAACACTCACCTTTGGATTTAAATTGGATTTAAATTCAATTTAAACCCAAAATTTGTACAGCCTCAGAATTCATCCAAACTGACGTCAAAATCTCCCGAATTCCAATACGAACCTAGCGGAAAAAACCGCGTATAAAACGGACCTCGTATGTAACAGTTACGCACGTTAGAATGAGTTAGAAAATGGAATTAAATAAAATAATTAAAACAAACCGGATATTGACACCTCACCCTTCTCTCTCTCTTCCAGAAATATGCCAGCCTCGGCGAAAACATGGAAGCTCGTCTACCTGTTCACAAACGCACGCATCCAACCACGGCCACATCGCGCCACACACCGCTCCCTCAGACGATTCACCACCATGCCGTCCACCACTTGCGCCACCCGTATGCCAGTGCACATGGTCAACGGCCACGGACAGCAGCGTGAAACAAGCCTAGCTGCCACCTACTCTAAATCCTAGTTGAATTTTAGCCGCCAATCCAACCGTTAGTTTGTCGAACGACCACCATAGATGAACTCCATTCGTCGCTCTCCACACGACTGTAACCTTGATTTGACGATCTGACACAGTTGATCGTGGCACGATGAACGGCCGAGACTTGATTTACGATTTTCGGACAAACATTGATTCAAAACCAAAAACGAACTGCATATCTGAGATGCGTACATCGAAAGCTTTGATATATAATTTTTCTGAATTTTTTTGAGGAGTTTGAAATTTCACTTTGATTTTTGAATTGCAATTGGATTTGGAATTGTTTGCCATTGAAATGAGGAGGTGAAGAGGAATTTTACGCACAGACAAATGAGAAATAGAGGTAGGCCAGGGTTTATAACAAGGTATATATAGGTAAATTTGAAATAGAATATATGGATAAGATTTATAAATGCGTTGAATGACAAAATGGCCCGAAAAGCCCGTTCTGACTCCGGAACGAAATTGGGTCAACCCATATATCAAAATAGATGTTTTTAAATATTTTAAACGCGATGGAATAGAATTCAAGTCCAAATTCCATCGTATGAAGAAGTTATGCTAAAAATCAATTTATTTCAAATTGATTTCAATTGATTTCAATCTCATTGATTTCATGGCGTTTCGAGTCTGTACGATCAAACAACAAGTCCAATCGTTACGAAATTTGAAATCGTACAATAATTCACCGTTACGGATCTGATGAAACTAGTTTCGTCGAAATCCTAGTCAGTGGCCAAAATCGCTACTTTACATTAATTAAATAAATTAATAATTAATTAATTTAGTCAAATTTTAAATTTCAATTCTTTAATTGATAAATTTTATCACTTTTGATTTCTCAATCATTTACAATGGTTTTAACAAATTTAAATGTCAATTTTAGAGATGATTAATTTATGAATTCCAATATTAACCTTAATTTCATTAAATTCACAAATTATAAATAAAATTCCCAAAATTCCATTTAGTTCAATAAATTAATTATTATTCCATTCATTATTGCCAAATAGATGGATTTAACATTGGATTCAAAACTATTACATTAATATTCTCACATTCCATCTTCATTTCAATTAACGCAATATTTAGATATTTAATTTCATTAAATTGCAATTACTCCAATTATTATTATAGTTCAAATTCCAAATAAATTGATGAATTTTTATTCCCGTTCTTATAATTCAATAAATTTTCCAATTATGAATAACATTAACATCATTTCCTTTAATTTTAATTATCAATTCATTCATATACCATTAATAATACATTATTACCAATTATTACCCTAATTTATACTAATATACCTTGAATTGGGATTCGTTGCAATTGATTACAAACTTGATTTAATGGACTAAATAAATAATTACTTTTATGATAATTGTTGCCACTAACTCTTTATCATATTTATATAAGTTCTCATTTCCAACCAATTACATACAGAATATTGATCTTACTCAATCATTATTTATTCATTATTAATTCATTGATTAATTCAATATTTACATTTATTTTTTTATATTAATTTATTACCAAATATTCCTGTTTACAATCAATTATAACCCAAATAGTTATTCCAATCAATTGCGATTGCATTGAATTAATTATTTATTTATTAACTTGCATTATCGTTCTTACATTTCATTCCCATTATTAATCCATTATTACCAAATAGATAAAATTAACATTATTGCCTTAAATTGAAATTTGATAACCAATTTCATCAAGCTAAATAGATAAATAACATATATCAGTTGTCACCTGTTTACTTTTCTTACATTTAAAAGTTTATTACTTACCATTATCACTGTATTTTTCATTAATTCAATAATTACACATGTTTTACTCATATTCCCATTATACATAGTCAAACATTTAAATTATTTTATTTAATTGGAATTTCATTTAAATTCATTAATTAACAACTTTAATTAACCCGGTTATGTTTCCTCTTAGTTATTTTCATTATCATATCACAACTTTTATTAATAATTCACAAAAGTTTTTTATTTTCATCAATATTAAATTTCAAAATCCTATTAAATTAATAATTTTAATTATTGAAAATTTACCGGTCGTTACACTCTCCCCCACTCAAAACTTTTCGTCCTCGAAAAGGAAAAAGAAGGGAAAAGAAGAATTAAGAAATCAATATATCCTACTTAAAATATTAAATTTATAAACAAATAAATTTACAAAATTAATTAATTTAAATAAAATATACCAATTTATAACCATTAAATCTTTTTATACTTAAATTAATAAAGTTTGGAAAACATTTTCAAAATATTTTCTAAGTCTAAAATTTATGGAAAATTTCGGCAGAGTCTCCTTTGTACGGAGAGGCTTGGGAGAAAATATAATATTAAATATAACATATATAACATATATTTTCCAAAATAATATATATCCCAACCCGGGAAAAACAATATAATAGCGCTATAAACCGTAATCCGAGAACTTACCTATTTGTCGGGCAATTTACGCTTATATTATGAAACCAAATGCAGTAGAAATTGCTTCCATAACCTGATTTCACTTATATAATCCAAAGAGTCAATAATTGTATAAAATGAAATGTTTAACTTGTTTCAACCACTAACAACTAAATCAATATAAACAACAATCACTTGCAACCACCATATGAAGCCAATAAAATCAACCATCCATAGGAAACAAACAAATAGTTGTTCGGGTTTAAAACTTTAAATCGTACAGAATGAAGAATAAACTGCTAAGTGCACCGTTTACTCAACAGTCTTCGATGGAACCAAATAGATTATTTATACATCCAAACAAATTTAAAGTATTCTTACCCAAACAACTATAAACCAAAACAAATAACAAATCCAAACAATAAATTAAGTTCATTCTTATTAATTTCATTTATTGCATTTGTTGTTTGATTTCCTTTTTATCCATATACTGATTTATCTTTTTATTTTACATTCACTTCTTACAACTTTTTGCTTCCATCCATTAATTTAGTGTTTATTTCACTTATTTGCACTTATACTTACATAAAATTCATTTTTTTTCATTTCATATTGCATAACTTCATTTGTTTACATTCATTTGTTTATAGTATTCATGTGCAAATCGATATGAAGAAGTTATGCTAAAAATCAATTTATTTCAAATTGATTTCAATCTCATTGATTTCAATTGATTTCATTCTCATTGATTTCAATTGATTTCAGTCTCATTGATTTCAAGACGTTTCGAGTCCGTACGATCAAACAACAAGTCCGATCGTTACGAAATTTGAAATCCTATAATAATTCACCGTTATGGATCCAAGGAAACTATTTTCGTCGAAATTCGAGTCAGTGGCCAAAATGACTACTTTTACATTAATTAAATAAATTAATAATTAATTAATTAAGTCAAATTTTCAATTTCAATTCTTTAATTGACAAATTTTATCACTTTTGATTTCTCAATCATGTACAATGGTTTTAACAAATTTAAATGTCAATTTTAGAGATGATTAATTTATAAATTCCAATATTAACCTCAATTTCATTAAATTCACAAATTATAAATAAAATTCCCAAAATTCCATTTAATTAAATAAATTAATTATTATTCCATTCATTATTTCCAAATAGATGGATTTAACATTGGATTCAAAACTATTACGTTAATATTCTCACATTCCATCTTCATTTCAATTAACGCAATATTTAGATATTTAATTTCATTAAATTGCAATTACTCCAATTATTATTGTAGTTCAAATTACAAATAAATTGATGAATCTTTATTCTCGTTCTTATAATTCAATAAATTTTCCACTTATGAATAACATTAACATCATTTCCTTTAATTTTAATTATCAATTCATTCATATACCATTAATAATACATTATTACCAATTATTACCATAATTTATACTAATATAACCTTGAATTGGGATTCATTGCAATTGATTACAAACTTGATTTAATGGACTAAACAAAAAAATTACTTTTATAATAATTGTTGCCACTAACTCTTTATCATATTTATATAAGTTCTCATTTCCAACCGATTACATATAGAACGTTGACTTTATTCAATCATTATTTATTCATTATTAATTCATTGATTAATTCAATATTTACATTAATTTTTCTTATATCAATTTATTATCAAATATTCCTATTTACAATCAATTATAACCCAAATAGTTGTTCCAATCAATTTCGATTGCATTGAATTAATTATTTATTTATTAACTTGCATTATCATTTTTGCATTTCATTCCCATTATTAATCCATTATTACCAAATAGATAAAATTAACATTATTGCCTTAAATTGAAATTTGATTACCAATTTCATTAAACTAAATATATAAATAACATATATTAGTTGTCACCCATTTACTTTTCTTACATTTAAAAGTTTATTACTTACCATTATCACTGTATTTTTTTCATTAATTCAATAATTACACCTGTTTTACTCGTATTCCCATTATAACTAAGTCAAACATTTAAATTATTTTATTTAATTGGAATTTCATTCGAATTCATTAATTATCAACTTTAATTAACCGGGTTATGTTTCCTCTTAGTTATTTTCATTATTATATCACAACTTTTATTAATAATTCACAGTTTTTTTTATTTTAATCAGTATTAAATTTCAAAATCTTATTAAAATAAAAAATTTAATTATTGAAAATTTACGGGTCGTTACACTCTCCCCACTCAAAACTTTTCGTCCCCGAAAAGGAAAAAGAAGGGAAAAGAAGAATTAAAAAATCAATATATCCTACTTAACATATTAAATTTATAAACAAATACATTTACAAAATTAATTAATTTAAATAAAATATACCAATTTATAACCATTAAATCTTTTTATACTTAAATTAATAAAGTTTGGAAAACATTTTCAAAATATTTTCTAAGTCCAAAATTTATGGAAAATTTCGGCAGAGTCTCCTTTGTAGGAGAGGCTTGGGAGAAAATATAATATCAAATATAACAATATATAACATATATTTTCCAAAATAATATATATCACAACCTGGGAAAAACAATATAATAGCGCTATAAAACCGTAATCCGATAACGTACCTATTTGTCGAGTAATTTACGCTTATATTATGAAACCAAATATAGTAGCAATTGCTTCCATAATCTACATTTCACTTATATAATCCAAAAGAGTCAATAATTATATAAAATGAAATGTTTAACTTGTTTCAACCACTAACAACTAAATCAATATAAACAACAATCACTTGCAACCACCATATGAAGCCAATAAAATCAACCATCCATAGCAAACAAACAAATAGTTGTTGGATTTAAAATTTTAAATCGTACAGAATGAAGAATAAACTGCTAAGTGCACCGTTTACTCAACAGTCTTCGATGGAACCAAATAGATTATTTATACATCCAAACAAATTAAAAGTATCCTTACCCAAACAACTATAAACCAGAACAAACAACAAATCCAAACAATAAATTAAGTTCATTCTTATTAATTTCATTTATTACATTTGTTGTTTGATTTCCTTTTTATCCATATACTGATTTATCTTTTTATTTTACATTCACTTCTTACAACTTTTTGCTTCCATCCATTAATTTAGTGTTTATTTCACTTATTTGCACTTATACTTACATAAAATTCTTTTTTTTTTTCATTTCATATTGCAAAACTTCATTTGTTTACATTCATTTGTTTATAGTATTCATGTGCAAATCAATTACTTAGCATATTAATACATTAACTTAAGTCTACAATCATATGTTTACTGCATTCATCTTTTCTACTTATTTTATTCATAAATAGCTTCAACCATATACTTAATTCTATTATCGTTTATTTATAATACTTACCTTTCTATTCTATTACATTAGTAGCATTTCAATTATACTTAAATTTACGACAATTGCAACATCAAATTCTTATTTATAAAAGAATTTCATTAAATACTTCCATTACTTCAAGTTTTACTTGTATAATTTCCATTACATTTTCTTTTAGCATTTTAACTTTTTATAGTTGTTAAGTTATATATATGCTTTTAAGGATGAAATAGAAAGTTACACAAGTTTGTTTTATTTCTTTTAATTAACTTAATATTCAATAATAATATTCTTTGTTTCATAGGTTATAATTTCAAATTCCCTTTAATCCCATTTATAACTTAGCATTAAATCTCTTATTTCATTTAGAGGTTTCAATTATTAATTAGTCACATTCCATTTTCTACAATAATTGAAACTATTGATTATCAAAAATTTAAGAACTAAATACCGGGTTTAATTTCAAATCATTTTAAAATAATAGATAAATGTATATACTTACAATTTATATCCAATTATATTTAAAATAATTAAAATTTATGATTGTTTATCAAAATAAATCTGCAGTAAAATCACTACAGTGGCCTTCCCACTTCGAAACTCGAAAATGAATGTCGATGATGCGTGCACTCATCACCGAAATTATTTTCCAGCGATAGAGAGGGGAGTACATAACTTATTTCTTTCCAAAGTTTCTTTAAAACAATTCTTTCAAATTATATTGAAATATTTATACCAGAAAATACTTCTAATAATATTATTATTATATTTCAAAATCATTTAAAAGAAATTTTTCCAAAAATCCCGGAACTTAAGTTCTAAAATTTCCAACTTATTCTTATTTATTTCATTTTCTTCAAATATTGTTTTCAATCAATATTTAGAAATTTCTCTACCTAACAACCAATATATTACAACCAAATATAACCTTTATAAAATTTTATTTTTATATATAGAAAATATAATAAGCAAAATTATTTCATTCGCCTATATTCAAAACAAATATTGTGTCGGTCTGTCCTATTAAGTGTTTAGAAATCTCTATGATGTCATAGCGTCCTATGCACCAACCAGAATTTTGTGTCGGGCTAACATATGGGATCAGACACAGGCGTATGCTCGACGGCAAAATTTTCAATTCCCAAAAGCCATTTTAGAAAAATGAATGACTATGTGCAAACTTCATGTGGCAAGGGAAAAGACGTAAGTAAACCAGGATTTAGTCTTTACTCGAAAAGTAGTATGGGGCTTAGGCCTACAAAATTGGCAGACGTGGAAAAATCATTTTATTTTAATGAATAGATTGCCTACTAAAGCAAGATTATGAAGATGGAACAACTCAGATGAAAATAAATGTGCACTGTGTTAGATAGAAGAAGAAACTACAAATCATCTATTTTTCGACTGTTCTTATTCAGAATACATATGGTCGAAAATCTCATAGATTTTAAGAATGTAGTAAATCAACTCAAACAGCAATTCAAGAAACAATCCAGCAAATAATTAATCAACAATAACATGATAACATAACAAGGGACATAATGGACATATCCTCTACCATATCTATATAGATTATTGGGCAACAAAGAAGCCATCAAAATTTTCAAGCTAGAAGCATACCAGCTAATCTATGTAGAAAATTTATAGTAATGGAATGTAAAATTTTGTTGCACAAATCGAAACATGCAGAGAAACAGAAAAGGGAGAGAATGCATCGAAACTTCCCCGGATGATTTGATAACGATTGGATCTGGCAGTCCGCAGGAGGCAACAGCCAATCGACAACCATAGCTTTAGTTTCCAAGCTAACGGAGCAAGCATTAATGAAGAGATCTTTAGATTGCCCTTTGAGTAGCCGTTGAAGGTCAGACCTTGGGTTTTCTTCATTATTTAGTTTAGTTCTGACAGTTTTTCTAGTTTGGTATTAATTATCTGAAGTGGTCTAATCAATACATGTAGGAATACTAATATAACACCTCGTATGAGCTTTTGATTTTGTTTCATCTAAAGTATTTGTTTGTTGTTGTTATCATTTTTTTTTTTTAATGGGATGTAGGAAGGCCCACCCCAACCCATTCTCATTTTAGCCGGGACCTCAAGATGGCACTTTTTGATCCCGTGGATTTTATATTTTTCAATATGGATTATTGCATGCCTCCGCAAACAATAGGCTACTAAAGTGTAACTGACAAAACTCGAACTCTCTTCCTCTGCCGGGAGCTGAGAACCCCTGGCAACTTGGGGTGTATACCAACTATGTATTCAACTCTTTTCTATTTTGCAATTAACATAAGTATTTTATTTCTGAAATAATTTTTTGAGCTATTGATATATATATATATGTATATATATATATATATGTATATGTATATATATATATATATTATTCATGTATATGTGTGTGTGTTATTTGAAAAATAAAGTGATTGTTATAAATTTTAATACACAAATATAAATATTTAAAAAAAAATTAATACGTTTTAGTTTTGTAAAAAATATTTGATATTTAAATTTTTAAACCTTTGACTTTTTCAAAAAAAATATCTACAATATATATGAAATGAAAAAATTATTGATATGCTGCCAACAAGTAATTGTTAATACCACATTTATTGATTTTGATGACAAACCATATAAATACGTAGACATGTACATGATAATCGAGTTTGAAGACTGATCGGTAAAAAGATCAGAGATCAAGATTTAAAGACGATCAAGACAACTGAAGATTCATGAGTTTAAAGACGAAGACATGCAGAAATTAAAACTATAGTCAATAACTAATGGACATTAGATAAAATTGTTAAAGTGCTTGAATACCAGCTTTTCTTTGAATACTCTCTCACCAAAATATTTATTTTATTTTTAAAATATATTTCTACAAATATTTTATAAAAGCTTTATATATTAAAAAGTATCTAAAAACTATTTTTTACATAAATGATTTTACAAAATATCATAATTTTGTAACACTTTTAAAGTGTTGTTGTTTTTCTCAAAATACAAGGGTAGGTCGACATACCCTTCCTAAGTATGTCGACATATGTACCATTGAAAAGTTTTTTTAAAATTTTAAAGGGTTGTGATTTTTTCTTCCACCTCTTTATGCATAAACATGTCTTTTCAAGCACTATATAAAGGGTCAGAAAAACGAATTTTAACAACTACTCTCTCCATTCTTCTTACTCTAAATTCTTATTATATATTTCTTAAAATCCATTTTCTATACTCTTCAAATTCACTCAAATCCAATCTCTACTTCACTACATTCATTCACTATGATGTGCTCACTGTTTTGCAAATATTCTCTCACCAATTCAAAGATCAAAGTACTATAAAAGGGCTACAATATGTCCTGTATATAAGTTACAACAATTTTTTTTTAGAATCAACAACTCTCTATTGCTATTTTGTGTAGGTGTGTTTGTTGCCCGTTCAAATCAAGTGGGTGTGTTTGTTTCTCGTTTAAATTAAATGGGTGATCTCGTTGCCCGGTTAGATCAAAAGAGTCTACCGCGTGCTCGAAAAATCAGAAGGGTGTATCTTATTGCCTTGAAATTAAGATTGCATTCTGATTTACTTGCTCCTAATTAAAGTAGCCATTTGAAAAGAAAGTACAAAAACTGTACAAGACTAGATGTAGGATTGATCAATCTGAACCAATATAAAACTTCTGATGTCATCTCTCTTACTTTTATTTTATCTTTTACTGCATATATATATATATATATATATATATATATATATATATATATAACTGTCTGTTAGTATATATTTGTGTCAATTATCTATGTTTTGATTTAAATCCTAGAACTACTTAAAAAAGTTCTATATAAGTTAAAGTGGACTTAAGATCCATCCACACTTGTATAATTTATACTACATGGTTTTCAACAGTAGCAAAGTAATTTTTTTAAAAAAATTAAATCTAAATGGATTTATAGTTTGAAATTTTAAAATTTAAATCAAGTTTGTCTTGTAAACATAATATCAACAAAAAATAAAAAAAATGGTTTTTTTTATTATAAAACTGACGGTAATAAACAAAAGAATTTTTTTAAAGAATTTCCATACGGAAATAGTTAACACGCATACATATGTAAATAAATAAAAGCTAATTTTTTTTTTAGAAAAACCAAAATGATTTTTTTTATAAAACTAAAAACCATTTTAGAATTTTAAATAATAAAATGATTATTATAATGCGCGCGCGCACACACATATGTGTGTGTAATAGAATTGAAAATATAAATATAATCATGTTGAAATTTAATTTTTTTAATCGAATCAAATTTTATTATATATATATTCCAGATTTGAAAAAAAATCCAAGGTATTCAAAATTTGCTGAATTGTCTGCAAATACAGGAAAATTATACATTTACTGCAAATATGATTTTCTATATATATATATATGTATATGTATATATATATATATCAACAATAGATCTCATTTTAAAGATCATAAATTTTTTGATTTTTTGGTGAAAACGGTATGCTGATCCAGTATTTCTACAGAAAGTTATACGCGTTTGAAATGTTAAAAACGTAAACGGTATTTGGGTCTTTTGTGTATTTTCAAACCTTGTCGGAGATGTATGTCAAACGCTCCCAAATATTAATACAAAATTTGTATTAATTTTATTATTAATTTATAATACTTATAAATTACTTTTATCATTGGTCGAATTTGGAAACAACTAACAATTGGTTGTGTTGTCTCTGTGTGAATTGGTCCTCAAGCAATACCACAAGTTTGAGCTGTAAAACTGATATTTGAAGGCTGAATTGAAGGGATGCTGATCCTCTCCATATATATGTATGTACGCAAACACATGCAAGGATCGACTATACCTCAATTTGGCTACACCATTTTTTCCCTCCGGTTTCCACCACAAGTTCCCCTACCGTGTTCTTATTTGAATGGCATTGTTGGTGAAAAACCAAATGTAGAAGAGGCAGACCTCAAAAGGTTAACTTATTTGAAGACAGTAATGAAAGAAGCATTAAGATAGTAATGGAAGAATGTGAAATAGCAAGGTACAGCATTCCTAAAACCAGAGCCTATTCCAATGCAAAGGCAATAATAACAGATCCTAAAAAATGGGAAAAATCCAGAGAAGCTTTTGGCCAGAAAGGTTTTTAAACAGTGATGTGGATTATAAAGGACAGCACTTTGAACTTTTACCATTCGGATTTGGAAAGGAATGCCCTGCAAATACTTCGGAATGTCAATATGAGAAATTGTGATGACTAGTCCATTGTTTTGACTGGAAGCTGCCAGAAGTAATGCAGATAGAGGATTTGGACATGGAAGAGGCATTTGGGGTAACCATGCATAAGAAGGTTCCTCTTTGTTTGGTTGCAAAATCAAGCTTTACTTAAATAGCTTTGTTGCACACTTAAAGGATGTGCGTCTTAAGCATGTTTTACATGCATGAACATATGGACATGAAATAAAAGCGTGTTTGAAATCAGTCTAGAAGAATAAGTTGACAGCTACACAGAGACGATTTTTATTGTTTTCAGATAGCTCAGTTGGCATAAAACTGTTAAAAAGCGTAATAATAACATAAAGGAGCGTCTCGTAGATAAAACTTGCTCATATTCTAGTTACAAAAAATAATTTTTAACTTGGGATGTACCCCACATCATCTCTGCAAAATTGCACACTCTAAATGCATGCGTACAGAAATTAACTTAAGTCAGACTGCTCATCATTTTGCTTTCTAAGATAAGCAAGGAAAGGTCCGACTGCGCTCTTCCTTATTGCTCTATACGTCAATGAAGCACTTGGGGCGCTGCTCTTCTTCTGAAGCTCGGCTTTTTTCTTTTCCAGCTCCTTTCTTATTTCCTCCCAGCAAGAATCAGCTTCATTTTCTTTTTCAACCAAAAGTAATGGAAAATTGGTCGAAAAAAATATATACAAAACTATAACAAAATTTTAGATACCAGCTGATTACTGCATACCAGTAGGTTGGGATACAGGCTCAAGGGCAATATTACCATTAGCTGCTGCTAGTTCTGAGCGGTTATTTTTCTGCATAATAGCATCTTCTGCACGATTATTTGAGATTGCTGCTTCCAAAACACTTGCTTTGAGTAGACGAACATCAATAAGTTGTGAATAGGAAATCTGAACACGTTTTTATTCCAAATATTAATGGCCACAAAGTATCAAAATCCATCACCATATTGCAAGGAAATATATGGTATTAAATTACCTGCAAAGACCCATCTTCATCATACAGTGAGGGAACCTCTTCAGTCACATCCTCCTCTTCCTCCAAATCCTCATCTACGGTGATAGGGTACTCAGGAAGACAATCTAGAACAATGTCTGACGATGTGGAGTCATATGATTTAACTAACCCTACCTAGTGTAAAATACACATGAAAAGTAAATTAGAATTCCAACATCATTTCAAGTTTTAGGTTTACTGAAATAGATAGCCAACATACTCGGAAAGGGGAAACTTCAGGGCACCAAGAAGATGATAGTTCTATTACACGGTACGCAAGAACATCACCAACCTACTCGACAAAAAATTTCATTACCAGTAAAGATTGATGATCTCAAACAATAGTAAAAGGGATATCCTCTATCATATTTATCATTTTTGTATCTTATAGCATGAATTCAGGTAGATTAAACTTTGATTTTAAATTTGGCGGTAGAATTATTCAATCAAAGTTGATAAACATATTATTGATTCATAACATTAATAATGATTTGTACAATGTCCGCCGCCTGCATATATTTCTGAATATCACATCTTTCATACATGTAACACAATATATCATTAACATATACAGATAAAATCCAAACTTTATTCCACATTCATTGCCAATTTTAAAACAGAGTTTTTTTCCTTATAACAAGATTGGTACTTAATCTAAGCAATGCACTATTTTAAAATGCAGTTTAAAAGGCTAGACATTGATACTTGAGTACCAACATCACATGCACACAGAGATAAAAGATAATGGGCAGTCAATTCCAGTTGAGTGAACCACTAGTGAACATTAAATGCTGACAACTTACTTCAGTTTTCATATTCGTACTAGTTTAGTATGTCAGAAAAATGTACTTTATTAGCAATCAGAAGACCGGTATTTAAATCAAATATTAATTCATAAATAATATGATGGTTTAAAATTGTGAAGGATAAAAAAACAAGATGAAATGTATTGTATCTATTTATAATTCAATGTGAATCCACGATGGTCTATAAAAATGCTGAATTCTTTTCTGATTCAAGACTCCTTTTACAAACTATTAAAGGAAGTAAACTTGTGCACTAAACAAACCTGTGGACTACGAGTTAACGCAAGTAGTTTTTCAAAATCAATAGTAGCATCCATCCTCGTTTTCTCAAAAGCTGTGCTGCCATTTTCATAAGCTGTGCTACCGTCGGATTTATCTTCACAGCCATTGGACATTCCACTGCTTAGACTTTTAGACACATGATTACCATCAGATTCATTCATGGTATTCTCCTTCGCATTAAACAACTCCTTGTGGGAAAGGGAGTTATTGCATTTGCTCATTGTATCCAATGTATGTTCTTTGTAACCGTTAACGTCATTAAAATAGCCTTTTGTTTTCTCCATTCCCCACTTTTGACCTTTCTTCTTGCTGGTAGTTCCATTCCATTGAAATGTTCCCTGAAGTTTACAGATTATATGGTAAGCATGTAGTTGGAAAGAAGAAGAAAAATGCTACTGTACTTGAACAGAAAAGGAAAACCATATGCATACAACTTTCAGAAACATTGATGCAGATAAGTTTAATAAGACCAAACCATGGACTTCCAAAATAACCAAGAGATCTAATATTCTAGCACAATTAATGAAAAATATATTGCCTTATATTCAAATTGTCATATTAAACCTAGTCAGTTATTTAAATAAATAAAAAATACTGCAGCACAGATCCTTGCATCAGGTTAAACATCTTAAATAACATAACAAGCCAAAATGTTCAAAGGACTGGATCTAAAATGCTATGTTGAATTGATAATTAAATCATGGGAGTCCCATCAACACATATTATCATTTATTTCCGCTGCATTGTTATTATCCTTTGGTATGTGAACTCTGATTTTTATTGTATAAAAAAAATCAAATGTTTTGTAAAACAGTTTTATAAACTGTATATTGATTATTATATTTTATCGTTCCGCTGCAAGATTCTGTTTTGTTTTTTATATTGATTATTATATTTTATCACACACTTGAATGCCAAAAGAAGTTGGCAGATTGAGTGTTTAAATTTTATTGGTGACGAGAAGATACGCTACCATGATAATTTAGAAACCAAAAATGTATATGGATCCATAATAATGTATCTTAATAAGTAACTTATGGAAGGGAACTTATTTTCAAACCAGGACAGAGTTACATACCGTTGAATCTTGCGTTTGTGGATGGTCTTCATTCTCTTCTTCATCTATTACAATGATAATGATAATTAAACCATACTGGTCCATGCATATGTTAAATAACTGAACCGAAGTTGATAAGAATGTCAACAATATTAAGCAACAATCAAAATACTAGAACTGTGTTTATCTCTAAAAAAATTGTATACAAGCATAACATATATACTAATCTCTAAAGGTCATCAGACTCAGTCATGCATTTTCGAAATTAAAATTTATTGCCTTCAACTTATATTTACATTGATTTTCAACTTATATTTACATAGATATTTTTATTTCACAATTATAAATGATTTTACAAGAAGGAACTCTAAAGAATTAAGAACAAAAAAAGTTTACCTAAAGACCTGAAACGAATATGACCAGGTTTAATGACAATAGGAACAATATCTTTCTTCGGTTCAGTATTTTGCTCTACCTCTGGCGGTTCAGACAATTCTCCATGATGGACTTCTGCTGCAATCTTGTTTTGAATCTTCAGTACATTTAAGATGAGCAACGAAACCAGTTTCAATATCATAACCCAATAATATGTGCTTTCATAAATGTAATCCACAAAACAAAAGAGAGCATGTGCAAAAGCCATATGAGGAGAAAAGCTATGTAAATTCAAAGCCTCGGTTATACAAACCAAAGACTACCTTGACATCTTGGTGCTTCAACAAGGTATATCTAAGCACCAAATGTGGGAACAAACATCTTTCCTTTTTGATAAGATTCAACCCTTAGATTAATGGGGAAAAGAATCGGATCACATGAACTTTAAAAGCCTATGTTTAAACCATAGGGGATATTTTACGTAAGTTCCAGTTATTGAGAAAATGAAGAATGTCTAACTTAATTATCTGCTGCTCTAAGAAAATCCTAGAATTGACCTATCTGAAATACAAGAAAGAGAATGCTGGATGATTACAAAAATTCTCATACCTGCTCCTCTTGAGATTTCATTTCACGTGCCCACTTTCTTTTAGCTTTCTTACGACGTGCAGTTCGAGATTGAACCTAAAATTTCAAATATGGTCCAAAAAATTCAGCCTTCGGAAACACAATAATACCCATGTACAGCACTACTGCATATGCAATATATAATTATAACTATGATTAACAAAGTATCAATTAACAATACTTGAACAAGGAATTTATTCAATTCCACAACTGTCACTAGAAACTTGTGACTTGAATATTAAATATTCACAATGACTCCAGCCTGTTTCAAATCCTGAAAATAATACATACCCTATGTGTTTCTTTTAACTATTGATATCAAAACGCAGAATTAGGAATGTAGTAAATATATTATATATGCAACACTCGACCTAGGGACGAGGCTCAAGGATAACTACAAAATAAAAAATATGATTAGAGTGAAGTACAAGTGGTTACCTTTTGTGCTTTATCATCAGCACTAGGATCACACATATTTCCCTCAATATTTTCTTCAACTTGGACAATCCTGATTATAAAATGCAAGGCATGTATTTAATTACGCAAGGGTGTCAGAGAAGTTAAAGGATGAAACTAAGATACTAGTTTATTGTATGTGTGAAGTCTGTAGACCCATAGGTAGATGATTCTTTATTACAGACAAACAAATGCTTCTGCAGAAACCAATTGCTCTAGCAAGAAGAAGAGGGGAATCCAACATCAATCAATAAAATTATACAGGCAAGATTGTCTGCTAACTGAATTGATCATGAAGTAATAAGTACTTATCTTATATACATCAATATCAATACTAGTTTAAGCTAAGTATTTATATTTCATGATCATTCAGTTAGTAAACATTCATGCAAGTATAATGATAAAGCAATTAAATCAAAATTTTAAGTTTAGATATTATCCTAAATAGAGAGAGACATATGCATCATTTTATTTTAAAAAAAAAACATCAAATGTATTGTTGAATGATCAAATCTACAATTTGATTTTATTTATAAAAAAGGTGTGTTTATTGAATTGATTTTGAATGAAATATGTTGAAATCAAATCTATTGTTAGAAAAACATAACGAGATTCTCAAAAAAACTTTTAAATAATCCGCAAAAATTACTGAATTTATTTGCAAAAAAATTAATATTGGGCTTACTTGTAAAGTTATTGGACTTAATTGTAAAAGAATAATGTAAACTATATGTTTTTGGTAAAACATTCCCTTATTTTAGGGCTCCAAACCAGCAGGAAAAAGGTTAGTCTCCTTGCAGTACGAAAAACTTTCTTACCAGTGGGTTTGATAAACAAGCATGATCCATTAAATAATAGTAAAAATGAAAATTTCCACCCTTTGCATCAATTCTAAGAATTTTCCCTCCACTCCCTAATTTTCTCCTAATATTTTATTGCCAAATATATATATAATTTATCTTTTTACAATTATCCGCGGTGTTCTATTAATTCTCTTCCACCATTATATATTCAAATACCTACATTCTATAGAAAGATCCTACTGTTACTAACAAAAGTTCTCCTCAATTCTCTCCTACTACTTTACATTCAAATTCAAACCAAATAATCTTAAATTTAAGCTATTTAAATAAATTCAATCAACTGGTTTTCATTAATTTGTCTTATAAATCTTTAAAAACGACAATTTCAATTTGTATACTACATTCATATTAGTAAAAATGGTGCATTAATTTCCATACAAATATAAAAATATTTAATCACAAAACAAAAATTATGTACAGAAACAACAATAGGTTTAATTTAACTCAGTTATCTCGATAAATTTATCATATTGCACAACAAACATCAATTTTTAAAATATTCAAAGTAGAAATCCTTCGTTTTTACAATGTTACCATGTACAATGCATGGGCTACACTATTAAGAACAAATCTGAACGTGTGCATTGCAAGTGAAAAAAGTGATATATGGTTTTATTTCTCTCGGTACCAGATTTTTGTAATTTAACAAAGCTATTATAATCTAAATGAAACACAGGCAATGAGCAAGTAAAAAACAGTTAATAGAATGAAAGATAAGAACCGTTTTCATCATTATTTTCAAAAAAAATAGAGTGTATTGGTGAGCTCAAAACCGTGTGGCTTATTCCAAATGTAAATGAAAAGAGTATATCGCCTGTTTTCAAAGGCATTACACACCATAATTTACCTGCCATCCCTAGACCCAGAATTAATCTTTTCCTTAACACAATGTTTAGGTGGAGAAGCAATGATTGCATTTGTTTTTTCCTTGTCTTCAGACATTTTATCGTTGTTACTTAAATGCTTTTTGGATTTGGCTAGCTTCTTTGTGGCGTCCTGACTTCTACCAGTAGTGGGTTTTCCAGTACCTTGGGTAGAAACTGATTCCTTCTTGAGGATAACTGATTGTGATTTCTTTTCCCTGCAAATTAAATAAGTCGACATAATATTATAACACAAAACAAATAATACATTTCTTTTTTCTACCTTTTGATTTTGGCGTATGGATGTTCATCGCATCTGTTAATATGGTTTAATCCTTATATAACAAATATCAATACTGTTGCAACTAAAGAGCTTTTACCATCAAAGCATTATGAACGACTATTGAGCATACCTCTTTTCCTTTATAGGAGAATTAGGGACCTCTTTATCTTTCTTTTTCTGACTTTTTAGAGAACTGGTGCCTTTCTGTACAGGATGGCTGAAGTCTTCTTTAGAAGTTTCTTCATCTTTGTCACAAGTGGCGGTTGGCTTCTTGATAACAATTTTTAATTTTTTCTTCCTATATAAATATTGAGAATATAACCAATTCAGACCAATCATACATTAAGATGACGACTACTAATGACATGTAATCTAAAGGAAGCATTATAAGCAGTCAAAGTGTCCTAACCAAACTTCTTCATGTAGATAGTAAATTATGCTGATGCTATATTGCTTACTTTGAAACTTGAATATCATCTATCCGTTTTCTTTTCTTCTTTAATTTTGAACAAGTTCCCAAGTTGGATGCATTTTTGCTATTTATGCACAAGTGTTCATCATCATTTCTTCCATGCTCACTAGAATTCTCTCCGAATTCCTTAATTGACAAAAAATCGACAGTACAAATTGCATGTTCCTCTTCGATTACAGAATCCTTAATGTTGTGTTGATGACAAACATCATTCTTTTTCACCCTGATACACATAGAGATCAACGTGCAATTATTAAAATCGCGGATAGCTAATTAAACATCAAAATGAGGTACAATGCATCTCCACTGATACTCCATTGAAACCATAGAATTTATAACTACGCAAATATGCTGTTGATTCATGCAAATTAGCGAGAAATGAAGAAGAAGAAAACCTGATAATGTCATTGTCCTTCAAAAGGCAGATCGACTCAAATTGTGGTAAAACAAAATCTTCCATCTGAACCAGGAAAAAAAAGTCTAAAGACGTGACCCGCAGTAAGAAAATAACCAGATTTCATGTAGCAACCTTTTATTTTACTTAGGTATTACGTATATCTCCTTTACGGCGGCAGCAACAACAAAGGGAAAAGAAGGTGGGGATGAGGGGGGAACGATTGATATCATGTAGTAAGTCCATATGAAATAAAAATAAAAAGAGATAGCAAGTGTCTGTATGTATATGTGAACAACTGAATAATATGATAAGTGATGCATACAAAATGAGAAGTATATATTGAATACATATATAACCATATGATATGCAGGAATGTAAATGGATGGCGTGCTGTTTGAAAACAAGTGGGAATTCAAGTTTGAATGTCATCAAGCAACCTTGATGCAATTGTAAATGATAAAATTTGATGTTTCATCTGTTTCAAATGGATGTGGGGTTATAGCCGTTTGCAACAGTGTAAATAATACACTGAATCAAAGTACTGTAATACTATGATTATTATGTTTGTATGTTTCATTTCCCAGTTCTACATTTGGTTTAATACAGACGACTTGTCCAAATGTGTTGATGTGCATGGTTCAGAAAAATTCTAACATTGCACATTGTCTCAATCTCAAACCAAGTCACAGAACAAGTCGTGTATATGTTCAGTAAACTTCGGTCCATTTAAGATTCGCTTAACTGAACAATACTGATAACTACTTTAAAATACTCATAGCTCATGGTATCAAACTATCGGTGGAGCGCTTATTAATACATAAGTATATCGACAAAATTACAAATCATTTCCATGCTTCTGAAGTTCAAATATGTTAACAAACAAGCACCATTTCCGAAATGATTTTTCTTTCTGGAGCTAAAGATTCGGTATGTCTAAACTTACATATAAGAGAATCCCATTCGGGCAAGAGCGTTTTAGTTTGAAAACTCTGCAAATATGAGAGGCGAGGTCCGCTATAGTCTTGATTTTGGAGTTGAGAAAAAGCCAAGAGTTGTTTAATCCGCGTTGAGATTTTGATAGTATTTTGGGGCTTTCAAACGTTAATCGAATTCTGGAAGGTGCTTCCATTACTCCGTAGCAGAAGAACGAAGAACGGATGATTTGATTTGGGAATTTTCTGTGCTTTGATAAGTAGGTTCTTAAACCCTTCTAAGCCAAAATGAAGAATAAGAATGGGCCATAGATGAATAGTGATGGGCTAGATGGCACCACGGTGGACGGACGACCACAGGCTAAAAAAACAAAAAACAAAAATTTAACGGTACTTCTTAGCATGGTAGACGGGTGCTTTTAGCGTCTATCTAGATGAATTGGTTCTGGTTTAGCATTACAATTATTTACAAAAATCAGTAATAACTGTTATTACTTCATCCACAACATTTTATCAGAAAATTATGAATAAAGAATTTTAAAATTTTCAGCTTTTGGAAGACTTTATGAAAATCTCAAATTAACTTGCATTTTTTATCAAAAAAACAAAAACTATTTCATGCTTTCTGATTTAAAAAAAAAAAAATAGGGATCTCATTTTCATATTTATTATTAAAAACAAATTTTTAACAATATCAATAATCAGGATATGATGTGCAAAGCCCTAATATAATATCTCTTTCCAATTTATATTTCTCGTACCCCCGTAATGTAAAAACACAATCTACTTTCGCTAACTTACCCATTTCATAATATCTCTTTCGCTTAATAAATACATATCAAAATCTTGCCCCATCCAAATTTTATTAGTGTAAACGATTGGTTTAGGGTGATGTTTAAGGAGATATGTTAACAATAATGATTGTACTAAAATTCTAACGGTATTATTTAAAATACATATTTTATCCTTATATAAAAATGAACATTCGTATATTAAGATGATCATCTGGATAAATTAACAATTTTAACATAAGGCATATGCTAACATTTACATTTTATTGGAAAAATAATTTTCTGTAACAATGGGACCACTTTTTTAAATTTATGACATAAATATGCTTTCATAGATCTGTTTGGATCACTTCAACTTCATGCGGGAAAAAAGGCTAGCAACTTTTAGAAAATATATTTACTTTCGCAATTTCAAAATTCATCATATAATAGTATAAATTTGGTCAATCGGTGTATTGCCTGACGCTTTAGTTGATTGTGTTTGCTTTTAAGATTTTTTGTGCATTTCTAAAAGTCGACAAGAAAGGACCGTCCGTTGTAAAACAGTAACGACTCTTTCTTTTTCCTCGTATTCTTACTTTACCAAAACTTTGTCAAATCGCCAATGATCGTCAACTCCTTTCTCTTTCAAAATTTTCAACCTCTTTGCAGTAAAACCAAACAAAAACTGTTGTTAAATCGAGTCGAAGGATATTCATCTCTCATTGATACTAGAAAAGTATGATTTGTAAACCTTATAATGTTACCTTTTTTGAATGTTTGTTATGTAATATAAGTAAATGGGTGATAATGTGAATTGCTCATGAAATTATATCATGTTGGTATTCATTGTAATCGTATAATGACTTGAAATTTTGTTTTGTTTATTTTATGATTTAATGGCGAATCGGTGACCGATGAACAAAGACAGAAAATATGCTGGAGACTCATATAAACCACCAAGTGCATATAGATTGCAACTTCTCTAAAGTAAAAGAATCGGTTCATATTGCAGCAAAATAAATCTTAAATAGTGGTATAGATTTAGTTTGTTTTGACCAACTGATTCAAAATTGAAAGCATTAAAAATAGTAGATAATGATGACATCGAATTAATATTTTCGATTGTATTTTACGTGAAGAAAATCAAAAGAGTGCTTGTATAACAACAACTGCCACTTTTAGCGGTTAGTTGTAGTGTTGAAGAGTATGCTAGAATGTTGGAGACCATGAATATTAGGATGTCAAACAGGTTGGGTTCGGTTGTAAATGGTTTGGGTGGAAATTAACCCAGCCCATTTAAAAGAAAAACCACTCCGATTTATTGGATCTATTTATTAAATGGATCAAACCAACCAACCCGCTAGTTTAGTGGATAAAATCGACCCAAACTGTTCGACTCATTTTTTAAGAAAACCACTAAAAAACTGCATAACTGGTCTAAAAATGCTACTTAGAAATGAAAATTGCATTAAGAAACTTAAAATATAACAAAATATATGGCAAATATAACAAAATATACCGCTCAAAAATAAGAACTGTAACAAAAAACTACGAAATAATTTAAAAATCTATAGCAGGAAAGTAAAAAGTGTAGCAAAAAAACTATAAAATAGTTCAAACAAACTGCATAAAATGGATTGGTTATCACAGAAACTGGAACGTGGCATCCAAGAATTGTAACATGCAACAAACAAAATATAACAATTTTAATGTATAGATAAAATAGAAGCTGAATCATTGATTCATTAAGATCGATTTTTCTAGTAGAGCATAAGAAGTGAAAATTTCTAATAGAAGATGTGTTAGAATTTGATGCCTTAATTCAAAATAGAGGAAGAACTTGAAGGAAGAGGTGGAGGTGGAAGTCACGGAGCATGAAACCCTAGCTCCAGATTTGGCGAATGAGGAGGAGGAAGTCATAAAGCATGAAGGAAGAGGCGGAAGTTTGATTTGGAGCAGCATTAGCTTCGTTCGGTAAAATAGAGGAGCGGAGGAAAGAAATTGCAGAACGAAATATTTCATTTTGTGATTTGTCGAATGAAATATTTCATTCGGCGACTTGAAGAAGACCGGTCCAAATATTTCGCTCGAGCATTATAACGAACCAATGGGTAATACCGAACCAAATGAGCTATTGAGTTTGCCGGTCCAGATGCATCGAACCAGATGCATGCCGAACCAAATCCCATGGCTGCTATACAGCAGTCACCCCTTCTCATTTCTTCAATCTATAAACAGTGGAGCTTCTGAACAACAATGACAGCCATCCTAGAGAGCTGAAACTCTGTAGAATTTTTGTCTGTATTGTTAATTCTTCTTATGTATAGCCTCCAAAAGTGAATCAATCTTGTAACTCTAATCTTTCAGTGATGGATAAAATCTCCTCTCCTCAAGTGGACGTACACTGCCTTGCGGTAGTAGAGTCACTATAAATACTGGTGTTATTTATTTTTCTGCATTGCATAGATTTGTGACTATCTGTGTTGATGTTTATCTCTGTTTGTTTCGTCTCACTACAATCACGATCCAGTTGTTTTCCACTGCGTTGGGTTTTTATTCCCTTAGACTGATCATCTGAGGGATTTTTCCGAACGGTCTGGTATTAGAGCTGCAAGGTTGATTAAGAAATGTTAGACGCTATGGTAGAAGATGAAGTGACTCCAGTTGTTACAAGACTCTATACTAGAGGGATGTATATCGCGTCAAGATCATAGTTGGAAATTGAAAATTTGAATGGGATAAAGACTTCAAGAGGTGGCAGTAGAGGATGAAGACTGTTCTAATGAGGAATGAAGTCCATCCAGTAGTGTTTGCCCTTGAGGAGTTAACGGCTGACATCTCAGTTGCGGAAAAGAAGAATATGGAGAAATGTACATTTACTAGTTCACAACTAGTTATGGAAGAGAATGTTATCTCAGAGATTAGCAGTGAAACCACTACTAGGGTCATTTGGACCAAGATAGAAAATCTCTACTTGATGAAATCTATGACTAACTGTTTGATATTGCTGAAGATATTTTTCACATGCGGATGAGAGAAGGTACTTCAGTGAAGAAACATCTTAATTTCTTTGGTGATCTCGTGATGAAGATGAAGACTGTTGACTTGAAGATGGATGAGAAGCAAATGACATTGATTTTGCTAACAGCTTTATCTTCGTTAGAGACACATTGACAGTGGAAGATGGGAAGTCATGCATTCTATCTGAGGGTTTAAGAAATCAGATGAAGTAGATAAGTGAAAAAGTTTGAAAATAGTAGTCATGGCCTGTTTGTTGAAAGAGGAAGAGATGATAAGAAGAATTGGCACTCTAGAAGGCGTTCCAAATCCAGAAAGCCCAATAATGGCAGGAGAGGAAAGTCTAAGGACGGAAAGTACTTTATCTGCAAGAAACCTGGTCATTGAAAAAAGGATTGTACATATTTGAAGAATAAGTAAGAAAATGAATCTTCATCATTTGCGGTGGAGAAGTCTGTATCTAACAATGTGTTGTCTACAGTAGTGTCAGATGTCTTAAACCATTGGGTGCTGGACTCGGGGGTGTCTTTCCATATAACATATAATAAGGATTACTTCGATTTTTTTGTTGGAAGAAAGGGAAGCTCTATTCTTATGGGTAATGATGCTAGTTGTAGAGCAACGAGTGAAGTTACAATGAGGATCAGAAAGTTTGACGGAGTGATACGCACTTTGATAGGTGTCCAGTATGTTATAGGTCTTTGAAAGTCCTTAATTTCTTTAGGACAATTGGCATCTTTGGGATGTAAGGTAACTATCGACAAGGATGGTCTAAAGGTTTCGAGAGGTGCACTAGTTCTTATAAAAGGAGACGTGTTTCGAAATCTCTATTTTCTGAAAGGAACCATATTTCTTCGAGGTTCATGTGTTAGAGTAGATAGTTCTCATGCGTTGGATGCCACAAAGCTTTGGGATCTCAAGTTGGATCATATTTTAGAGAATGGCTTAGAGTTGCTTCAAAGACAAAAGATGATCAAAGGAGAAAGCTTCGAAAAGATGGACTTTTGCCAGGATGTGCGTTAGGTAAGCAAACCAAAATATCTTTTGAAGTTGGACTCCATAGATCGAGACGAGTACTTGAGTACATGCATATAGATGTTTGGGGACCAGTTGCTACTCCTCTTGGAGGAGCATAGTATTTTATCTCTTTCATTGATGACTTTTCTCAGCAAGTATGGATATATGTGATGAAGGGCAAATCAGAAAGTTTTGAGAAGTTCAAAGATTGGAAAGCACTTGTTGAGAACCAATCTGGTTCTAGGTTGAAGGTGTTGAGATTTGATAATGGAGGTGAATTTGTCTCTAGGGAGTTCCTCGACTTTTTTACACAATATGGCATTCCGAAACATTTCATTATACTCAACGATCCGCAATCCGATGGGGTTGAGAAAGGATGAACATGACTCTACTGGAGAAGACTCGTTGCTTAAGATTGATGGCGGGCTTGTATAGAGGCTTTTGGGCTGAGGCATTATCAACTGCGGTGCATATCATAAATCAAATTCCATGCTCAGCCGTAGATGGAAAGATTCTAGAAGAAAAGTGGAGAGATCAAGCAGTGTTTCTCGGCTGCTTCCAAAATTTTGGTTGTCATGCGTACGTTCACCATACAAGTGAAGATAAGTCGGAGGCTAGAGCATATAAGGGCATGCTAATGGGTACACCGATGGTGTCAAAGGGTATCAAATTTGGAACCCTGTTGATCAAAAGATTGTTCATTCCAGACATGTTACCTTTGATAAGTCTGCTATGTTCAATCTGAAGGAGAAACTACCTAACCGCATCAGAAGATTTTGACAGGCTAATAGAGATGAAAAAAGTTTCCATGTTCCAGCCAAATAGTAGAGTTGTTGTTGATGCTGTCGAATAAAACGCAGTTGACGAAACATCACAGGATAGTCCGTAGGTACCTTCTAATAGTGTTGGTAATGTGCATTAATCTAGAGGAAGTTCAGTTCAAGGTGGAGCTGAAAGAAGTTTATACGAAACAGTACCTACCCGGGTCAGTCGTAGGACTATATGCCGCTCGAAAGGTATGGTGATTGGCAGTTTGCGAACCTTAGCCTTGGTGATCAGTTTGACTATGCCCTACATGTGGTTCATGAGGAGTCACTTGACTTTGATGAAGCTTTGAAGTCATGTGACAGTTCGAAATGGACGTGCACCATGTAAGAGGAGTTAGAGTCGTTGAAGAAGAACAAGACTTGAGATTTGGCACCACCTCCTCAAGGAAGCCGAGCCATAGGTTGCAGGTGGGTGTTCAAGGTGAAAGATGATGGAAGATACAAAGCTAAACTATTTGCTAAAGGGTTTTTCACGAAGAAAGAGTTTGAAGATGATGAGATATTCTCTTTAGCAGTGAGGCATACGTCCATCCACATTTTGCTCGCTATCGTCGCAGCTCATGACTTAGAGCTGGAGCAACTGGACGTGAAAACTGCTTTCTTGCATGGAGACTTGGATGAGACCATTTACATGAAGCAGCTAGAAGAATTTGTTGTAGATGTGAAGGAAAATTGGGTTTGCAAATTGAAGAAGTCATTGTATGGACTTAAGAAGTCGCCTAGACAATGGTACTAGAGGTTTGACTCTTTTATGCTTTCATTAGATTTTGATCGTAGCATCAAAGACGCTTGTGTGTACTTTAAGCATTTAAGGAATGGTAGATGGGTGTACCTACTCTCGTATATGGATGATATGTTGATTTCTTCCTACGATGAGGCTGAAATCGATATTTTAAAGCGGAAGCTAAAAGCGGAATTTAAAATGAAAGTCCTTGGAGAAGCAGAGAAAATTTTAGGTATGGAAATCTAAAGGGATAGAAAGCTAGGACTTTTGAGCCTCACTCAAAAGGAGTACATTCGAAAGGTGCTTAACCGGTTTAGCATGGAAGGGACAATCAGCACACCCATGCATTTGCACATACAGCTCTCTAGTAAAGGCTCTCTGATTTCAAAAAAGGACAAGGCTTATATGATGAAGGTCACATATGCAAGTGCAGTTGGCAGCTTGATGTATGCCATGGTCCGCACTAGGCCTGACATTGCACAGGCGGTTGGATTGGTGAGTAGGTTCATGGAAAATCCAGGAAAGACGCATTGAGAAGTAGTGAAGTGTATCTTCGGATACCTTAAAGGAAATCCAAACCATGGACTTGCCTTTGGTGGCAGAGGAAGAGATTTCAACTTAGTTAGATTCTGTGATTCCGACTATGCCGGTGATAGAGATCCAAGGAAGTCAACCACCAGATATGTATTCACTATTGGTGGGACCGTGATCAGTTGGAGAGCGAGGTTGTAGACGATTGTGGCTTTGTCTATTACAGAGGCAGAGCTCATTGCTGTTGTTGAAGCAGCTAAGGAGGTGCTTCATTTGAGACGACTGTTGTGTGATTTGGGCTTCGTATATGAAGGCGTGGATGTGTACTATGATAATCAGAGTGTAATTCACTTAGCTGAAAATCTAGCGTTCAGTTTGAGGATCACTACAAGAAAATCAGTCATCCATAGCGGCGTATAGCCGCTATAAAGGATAACCATAGCTATTCGATAAACGTTATATATCGATATGTTATAAAAAACTAGTGGCTAATTTCTAACACAAAACATGTCGTTATGAAATAGTAAGCTTTTATAGCGCATATAGACCGCTATCATATTATTTTTCTATAGAGCTAGGTGTCCGCTATTTAAACAGTACTATAACGTGTATATGCCGTTATAAAATACGCAGATACAATAACGCTTTTATTCCACTATCCTTCAACGGGAAACATATGCGTTTTTATGGTACTTGTATTATATAACTGTAATACTTTTTTAGCGCAACGGTTTATTTTTCTATGTGCTTGATGCATCATATTATATAGGAATCAAAAATGAATCTTCTTTAAACACATAACAGTTGAACAATGTAAGAGCCGAAGAATATAATAACCAGAAAATAAACCCATTCTATCAAACATACCAAATGTCTACATATATTATATTAAACATGCTCAAACGTACGCATAATATCCATTATATAATAACAACATCGCAAATAAATTTTCAACTAAACTAAAAAACAATATAGCTGCTAACACAAAACCAGGTCATACCCATAATCTTATGACTTGCTCTTTTACTGGGATGCATGGAAGCAGAGCTGAAGCATGTGTAGGAGCTGTTCAATAAGCAGCAGATAATTCAACATCATAAAAATGAATTCACAACATATGCTAAATCGTAATAGGGCAAATTCTTACCTAAAAAATATGCATGTTTGCTTGATATCTGGTAAAATCAAATACATAGAAACATGAAGTATGACTGTAAATAAAAATAGAATACCAACGGACACAATCAAGACCATGTACACGCAATCAAAGGCGAATGATTGGACCTTATATTTATTATTATAAGCATTATCACTACTATTATTATTACAAACATAGTTAATTTTTATAAAAATTATAATTAATTTATTATTATTATTATTATTTATTGTTATTGTTGTTAATTTTAGTATTACTATTATAAAATTAGTTAATTTTCATAAACATTAATTATTATTATTATATAAATTTGGTTTATTAAAAAAAACTTAGTCAGATTGGCTAAAATTTTATAATTTATTATAAGTATATTAATATTATCATACTAATCTTAATTAATTTTTATAAAACTTAGTTTGTTTATTGTTATTATTGTTATTATTGCTATTGTTATCATTATCATTATCATTATCATTATCATTATTTCAAACATAGTTAATTGGTTTATTTATTGTTGATTTTATAATCTTATAGTTAAGTTATTATTATTATTATTATTTATGATTGTTGTTGTTGTTATAAAATTAGTTAATTTTCATAACATTATTATTAGTAGTGGTTGTTGTTATTGTAATGCAAACAAATATCTACTTATTTAATTTTGCAAATCTAATGTTAAAATTACGTAGTTTTCAAAATTTCGAATCAAATATTAATTATTAAAAATTCAAAAATTCCTTAAAAAATTTCCAACTCCTTAAATTTACGAAAAATTTCGTCGACGCCTCCTTTGTGCGGCTAGCGTTTCGAAAATTTACAATATTTATTAACAACATAATATACATCTCATATCAACGATGAGACATCTCGTAGGGAAAAATATAGAAATACGGTATGTAATCCGAGACACGTACCTTTTGCAATCTTTAGCGAGTGTTTAAAACGATTTATAATGCAAAAGCAAGCATGCAGCTCTGAATGCAAAGCATTTGCCTTTAGTATCTACTACATACTCAAACAATTACACGAGTATATATAATAACATATAAAAATCAATAACCATGCATAGGCAAGTACAAAGACCATAACCATGTACACAGAGTAGTAACATATTCTAATATGAATTCATTGGAAAATTGCTTTGCATTGGATTTTCCATCAAAACAATGATCCGATGATTAGAAATATAAATATTTGTATATTTAAAGAGTATGTAAGTATACTCCTCTTAATTACATGTTGACGATGCAATGCCAGAAACACTTCCATAAACCAAGCTAACCGAATCATTAGAATCTAAAGGCATGTTCAACCATATTCAAATCAAACTTTTGCATGAAATTAAAACTAAAAATCACTTGATATTAAAAACAAATCACTACCTTCTTACTTGCCAATGAGATCTTCGAGTTTCCTAAACAGAAAAGCTGACTGTCATGCTAGATCCAACAATCTGCATTTCATAAATAGAAAAGCCGATTGCTTTGTAGATGGAACAAAGTGTTGTTAAATTTTGGTGATACAAAATCACAAATAGAATGAAATAAATATGGAAAAGAAAGAGAGAAAAGATTGTGTTTCCGCCAATTAATAGACGTATTTGATTATGTATATTTCTCTCTCCAATTGACTAATCAATTTATCTTTTACCATTTAATATTAAATTGAGCATTAAGTAACCGATGTTATAAAGAGAGACTAGAAGAGAGAATGTAAAAGTGTAGAAATCTATTTGCTAATTCTCTCTTCTTTTATCATTGTTCTTCTCCTCCAACAATTTTAGCCATAGAAATCAAGATTCTCTTTCTCAATTTGGTCATTGATTCAATTGTATTTTGTTTATTTTAGCTTTGTTCTATTGATTGTAAGCAAAAGTTTTCGGTGAATTAATAAAGTGGGTGGTTGTATGGAATATCTTGTATTATTACATTTTGATTTCAATTCCGTTTTGTTTTCAATCCAAGTAATTTCTTTGTGATTTGGGTGACAAAGACCGTTGATATAAGTTTCCGCAAAACACTGCTACCATATTAATTTTCATAACAAGTGTATGAGAAATCCCTCTATAATACATTTGGGTTGTCTGTAACTATTTCATATGAATACTTGAATTTATTCAGTCGATTTCCTATGAAAAATTGATGATATTCTTTCCAGGTTAAGTTGTAGAAGATACAATTTGAGAATAATATTTTACAAACATTTATTTAACAATATATTCCTCACCCTACCTACCACACAAAATAGCTTTAGGACTATATAGAGTAATCCTTATTTTAATTTAGAAAACACCAAACCTCTAGACGTGGAACAATCCAATAAAGAGGAAATAATTATCCATCTATTTACATTAAGATGGTTTTCAAATTAATCAAGATTTCATAAATCACTTATTTCACCTTGCTTCAATATATATCTATATCTATATATATATATATATATATATATATATATATATTGCCAATTCACTTATCCTTTTTTGTACTCACCATCTGGTTATTCTATCGATGTCACCAACACACTCAACTAGGTCGCTCATGCACCTCAGGTCCGCATTGTACTCCATACCTTAGCCAGTAGCTCATATGTCCACACCTTGACACATCGTCACATTACTTCAACATCGGATCTCCTACTTGTACAACTACATGTACATCCGCCATGTACATGTAAAACTGCTCGGTTTCAGCTACCACTTCACTTAGTATGACGTCCATATAGGCACACTAACTTCGTTGCTATTCATCACCATGCACCTGCTCCTATAACTGTTCTCAGTTTAAAGGCCCCTCGTTTCCTAATTATTCAAGTCAGCAAATGCAAAAAAAGAGTTCATCAAAATGCGCTGCAATTGTTAGCACCGGAATTGGTCGCTAACACCCTAGAATAGATTTGTACAGAAATATTAATGAAGACAGTAAATTAAAATAGAGGAAGAGCGCAATGGAATACAAAAACAACAGCAAAAAAACGAGAACCTCGGAATTATAGTGGTTCGGCATAACTGTCTACGTCTACTTTGAATATTATCTTTATTACTTTTTCAATCACTTGAATCGAGATACAATCCGTAAAGAACAGTTTGAATTTAGTTTAAAATGGAAAAGAAATAAGTACAAGAAACGATAAAGTTTTTCCTTAGTTGCTAAAAAAATCCCTTAAAATGGACCCCTACCCCTTTATTTATAGATAAAGTTAGCTTGGCTTCCCTGTCCAGGCCCATGACCAAGAGAGCTCAGCCCATAGTTGACAAGTCAAGTAGACCGAATTGGGTATGCCAATCCTTCATGACCAATCCACCTATTGCCAACCCACTCATGCTGACCTGGGGTTACCTTGTAGATGCCTCGAAGCAAACTCTCAAGTGACTCAGAGTAGTTAGTAGTGTGACTCGAACTGAAGAAATGCCGATCGCATCACTCTGTTGTAGACCTGATAACCTGCTAACTTCCCTAAGATGCACCGATCTTTGTTTTGCCGAACCATTATGACCGAGCCTAAGTTTCCAATCCCAAACTCTTACGACCTAACACAAATAGCCAACAACCAGTAATCTCAATCGATCCACTTTGGCTGAACAACTCTAGCCGATCCATGTATGCCGATCCACATATGCCGATCCACCTACGCTGACCGTATCAAGACCGATCCAAAAGTTGTTTTCTATTATAGCCGACCTACCTCAATCGACCCATACCTATCCTCTAATATCGATCCACTCCCAACCTTGAAACCCCTTCAGCATGCTGATCCAGTGCCAAATATACCAAACCACATAAATAGGCCGACCCAATCAAGTTACATTGATCCCTTACACTTCCAGTCCTTTCTTGACTTGAGTCACATCTGTGTCCAACCATAGCCTCTGCAACTATAGCCTTGTAGCCGGGCCAAGCAGCCGGGTAACAGCAATATCATTGCAAAACACACAGCTAAGGGCATTTCTTTCCTTTCCTGATGCTGCATGCCACTTCTGTAATGCAAAGTACAGTGCACAACATCAATATTCCAGCAGCTTTTGCCACTTCAGCCCGGTTGTAGCATGTCACTTATGAAGATCAGACAATCGTTATTCTATGAATGAACTTAGAGATTACCATATCTAGTAATGTATCTTTCTTATGTTTATCATAGTCTTATTCAAAAGATGTATAAATAATCATACTTAAATTATGAACTATAAGGCCTGAGAATGAGAATTAGAAATTTATCATAGTTTGTTTTCTTATAATTTAAAATAGCGAATACATTATTTGCTATTGTAGGTTATCAAAATGTACGAATAATCAATAAAAGTCTAAGAAAATCCTTAATATTTAAGAATTTTGTTTAGATATCATTCTGTAAAGATGCATACACTGTTTAATAATCGATAAATCGGTTTGTTCATGTCAAGATGCATAACTATAATTATCATAGCTCAATCAAATTCTTGTTTATTATTTCGACTTCAAATTATGGTATAGCAAATAAGGTTTGAAGATTTTATTTAATAAGATACATCAAAAATTAAGTACCCCGCTAAAGTAAAAATAATCAGGAGCTCTATAATCATCTTGTGTCACAAAACCAAACATTCTCTTTTGCTGATATGGTATCCTCATATCATGTACTAGTCCATATATGTTATTTTTAATCACAAACAATTAGTCTAAAATCGATATCACCGTTACTTATTTATAAAATAAAATTTAAATAAGTAATCTGAAACATCCTCCTCTTTGAAAGTGTTATCGGCTACAAAAGTCAAGTAAATTTGCCTGAACTGTGGATCCATACTCAGCCTGGCTATATTTTTATAACCGTCGTCACTTCCAAACATCATAGTTGCTATTGCAGCTATAGTGCCGCTCTGCATAAATGATTCATAATAATATTTGGAAGAATAAAAAGGAAGAAAAAGAAAATAATAATTAAGCACCTCTCATTTTGCTGAAACAAGTAACAACGGGAAGAAGGTGAAGAGGCGAATATGGAAAGCCCAACCTCTAGCTTCTTGATCTTAAAAGAAGCAACCTTTTCTCTATACTGCTCAATCTGTAAAGATTAGCATCCGACATTTTCCTGTGTTGGAAGCGGTAAGTGATTCCATTCTTACAAATCGATCAACATCTTCATTGTTGTCATTTTCCTCTACGTCATTTTGTAGCCATGAAAAGAAGGTTTAGGTTAGATGCATTTTTTTAATTGGGAAAACTAATAGCGATATGATTTTAGCAACACTGGCTTGGAAAAGGTTTCTTCTAGATTATGTGTCTTGATTTGTAGAGGATGTGGTATGGGTACGAGAGTAATGGATGGAGGTAGTGATAAGGGGTATTTGAGGATTTTCGTCGAGGAACAGGGAGGGGGAAATAATTTGGAGAAGTGGCGACAAGGAAAATATTTGGGAAATAATTTGGGTAAGAGGCGGCTAGGAAAATAATTGAGCGAGTAAGAGCGTTACCTTGGCTATCCAACTCTAAATAATACAAATTAAAACAAACAATAACATAATAAAATAAAGCGTTATCTTTTCAGTGTCATAAAAAACAACTTTCCTTGTAGTGACGAAGCATATCGAGGTGAGAGAGTCATTTCTTATCTCGATGAGTGAAGAGAAGCTAGTTCGTCTTCAGAAGGTTCACACAAAAGAGAATGCAACAGACATGTTTACCAAGTCGTTGCTTGTTGGTAAGTTCGAGCATTGCTTGGACTTGATTCGCTTAATGAAGTGCTAGATGCCACGGGGTGGCACGGGGGGAGAGTTGAGATGGTTCATGGAGACGTCTGTTTTCATGGTGGAGATTGATAGGTTCTACACGGACTGGGTACTTCGAACATTTTATTGACAGATGGTTCCCATGCTGGAGTTCATTGACAGAGTGTAATGGGTGATGGCATTGCGAAAGCTCATTGGGTAAGTATCAACTGCTTAGAGCATAAAGGTGTAGGTAGAGTTGAATGACTTGATGAAATTATGGTATCAAGGTGGAGATTGTTAGAATTCGATACCTTAATTCAAAATAGAGGAAGAACTTGAAGGAAGAGGCGAAGGAGGAAGTCATGGAGCATGAAACCCTAGCTCCAGATTTGCCGAACGAGGAGGAAGAAGTCATGAAGCATGAAGGAAGAGGCGGAAGTTTGATTTGAAGCGGCATTAGCTCCGTTCGGTAAAATAAAGGAGCGGAGAAAAAAATTGCTATATGAAATATTTCGTTTATTGATTTGCCGAGCGCAATATTTCATTCGCTGATTTGAAGCAGACCGGTCCAAATATTTCGCTCGGCATTATGCTGAACCAATGGGTATTGCTGAACCAAATGAGCTACTGAGTTTGCCGGTCCAGATGCGCCGAACTGATGCATGCCGAACCAAACCACATGGCTGCTATATAGCATCTACCCCTTATCATTTCTTCACTTTATAAATAGTGGAGATTCTAAACAACAATGACAACCGTCCTAGAGAGCTGAAACTCTGCATTTAAGATACCAGTAAGAAGTGTTCCATCCATGTTAAATCTGCATTTAAGATATTTAACAAGTTATCATTTACTGAACTTAAACATTTGAACATGGTTCATTTATATACGTATTTGTTTTATATTATTATATTATATTGATATAATATAAAATATGCTTATATATGTGTATATCCACATATATATGTATAATAAGAAATAAATATATACATACGTATGTATGTACGTGTGTGTGTGTGTGTGTTTGTGTATACATACACACACGCATAAAATAATTATGTATAAATATAAATATAAACTAATTCAAAACACAATATTTAATCTTTAAGAGAAATTCAATTTGAATCGGGTTTAGATTTTTAAATAATATCTTATCAAAAATTCAAATTCAAATGTTTTTCAATTAATTTGTAAAATTATATACACACACACGAAAAAATGGTTTCTTTCTATTCGAAATTATACAAAACAATATGTATATAACTTTACATGTAATTATATAATATTATATATATGTATATAATTATATTTTCGACCCTAAATATTTTGACACAAACAATTTTTTAATTTAATCCGTGTGGAAAAAATGTTTTTTTATTTTAAATTCCTTTCAGTTTAAAAATTGAATTCTTTTAAATTATCAAATCTTATGAAATTTATTTTACAACACAAACATATCAACAAATTATACTTTAATATTTTTAATTAATTAATATTATCATTATTCTTAATTTTTAAATAAAGTAGATGTAAATATATTTTTTATCTATATATGAAAATATAGACTTTATTAAATTAATTTATAAATGCACACACACATACATATACATGCACGCACACACATATATACTTAACAATAGTTTAAAAATTCAAGCCTTGATTTAAAATCTTTCAAAAATTAATTTTACATTCGAAAAGAAATTACGGTAGAAAGAAGATATATATGTGTGTGTGTGTGTGTGTATAATTTTTTTAATAACATATACATACGTAAATCGATAACAAACAAATATACGAATTCGTGATATACTTCTTGTTGAATCCGGGCTAGCCCACAGCAGAAGATATGGCTTATTGGATTTTTATGAGGCCTATGAAGTCTAGTTTATTTAGAACATTTTAAATTTTATTTAAAAAAATCTTTTATTTTATTTAAATTTATAAATTAGTAGAGTTTTATTTATTTAATATTGGGATATATATATATATATATATACATATATTTGTGTGTATCATGTACACAGATGTGTGTGTGTAACATATCAATTCATATAAGGTATAACATACCCATGTAGATGTTGGGATTTACATCGTAATGAACACGTTAGCTCATCTAATACGCAAACATATTATCCAAACATATGTGTGTACATACTATTATTTATATATAAGTAAGTGTGTATATATACACTATAGTTATGTTTAAATAATTTTATATAAGTACATAAGTAAGTACATACATACATATATATTTGTTTATTTATTTATATGTAACTATATGAATAAATATTAATATAAAATATACATATTACATAATAGACTTATTTAAATATAAAGAAATTATTTATAAAAATTTTAAAAAAAACTTAAGAAATACATATATACTCACTCACAAATATATTAATAATTTTTTATTTTTAAATATTTATGAATACAAATATATGCATAATAAAATAATATATACTAATAAAATACACAAAAATTCTTTAATCAACATGAAAGACCAGGACTTATGCACAACTCAGTAAATGTGCTTTATTTATTTTTTTAATTTTAAAGTATGTTTTTTTAAATATCCATTCAAATATTATTAAAATATTAACTAAAAATTAGTTACGAAAATTTATTTTGAATTTAATTAAATGTCTAGTAAATCATAAATGATATTTTATGCTTTGAATTTTTTTACATAATTTTCAATTTAAAAATAATTTTTAGATTATTTTTCTATTTTTGGCTGAAAATTTAAAATTAATTTAAAATAAAAAGTTATTTTCTTATTTTTTGTCGAGAGTACTTTTACTGCTAATATTAGTTTGTAAAATATAAAATATAATTTTCATTATATATTTGAATTAACATAATTGATTTATATAATAAGTTGATTTAAATAATAATAAAATATATGTAAAAATATTTTATCATTCCCAAAATTGTCATATCCTTAATTCTTTACATATAAATTATGTGACCATATCCGACTAAAGTGTGATATTATAGTTAATTATAAACTATATTTATCTATTTAAATTATATGTGTGTGTAATTCAACATAATATAAAATGTTTTTTCAATTACAGAGTCGTACTGACCTAAGTTGTTTATGATAAATTTTTCCTAATATATACACACATGTAACCAAATAGTTTTATGACGGTATTTTTTGCATATCAGAATCGTCTTCTAACTAACAACAAATAATATATGTATATAATAAAACATTGTAATTGAGCATAAATAATTATATTACGATTAGTAACATACCTCACTTCCAATCTTGAAGTACACCTTGAAATGATATATTCTCCCTGAAACTATTTCTGTTTCAACAGAGTGCTAGTCTTTGAACCGTTGACCAGCAGCTATCGAATAGTAGCTAGCTTGATTTGATTTAAGCTCTAGAAAGATAGAGATCGATTGTACTTTTCAACTATTAAAGACTTGGAATGGAGGCTCTAAAAGTTCTCAATCATAAG
This sequence comes from Allium cepa, assembly GCA_030765085.1. Taxonomy (NCBI): domain Eukaryota; kingdom Viridiplantae; phylum Streptophyta; class Magnoliopsida; order Asparagales; family Amaryllidaceae; genus Allium; species Allium cepa. Next base: position 842,318,014 of record CM060932.1, read on the forward strand.
AGTGTGGTTGTCAACAGATATCTTAAAATCTGAAATCCGTCTGCATCCATATCCAAAAAAGCGAATAAATATCCGATATCCAAAAAAATAATGCGGATACGAAGACACCCATAGTCGAAAATTATCCATCTGGTTTTTGTTAAGATTATAGTTCAAGTTATGTGTATTTTAGTACAATGAATGATATTTGTTTATTGTTTTATTAAGCTATATGCACTTAATGCATATTAACTGCTCAAAACTACTTACCATCATCATATTTGTTTATTTTCAATACTTTTATAATCAATGAAATTGGAAAAAAAATGATAAATAAAAAATTTATATTTCTTCATTTATCAAACGTTAGCGGATAGGATAATTATCCGATATCTATCCATATCCGTCGATGTGGATATCCCATATTCAAAACGATTTAGGATGCAGATGCAAGTATGGCACTATCTACATCCGGAAGTATCCATTTACAAGCCTACATATGAGGGTAGAGTTGCTTATATAGTGGATGGAATGGAGAGAAGCATGAATTTCATCTCTTACTCGTTCTCCTTTAATCTCGGTCGTCTAAAATCAAGCCCTTCCTACTCAAATTTGAGATGCTTATACCCTTGCTTGCTGCCGAAATTATCTACCCTATGACGAGAATTAAACCCATTTAACCCAAATAAAAAATATTATACAATTAAATCTTATTTAATCGCTTATCGATATCATACATTGATTGAGATATTTATAGCCATTACAAATATATATATATATATATAATAATATTTATTCATCAAGTCATAATCAAATTTTATAATCACTGTTTCATAAATGTTAATTGCTTTATTTAATTTATAACAACTGTAAACTAATTTAATCATTTGGTCAAATGAGAATTCATCATTTCAATTGTGTAACTCGTCAGGTGTAAATTTGGTCAGCGATTAATGTCGAACTATTTGAATATTAATGTTCATACGTCACTTAGTAGGTGGTTTGACATTTTGGCCAAATTTATTGCTTACTTAGTTTTGGTAAAATCAAATTTTTTATAAAACATTACTCGGTTGTGACTATTATTTACACCAATTCACTTCATCAAAACTATATCACTTTGGACTTACGGAATTTGATAATGGTCAAAATTCCAACATCGTCCATATTCAACTCTATAGTCCAAACACAAAGTCCTTATTTCAACAATAACAACTATTATTAGCCAAACTACTCTGGCCAGAATTTTGACATTGAGTTGACCGTGATACTAACCACATATAACAGAGGAGATGAATCCTATTTTGAATAATGCTTAACTTCCAATACTTCTACTTGACCCAACTACAGTCATTCGATGGACGTCATCCCATGATCTTACTATAATCAAAGTGGAGCTTTCAAATTGAAGATCGATGGTATTCTCAAGTTGATAGAACTGTGTACATCAGTCGCGGCGATATTTTCTATTTGGCCTTAGTTATATTAACCAATAAAAAAACTACCGAGTAAGTCGTTTCATAATTATTCAATAACTATCAGTATGTAACCCCTAGGTGCCCCAACAGTCATGAGTGATACACTGCCTAACATTTGGAGAGTGTTACATACTCTAGTCTCAATGGATACATCAATATCCAGTTTCGATGCATTTTGACTCGAAACATTTAAAATGATGTGTTTATAATATTATGATACAATCTTGTGATTATAACTATTTGCAATTACTATCACAAAAACACCATTTATGCATTTCAAATAAATATATAAAATTAAGCATTTAATTATTTATAATGCATTATAACAAATATATAACAGAAAGACAAACACCTTTATTATGAACGAGAATTTATTACAGAGCTAGTTAATTTACAATAAATTATAGAATTGCCCTTAGGCATACCCTTAACTTTATCAATTTCCCTCTTGCACTTGGGGCTAATTATGGAATTTCAATCTCATTCCTTCAATTCGCTTCTCAAGAGCCAACCGAGCTAGTCCCTTCGTAAGTGGATCTGCTATGTTATCCTTGGTATTTAACCTTGGTACCACGACCTCTTTCTACTCAATGAATTCTTTAATTAGGTGGAACTTTCGAAGAATGTGGCGTGATTTTTATGTACTTTGGGCTCCTTTGCCATCTGCATCGGCACATTGTTATCATAGAACAATCATTCCGAGCTTACTCAAAAATTTGCACATCTAGAATGCATATTTACTTGCTTTATTAAAGGCGATATACTCGGCCTCTATCGTTGAATCAGCAACTTTTTCAACCAATGATTCTTTCATTAAGCATAAGGACATAACCAAATAGTAACTTGTTATCATCTACATCACTTTGTAAACTCGAATATGTATACCCTTTCATAAGGAGGTCTCTATTCCCATATATGAGAAATAAGTCATTAGTATTTCTCAAATACTTAAGTATACATTTTATGGTCGTTCATTGCTTTTCTTTGGGATTAAACTGGTATTAGCTTACGCATCCAAATGCGTACGCCACATCTGGTCTAGTACATAGCACAGCGTACATTATGGATCCTATGGATGAAGCATAAGGGATCCTCTTCATACTCTTTTTCTCTTCATCGGTATAAGGAGCATCCTTCTTAAAAATGACGATTTCAGACCGCGTTGGAACGTTTCTATGCTTGAAATTCTCCATACCGAACCTTTTCAATATGGTATCTATGTACAGTGATTGGAATAATCCTAACGGCCTCTTAGATCTATCTGTACAGACCTTTGTGCATATTATAGAGGTTGCTTCTTCGAAACCCTTCATGGATAAATTCTTGGAAAGCCAAGCTTTCACCGATTCCAACGACGAAGTGTCATTGCCAATCAATGATAGGTTATCGACATAGCACACTAGGAATACGATAGTGTTGCTCTATTCCTTTCTATATACACATGCTTCTTTTATGTTCTGATAAAAACCAAACTATCTGATTACTTTATCAAAACACTTATTCCAACTCCTTGAAGATTGTTTAAGTCCATAAATGGACTTTAACAACTTACAAGCTTTGCCCTCACTCCCATTGACCACAAAACCCTCAGGCTACGACATATAAATGGTTTCTTCTAAATCACCAACATCCATTTTCCATATTTCGTATTATTAGAATGCAATGATGGCTAGTATAATTTGAATGGACAAGCATGACTATGGATGAAAAGGTCTTGTCGTAATCAATGCCTTGAATTTTACAAAAATCCTTTTGCAACTAGCATTGCCTTATAAGTCTCTACTTCCCCATCTACATTTAGTTTTTTCTTAGAAATTCATTTGCAGCCAATGGGTTTTATCCCTTCTGTGATATCCCGGAATTTCGAGGAATTTAAAATATGATAATCTACTTATTAAATTATTTTAAATGGATAAAATTGTAATTTCCAAATATAAATAACCAAATAATTAATAATATGATGATTTTAAATATAGTTATAAATAGATTTTAAATTGAATTTGAATTTAGATTTAAATTTGAATTTAAATGGATATATATCTTGGGAATTATTTTGGATATTAAATATATAAATGAGTTTTTAATTAAAACAGAATTTGTTTTCCTTAAAAAAAAAGAATTTATTTTTATCAATTAAGATAGTGTATGTTAAATTGTAAAATAAATACAAAAGTTTTATATTAACATTTTAAAATAAATTAACTATATTATATGATTTTATTTAAATTATATTTGGTTTGTACTTTATTTTCTTTTAAAGATTTTATTTATATAAATTTAGAAAAGCATTTATTTATTTACAAATGTATTTATTAATTAAAAAAATAGTATAAAAGCTTTTAATATCATTTAAAAATAAATAAATATGAAATAATACAATTGTAACCTTTAAAACCAAGATAAATACACATGTAAGTTAATTAATAATAGGTTATGACAAGTGTTAGCATTTGTAAACAAGTGTCAAAATTTATTTTTGCTTTCTCTAATTCTAAAATAAGTCCTAAATACATTATACAAACTTGCATCTTATTTTCTCATCTCTTTTCTAATTTTCATTTCTAAGTAACAAAGAAACTTCACCTAAAATATTTTCCAAAACCAGAATTCATGAATCAAATCTGAAACCATTACTCAAATCCACCACAAAAATCATATTTAAACAAATCAAACACTCCTCAAATCAAATTTCAAAACCTGTAAAACTGTTTTATCCTCAAAGCACCTTTTTTTTCTCAAATCTCAGATTAAGTGCAAACCTGTAACCTTTTCAATCTCAAAAATCAAAAAGCCTGGAAGTGTTAACCTGAAACCATTTTCAAATCTGAAGCTTGCAACCATTTTTAATTCTGATGTTTGCAAGGCAATTTCCAACAAAAGCCAAGCCTGAAGCAGATTTTCAAAGCATGTCTGTGTCAAAGTATTTCCTTCAACAATGCAAAATTTCAAGTTTTCAAAAGCTTTAATCAGCAACATCAAGTTTCCAGTGTGTTAATCAAAGCAGTAGCTAAAGCATATAGTTTTCAAAAGCTTTTCAGTTTTAAAAAAGCCCCAGTAATTCAGTTTTCAAACCCCAGAACATCACGCCTCTGCCTCTTTAAAAATCTGGTGAGTAAACATCTAGTAAAACTTAAGTAAGTTACGATATGTTGCTTGTGAAAATTTATGAGATTATCAATGCTTTCTTATGAAAATTTAAGTGGTATTTCTGTATGAGATTTGAAGTATATGGTTATGATACAGGTATGCATGTCTGGAAATGTTTTGTTCTTCCCTGTTCTTGATACAGGGTATAAATTTTAGAACTAAATTCCAATTTCTTTTTATCTTGTCATTGTTAAACTTTGGACTTCAAACAAATTAGTTAAGTTTTAACTTAATCTAAGATTTAAAAATACGTACAAATGTTTTAAATTTAAAAATATGCTAAAATTTGGAAATAACAGTAGCAATCTTGTTAGCATGATAAAATAAAGTGTTAAATTAAGTTGATTCAAGTATATATCTTGAATTGTCTTAAGAAATCATGATTTTTAGAAAGAAAATCATAAATTTTAACATTGAATTGAATGAGCAATTTATGATTGACTGGATTTAGGTTTCTGAGAAATTGTTGATGGCCAAAAGGTCTAGGGTGGTCAGGGCTTCGTCTGGAGGTGGAAGGATGTACGACGAGGCTAGGAAAAATAGCCTGTGGGTTGTCTGATCATAAAGGCGTCGACGGCGAGTAGATTTAGGTTTCTAAACGTAATTTTGGTCAGGTCTGGTCACTAGAGCATTACGAGTCCTCTGGGTGATCGAGTGACATCGTGTTCTGGTGTTGGATGCGTGGAAGTGTGGCGAAGACATGGCCGAGGTTGTAGCTACTCAGATGATCGGAGGCGTGGAATTGAGGGAAATTCTGGTGATGTTTTGGCGTTCCAGTTTATCTACCAGGCTCGATTTTATTTGGAATCTTACGCGAGTGATTCAAAGGTAGGGATAGAATGTCTGGAAGATGGCCGGTGTGTCGAAGCTTACGGTGGTGGTCACCGTCGTCGAAGCTAAATGTGCAGGTGCACGATGGTGTTTTGGTGTCCGTTGTTTCGAGTGGAATTTGGCTTGAAGGATTCTGGAGGGGGTGACTCGAGATTGTACTCGAGTAGTTTTAGGTGTTTAAGCTGCTAAGTTTTTAACTTAAAATAAATTTAAGTTTTGAATAGAAAGGGGGGAAGCAGCAGAAACTCGGGTTGGACCCGAGTGGCCTTCGGGTAAAACCAGAAGAAACAATTTGAACATTTTAAAATGTTTTTAAAATCAACGTTTTTGAAAATTTAAAGTTAAATCTAGTTTAAACTTTTTTTATAAACTTACTTTATATAATAATTGTTTATTTAACAATTGGTTATGAAGTTTTAAAGTTGTTTAAATTAAGTTTTGTTAAATTAAGTTTAAAGTGATTTTAAACTTGAGTTAAAATTAAAAGTTTAAGATTTTTTTAGAAAACAAGTTTTAAAATACAAATTGAAATTAGTTCAAAACTTCTACTTGACACTTTTTAAAGTTATTTTAAGGAAGTTAAGTTTCGTTTAATTTATCAAGTTAATGATTATTTTATTTCAAATCTTAATCAAATGATTTAATTAAGTAAAATTAATTATAATGTTAAAATGTTTTAAAAATGATAATGGTAATTAAGGTATTTATAAGATAATGTTTTATCTGAGATGATTAAGGTTTAAATATCTTGAGATTAATTAAGTTAATTAATAAATTAAGTATAATTAATTAATTTGATTAATTAATTATAAAGGATTAATTAAGTAATTAATTAAGAGTAATTATTTGGTTTAATTAATAAACAATTTAGGGTTATAAATTAATTAATTTTAGGTTAATTAATTGTAATTAAGGATCACTAATTAAAGATTATTAATTAATGATCGGAGATTAATTAATTGAGTAATTAAGAATGAATTAATCAAGTAATTAAGATTGATTAATTTAGTAATTAGAGGGTTGTTATTTAAGTAATTAGAGGTTACTTAATTAATTATTAAGAAGTTCTTAATGTGTAATTATGTTTTATTAATTAATAACAAGTCCCAAAATAATTATCGGCAACATCAAAGAATCTAATCTGGTCACCAATACAGATACATTTTCATTACTCAACAAAGTTAGGACTCAAACATTAAATGTACAACTTTTAAGCAAAGAACATCATCTCATCATATGCTAAAGACAAAATATACGTGCAAGATCTAAAGTTGCTCTCTCTCTCTCTCTCTTCAATTTAGTCGTACATTATTTTTCAATATATAAGATCCATTAGCAATTTGTTCCAACAACAGTCTATAATCATATTAAAATAATTATAAAGGTTTTTCTTATAATAACTAGTATAGGCCCATGCTTCGCACATGGACAAGGGCATTTTTGGAATTTCAAAAAGGCACCGAGTAGATTAGTTCAATGAATTTTCTTTATTAGTAGTAGAGATTAGGTTTTATTAATTAAGACTTAAAGGATGATTAATCTATGATAAAAAATTAATTGATTAATCGAAGGTAATTAAAGATTAATCAAAAGTAAATAAAGATTAATCAAAGGTAATTAAGGATTAATCGAAAGTAATTAAAGATTAATCAAAGGTAATTAAGGATTAATCGAAGGTAATTAAAGATTAATCAAAGGTAATTAAGGATTAATCAAAGGTAATTAAGGATTAATCAAATGTTAATTAAGGATTTATTAACTGTTTAATCAATTGATAATTATGGATTAATTAATTTGTAATTAAGGTTGTTAATTAATAATTAAGTTTTATTAATTAATTAGTTAATTAATGATTAATAATTAATTATAAGATTAATTATTGATTAATTAATTTGTATTAAGAGATATTGATTAATAATTAAGGTTATTAATCAATAGTTAATGGGTAATTAATCAGTTAATTAAAGGTTAATTAATTGATTATAAAAGTATTTAAGGATTGATTACTTTGTATTGAAGGAGATTAATTAATAAGTAAGGTTTATTAATTGATAAGTAAAGGATAATGAATCTGTGATTAGAGATTAATTAATTAATTGATAAAGAGATTAAGGGATAATTAATCAAGGATGATTAATTAAGGGAATGGTTAACTAAAGTGATGATTGATTTATTTGTTTATAATTAATTAATGATTGTTTGAGCAGGATTAGATGATTAATTCTTAAGTAATTAATTTAATTTAAGGTGATTAAATTAATTATAACATGGATTAATAATTCCTGTTTATGGATGATTGTTTGTGTAGAATATCTGAATTGGATGATATCTATTGGATGATACCTATTGGATGATATCTATTGGATGATATCCATTGGGTGATATCTATTGGATAATATGCTGTGATATTCTGTGATGTGATATTAGATATATCAATGATAAACGTGTGATATTTATCCGTGTTAAATGCTGTGTGAATTCAAAGTATTGAATTGAATTAAATTAATTTGTTTAAACTCTGTGAACAACTTGGCCTTCAAGACATGTTTGGATTTCGATGAGACCGGGATCGAGTATCAAATTGATTATCCGAAAACCACATCGATCCAAGTTAAATGTTAGGTCGTGAATTCAAGTGAAGATCAAGTCGAAGACTCGAAGTGTAAGAACTATCTATCGTTAAAACTTTGAGGGCGATTCCAATAGGAGTATAACGGAGATAGTGCATTCAGGTTCGAGATGGAGTTTCAGAGTGCAAGGGTTATTGCCGTTAACTCTGAGGATGGTTCCAAAATGAGTGTAACGAGATAATGCCTTTGGTTTCGTTCGAACCCAAAATGAACTTGTATGGATTGAATGCTTTCAGAACATCATCAGGCATACGATGAGCATTCTAAGATAGATGTGTTCTATAAAGGCAATCGTAGCCTCAAGCCTCATCAACCGAGAATGGCTAAAACAGGGGAGATGCGGCAAGGCTAAGTGATTCGCGCTCAAGTAGGACAAGAGCTTCCCCTGTCTAGATGTCCCTTTTATTCGGCTGTGTGGGCAGTTGGATCTGCAGCCAACTGCGGGGTTGTCTTATTCGGGACTGTTCAGTAAGGAATGGTTTCGGTCTAGTGTTGCAGGGGGTCGGGAGTGATCCTCGGTATGTTGATCTAGGCCACGTACTGTGATGGGCGGTACCCCGGTAGCCCTGCCATTGTATGGAAATCCAGTCTCCAATAAGTTCCCTCGGATTTGATTGTATACCTATGTATGTTGGAATTTAATAAATGTAACAATTTCGGCTATTTTCTAGTTTATTTGAAAACCCTAGACCCTATTATAATATTACTGGATTTCCTATAAAATGTTTTGATTAGCGTAAGGTAAAAACTTACCCATGTTTATGTGTGGGAAGTCCTACGTGATACCTTTGTTTTCAAATGGATTTTAAAAGTTAAACAACTTTAAACCATTTACTCACACCAGACCCATGTCTGATCCAAAGTTTATTTCTGTTTTTCTTAAACTCTTGGGTACTCAAATTTTTATGAGTAGCTAAGTGATCAGGTTTTGGCTTGGCGAATATTGAATAGCATAGAGCAAGAGTCCAGACGTAGCTATATCTATATGTTTCTGCTGTGGAGTCTTTATCTGTCGTATTGGAATGTAATGGATTAGACAGATCTTTATAACTGTCTAATGTGAAATGTTGTTGTAATCTGTGTAACTCTGATGTATTGATCATGTAATAGTTATGTTATATATTATATTTTGTTTCGTTTCCACTGTGAGATTCTGATATTGTTGAGTTCTTTCTTCTTTCTATTCTATTTCTACCTCTTTCTTTCTTATTGATGATGCGTCTTTCTGTGGAACGAAAGGCGGGTCATCACACTTGGTATCGGAGCATAGGTTGAGATTATACCTAGGCTCTGGAGTGGTGTCTATCTTGAGAGCGCGTATTTGTAATTTTTATATAAATATATACCTATCTAAATTTGTTGGGTATCTGTTCGGATTTCCAACATGAGTTTTAGAGAAATTTTATCTTCCTCTTTGTTTGGTTGACCGTCCTATCTTTGTATATAATCCTATAAGGGGGTAACCGAGTTAGATAAGATCTATAGAGGCTTAATATTTTCTTATCTCCCCCATAGTTTCTTGTGACCCATCGATATTGGATCTCGAAGGGTTTGATCTTATTCTGTGTATAGATTGGACAAGGTTGTCTTGATTCATGGTATAAGGATTGTTTCTTGGGAGACTGAGTTAGGAAGAATCGCAAAAGTGACTTGCGATGATTCTGAAGTTCATTAGTGTAATCTTCTACATTGGGAGCGAGGCATCTCCAGAAGGCGTAGAGTCCATCAAGGTGGTTAGAGATTTTCCGGTTGTTTTCGAAGGAGTGAAGATTTGCCCTCATCAAGAGATAGAGTTTCAGATCATCTCAGTTCCAGGAGTAGTGCCTATTGTTCATCCTAGTAGAAGGATGGCACCGAAGGAGGGAGAAGAGATGGAGAAGCAGACCCAAGAATCTTTGAGGAGACATTTTGTTTCTTGAGAGGATATTTCTGTAGATCCAGCCAAAGTAGCTACTATTCAGGAGTGGAAGCAACCACAGTTTTTTGAATTTGACAGGATTCTACAGGAAGTTTATCGAGGATATTTTTAATATTTCTTCGCACTTAACCAAGTTGACTCGGGAAGGAGCAAAGTTAAGTGGACCCGAGTGTGAAGAGGCTATCTTAGATTTGAAGGCAAGGCTGACCAATGTGCCTGTTATGGATGGACTGAGACAAAAATGGGCAGTGTTCCAATTTTGGGATTGATGGCCAAAGATCATTGAGGATCATCGGAAGGAGTTATGTTCCAAATAGCAAGGATTTGAGGCAAGGAGTTCTGTTAGAGAGTCTTCTGGTAGTTGGGCATAAGAAGGATGTTGCTGCTTTCGTCTGTGGATGTGCGATCTGTCAACAGGTGAAGGTGATTAGCAGAAGACCGCCGGTTTGTTGTAGCCTTTGAAGCTCTGAAGTGGAAATGGGAAATGATTTGTTTGGATTTCATCGACGGCTTGCCAAGGATCAAAGAGGGAAATGAAGGAATATGGGTGATTGTAGACCGGTTAATTAAGAACGCCCATTTTTATTCCGGTCAAGGCGACCCGTACTGCAGCATCTTTGGCTGAGTTTTCTTGAAGGAGTTTGTCTGACTGCTTGGTATTTCAGTCGGCATTGTTAGCGACCGTGATCCTATCATCTCCAGTGGTTTTTGGGAGGCTTTGTGATCAGCTTTGGGTTTGAGTTTGAGTTCAGTCTATCATTCCCAGATCGGCGGTCAGACGGAAAGGCTGAATAAAATTTTTGAGGTTGTGTTGAGAGCTTGTGTTTTGGATTTGATGGGTCTCGGGAGGACCATCTGTATTTTGTGGAATTCTCGTACAACTATCAGGCGAGTATCTAGATGGCACCCTATGGAGTTTTGTATGGAAGATCTGGTAGATTCCCATCCTGTTGAGTAGAGTCGAGAGATCGTCTAGTTCTTGGCCCAGTTTTGATCCAAGAGGCATCTGCGAGGATGGAGCTTATCTAGAAGAGTTTGAGAGCAGTGCAGGATCGCTAGAAGAATATGTGGACAAGAGACAAGGACAATTGGAATTTGAGATCAAAAGGATTTAGTCTTCGTCAAAGTTTCCCGATTATAAGGAGTTATCAGATTCGGAAAGATGAGAAATTTGCCCCAAGATGTATTGGTCTGTTTCAAGTGCTTGAGGAGATTAGTGATTGTGGTCTACAGGATTGAATTGCTAGTTTGGATGGCTGGAATTCATGTTGTTTTTCACGTATCTCATTTGAGGAAATACGTGAATGATCCATCTTATTTGGGATCTGCAGTTCAGAAGGATCTGGTAGTTGAGCTGGTTTTCAGTGTGGTTTGATTTTTGATTCAGATTTATGGATCGGAGTAAGAGGAAACTCTAGATCATAGTGGTATAGCTAGTTAAGGTTTTGTGGTGCTAGGATTTCAGAGTTTGTCTTGAGAAACTCTGGATAGTTTTAGAAAGGCTTATCCGGATTTGTGTCCGGATAGCTAGTGATGTTTTTTCGAATAAATTGTTTGTTCGAATAAACTGTTTGTTTGGGTGAATTGTTTATTTGGTTGATAGTGTATGTTTGATATGTATGCTTGAACGGTTGAAATGAAATAAAGTTTTTTGGATTATCTTTGTTTTAAATTCGGGGACGAAATTCTTTTAGGGGGGGAGGAATGTGATATCCTGAAATTTCAAGGAATTTAAAACGTGATAATCTACTTATTAAATTATTTTAAATGGATAAAATTGTTATTTCCAAATATGAATAACCAAAATAATTAATAATATGATGATTTTAAATTTAGTTATAAACAGATTTTGAAATGAAATAATTATTTCAAATTTACTTGGTGTTGTTTTATAAATAGATTTATTATTTTCAAATTTAATTTGTGTTTGTTTAAAATTAATATAGATTTGAATTGATATTAAATTAGATATTAAATTGAATTTGAATTTAAATTTAGATGGATATATATCTTGGAAATTATTTTGGATATAAAATATATGAATGATTTTTAATTAAAATAGAATTTTTTTTCCTTAAAAAAATAATTTTTTTTATTAATTAAGATAGTGTATATTAAATTGTAAAATAAATACAAAAGTTTTATATTAAAATTTAAATAAATTAAATATATTATATATGATTTTATTTAAATTATATTTGGTTTATACTTTATTTTCTTTTAAAGATTTTATTTATATAAATTTAGAAAAGTATTTATTTATTTACAAATGTATTTATTAATTAAGAGAAATTAGTATAAAAGCTTTTAATATCATTTTAAAATAAATAAACATGAAATAATACAAGTGTAACCTTTAAAACCAAGATAAATACACATGTAAGTTAATTAATAATAGGTTATGACAAGTGTTAGCATTTGTAAGCAAGTATCAAAATTTATTTTTGTTTTATTTAATTATAAAATAAATCCTAAATACATTATATAAACTTGCATCTTCTTTTCTCATCTCTTTTGTAATTTTCATTTCTAAGTAACAAAGAAACTTCACCTAAAATATTTTCCAAAACCAGAATTCACGAATCAAATATGAAACCATTACTCAAATCCACCACAAAAATCATATTCAAACAAATCAAACACTCCTCAAATCAAATGTCCAAACCTGTAAAACTGTTTTATCATCAAAGCACATTTTTTTTTTCTCAAATCTCAGATCAAGTGCAAACCTGTAACCTTTTCAATCTCAAAAATCAAAAAGCCTGGAAGTGTTGATCTGAAACTATTTTCAAATCTGAAGCTTGCTACCATTTTTAAATCTGAGGTTTGCAAGGCAATTTTCAGCAAAAGCCAAGCCTGAAGCAGATTTTCAAAGCATGTCTGTTTCAAAGTGTTTCCTTCAACAATGCAAAATTTCAAGTTTTCAAAAGCTTTAATCAACAACATCAAGTTTCCAGTGTGTTAATCAAAGCAGTAGCTAAAGCAATACAGTTTTCAAAAGCTTTTCAGTTTTAAAAAAGCCTCAGCAATTCAGTTTTCAAATCCCAGAAAATCAAGCCCTCTGCCTCTTTAACAATTTGGTGAGTAAACATCTAGTAAAACTTAAGTAAGTTATGATCTGTTGCTTGTGAAAATTTATGAGATTATTGATGCTTGCTTGTGAAAATTTAAGTGGTATTTCTGTATGAGATTTGAAGTATATGGTTATGATACAGGTGTGCATGTTTGGAAATCTTTTGTTCTTTCCTGTTCTTGGTACAGGGTATAAATTTTAGAACTAAATTCCAATTTCTTTTTATCTGATCACGGTTAAACTTTGGACTTCAAGCAAATTAGTTGAGCTTTAACTTAATCTAAGATTTAAAAATATGCACAAATGTTTTAAATTTAAAAATATGCTAAAATCTAGAAATAACGGTAGCAATCTTGTTAGCATGAAAAAAGCAAGTGTTAAATTAAGTTGATTCAAGTATATACCTTGAATTGTCTTAGGAAATCATGATTTTTAAAAAGTAAACCATAAATTTTAACATTGAATTGAATGAGCAATTTAAGATTGACTAGATTTGGGTTTCTGAGCAATTGTTGATGGCCAAAAGGTCTAGGGTGGTCGGGGCTTCGTTGGAGGTGGAAGGATGTATGGCGAGGCTAGGTAAAATAGCCGGTGGTTTGTCTGATCATCGAGGCGTCGCGGCGAGTATATTTAGGTTTCTAAACCTAATTTTTATCAGGTTTGGTCACTGGAGCATTACGAGTCCTCTGGGTGATCGAGTGACATCGTGTTCTAGTGTTGGATGCATGGAAGTATGGCGAAGACATGGCCGGGGTTGCAGCTACTCAATTGATCAGAGGCGTGGAATCGAGGGAAATTCTAGTGATGTTTTGGGGTTCCAGTTTCATCTACCAGGCTCGATTTTGTTTGAAAGCTTACGCGAGTGATTCAAGGGTAGGGATCAAATGTCTGGAAGATGGCCGGTGTGTCGAAGCTTACGGTGGTGGTCACCGTCGTCAAAGCTAACTGTGCGGGTGCACGGTGGTGTTTTGGTGTCCGTTGTTTCGAGTGGAATTTGGCTCGAAGGAGAGATCGGGTTTTGGAGGGGGTGACTCGAGATTGTACTCAAGTAGTTTTAGGTATTTGAGCTGCCGATTTTTTAACTTAAAATAAATTTAAGTTTTGAATAGAAAGGGGGAGAAGTAGTAGAAACTCAGCTTAGACCCGAGTGGCCTTCGGGTAAAACCCGAAGCAATAGTTTGAACAGTTTTAAAATGTTTTTAAAATCAATGTTTTTGAAAATTTGAAGTTAAATCTAGTTTAAACTTTTCATATAAACTTACTTTATATAATAATTGTTTATTTAACAATTGGTTATGAAGTCTTAAAGTTGTTTAGATTAAGTTTTTGTTAAATTGAGTTTAAAGTGATTTTGAACTTGAATTAAAATTAAAAGTTTAAGATTTTTTTTTAAAAAACAAGTTTTAAAATACAAATTGAAATTAGTTCAAAACTTCTACTTGATAGTGTCTTACGTTATTTTAAGGAAGTTAAGTTTTGTTTAATTTGTCAAGTTAATGATTATTTTATTTCAAATCTTAAATAAATGATTTAATTAAGTAAAATTAATTATAATGTTAAAATGTTTTAAAAATGATAATGGTAATTAAGGTATATATAAGATAATGTTTTATCTGAGATGATTAAGGTTTAAATGTTTTGAGGTTAATTAAGTTAATTAAGAAATTAAATATAATTAATTTATTTGATTAATTAATTATAAAATAAGTAATTAATTAAGAGTAATTATTTGGTTTAATTAATAAACAATTAAGGCTTATAAATTAATTAATTTAAGGTTAATTAATTGTAATTAAGGATCATTAGTTAAATATTATTAATTAATGATCGGAGATTAATTAATTGAGTAATTAAGTAATTAAGAATGAATTAATCAAGAAATTAAGATTGATTAATCTAGCAATTAGAGAGTTTTTAATTAAGTAATTAGAGGTTACTTAATTAATAATTAAGAAGTTATAAATGTGTAATTATGTTTTTTTAATTAATAATTGTGTTTTATTAATTATGGCTTAAAGGATGATCAATCTATGATAAAAGATTAACTAATTAATTAATCAAAGGTAATTAAAGATTAATCAAAGGTAATTAAAGATTAATCAAAGGTAATCAAGGATTAATCGAAGGTAATTAAAGATTAATCAAAGGTAATTAAGGATTAATCAAAGGTAATTAAGGATTAATAAAATGTTAATTAAGGATTTATTAACTGTTTAATCAATTGATAATTATGGATTAATTAATTTGTAATTAAGTTTGTTAATTAATAATTAAGTTTTATTAATTAATAATTAAGGGATAATTAATTAGTTAATTAATGATTAATTAATTAATTATAAGATTAATTATGGATTAATTAATTTGTATTAAGAGATATTGATTAATAATTAAGGTTATTAATCAATAGTTAATGGGTAATTAATCAGTTAATTAAAGGTTAATTAATTGATTATAAAAGTAATTAAGGATTGATTACTTTGTACTGAAGGAGATTAATTAATAAGTAAGGTTTATTAATTGATAAGTAAAGGATAATGAATCTGTGATTAGAGATTAATTAATTAATTGATAAAGAGATTAAGGGATAATTAATCAAGGATGATTAATTAAGGGAATGGTTAACTAAAGTGATGATTGATTTATTTGTTTGTAATTAATTAATGATTGTTTGAGCAGGATTAGGTGATTAATTCTTAAGTAATTAATTTAATTTAAGGTGATTAAATTAATTATAACATGGATTAATAATTCCTGTTTATGGATGATTGTTTGTGTAGAATATCTGAATTGATGATATCTATTGGATGTTACCTATTGGATGATATCCATTACGTGATATCTATTGGATAATATGCCGTGATATTCTGTGATGTGATATTTGATATATCAATGATAAACGTGTGATATTTATCTGTGTTAAATGCTGTGTGAATTCAAAGTATTGAATTGAATTAAATTAAATTGTTTAAACTCTTTGAACAACTTGGCCTTTAAGACATGTTTGGATTTCGATGAGACCGGGATCGAGTATCAAATTTGATTATCCGAAAACCACATCGATTCAAGTTAAACGTTAGGTCGTGAATTCAAGTGAAGATCAAGTTGAAGACTCGAAGTGTAAGAACTATCTGTCGTTAAAACTCTGAGGGTGATTCCAATACGAGTATAAAGGAGATAGTGCTTTCAGGTTCGAGATGGAGTTTCAGAGTGCAAGGGTTATTATTGTTAACTCTGAGGGTGATTCCAAAATGAGTGTAACGAGATAATGCCTTCGGTTTTGTTCGAACCCGGAACGAACTTGTATGGATTGAATGCTTTCAGAACATCGTCAGGTGGACGATAAGCATTCTAAGATAGATGTGTTCTATAAACGTAATCGTAGCCTCAAGCCTCATCAACCGGGAATGGCTAAAACAGAGGAGATGCAGTAAGGCTAAGTGAGTCGTGCTCAAGTAGGACAAGAGCTTCCCCTATCTAGATGTCCCTTTTATTCGGCTGTGTGGGCAGTTGGATCTACAGCCAACTGCGGGGTTGTCTTGTTCGGGACTGTTCAGTAAGAAATGGTTCCGATCTTGTGTTGCAGGGGGTCGGGAGTGATCCTCGATACGTTGATCTAAACCACGCATTGTGATGGGCGGTACCCCAGTCGCCCTGCCATTGTATGGAAATACAATCTCCAATAAGTGCCCTCGGATTTGATTGTATACCTATGTATGCTGGAATTTAATAAATGTAACAATTTCGGCTATTTTCTAGTTTATTTGAAAACCGTAGACCCTATTATAATATCACTGGATTTCCTATCAAATGTTTTGGTTAGCGTAAGGTAAAAACTTACCGATGTTTATGTGTGGGAAGTCTTACGTGATACCTTTGTTTTCAAATGGATTTTAAAAGTTAAACAACTTTAAACCGTTTACTCACACTAGACCCTTGTCTAACCCGGAGTTTATTTCTGTTTTTCTTAAACTCTTGGGTACACAAATTTTTATGAGTGGCCAAGTGATCAGGTTTTGGCTTGCCGAATATTGGATAGCATGGAGCAGGAGTCCAGGCATAGCTATATCTATCTGTTTCCGCCGTGGAGTCTTTATCTATTGTATTGGAATGTAATGGATTAGACAGATCTTTATAACTGTCTAATGTGAAATGTTGTTGAAATCTGTGTAACTCTGATCTATTGACTATGTAATAGTTATGTTATATATATTATATTTTGTTCCGTTTCCGCTGTGAGATTCTGATATTGTTGAGTTCTTTCTTCTTTCTATTCTATTTCTACCACTTTCTTTCTTATTGATGATGCGTTTTTCTGTGGAATGAAAGGCATGTCATCACACCTTCAGATAAGTTCGACAAAGTCCAAAAAAAAATTCGTACATGAAATCCATCTCGAATTTCATAGCTCCAAACCAGAGTGCGAAGTTTTTACTCTGCAGTGCTTGTTGGAAGGACAGAGGATTACTGTTATCTAAGACACAATCCTCTTTCTTTCCATCCACGAGAAAACCGTAGTATCTCCCTAGTGTGTGAGATTCCCTGCTAGACCTTCGAATAACTTGCGTGTATTCATATACGAGTGAAATTAATTCTCCCACTGGTTCGGCCTCAGTGTTAATTTCTTAAATCTCATCCAAGTCTACAACTTCACTGTCAATTTCTTTTGACAAAAAAGCCTTTTCTAAAAGGACAGCGTGTATAGGAACAATCACTTTTTATTCCTTTTTGTTGTAGAAGATATATCCCCTAGAAATCTTAGGATATCCTATAAATTTACACAAAGCTAACCTCGCCTCAAGCTTATTAAGGCCAATGTTTTAAAAGTTGACCCGACAGCCTAACACCTTCAAACAATTGAAGTGCATTTCTTTCCATACCATAGCTCACATAGTATCTTAAGCATAACTAATTGGGTAACAAGTTTAACATATACGTCGTGGTTTCCAACGCATATCCCAAAAGGATAGAGGTAACTTAGCTTTACTCATCATGGAATGGACTATATCTAATAGGGTTCGGTTCCTTTGCTCCGACACACCGCTGCGTTGCGGAGTATGTGGTGGAGTAATCTAAGAGATAATATCATCATCTTTAAAGTATTGTTGGAAATCATGTCCAAAATACTCACCTCCTCGATCTAATTGAAGAATCATAATCTTACGACACCATCCTTAATGGCAAGTACAGCCCTTTTGATCCTTAGATTGTAACTCAATCGATCTTAACATATTAAGGAGATATGAGATTCACATTCAATTGGTTCATATTATAATTCGGTGTGAACGGTTCATATTTAGGAGTAAGTGAACCAAGGATCAAATTTACTTGCCTTGCAATTCATTGCTTATCTATACGTCCAATTGTGAAAGCCATCGATATAGCCCATCATAATTAGCAAGTAATCGTCCACCTTTTGTCCCTTAGCCATTTTGGTATTAAACAGCTTCATCATAAGCTTGTATCTTGCAGAACGTGGCTGCTCACCAAATAGGGTGTTTAAATTATCAAATATCTTATGGAAAGACATATTTTCGTGCTGCCACCGTAACGACTTGTCTAACGTAGGCAGCATGAAAACTTAAGCGATTTATAGGTCAGATGCCTATTTTAATAAGCAAGTTGTAGTTCAGGGTCAGCATCGTCAGCGGGTTGTTCTTTAGGTTCGCATATAATAGCAGTCCAAAGGCACTCGTAAGTCAATGCTATTTTAATTACTCTTAGCCAGTCAGTATAATTAGGCTGGTGAGCTTGTCATTTTCAGAAAATGGTATCAGAATTGTCATTTTTTGCAAGTCTAAGTAGTAGATTATTAGGGCAAATCATGGCAGATGTTCTTATGATATTGGTAGGGTTAACTTTATGCTTCATTTTACTGATAAGCTCCTACTAGTCTTTTATGTTTTGCCAAACCTTAAGTCGAAACATAGATGTCTTTCGACTTCACCGGTAGGTGTAAGGATTCGTATGTCTTAGGATTTTGACCTTAAGGAAAGCTCAACAAATCATACTCCCATATGCAATGGATACCTCCTTATCGGTTATACCATATACAACACCCAACCCATGATACTTTGTCCTAATCTTATCTTTACCTTGAGGAAAGCTCAATAAATAAAGTAGGATTATTCATGTTTGCGTCAAAATTGACCACAAACACCCAATATCGTGAAAGCACCCGTTTATGAACACAAATAAGCAACAATCAATATAGAATTCAGATCTAAGCAACAACAATCACAATAATTCACATATAACAATCTCAAACACAGGATTTATAGTGGTTCGGCGATCTTGCCTACGTCCACTCTGAAGCATATGTCTTTATTGATTAACTTGATGATTCCAATCGATTACAGCGAATTACAATTGATGATAACTTTCAAATCTGATTACAACAACAATAATGAAGTATGGAATTGAATCCGGCAGAGTCTGGACGTTCAATGGTGGAAGATCCTCTTTTCTGAATGACCTGGGGATCTATTTATAGCTGTAGGAGGCTGATATTTCGCCTAAATTTAGGGAGACCACTTCTGGCACATGAGGGGGCCCACGAGCCCAACCCCAGGGAATTTGGGCCCACTTTGGGATCGATTCGAAGTACGTTCGAATCGATCAAGAATTCATCCAATCGAGGTGAAACTTGGTGTGGACATTCTTCAACATGCATGCAAGCTTCTGTGAAAATTTCTTGGCATTTGGACTTGTGGATCTCGAGTTATGATTGATTTAAGATTGTATTTTCGGTTGATGCATTCTGTTCGAATCGATTCTATTCGAATCGATTAGGTCGAATCGATGACATCACGTGACCAAGTGATGACATGGTGCGCATTTCCAGGGTCAACCCACTCTTTGCTCCGAAACGACTGGGTCGACTCCATGCTTTTCGCCGCTTCGACTTGGTGGATTCGAGGGAATGGATTCGAGGCAAGGTGCATTCGTATCGATCGTGGCCTACAACAGTTGATCGATACGAAGCCGTCTCAACGGGATGGATTCGAGGCCAGGCACAAGATGGATTCGAAGTATAGTTGCTTCACGGACTCGAGGTACTTTGCCCTGATGGATTCGAAGGAAGGCCATTGGGATGGATACGAAGCTTGGCTTCCTGATGGATTCGAAGCAGGGGAAACTTGATGGATTCGAACTAGACAGACAGTGATGGATTCGAATGGAGCGAGGTGTTGCCATGCTGATGGATTCGAACCTGATGGATTCGAATGGCATGCTCTTTCCTTAGGTTGAACCGATCATAACTTGCACATACGAGCTTCGATTGGCTTGAGATTTGAAACGCTAGCTTCTGTAGCTCTGGTCATCATGCCTTGTCAATTGTGGCTCGATCCGGACTCGGACAAAATTCATCGATATCCATAGCAAAGTGGAATGCAACCAATTTCTGAGGTGAACTGTCTCTTGTTTTCGACCAATCTTTTGGTATCACGGCTTATCCAAAAAGCGGGATAACATTTGCCCCCCAAAATATGCCTTGCGGTAGAAAGGTGTGTTTTGTAATGCCATGAGCTGGATGTTCACATCCTGTTGATGTTCTACAAAGGAATTTATAGTTTTATGCGACCTCAAATAACGACCGTTCGGGATCGAGACATTTGAGATGAAGTGCGACCGTTTATGGTCAAGTGCTTAACTTCAAATGACGATCGTTCGGGATCGAGCCATTTGAGGTGAAGTGCGACCGTGCTCGGTCAAGTGATAGACCTCAAATGATGACCGTTCCCGATCGAGCCATTTGAGGTGAGGTGAGTTGTGCAGTTCAGGGCGAGTTGTGACCGTTCGCGGTCGGGTGCCGTTCGAGGCAAGTTGTGATCGTTCGCGATCGTGTGTCGTTCGAGGCGATTTTATGACCGTTCGAGGTCGGGTGCCGTTCGTGGCGAATTATGACCGTTCGCGGTCGAGTACCGTTCGAGGCGAGAAAGTGTGCCCGGGAGGGCTTGGTATTGTTGATACCAGGTTCACGTTCGAGTGGGTCCCTGGATCATTTGTCAGGGCGGTTTATCGCCATCTCAGAGCATGCCTAAGGACCGTTCGCAATCCTGTACATGTGTAAGTAGCTTAGCCATTTCAGAATTATCCGAACCAAATATCCATTCAACTGACGAGTTTTAAAATAGAAATGTCCAAACAAAGAATGTTTAAATGTTCAAATCAAAACGAAACAAAAGCAAAGCAGGGATGTCAAAGTGTAAATTTTCACAACGATAGGGTTAATAGCCATTCAGAGCATGCCTATGGACCGTTCGTGATTTCGTACATGTGTAAATGATTAACCCACGTTAGTGAGAGGTTTACTACTTGTTAATTGTTATTTCAATTAATTAATAACCATATGATGTCCTGTTCGGGGTCACCCCTAGCTGATGTGGACGGTGGTCGCTCTGGCTCTACCGCTGGAGCTCGTCTCCTCACATACTGAAGCAGCATACCATTCCTGATGTGCCATTCTACCTCATCCTTTAGATGCCTACAGTCGTTAGTGTTATGATTGTTCAGTTCGTGGAATAAGCAATATCTGTCTGATTTTCTCTCGTCAACAGTGGGGTCCCTTCGTATTGGCCTACGGTATGGAACTTACTCTCGTGTATCTCGGTAGATTCGCTCCAAACTCTTATTCAGCTCTGAATAGGTGGTGAATCGTGCCTCTCTCCGGAGTCGCCTTGACCCGTTACCACTATCCTCAGTCTTTCGTTTTCCTTTATCCTTGCCTGAGTCCTTTTCGAAAGGCTTTTTGTCTTTAAGCACATAAACTTCTATTCCCTCTCATTCTTCTCTTTCTGCATTCACATCCTCTAATCGCAAAAACTTTTTTGCCTCGCCGTAGAATTCTGCTAGATCCACAGGCGGATCTTTGGTCAATGAATTTTTGAACTCTGTGCCGTCAGCTACTCCAGACACAGCTGCCATCACAACCATAGACGGATCTGCTCGATCCACCGAAGCTGCTGCTGCATTGAATCGCGTTAGATAACTCCTCAAAGTCTCTCCGACTTTCTGCTTTAAAGTTGCCAAAGTCATCACATTCTTGGGTCTTGTAATGTGAACCCTGAATTGCCTCATAAATCTCTCAATTAAATCATTCCATGTTCCGATGGATCCATTCTCTAATTGTCTAAACCACAATGCTGCAATATCCGCCAAGTATAATGGAAAGCACCAGGCCATAACCTCCTCTGATGCCCCCAGCACTTCCATATGTCTCATATACTTCGTTAGATGAACCGTGGGGTCCGTTCTCCCGTCATACATGTCCAACGATGGTAACTTGAAATCCGGTGGGTTCCTAGCTCGTCTGATTGCTAGAGTAAAAGGACTCCTATTAACATCCTCCAAATCTTTGTTTACCTAACCGCCTCTCATAGCTCTTCTAACCATATCCGTCAACATGTCATTGTCTCCGAGATGCAATCTTCGTTCATTACTTTCGACTTGCCCCCCGAGTTCACGAGGGAACTCCGGGATCTGCCCTCTTGACTGAGCGTTCACTCCTCTGCTACTCCTAGGTTGTGCAGATGTACCCCTCTCACTCTCCAAGATTGGATCGACATTCTCCATGTGCGTGCCCCCTAGTTCAGGTGCTACGCCGGATCGTCCTACTCCGTTCTGAACTCCATCAGCTTCTCTATTCTATGCTCCAAGTTGTCCTATCTGCTGAAATAAACTCTGGATCATCTCCTCTTATTTCTTCATCATTGTCTCCATCTCGTCCCTAGTGATGAGGACCGATGCTTGATTCGCTCCTGAAGAAGCCTCTTGACTTCCTTGGTGTTCACTTCTCTCTGGCCTTTGTTTCTTACTTGTTTGTCTCGTCATGGTTCTTAGATCTAAATTCTTAAGTCTTCAAATTCAAATTATCCTGAATCAGCTTCTCTCAGTGAAAGCACCAAAATGTTTGCGTCAAAATTGACCACAAACACCCAATATCGTGAAAGCACCCGTTTATGAACACAAATCAGCAACAATCAATATAGAATTCAGATCTAAGCAACAACAATCACAATAATTCACAAATAACAGTCAAAAACGCCGGATTTATAGTGATTCGGCGATCTTGCCTACGTCCACTCTGAAGCATATGTCTTTATTGGTTAACTTGATGATTCCAATCGATTACAGCGAATTACAATTGATGATAACTTTCAAATCTGATTACAACAATGATAATGAAGTATGGAATTGAATCCGGCAGAGTCTGGACGTTCAATGGTGGAAGATCCTCTTTTCTGAATGACCTGGGGCTCTATTTATAGCTGTAGGAGGCTGATATTTCGCCTAAATTTAGGGAGACAACTTCTGGCACGTGATGGGGCCCACGAGCCCAACCCCAGGGAATTTGGACCCACTTTGGGATCGATTCGAAGTACGTTCGAATCGATCAAGAATTCATCCAATCGAGGCGAAATTTGGTGTGGACATTCTTCAACATGTATGCAAGCTTCTGTGAAAATTTCGTGGCATTTGGACTTGTGGATCTCGAGTTATGATTGATTTAAGATTGTATTTCCGGTTGATGCATTCTGTTCGAATCGATTCTCTTCGAATCGATTGGGTCGAATCGATGACATCACGTGCCCAAGTGATGACGTGGTGCACATTTCCAGGGTCAACCCACTCTTTGCTCCGAAAGGACTGGGTCGACTCCATGCTTTTCGCCGCTTCGACTTGGTGGATTCGAGGGAACGGATTCGACGCAAGGTGCATTCGTATAGATCGTGGCCTATAACAGTTGATCAATACGAAGCCGTCTCAACGGGATGGATTCGAGCCAGGCACAAGATGGATTCGAAGTATAGTTGCTTCACGGACTCGAGGTACTTTGCCCTGATGGATTCGAAGGAAGGCCATTGGGATGGATACGAAGCTTGGCTTCCTGATGGATTTGAAGCAGGGGAAACTTGATGGATTCGAACTAGACAGACAGTGATGGATTCGAATGGAGCGAGGTGTTGCCATGCTGATGGATTCGAACCTGATGGATTCGAATGGCATGCTCTTTCCTTAGGTTGAACCGATCATAACTTGCACATACGAGCTCCGATTGGCTTGAGATTTGAAACGCTGGCTTCTGTAGCTCTGGTCATCATGCCTTGTCAATTGTGGCTCGATCCGGACTCAGACAAAATTCATCGATATCCATAGCGAAGCGGAATGCAACCAATTTCTGAGGCGAACTGTCTCTTGTGTTCGACCAATCTTTTGGTATCACGGCTTTTCCAAAAAGCGGGATAACAATTCACTTGGACCTACCATTTCACAATGGCCAAAGTATAATGCATACCTTGAGGAAAGCTCAACAGTATGTGTAGTTATCTTACCCGCCTATTCAATATATTAATAGTACCACATATAAAATCCTTGAATCGAGGAAAGCTTCACAACTAAAGAGTATGCAAGTAATATATTAATATATAAATGGTAGAGAACAACATCATATGGAAGATTCATAGACTATTGGGCTTTGATACCATTATTGGATTTGATCCAGTCTACAACTGAAGTTATGAATGAATTTCAAAACATTTCCCTTGTTCAATCTTTTATTTAGAACATTTATAAATTTTATTCAAATAAAATCTTTTATTTTATTTAAATTTATAAATTATTATAGTTTTATTTAATTTATATTATGGTATATATATATATATCTGTTTATGCATGTGTATGTGTTATAAATATATGTATGTGCACGTGTAATATATCAATCTGTGCAAGGTATAACATGTCCGTTTATGGATATTGAGATTTACATTTCAACGAACACGCTAGATCATCCAGTATGCAAATATATTATCAAATCATATGTATCCAAATACATAATATTATTCATATGTAAATATATATATATATATATATATATATATATATATTATAGTTTTGTTTAAATAATTTTATACAAGTACATACATATACATACATGCATACATGCATACATACATACGTATTTATATATATATATGTATGTATGTAATCATATGAATAAAATATTTATATAGAATATATATAATATAATAGACTTATTTAAATATAAAGAAATTATTTATAATTTTTTTAAACCATAAGCAATACATATATATAAACACACACAAATATGTTGATAATTTTTTTAAATAGTTACATGTACAAATATATGCATAATAAAATTATATATATATATATATCTGTGTGTATGTGTGTTTATGTGTATTAACAAATACTCAAAAATATATAGAAGACCATCTTGTGCACGCTAAGTAAATGTAAATTATATATATATATATATAATTTTAAAGTATATTTTATTCAAATATCCATTCGAATATTATTAAAATATTAATTGAAAATTAGTTATGAGTTTTTTTGAATTTAAAGTTTCCAGTAAATCCTAAATAATATTTCGTACTTTGTAAAAAAATTTACACTATTTTTCGATTTAAAATAGTTTTTATTTTTCCGCTGCAAGTCTAAAATTGATTCAAAATCAAAAAAATTACCGAGAGTATTTTTACCAATAATATTATTTTATAAAATATAAAATATAATTTTCATAGTATATTTGAATTAATATAATTGATTTATCTAACAAATCAATTTAAATAATATTTAAATAATAATAAAATAGATATAAAAATATTTTATCATTGTCAAAATTAATCATAGCCTTAATTCTTTATATATAGAATTATGTGACATATTTGACTAAGCTTGATGTTATAATTAATCATAAACTATATTTATCTATTTGAATTATACATACATACATACATACATATATATATATACATATTGATTCAATATAATAAAAGATGTTTTTTAAATTACTGAGCCGTACTAACCTTAGTTGTTTATGATAAAATTTATTTTTAATATATACATCATACAACCAAACAGTTTGATGATAGTATTTTTGCATATCAGAATCACCATTTAAGTAATAATCGGTAATATATATATGTATATAATAATACTTTGTAATTGAGCATAAATAATTATATTACGATTAGTAATATACCTCATTTACAATGCCCTGAAGTGCACTATGAAATGATGATATTTGGCCCCCGAATCTGTTTCCAATTCAACGGAGTGCTAGTCCTTGAGCCGTTGACCACTAACTATCGGATAGCATTTAACTTGATTTAGTTTTAGCTCTAGAAAGATGGAGGGGATTGAAATTTTTGGCCAGCAAAGACTTGGAATGGAGGCTCTAAAAGTTCTTAATCATATAAGGGTAGATATGCTTATACATTGGATGGAAAGAGATGGCATGGATCTCATCTCTTACTCATTCTTCTTTAATTCAGCCATCCAAAGTAATGCCCTTCCTACTCAAATTTGAGCCGCCTATTCCCTTGCTTGGTGCCAAAATTATCAGCCTTATGATGGGTCTTAAACCCATTTAAGCCTAAATAAAATATTATGCTATTACATCTAATTCACTTGCTTACCGATATCATATATTAATTGATATATTTAAAGCTATTACAAATATATTTAATAATATCTATTAATCAAATCATAATGAAATTTTATAATTAATATTTCATAAATATTACTTTATTTAATTAATTTATAATAGGTAGAAAGTAACTTAAATCACTTGGTTAAACGAGAATTCATCGTTTCAGCCATGTGCCTCGTCAGGTGTTAATTTGTAGTGATTAATATCGAACTATTCGAACATTAAAGTTCACACATCACTTAGTAAGTGGTGTGAAATTTTTGACAAATTTATCACTTACTCCGTTCGGAAAAATCCAATTTTACTTTATAAAGCGTTACCTGATTGTGACTATTATTTACGCCAATTCTCTTCGCCACAACTATATCACTTTGGACTTACGGAATTTGGTAATGGTCAAAATTCCAATGTCTTCCATATTGAACTCTATAATCTAAATACAAAGTCCTTGATTCAATAATAAAAATTATTATTAACCAAGCTACTATAGCCAAAATTTTGACTTTGTGTTGACTTTAGTTAGCCATGATATTAACCGAAGAGATGAATCCTCTCTTGAATAGTGCTTCACCTCTAATACTTTAACTTGATTCAACTATAGTCATTCAATGTACATCATGTCATAATTTGACCATTGTAAAATTGGAGCTTTAATATTGAAGATCGATAGAATTCTCAAGTTGATAGAACTGTGTAAATCGGTCACATCAATATTTTCTGTTTGACCTTAGTTATATTAACCAATAGAAAACTATCGAGTAAGTCCTTCCATAGTTATGCAATAACTATAAGTACATAACCCATTGATGCCTCCAGTAGTCATGAGTAATACAATGTCGAACATTTGGAGAGAGTTACATACTCTAGTCTTAACGGATACATCGATATCCTATCTTGATGCATCTTAACTAGGAACATTTAAAATGATGTGTATATAATATTGTGATACAATACTCATGATTACAACTATTTGTAATTACTATCACAAACACACCATTTATGGATTTTCTGCTAAATATATTTTAATTAAGTATTTAGTTATAGCACATTATAACAAATATATAACAGAAAGAAAAACACCTTTATTATGAATGATAATTGATTACAGAGTTAATTAATTTACAATAAATTACAGAAATGCTCCTAGGGCGTATCCCTAACTATATCCTAATATATTCATATATAATAACATAAACAAATATATATAAATAAGTTAATATAAATGGATGTTACATAAACCGTGGCCTTATTATAACACCGTGAATATTGAATCATAGAAGCTCCTTGAATCTGATTCAATCCCTTCCAAAAATGCTACTAACCAAAGAGATTACCACACCTTTAATTTAATTTTATTTTGGTTTGAAAATGGAAATGGATATAGGGCTTGAACTTGTAGCTAAGAAGGGAGGATGGAAGCTATATAAAGTAATTCCAAAATGAAGAAGGTGTTGGGTTTTTATAAGAGAAGAGAAGGTGAGAGAAGAAGATATCTAGATCCAGTCTTTACCTTTTCTTTCTCCATTAATTCAAACCCCATATTTCCAAAATATCACATCCCTCTGACCCTCTATTATATCCGACCATAAAGGTAGACATATTAGCTTGCTTGCATTTTTAAACCACATCAATGATTGCACATTTTAAATCCAATTCAAATGCACATTAATATTGTATACCGATACTTTCATATATAAGTTTTATATATTCACTATATTGAATACTGATTTAAATAAATCAAATGAAAAAAAATTAAAATTTCATAAATATTAATTGCTTTAATTAATTTATAATAGTTATAGTTTAATTAAATCATATGGTTCTCAAAGTATTTGACATTGTGGTTGTGTGACTCATAGATATAAATTCAATCATCGATTAATATCAAACAATTCAAATATTAATGTTCATACATCATCTTAGCTAGTGGTGTGAAAGTTTGGCTAAAAATATCGCTTGCACAAGGTCGCTAAAATCCAATTTTACTATTCTAAGCGGACCCCAGTAGCGATAATTATTTACACCAATATTCTTTGTCAAAACTATATCACATTATGTTTTATGTAATTTGGTATTGAGAAAACTCCAATATTGTCCACATTCAATTTGTATTGTCTAAACATAAAGTCCTTCGTCCTGATAGAGTAAGGGGTACACCGTAGGGGCAATTATGTGATTTGTTACATATATCTAACTGATAATTAATGTTGTTCATAATAATAGGTGTTTTTGAATTTCTATTATATGCTTGTTATATAGTGATATAAGTAATTAATTTAAGGTATATAAATGAAAAATCTTGAAATGATATGTTATGTGATAGTAATTACAAAATGTTGTAATCATGAGAATTTTATCGCATTGAAAATAACATATTAATTTAAATATTCCTAGTTAAGATGTTTTGAGAAAGGATGTCGATTCATCCATTGGGATTAGAGTATGTAATGCTCTCCAAATATTATGTAGATTTTTTCTCATGGTTGTTTAGGGCACCAAAGGATTATGTACTGATAATTATTAAATGATTATAGAATGACTCACTATAGAATTTATACCGGTTAACATAATTAAAGTCAAACAGAGAAACTTGAAGTGATGATATTACACAGTTCTCTAGACTTGAGAATACCGTTAAACTTCAATTTGGACACTCCACTTTAGATATAGTTAAATCATGGCATGACGTCCATTGAACGACTATTGTTAGGTTTGAGTTGAAGCTTTCGAAGTGAAATGCTGTTCAATAGAGAATTCATCTCCTCGGTTATATATGGATTGTATCACGGTTACCTATAGTCAACTCAGAATCAAAGTCTCTGGCCAGAGTAGTATGGTTAATAGTAACTGTTATTGTTAAACCAAGAATTTTATGTTTGGAAATAAAATGTTGAATGTGAATGATGTTGGAATTTTGAGTATTACTAAATTACATAAGTCCTAATGTGATATAGTTTAGAAAAGAGAATTGGTGTAAATAATTACCACAATCATGTAATGCTACAAATTTGAATTTTTACTAGTAAAGATGTACATGTAACAAATTCAACCAAAATGTCACAAAACTAGCTAAGATGACGTGTGAACGTTATTTGAATTTTTGCACATCAATTGATGATTGAATTCACACCTTTGAGTCACGCAACCCTATTTGTGAATTCTTCATAAAACACACGTGATTTAATTAATTTATAAAATTTTGTAAGTTAATTAAATTAATTAATATTTGAGTAATATTAATTACTATTTAATTTATTTGATATCCGAGAGTTATTCTAAATTATTTGAATGCATATATAAAAGTTATATTTGCACGTATCGATATAAGATATCTGTGTATTTTTAAACAAATTTAAATAAAAGATAATTCATGAAAAGATTCATGGAAATTTTGTACCATTTGATTGAAAATATTTTCAACCACACCATACGAATAAAGAGGCATAGAGACAGAGAAGGAGATAGAAAATTGAGGGAATTGATTGTTTAACTAAAAGAATAGTAAATGTTCTATTCTTTCAATTAAAAACAAATCCACTAGTTCATTTCTACGACATTCATTTTTATTCTTTATTATATTCTCTCCTCCTAACTTTCCATGGTTGAAAATCAAATCAATATTTCTATAGAAAATTTATTAACACCAATACCGAATGCAAACATTAAATAAAATTAAGATAAGTGGTTCGTCCTTCTTTTGCAAGGCTGGGTGGTGGTCTACTAGAGAACCGATAAGAAATCTCAAATCAAGGTGTTTCTCTTGGCTTCGTCTAAGACGTGAATTCCTATCTCTTTTATATGTTATTTTATTATGATTATATATTTGTATCCTTTACCTTTTCCATTCATTCATTTGTATGTATTTGGAAATGTTTTAAATATTTTGTTTATTCACTTGAACCAACTTTATCATCATCATGTTAATATGATTAAAATCATCTTGTTTATGTTCTCTGTTATTCACATGTCACCAATGATAATTATTATGAATCTATCCCTTTTTTTTGGCTGTTTATGTTGTGTATTTAATTAGATCCATTTTTCAATGTCATAATTTATACATGTATGTGTTACTCAATCCTTTCATATATAAACTCTTGTTTGAATAACATTTTGGAACAATTTGTTTATATAAAGTTTTGTTTCATATTGTAAAATTAAAAAATGAAGATTCTCTCTTAAGTGATCTTGAAATAATTTTGTTTGTTATATGAATAAAATTTTGGTAGACATGAAATTCGTAAGTTGATTAAAAAAAAAAGGAAAGGCTAGCAATTTAATTGAAATCTAATATTAAATTACCTAATATAATTTTTATTATCTGTTACATAAAATCCAAACTTGAACAATATACACATGTTATTTATTTGAAATAATTTTGGAATATGAGTATAAATTTTGTATGGTTCTTGATTTGGATATAGATCTTTTCATCATTACACACTTTTAAAAAAAGGAAATAAATTATTATTATAAGTGAACTTTTATGCAAAATGTCACATGCCACTTTTAACCTTTTTTATTAAGGTAGGATTTTATTTTACTAACCATAATCTTCAAATATATACGCATATACAATTGCATATCCATTTGAGTTAAAGTTAATAAAATAGATTCTTACATATTGCCATTAATTTAGTTTCAAAAACTTATCAAATTAGATATTGTTTTTAGTTCTGATTTCGTAGTGTGTAAACTGTTTAATCTTAATTTTAATACACACACACACACACACACACACACACACACATATATATATACATATGCCTGTGTCTATGTATGTGTGTGTATACAAGACCTATATATATATATATTCTTAGTCAAAATTTTGGACAACAAAGACATGTCTGAATTCAACAATAAATTTCATTAATATGTCAATTAATTTAATTAAAGAGGGAGAGAAATTGTAATGACTTGTATTTTACGTATGGAGGATCGTAGAATGTTAATATTATTTCATACGAGGTCGTATGATTCTAAGATTTTGGAAAATGACTTTTAGGGACATTTTCCACATCTATGATTTTTGACAAATTTCTATGCAGCCTTTTGACCCTAAGAATCTTTTATCACCTATAACTTTTGATAGAAGCCGAATTGGGGTTTGATACCATTTCCATTAGATTAGGATGATTGGTCCCCTTTCCGTAGAGTGGTCATAATTGGAAAATGTACTTACCGTTATGGAGATATGGCTATTTGAAATTCCACTCGATTTTAGACAGCTTAATGGGTAATTAGTGGGTTAATGGTTAGGCTCAAAGCCCATTTCGAGATTGGCATGGGGTTAAGGCTAATGGGACTCTATTCCATCTTTCATACTTCCCAAAAATAAAGAGAAAACCCCGTTAACATTCTCTTACCTAAAATGTCACCATAATCCTTACCTTGATTAGCCAAAACACGTCATTAGAAGGAGATCAGCGAGATTAGCATCTTGGATTGATGATTTGTTACTAGAGATCATCTTGGAGTTGATGTTCACTCTTAGATTCGTGCATCTTTGAGCTTGGGTTGGATTGCTTTGGATTTAGGTGAGTGGTTTTTAAGCCTTTACTAACTAATTAGCCTCTAAATGATGTTTAATGATGTTTTTAAATGATTTTCTAAATTTAAACATGTTTTTAAGTTTTGTAAATTTGTGTTCTTATAGATACTATCTGTTCATCTGGATATTATCCTTAGAGTTGGGATTCACATTGATATGTTTGATTGTGTGTTTTTAGTATATGTTATTTGTGACGATTGGTTGATTTTGTGCTACATGAATGGTTGAAAACACCAATAGAATGGCGATTTAGTTTTAAGAACGTCTTAGGGATCAGTTCTCAGGGATTGATGATAATCCATTGACTTGGTCTAAATGAGGCGCGATCAATATAAGGGGACAAGGAAGGCCCCATAAGATTACATTTCAAATTTCAAGTTGTTTGGGTTCGTTTGCTTGAGTTATGGCCGATTAAAAGTGGATTAGTGCTGATGGATTAGTGATGATCTTATCTAAATGACATGCGATCCATAAGGTAGGTTAAGAAGAACACCCTAAAGCTATGTTTTAAATTTCAAGTCGTTCAGAGTTCGTATGATAGAGTTATGACTTTGAGAAGTTCAAATCAGTGGAGATGGATCGATGCAGGGTATGCTTCGGGCGAACAAGGTAGAAACTTCGGCCTTGACCTAGGGCATTCACAGATTGGTGAAGGCAATAGGGAAAATAAGTTAATTCGGGGATCGATACTAATTCCTGGGCATACTTTGGGCGTTTTCTAAAATTACCCAGCACAACTTCAGACCGAGGTTTTCTTCAAGACAAACCTAGGAATTCTCGGACTCTAATTTAGGGCAGATCCAAGGCAAATTTCGAGTTAAGTTTTTGAAGATTTTTTCAACAATTTTTGATGACGACGACTCAAGACCCAATGATGATAATTTCTGTGATGTGAAGTGACGGCTTTGTCGATGGATAGTTGTATTTTGAGGTGCAGAGTAGTGAGATATGAGTCGGATCAAAGGAACTGTTAGAGGAAGGCTATGGGACATATGATGGTATTTTACAATTGATAATGACTGTAGAGGATCATCCCTACCGCAGTGACTTTGTGATGGGAGTCCGGAGATCAGTTCTAGGATGTACTCTACTATAGATGACATGGGCAAAGGGATGGTTGATACTCGAGGCTTCGTTGGGCTTTATGAGGTGGGTTAATACTTTAGGATATGATGGTTCCTAGAGCATGATGGCTCCTTATTCTAGATACAACGTTTGTTTACCCCAGACTAATGTGATGGTTAGTCTATTTCCAGGCTGATTGAGTGGAATGAATTTGAGTACCGAGGAGGACTGGGGCTATCATGACAGATGGTTTAGTCTTCGACTATAATAGGTCAGCGAGTGATTTTATATCCGACACACTAAGTGGGCGAATGTGAGGATGGACGATGGATGCTATGTTTGTTTGATTGCTTATTAGCTTAGGGATGTCACGTGATGCCGATACTGTTGATGTATATATTTGGACACTCCTTGGTACTCGATGTATAGTACACCCATGATGATTATGATATAGCGTAGCCTATATTTTGTATATATGCAACTCTTTGGATGCAGGAACATGCCAGGTATAATCCTTCATACCATTTGTCTTGTTTTAGGGGTATATTAGTATGTAGAGATTTAATGCCGCTCACACCAGATTGTTGTCTATCCCAGAGTTTTATGCTTTGCTTCATATTACTCTATGTACTCTTAAATGAGTAGATTAGAGATATTAGGTCTAGTGAGCACGTGGAGCTGGAAGGCGGCGATCATGAGGTTATTTCTCGTATTATTATATTTATTCATTTGCTATTCCGCTGCACATCACTATGGAGCTTGCTAGTGCCTTTATTACTTAGAGATGGTTATTTATGAGTTATTATTTGATGTATAACTCTATTTCCTATGTTGTATACTATATGGATCTGTGCACTCTGATTCTGTGATTTATTCAATTATTTCCTATCTCGCTTGTTTTATATGTGAGATGTTTATTATTATATTTTATTCAATGGGTTGTAGGGTATGTGATGGGTAATGTGTTTTTTTATTTACTATATGACTCTTGACTGTCGTCCTGCATCAATCGGGCACCGCTACAGCACACTATATAGGTATATTGGGTGTCCGTGGTAAAGGACGGTCGTCACAGAAATGAAAGGTTTCTCGTTGTACATTTGTAATCCTATCTTCCCTTAATTAATACTTATGTTGAAAGCAAGAAACAAAAGGTTTCCTTCTCTAAAATTTTACATGTTTATTTACATACATTTATGCACTGCTTATATGATGCCTTACCATTCATATACATTCAAGATATTTATGTAAACTAAATTTAAACTTTCTTTTAACCAAACAAAATAAAATATGAATTTTTTAAAAACATTATTAGATTGTATCTAATAATATTTTAGACGTCATAGGCCCAATAAATCCAAAATAGGATTTTTCTTTTCGAAATCTATCTATTCACCTGCTTCCGAATGGTTCGATTCCTTCAATGTTATTAGAACCCAAATATTCTTTATGGTCTAAACTAGTCATGTTAGGGCTAATCAATTAAGCTTACCAATTTAGTAGCATGTCTAGAAATGTAGTGTTTAGGCTTGGTTTTGGGTAATCAAGCATCACATTATGTTACATTATGTTGAATTGCTCAAATGATGTAAGTATATATGTATATACATAAGAAAATTTTGAAATTAATATTTAATTAAATTGTCTTATTAAATAAATTAATTAAAATTTAATTAACAAATAATAAAATACATATATACATATGTGTGTGTACATCTCTCTATATGTGTATAACCAAAATGTTATGGTATACATATTAAATTAAAATGTTTAATTGAATAACATAAATTAATTAAAATGTTAATTAATTAAATTAATTAATTAAGATTTATTTAATGTAATGTAGAAAATTATATAATTTAATTAGAATATAATGTTGTATAATAATTAAACTTACATAATATGAATGCATAAAATCAAAGGAACAAGGAAAAAAATCGAAATAGACTTATGGGATAAATACAAGCGTATAGTATGTATATTGTGACTCCTGATGTGTTTGACACTTGAATCACGAGGGTATTTCATAAAAAATACATTATTCCATAAGTCGATATCACTCAATATAATATATTAAGGATTATGAATCTTTAATATAAATTTATCCTTCACCATTTATATATTAGTATATTGCTTTCATACTCTCTAGTTGTTGATATTCCTCAAGCTAGAGACGTTGTGTATAACACTATTAGTATATTGACCAAACGAGTTAAGATACACGCATGTATTTGTTGATATTCCTCAAGGTATCTGCATTATTCTTAGACTATCATGAAATGATATGTATGAGTGAATAACATCTTTCAATTTATTAATATTCCTCAAGTCCGAGATAAGAGTAAGATAAAGACCATGGGTTATGAGTGTATTTGATACAACTGGTAAACTGTTATCCATCAGTTGTAGGCCTATGATTTGTTGATTTTCCTCAAGGCCATAAGCCTAAGGCAAGCGAGTCCAAACATCCACTAGAGAAATCAAACGATTTCTATGTTTTTCTTAGGGTTTTGATAAACATAAAAATCTGCCAGGATCCTTATTAGAAAAATAAAATGATAACATCTAACCTTTCTAGTATTGTAAGAACGTTTGCTACATAATGTTATAATAATCTACATTGATAAATTTATGCAATTAACATAATTAATAAAATATCTGTCAATTAAGATGTACAAATGAACTGAAGTAAAGATTGCAAAATAAATATAAAATATAATTACTAATAAATATTTTTTGCATGTTATTATTTCAACACCCAAGCAAGCTCCTAATTTGATAACTATTAAATACATTCATAATTGGTCACTTACGTGTTCATTTTCCTGAAACCGTGTAGTGTCCTTTATGAGTTTCGAACTCTAAAAACAATACTTGAATATGGATATTCAATCCATGTACGATCATATATACATATTATATAGTGAACGGTCATAATTCGTAATGTATGAAGCCCCGATGAAATTGGTTCGTTCAAAATAAGAAAGTAAACGGTAGTGTGAGGTCGTATATTCAATATAAAATTATCTTGTTGTGTTAAATGTAACACTGGACCAAAAACTACAATATAGGTATAAGAACTCGATCACTGAAATGACAATTTGATCAATTTATAATATTTGATGTCCACAAAATGTTGGGGATGATCAAATGCACTTTTTTAAAAATTTTGTTATGATATTATAACGAGTTCTTTTAAATGGTTGGAACATCTAGAAAGGAAAATGAATATATGAGAGTAAATATAACTTAAAACACGATTGAGATGAAGTGAGTGAACGATCCCTTCTGCTTCATAAAAAACATCAAAAATGAGAATTGTAAAATAATAATTGATACTTAACATTGAAATGAGAAATATGATTCCTATTCCAAAATGTACTTTTTATATAGAACGTTGTTTCTATGAAATTTATTCCTTTGAGTTCAATATATTTGATTTGAGAACTCTTGACTGTAAATGGTTATGGTAGATATAATACATTGCCTAGATTAAGTGGTTGAATGGACCTCCATATTTCGTATGCTATTATAATAATCACAGAAATGGTGGGAGAATGTCATTTAGCACTTATTGGTCGCATCTAGTAATGAAAATTGTTTTTGTAAATCATGCCGAACATTATTTATGAAATAATACTTGTTTTTTGTTGTTGACTGAAAATAGACAGTTTTATTCCAATATGAATATTATGAATGTTTGCTATAAAATTAAACTATAATAGTAGTATTTGTTTTCATAACAAAAGTGATACATTGGAAAATACATAAGTATCTCAAATTATTTGCAATTATTTTGATTTATAGACTAAACCATAGTTTTGAGAAATAATTCTTTGATTATATGATTATGAACCATATGGCGGTAGCAAATTATATCTCAGTCGATTAAGGCTGAAGCAACCACTTAGTAGAAGCGACATAAGAGTTTGTGAACTCTCTGGGTTGATACATTTAGATGTACGCAATCGAAATTCCTTTAATACTAAAACGTTTCCATGTACTTTTTTGTATTCACTGATGATTCATCACAAACATGAACAAGTGTTATGATACACGTTTAGTGTATGCATAATAAGTTCATATAATATAAAACAAAAGTGAATGAAATTACACGCAATAGAAATGATCTGATTTGATCGAATAAGAAAGTATATTGGAAAAAATTCCGAACATACATTAAAAATTTAAATAAGGATTTAATCTCAAAAGTTACTCCTCCCTATGATACAGAATGATGCATCGATAAGGAGTAACTGAACTTCTTCGGATAAAATATGATTAACGGTGAGTGAAGTTAGGCAAACTTCTTTCTATAAGGTAGTGCACTTAAGAGTAGCGAAAAAGGTTAAAATTAATTTCATCTAAACAAATTATTTATAAAATCATACAAGATAAGGGTTTATGTAGAACTCCAACATATACTAGACTAAGTATTTGGCAGGGTGTGCGAGTCAAAAGACTACACATAATAATTGTATGTGAGGGTTCTCGTATGAATTGCTCCAAAAGTGATTGGAAACGATCATCATTGGATGAAAATTTTATGTTTTTAATATAATTATTGTAAACTAAAATCATGTCAAGGCAATTCATAAAATGTTTATGAATACTTATTCTATTGAACTTTGAAACAATTGTTGTTTCAAGAAATACCAAATTCATGGTGAATGAATTCTTTTAGATATTATTGGTAGTAAAATGATTTGGATATGATCTAAGGATAAAACTAATTACGAGAAATGAAATAAAATTAAGCAAACCTAAATAAACACTATATATTAGAATGTCAGATAAATATTTTTGCACGTAGAACAAAACCTATAAGTTTCTTATAAATGTCGAGAATAAATAATCCTCAACGGTCAATTAAACCATCAAGAGTACTGATTCTGCTATATGATTTTGCAAATATAAAGGATTCTAAGTACATTACCCAAGTGATTTGATAGTTATACTTAAAAGAATATGATTCATCGGCTACAATTATGTCTTCAAGAAAAGACTAATGCAGTTGGAAAACAGTGAGCATCATTGATGAGAATAAAATTGTAATTTTTAGTTATTGAAATTAATATAACTAATTCGCTATTCAATATACTCAAGGTGATTCAGATTTTACTCATAAAATTATCGCTTGGTATGACATTGTGTTTTTGTACACATGCATCGAAATGGAAAATTCTAAATAATGATTTAGAATATATTGTTTGCGCATAAAAAAAAGTTTCTTAAAGTCAGTGGAAGCAATATTGAGTTTGCGGGTTTTTCGAACATTGTCCAAAAAATGATATGAAAGTATCATTCTATAAGCATCAAAATTGAATAATTATTCTGATAGAAATATTGAATAGTCTTATCTTCAGTCGAATGCAGAGAATGTATGTGTCTATAAGAAAGAACATTAAAGGATACATAGATATTTCTAATAATATAAGTAAACAACATGCTGTTGATTGTTAACGATGTATTTATGTTAAAATCAGAATAGTTTGTTTGTTTAATACTCGATATTAAATTTGTGAATCATATATTTTATAATAAGTATAACGGTTGTTGGGAATATTCTAAACAATATGCAAAGACACCACATTAAAATGGAACATGTGAGATGGATTCCTTATGTATTAACAACAGGAATTATCATACATGTTGTATTGTCTATAATATCGTACCTTGCTTTTGTATTTGATGCATGAAGCGAATGTCAAATCCAAAATAAGATCACTAAATTGTAGTTTAGAGTGTTCTCGAGTATCTATGAAATACTAAAGAATTGTTTCCAGAAATGACGAACTCCTTATAAAGGAGAGTTTAGACTCGAACTTTGTAAGTGCTATCGAGTATCACATGTCAATAATAAATTCAATTTAATAATCTCCACACTTGTGGACCCGAATTTTCGCTAAATCGAAAATCCAAGTCCACCAAAGCACGGATCGCTTGTTTGGTATCCTGCAAATAAACAAATAGTTACATATTAGAGCACTATCGATATATCCCACAGCAGAATAGTAAAGTATAATAAAATATATAGTTATCGACCAAGGTTGATAATTCCAATATCTAGTGTCCTTGTTAGTGCCGAACATGCTTAAGGAAACCTGTCCTTCCACTTTTTCCGTCTTTCACCAATACATGTATCTCTAAAGCTACCATGTGGGTTCTAATGAGGAGGAGGTCAGAGCAACGTTTTGGTGACATGTGAAATAAACATTTTATTCATAACACTAGTTTATGCCGATTGTCTTCCATTACATGGTATGTCATTTCATTTTTACTTAGTCATCTTAACTCCATATTTGCATATGATGTGCCTCATCTACTCGAAGTAGATTATAGCTATATGTGTACACGTGTGCGCATATGTGTGTAAGTACCACGGTCCCCCCTTGGACCAAGAACTATCCCCACTTGGATCTGGCACCATATCGGGATCCATCATCAATGCAATATCACATCTGTATTAAACTACACTTCATATTACGACCACCCATACAACTATGCATTAGGCTAGGAAACCTGAAATGTTGACTCGTCAGTGTGTCTTATCATCTTCATTCATGCACACCTCTTAATGGTAGTTTACGGCTCGTCATGCGTCTCATAGTGCCTAGTACGATGTCATAATAGCTTAGCCCCATTCTATCTTGCTTTGGTGATTTACTACTCATCTGCATCATATTGATTATAGAAGCATCATCTCCTCGAACTACCCCATTCATTTTTGAAAGAAATCCTTTATGAGTTAACTAGCCCTGCTCTAGTAAACAACTATCGGTGAATTACCAAATGGAACCTACCATAGTACAAGGCATAGTCCGTCAGATGTAATCCTATCTTTCCCATTGACCACGTAGGGCGATGATGTGTTGTATCTATGCATATCTTCTACTCCTGATTTGGTACCAATACATACTAACATTAGCGACGAGTCGCTCACCATCCTATTTAGATTGCCAAACACAATTTAGGCAATACCCTCTTGTTAATTTATTGAAGCAGGCTCTACTACGGGTATTCCATCACCTATACGCAAGCGTATGTACTCCACGAGTCCTATGGTTGGATATGTCCCACATCACTATGATGTATACACAATTGCTGATAGCCCCTTATGGTGGGTGGACTTCTATTGTGCAACACTACTGACCTCACATTCCAATACATTCTAGTGACTATGTCATTCTTATCCATATAAGTTATTTATTAACTTTAATAATTCACATCCGTCATAAATGGA
This sequence comes from Allium cepa, assembly GCA_030765085.1. Classification (NCBI taxonomy): domain Eukaryota; kingdom Viridiplantae; phylum Streptophyta; class Magnoliopsida; order Asparagales; family Amaryllidaceae; genus Allium; species Allium cepa. The sequence goes on from CM060932.1 coordinate 842,358,385, forward strand.
TACATAAGGCTGCGTGTATGTATGTATGTATGTGTGCATGTGTATTCAATCATGCTTGCTTAATTATTATGCATTTGATGTTCAAATGTTTACAATATTCTTTAACTTTTTCAATCATTATTGTTCAATAAATCTTACATAACTTAATTTTTGATTTACTCTTTTCGTTTATTATCATTTATTATCAATTTATAGTTTATTGACTTAAGTGTCATTTGTTATTTCCCTTTCGTTTAACATTTTTGGTTGAAATCTCATGTTTCCTTTTTAACTAATATCTCTCTTTAATTGCCAATTTAGACCTATTACATCCATATTCGTTTAGTTGTATCTCCTTTGTTTACCATTCGTTTTCTATACCATTTTAAATTACATACTTTAGGTTTCCATTTTCAATTGTTGTTATTACTCCTACACACATTACTTTAGTCATAATTATTGATTTTTATGCCTTAATGTATTGGAATTACTTCTTTCCCGAAATGAAATTGTTAACACTATAATTCTCTATAAATTACTTAAAAGATTTGTGTGAAATAACGAAGAATTCTCTTTTATTTTTCTATTGGAATAGATAATATAAAATATAGCGATTCCCTTATTCTGTACATCTCTTTCTTTGGTCTACATTCCTTGTTGTTTCAACCAATAGACTTTTATTTGAATTTTTAGACCATTTATAGAAATTCACATTTTTACATAATTCATTCCAATGTATTATAATACTGTCTAATCCCAATTTGATTTATAATCAATTCTAATTTATATTCAATAATCCATACAAACTAACCGAATCTGGAATCCCAATATGATTTCATTAACAAGTTATTTATAAATTTAGGGATTATTTATACCCTTAACTTTCCAAATCCAAATGTATACAATATCTATCAAGTTTAGGGTTTTCCATAACATATAGGCATATTTTCCAGAATCATCATGTGTATACAATTAAATGTGATTTATATCAATTCTTTGCATGTATAAAATTAAATATCTATATTTTGATTTATATCTAGGCATCAACGAAATAGATCTACAACGATATAAATACGATATTATTACAAAATATGTAATTTCCCGTTGCCTTGCTTTAGCTTTCCAATTCTCCAAGTCTAAATCTGTTCCATTTTTATTTGACTTTCTTATTTTAAATCCAAAATATAAAACATGTACCCACTAAAATTATAGATCTGGAAAAAGAATTGAATTGAATTTAGATTTGAATTTAAGATTCACGATTTACCTTTTATTTGCATTCTGAACCGATCCTATCTTTCTCTTCTCTCATTCTCTGCTTTTCTCTACAAATATATATATATATATATATATATATATAATAGTTTTACCACTTTTAGAATTCTCAAAATTATAGAGAAAAGAGAATGGTAGTGCTCTGATCTGTGCCCCATAAAATATGAGAAGAGAAGTGAGAACTAGGCATGTATTTATATGCTCTAGAATCAATCCTATGCGTTAATAAAAGGTTTACTAAATTCGGACCATTGGTCACACCAACTTTCACAACACAAGGGTCGACTGCCCCCTGCCTAGGGTCGACCACTACCGGTTGACCTGGGTGTAACAAGGGTCGAACCGTGGTTTGTTTAAGTGATGATTAATTGTGCTACCGTGATTTGTTCAATTTATTCCTTATTTAGCCAATTACGTTCCTTTGTTTCCCACTTTACACATCTTCTGAGATTTGATTTTTAATGTTAACATTTCTTAGTATCTAAGTGTCTATCAGTGTTATTAATTAACATCTAATTTATTTTTATTACCATAATTACATATATAATTATTTTCTATTTCAAAACTTCAAATGTTAATAAATGTTCCATTTGAACTTCGATTGGAAAACTGAAGTTGATCAGAAAATAGCCACGAGCACAATAATAAAGTTTCGTAGCCAAATTCTGATGTTTATAAAAATTCTATTTTTGGCATTTAATAATTTTATTTATTAATTCTATTAATTAATTACATTTTACGGGGTGTTACATTCTCCCATCTTTGAAAGAATTTTGTTTTCGAAATTTCTCGAGGATCGAACAATGTAACATAACGTACAACAATTCTAAAATAAATAATCAATTAGTGTGCAATCAATTTTGCAAGAAATCGTGTACAAGTGCACTTGTATCATAATAAATATGATATGTATGTAGAATCATTCTAATCGAACCTCTTATGTGAACGCGTTCTTTTAAAACAAATTTGAAAATATGGAGAAAGTAACCTAAATATGCTGGCAATTCTATATGCATGCAAACTTTGAAAACCAAAAACTTGTTTTTGCATCCTAATTTTTCCCATACTTTTACAAATAAAAGTATAGTTCAATCAATTTTTCATCTAATTCCTACCATCCAAAAGCCTAGCACATCGTTGCTAACATCCGAGTTTGAAAAATCCAATTTTTTAAACCTATTTTCTTTATGATAGAAATGAGTTTAGATGGAGGATTCCATATTCCCATCCTTCTCTTATATACCATTTTTCCACTGTACCTTAGAACCTTTTCTTTTGCCCGCAATTCCCTTCCAACTTTTCCACATATAGTATGCATAAGTAAATTTTCTTTTAAATCTTTAAACTTTTAAAATAGGGTCATTTTAAAACCAATTAAGTTCACCCACCGACAAGGTATGGGGGAAATGACTCCATAGCTAAAACATCATTTTCCCTTGTCTCTAACCGTATTTTAACTAACACTTCCACTGTACGGTACAATACATACTAGTTAACCCGTCAACTATTCTCCTCATGCAGGTATGTGGCATTTCAAAATTCAAAATTTTTCCTTCTTTTTTTAAAAAAAATTTTAGAAACTTATTTTTATTCAAGACTTTTTATAAAAGTATTTTATTCTCAAAACCAAGAATTCTGAACAAAAGTTTTCAAAGCGTGCGTGTGTGTATTTCAGAACAAATTATTCCACATCCATGCAATCCGGATTTAGTTAATAGTTTAACGTCCATGGTGGACTCTATCATACCATGCGGTAAATTCCAATTTTTAAAAAACTTTTCTTTTATTTATTATAACAACTAGCACACAAGTTTGTTTATAAATTTTAGCTTTTAAGGTACAAGGAATTGACCTGTAGCTTTACAACAACTTTTCCTTGTCCTTCACTTGGTAAAATTTATTCTCTAAATACCTAACTCTTGTTTCTTTACTTTAGTAGCTAATTAAATAAATTTCCTTAATTTATTTTATACTTTCAGCATTTTACTATTTTCTTTCCTTTTGCATTAGTTAAGTGTCTTTCCTGAGATTTCCTTGTCATACTGTTTTTCCAATAATATCGTGGTCCACATTAAAAAGGCCTAAGAAGGAACATTTTCATAAACATCATATGAGCTTAAACATAACAGAAACAACTAATGCTTACAACCCAACAAAAAGAAAAACAACCGCTGGAAGGAAATATAACTACTACCTATAGACCTTCCTAACGTGCCATCATTCTCCAACCCACATATTTTAACTTTCCTTTTTGGTTTTTGATGAATAATGTAAATTCCATCCATTACTTCCAATATCATACCCAATTATGGAACAAATTTTGCATCCACCCACGCTGTAGAGTGTAAGAAATATAAACCATGCACCCGTTGAACAACTCATTAGCAACTGGCCTGGCGAAATAACTTTTTTGCCCCTATCTTGCCTTCCTCAACTTTGAGTCTACCAATATCCTCTATGTGTGTTTTCCATCTCATTACCCTCTGTTACTATCTTCTCTTAATCTCATTCTCTTGGTAATATTCTCAAATCTTAGTAGTTATTTCCTTTACTCTTGATCTTTCCTACGAGCATACCCTATAACTCGTAAAAGTGTATTTTAATACCATTTATCATTCATTTGCGGCTTTTCTTATGGCTTACACACATGTCTAATGAAACATTCATATGTTTCCACCAGTGTTCTTTACACTCTACGCGGATTTCTTATTGCTATTTTAAGAGTGGTCCTCACTATCTTCTCCATAGCCTTATCTTTTACCTCGACTTACCTAGTATACTATCTACTTTATATTTAAAATTTTAGTTTAGTCTTTGCAGATTTTTCTTCAAAAAAACTTAAAAATTTTGAAGTGCTTAATTCCAAAGCTTTTATCTTTAAAAGTAAAATTTAGAAACCTTTTTAGAAGATTCAAAAATAACTTAGTGTCTTAAACTTTAAAATTATAGTTAATTTTTAGAAGTTCTTTTCCTTTTAAAGAGCTTTTTAAGTTTTACTTTTTATTTCTTAAAAATTGGTATTTTTAACTCAAGTAGTTTTTTTTTAAACTCAATTGTTAAACCAAACCATTTCTTTTCAAAAATGCACTTTACATCGTTACTAAACATCCTTTATAGTTTTAAACAATAAAAACAAGAGTAGATAAAAACAACCCTCATGCTATCATTTTTTTATCACTCATGTTATCTCCACTTCCAACCCTTGGCAGAGTCTCGAATATCATATAAGGGGACCCTTAAAAGATACTTGCAATAAATGTGCACAACAAATGGTAAATGTCCATTTTTCTTCGTTTTGCCTTTAGTTTACTATTTTGCTTCTAATTAGATTACATCTTTAATTTTGATATAATCTCCTAATGTTATTTCTAATTACTACCATTATTTTATGTAAATTCTTGACATTACTTCTTAATGTTTCTTATACCTAATCTCCTCTTGTTTAAAAATTTATATTTATATAGTTGTACTCTCAAACGATTATCTCCTTAATTAAACCAATGTTGTGCATTCGCTTACTGCTTTATTTTTGGGTTCTAATCTTCTTTTACGTTCTTTTTAACCCATTTCAAATTTGTACCATTTTCTATTTTCCATCCCTTAAAAGATTTTTTCAACTTAAAAATTTATTACCTTAGAAAAATCAATAAGTTATATAAGCTCTACTATATTTTTCAAACCATATAACTTTTATTTTTTTTACAAAAAACCTTTTTGCTAAAATTTTAGTTTTTAACAAATTTTAGTTTTCACTTGAACTTTATATTTAAATAAAATGTAAGTATTTTACTTTTTAGAAATTTAATATTTACTTACTCTTCAAAAGTAAAGTTTCTTTATCTTAAAAAAATATTTTGAAAAACCATTTCAAATATATCATTTATATATTTTCTCTAACATTTATATTAAATTCTTCTATATGGGGTCAAATTCAGAGTGAATTTTTATTCGTCCCTTCTTTTGGTTTTTTCTTCTTTTCTACTTTAACTTATCTCCTTTTTCTAAATATTAGAAGACGACTATCATCTTGGAGTGACTACTTCACACCTTTCTTTGGAAATTCAGTTGCTTCGGATATCTACAACACATGCACTCTTATTTTCCTCTTATTTGGATCTTTTGTACATCATCAATCGGCATCGTATAGGGATTTATAATCATTGGCTACCGGGAGCCCAACTAGGGAGTTACATACTATCCACCTTCAAGGACCTTCCATATGCTGCACTCACGCTCTTCTTAATTCAACACCTTTTCATACGACCTATTTCCTACGGGGTAATCGGGATATGTGTACTTTTTAACTTCATCCATTGTTCCGACTCATAATCAATTTATCCACATTTCATTGATGGTTGCAACTACTTTATAGTCGGAATTTATAGGATTTGACATAAAATATATTTATATTTATAGCCAAAACACAAATACTGTAAGAAACCTTCCTTCGGTAAATACCCAAAGGACAGATTGGCGAGGTAAAATTAGAACAAAATACTAAACCAAAAGATTGATAAGATCTCGCAACAGAATGACAACATATAATATATTGAATATATATGAACATAATATGACGACAACATTTAAGAGACTACACTAGCGGAAGAAACTGATTAATAAATACCAATACAGAAAAGTCAGAATACATCCACTCCCAACAACATGAAGTTCTAAATAAGTATCTAATACAACGATCTTATATACAAATAATAATTCGTACTACTAAAATATCAAGTATACACATCCAAAATCGATGCACGCCTCTAAAGTGCTCGAGCTACACATCCTGATAGCATCTGCCTAAGTGCACCAATCTCTCAAATTACTCAATCAAGTATATGAGAGTTATCATGACATAAATAGACAAAGACAAAATGTGGGTCAAACTTAAAGCCTGGTGTAAGGGAAACTATCTCAAAATGCCGTATATCAAAATTATATACAAATAAATAAAGGATAACTGAATCGTAGCCAACCCTCTCCTCAAACGTGGCTCAGAGGTAATCCGAACTGGTCATAAATTGGTAAAGTAAACCTATCCAGATGATAGGAAAACATATCATTACCTTCTCTTCTCGTGAAATCAATAAGTCGTCACAACTAATATAATGTGACTGATAAGTAACAATATATATTGATAAGGTAATATAATATACAAATGCATAGACAACATAAATATCATAACATATGCATATCCTAGAATACACAACAATGTTAACAATCAACTAATATAGCATGCACAATCATAAAGATACATGATGAATAGTGTATGTAAATCGATACTCATCATTACTGATGAGTGAAGTCCAAAGTGGACATTAATCGTGATTTAATGATCCCCATATAGGATCTACAATAAATATAGTCGGTATCTAATTGTGCCAAAGTTCTCAAGCCGTATCCAGTGTGATTGAACTCATGTAGATATCACCGTGCCCTAAATCGAGCATAAGTGATATATGACCAACTTTAGATATGTGACACCTATATTGATCTTATCACAATCCAATGATTCCCGTTGAGGGTCCAAAATAAATAGATTTAGTACCTAATTGTACCATAAACTTCGAGTGGCATTATGATTTAATGAACTCATAGATCTTACTGTACCCCATATTGAGCATAAGTGATATATGACATACTCTAGATATATGAAACCTATGTGGACCTCACCGTACCCTATATCGAGAATAAGTGATATATTGTCCACCCATAGAAGATCATCATCATCCCCTTCTTGGCCATCAAGGATTTATTAGTATATTCGTATAATGTCTTTACAAAAGTGGACGATGGGCATGCCTTGTATAATATCGGGACCGCAAAGGAACACCGATATCGTATGTATATACATATATATAACATTACATAATCAAATATTCCTATCACAAACTATGACTGATGTCTTATCATTGTCCATCTATATAGATGGTCTCCGTTAAAAGACCGATGATGTGCTTGGCCACTAATAGAAGGCCAATACGATGTATGATCACTAATATAAGATCAATGCTATAAATGCTCACTAATATAAGATCAATATAATTTATCAAACTATACGTACCCGGGGGTTAACCCCAAAGGTACGGTTTCACTCCATTCGATCATACATGCTCGTCAGACGTGATCATGTGACCAATCGTCGTACTAACCCATGCCCGATCATTGTTGATCCCATGGGAATCATTTGACATTCGCATCTAGATCTCGAGTCTTGCCTTGCATTCCACTGCCCCTTCCCCTAAGTCGCCCATGGTCTCTCCGAAATGGTGCTAAGACTCCAAAAAGAACGCAATCAAATAGGGAATAAACCCCTCAAAGACATCCCCTGCCTAGGTGTATAGTCGATTGGGGGTGTCATTTAGTCGACTAAACCCAGTCGACCGAACCCAATTCCCCTAGTCTTCTGTTTTAACTTCCTCCTTCGGGAGTATTTTATATACTAGGACATTCGATTGAATATCCACCTCAATCGACCGAGCCTATCTACTTTTGGGCGTTGATCCCAGGCTAGGGAACAAGGTCGACAACTACTCGTCGATTCGATTCTCGTTTCTCTTATGGCTTCGCCTGATGAGCTGCCTTACTTTCATAGCCTGTCTCTACCCCATCAGACCTCTACCGGGTTTCGTTTGTTGACATTTTAGAAATGGTTCCTTAAGTATTCGAAAATTTATTTTGATATTAAAATCCACTCTTTGCGTAAGTAGGGTTCAACAGGCGATTAGAGTGACCCAGCCTCCTCTAACATGTCAAAATGACATACCCGACCTCCTTACCTCGTGCGTATCTTAAACGTGTGTCGATACACTCATTTGTGCATGTCTATGCATATACGTGTACATAAACACACATTAACTTCACAAGTCATATTTCGGGCTTCAGCGGAGCGATTACTCGATCCGGTGTATTCTCACACAACTTAGCGCACATAATAGTTGCTATGGCTACGTGAAATATCAGCAACGAACTTTTATTCAATAATATATCTACATAGTCAAACAATTGCATACCTATGCAACATGCAAACACACAAAAATTTAAACTACAATTCACACATTGTTTTGATTGTTATATATCTTTAAATACACGTATACCCATACTTGCCCGTACTCATGTACATACACATATATTTAAAAAGAAATTCATTTATTACATAATCAAATCTTACTTTTACTTATTAAATCTGTTTAATAACAGCCTAATGTGGTTTCATCCTATTTTATAAAATCTTACATATATTTTATAAAATATGTTATTAGCTTATAAATCAATTTTAAGCCTTTAAATACTTGATTGCTTCATTAAAATTAAGTATACATCATATTGCTATTTTATAAAATCTTATTTCCATTTTATAAAATCTATACTTCATTTATAAATCACATAACCATTTTATAAATACCCACTGAGCTTCGTTTGTACTATATTATAAAATATCATTTTATAAAATACCCTTTTTGCTTATAAAAATCACTCCTTTGCTAAAATAATATTTATAAGTAAATTATTCGATTAATAAAGATCATTTCTTTATTTTTAAATAATATTCATAAGTGCCAATTAAGCTTTATTAACCCTCTAACCACTTTAATAATAAGTGTAATGTTCAAAACTCACTTAATTAGCCTACTAACTTTTTCAAAACCATTTGAGTTAGTATTATTTTCACCAATTAATGATATGCACTTAGGTATATCATGTAATTAGTCTCTAATCGATCTTTACATCACATATAATGATTCAATTAATCTAAAGTCACATTATTAGGATATTAAATATTTTCAAAAATAATTATTAAGATCTTATACAATTAACGAGTAATGTTTATAACAAAAACATAATCCAAAATTAACTTAGCTCCAAATCGCTTAATATAATTCTATAATCATCAACAAACAAAATTATGAAGTATAACCCATAAATTAGAAATGAGAATCATCCCGCGTACATTGGATTCACCTAAACAAGCTTCAAATCATAAAAATCCTAATTCTTAATCTCTTGGAATTTGAGATGGAGCTCTAAACTTAAAATCAAGCAAATTTCTTTAGGGGTTATGTGAGGAATGTGATGATAATAATTATGGTGATTTTTTCAAAATTTATAGGAATTTATTTAATCTCAGATCAAAGGATTTAGGGAATATGGTTAAGGGTGATTAATGAAGTAATTAGAGAAAGAGGAGAAGAAGATACATGGAAACGAAAAGGAAATAATAATTATGAAGAGGAGCTAGCCACTTATAGGAAACTAATAGGCTTAGCCCAAATTCTCTTCATAAGACACAATTCATCCCTGAAATCATCGACCCCAAACATAGTCGAGTTTATACTCATTTTACTAATGTTAAAAAAGTGAACTCAACTACGGATGTATTGAGTCCCAATTCACTCGTTGTTAAAGTCAAGTACAAGAGACGTTCCCTTACTTAACAATTAAATTAGTTGCTAAAATATTCGATCATTAAAATTATGCGGTGTTGCAAATACGTTCACCCATTGTTTCCTAATTTTTCAAGATCAACTAATCTAAGTTTTGAATGCAACAAAGTTCACCTTAGTTGGTCCGAATTTTCGCTAAATCTAAAACACAAGTCCACCAAAGTACAGTTCCTTAGCTTGGTATCCTACAAATAAGCAAATAATTGCATATCAAAGCACTATTTATATATCTCATAATGGAATAATAAAGTTGTAGCATCCCTAATTTTTGTTTAACATTACTCAAGAAATTTAATTAGATAAATAAAATAAAATAACGCAAGTTGATAAGAAGAATGAGATTTGATAACTAGTTGGGTTCGACCTTAATTAATCAATTAATAAGATTGTTTTAAACATAGATTCGAAAGGGATTAATGAGAGGGGCATAATGGCAGTAATTCCTTAACTCGTTACCTATGCCTTTCCTCTACCATTCATTCTTATTTCATTTTCTAAAATCAAAACAAAATCTAAGGAGATCATCCATTAACTGAAGGAAAAGAAAAGGAAATCTGAAGAATGCAAAAGAAAAAGCTTCGGGAAATTAACATACATCAAATCTCACTCTATCTAATCCAAATTAAGGTGAATAATAGGTAACCATCTCATTCATTTATGTTTTGCGTTTGGACTTAGGATGGATTTTCAAATTGGTTGTGATAATATTTCATGCTTATATTGATAATATCATTATTAGATTAAATAATGGTTTATTAGAATTTTATGGAATTGCTCTAATGGGTTTTAAAGGCCAAAACCTATTTTTTAATCTCCTATTGATTTGAAATTCGAATATATGTTGGAAAATAATGTTTTGGAGATGGATTTTCAATTTCATAATTTTTCAACTTAATACGAATATTTTATGAATTTCTTAGGGGAAAAAATGTGTATTTTTTCTGTTTTAATCATTAGAAATAATTAACTTAATATTTTAGTCCTAAAATTTTTACATACGGAGAAAGGGAAATTCATATTTTAGTGATTTTTCCCTAATTGTTATGATTTTATATTAATTTGTTATTATATATTTTTTAACTAAGTAAGTTAATAATATTAATTAAAAGGTTTTTGCAAAGTTGATTCAAAAGGTAGAACATGACCTTTTCAGCAAAAAAATGTATTTTATGAAACAAATCAGTTTTTAACTTATTCACAAAAATTCCATTGGCATAATAACTTAGAGGCTCGATGCCTCTAAATACATAGAGGCTTGATAACTATAAAAGATGATGCATGTGATAGCTACTCGATATATATTTAATGTATCCGCTTTCTTAAGGGTTCAACACCTTATGCTTTTAGGGGATCGATATCTCATGTTTTAAAGAGACTCGATAACCCCATGATTTAGAGACTCGACAACTTTTCTTTAAAAAAAGGCACAATTTTTTAGGGGCTTGGAACCCTCAAGCATAATGGCTCGAAACCATGTGTGATTTAGAGGCTTGGCACCTCAGGTTTTTAAGGACTCGACATCCCAAGTCTTATAGTAACTCGACAGCTTCCGTTTAGCTACTCGATAACTATATTTTTAGCGGCTTGACATCCATATGTTTTGCAAAACTGATAGCTATGTTTTAGAGGCTTGATAGCCCATATTTTCTAGAGGCTCGACAACCTGTTTTGATAGCAAGTGTTTTAAAAGTTATGTAAAGATGATAGTGCTTTGTCACAAGATTTCGGCTGAGTATTTAGGCTATGTTTTCCTTGTTTAAAGAATGATTCTAAGTGGTTTATTATTTCTAAAGATAAATATTTTCAAGGAAATGAAATAGTATTTCAGCCCAATTTTATATGAGTTTCGCCAAAGAAAAATATTACTTAAACTTAGGTGATTTTGTTATATAGCTATTGATTGATCATATTATGATGAATAATGTTGTAGGTTCTTATTATCATTTAATCGGTTAAATTTACATATTTTATCGTTTGTCATACTCACGTTTTCATTACCCAATATTGCACCTTGGGATTTAGGGACAAAATTACCAGTTAGGTTGTTCTTGTAGTTAGTATGATCAGATTAAACTCCTAAGTGAGCAGAATTACATCTAGGAAATCATACAGATTAATTGTGTAAGGATGCCTTGAATTGATCTAGAAGATATGACTCATGGATTTAAAATCATATTAGATTATAAGTGGGACTAGTGTAGGGTCGCGCCCTATGCTTCAACTGCAAGCCCTTGGTTAGTAAAGATCCTTGATTCCAGTGCTTAGAGTTTTATTAGTAGCGAGACTAACAGATTGTTTAATTTGTTTTGTTTTAACCATTGTGGTTGCATGTGCATCATTTATGTTAAGATTGACATACTTTGATAAGATACTAGTGAGGGAAAAATCCGTTATGCTCTGCGGTGTGGTCTCACTAGATATCTCTTTTTGGTTCGAGATGGTATGTTATTGTTCATGCTAGACTTTTTGTTTAACTTAAAGTTTCAGCTTTTCCCATTAAACTCTCAGAGATGTGCAGGAGGAAATCTAATATTAGGTGTTATTTCCGTTGCGTTTTTTGAATTTTATACTTTGTTTGAATGAATTAACTACAGAATTTATAACTGTCGCATAGTTAGACGCTAATCATCCAAGGGAGCTTCTTCATATATCGCTCTTGGAATAAAATTGTATTTATTATATTTTCGCTGAACATGGAATCGATGTGATTATGTAATGAATGAGAAAGCTTATTAGTAAATGTGTTTCGTAAATTTTCATATTCATATGCTATTGATGTTATAAATACAGTTAACTGATCTCATTTTGTTATTGGAAAATAACATTATGAATGACTGCAGCATCGATAGCGCTTATTTTTGGGTCTCTAAGTAGAAGATGTTACAACTTAGTATCAGAGCATGGGTTGTGTCAAATTTAAAAGATTTTGAAAAATCAATACAAATAAATCAAAGAATAAGGTTGGGGTACGAGATAAAGTTATAGTAATGTACTTTTTATTGTGATATATAAGTATGTGTTCTATCTCTATTCTCCACTCACTCTTAGACCATTCTTTTGTATCTTACAAAGACCCGTATGTAGATTACGAGACAACAAGATATGGAAGCGAAAAATAGAATGGTGAATCCAGGTTAAGGAAGCACCACAATAATGGAAATGTTGGACCCCACATTAGAAGGAATCCGGGTTGACCAACGAATGCTAGTCCGAATGCAAATGCGAGTATTGGAATCCCATCGGTAGATATGGGGACTATGTATCAGTTCTTCGTGAATATGACGCAAGCTGCAGCTGGTTTGGCTGGAGAAAACTCTGATAATGCAGGAGGTGCTAAACCTGAGGTACCTGCTCGCGAAAATTATGTCAAGTTGAGCCGTGATTTTACCAGTCTTGGAGGAAAGACTTTTCATGGAACGGAAAGTGCTATTAAAGTTGAGAATTGGTTGTTGCACTATAAAAAGATCTTTTTTGTCTTGGGCTTGAATGATGAGCAAAAGAGGAGATTTACATCAAGATAGTTACAAGGAGCTGCTTCGTATGGGTGGAACAACGTGATTACATGAATACCAAAGGAGAATTTGACTTGGGCTAAATTTTGAAGGAGATTTGTGAAAGGTTTTTGTTCAAGATAACTAAGTCAACTTTGCTAAGGAAATTTTCTGAATTGGAGCAAGGAGAGATGTCTGTACTAGAGTACGCAACTAAGTTTGATGAGTTGGCTAGATGCGGATATACTACTATTGATACTATGATAAAAAGAAACGAGAAATTCATTCATGGATTGAAGCCAGAGATTGCTTAGGAAGCTATGCTACATCTCAGTGATTCATACGATATAATAGTGGAAATTGCGTTAAGGAATGAGGAAATGCATTCGACATTTGGAAGTGACAAACCTGTGGAGACTTAAGGTTTTCAAGGCCAGAAAAGGAAGTTCTTTAGTAAGAAATGAGCTCAGAAGGGCAGAGCTGCCAAGAAAGGAAAGGCTAATATTGTTTGGTATAAGTGTGATATTAAAGGGCACTTCACTAATGAGTTTCAGTCTAATGATAAAAGGAAGGGTGTAGGAAAGAAGGGTGTGAAGTGTTACAACTGCAAACCGACGGGGCAATACAAGAAAGAATGTCTAGAACTAGCCAAGGCTGATAAAGAAAAAGTTTTTGCTCTGGTACCTTCAGCTTCTAGACTAACTATAAAAGAGAAAGCAAAGTTTGCGATTGGTGGTATGCTTTTGATTCATGCAATACCTGTTAAAGTATTATTTAATACAAGCGCATCACATTCTTTTATCTTGCAATGTTTGGTAGATAAGTTAAATCTAGAACCATCATACCTTTTCGTAAGGGTTATGAATCCAATAGTAGGTTATGCAACTCCTAAGATGTGATGTGACCATTTAGAATTTGAGCTGTTATGTCATGCATTTATCTACGCCTAACATGTATCTAATTTTGTGGGTTTTGGTATTATTCTGGGTATGAATTGGTTAAGTAGATATGATGCTAAGATATTTTTCCAGATAGGAAGATGTCATTTAGACACTCTAATAGCCATGATCAAATTATATACTGCATAGAAAATTCGAATTTAGATGTATTTGCTTTATTGGATGTGAAGGAAGTGGAAGATGAGGTAAATCAAATTTTCATTATAAGAGAGTATGCCGATGTTTTTGAACTAGACATCTATTGAGATTTGAATAGATCTTATACTTGGAGCTGAACTCGTAAGTAGGTCGCCCAGCAGAATGACACCTACTAAGATGAAAGAGTTAAAGATGCAGCTGGTGGACTTAAAAGGAAATTTTTTATTAGACCAAGTAGTTCATCTTGGGGAGTGATCATGGTGTTCGTGAAGAAACATGATGTGTCGTTAAGGATTTGTATTGATTGTCATAAGTTAAATGAGAAGATGATAAAGAATCAGTGTCCTTTGTTGAGAATAGATGATTTGTTTGATCAGCTGAGTGGAGAAAAGGTATTTTTCCAATAGGATTTAGCAACAGAGTCCCATCAATTGAGAGTGGCAGAGAACATCATTCTATTTTCGGGTTTCGAACAAGATATGGTTGGTATGAATGGTTAGTCATGCCCATTGGACTGACCAGTGTGCCTGCTTTCTTTGTGGATTTGATGAACCAGATCTTTTGAAAGCATTTGGATAGATTCCTGTTAGTGTTATAGATGGCATTCTGATATCTTCTAAAAATGAGCAAGAACATGAGATTCATCTCAAAATAGTGCTAGAGTAGTTGAGGCAACATCAACTAAAAGCGAAGTTTTTGAAATGTCATTTTTGAAAGAAAGAAGTGAAGTTTCTTAGTCATGTAGTTTCACAGTACGGGTTATCAGTAAATACAGATAAGATTTAAGTTGTTAATAATTGAAAATGACATGAGAATATGACCGAGATAAGAATTTTTCTGGGATTAGCTGGCTATTGTTGGAGATTCATCAAGGATTTCTCTTGTATAGCGACACCTATTACTAAACTAATAAGGAAGGACATAAAGTATGTTTGGACAGATAAATATGAGGAAGCATACTTAAGCTAAAACTTTTATTTATTCGTCAATGGACTGGAGATCTTACGGCTAAATTAACATTAGTGTGGAGGGGGGGGGAAGGAGGGGGCGATTAATAATGTTTAATGGATTATATAGATATTTTTCAAATTCTTTAAGATTCTACTTGGAATAATGTAATTAACAATCACAGAAATAACGGTAGAAACAAAATGCAGATAGAAGTAAATGCAGTAAAAGTAAAAGGAAATAACATATAGGATTTTATACTGGTTCGGAGTTACCCTACATCCAGTCTCGCACAATTCCTTGTACGAATTTTTTTTCAACTAGTAAACGCAAATCCAATCTCTATTTCAAAGCTACGAGACATACCCTCCAAAATCCCAATCTCCGGGTAGAGTTACTTGATGTTTGGGCTAAGCACACCCACTGGATTTATAGGCTACTAAGCATACCCAAATGATTTATGGGCTACAATCACACCCAGAAGTATGACAGTACGACTTGATAGAGTTTTATAGACCCAGATCTTAAATATTGATTACAATTGATCATATAACTCGTGAATAGCACTTTGATCCTGGTTTGAGTGCGAATGAGAGAAATCAAAGAGTAAACGAAAGAGTATCAAACTAATGATGATTGAATTCTGGTAGAGTTTGGGTATATTTTGATTTAGAAAATAGCAGAGTGAAAGAGGAGAGAAGAATAAGAAAAATAAATGTTAAAAATTCATTTGGAAGTTTAGTATATATAGGGAAACAACGGTCATGTCCATTCGAGAATAAATATAATGAAAAGACACTTCCATTCAAATTTGAATTTTGACAATTACGACCACTATGTTGACATACGTAAATAGAGTATGTCGATATACTCTTCACAAATTGAAAAACAATTTAAAATATTATTTTGAAAATACATTGCTTTGTAAAATAATTTGATTCTTTGTAGAAACATTTAATATAGTTTATATACATTTTAATTAAAATATTAATAAAATTTTATAAAATAATATTGAAAGATTTAATAGAAGTATTCAATAAAATGTAAATGATATATTAAAATTAGTATAGTTACAAATTATAAGTAAATATCTAAAATCAAAATATAAATATCAAAAATAAACATAAGGAAGATATAAACTAAAAGCCCAAAAAATATAATAAATAAAATATACTTAAAAACTTAATATAATATCTTTGTAAATATAATGGTTAAGAAATTATTTTAAGAAATATTTTGAATAGATGTTTGAAAAGATTTTTCTAAAAACCAGGATATTTGAAAAATATTTAAAACTTGTTTGAAATAGAGGGAGAGATCAAGAAAGTGCTATCAGGATTTTAACAAAAATTCTATGACTCTATAACTTATTTGGAATATCTTGAAATCTTGAACTCTTCAATACTTATGAGTCTTCAATTATCAGCATGTTGAATCCACTCTTGATATCAATATCTTGAATCTACTCTTGATAATGTACAGTCTTCTTAATCAACACCTTTCTAATATCATGCACATTACTATATATATCTTGATAAAACATTAGTATCTATATTTTATATAATGTCCTATAGTTGTTATCATCAAAACCAAAACCCAGGGTACTAACATTATTGTACAATGCGCCTATGTTAGTTATTCTAGATGGAAATTAAGATTTAGTGGTAAATACTGATGCATGTAACATAGAGTTAGGAGCTGTGTTAATGCAAAAAGGTAAAGTGATTGCCTTCGCTTCTCGACAGCTTCGACCACATGAAGTTAGAGATCCGATTCATGATTTGGAGTTGGCGGCGGTGATCTTTTCTTTGAAAGTATGGAGATACTATCTTTTGGGAGAATGATTCAAGTTATTTACGAATAATAAGTCTTTGAAGTATTTATTTTCTTAGAAGGGTTAAATATGAGACGGGAAAAGTGGCTAATGTTTTTGCAGCTTATGATTTTGATATTTAGTATATGCCAGGGAAAGGAATTAAAGTTGCAGATGTGCTTAGCAGGAAATATCAAAGTGTAGTGTTAGCTATGTTAGCAATATAGAAAGATTTAGAGGCGTTGACTACTATGGGTATATGGTTAAGGTTGAAAGCTAGTTCTAGTCAGAATACTGCAAGGTTGTCATGTTTAAAAGTTCGATCGGTAATGATTGAATGAATTGCTTTTAAGTAGAGAGATGATCCATTAATAGCTGAATGGATTAGAAGACTTGAAGATGGAACTAAGATTGATGATTTAAAAGATTTTAGTCATGACCAGAATGAATGGTTGAGGGAGAAGGGACAATTGTGTGGTCCAGATGATTGTAACCTAAGGAAGGAAGTTCTTAGGGAGTGTCATCGATCAAAGTTTACTATTCATCCCGGAGGAACAAAAATGTATCGGGATATGAAGAGGAGTCTCTTCTAGGAAGGAATGAAAGGAGACGTAGGCTTATGATGAAATAATGTTTGATTGCCGACAAGTAAAAGTTGAGTTTCAGAAACCAAGTGGATTGCTTTAACTTTAGAAGCTCCACTTTGAAAATGGGTTTATATATCCAGGGATTTTATTGATGGGTTGTTAAGGTCGAACAAGGGAAATGAAAGTATTTGGGTCACAGTAGATAGACTGACCAAAAGTGCACACTTTATTCCCGTTAAACCAACAAGGACGCCAGCTACTCTGGCAAAGTTGTTTATGAAGAATATTGTAAGACTACATGAGATTTCTAGAAGCATAAATAGCGACAGAGAGAGCTTGTTTACTAATGAATTCTGGAAGAGTCTACAAGAAGTGAAAGGTACCAAGCTGAAGATGAGTACCTGTAACGACCCGGAATTTTCGAACCCGAAAATTCCAGATAGTTATGAAAAGAAGAAAGAGGTAGAAGAAGAAGAAGAACAGAAACATCAACAACTCACAGTCGCAGCGGATAAAATATAATAACAAATAATAATAGTTTACAAAAGAATACTACATCTGTCGATTTCATTTGATATACATCAGAGTTTCACAAGTATACAGTCACAGAATATATACAATTATCATGACTCAGATAAACAATAATATAGATACAGCGGATAAACTCCATGCGATATTGCCACCAGCTCGCCTCCTGAGCCCTGAACGTCCTATCCTGAAAAATCTGTAATACTCGGTCTGACCCAAGCATTACACAAAGTAACACCCGGGTCAGGCTGGAAACCAGCGTGAGTAAATTCAACTAACATGGAATACAAAGCATACAACTCAAATAAAACCCGGGTAACTTTTATTAATTCTCAAAGCCACATTTTATTTTAGACAACATTTATTCCACATATAAGTTTCTAAATACCAAAAATTTAGATTTTTAAAATAGTCCAATTCCTCAGATTCACTTATTCCAGCCCATAGATTTTACATATTAATCTATAAACATTCGAAGTGGTTTCCGGGTATTTACCCAAATACCCGACCCCGGTCTCTTCGAATCTCATATCATCCATAAACAAATTTGATCATTCCCAAAATAATTCCATCAATTCTAATTGCATTTTCAATTCTCAATCCTTCGATTCCTTCTTTCAACATTTATTAATTCCACATAAATTAATTAGTCAATTCTTCATTATCCCTCTTTAATTAACCACCATGGATTAATTATTTTTAATTACATTCGAGTAATTATCTTACATTAACTTCACAATATTAATTAGTCTCAACAAAAATCATTAAGCAATCTTAATTACTCCATGAATTAATTAATTATTTAATCGCATTAATCCTTGATTACTTACACTAATTAACTCCCATGAGTCACTTATTCAAATTAATTCATCTTAATTAATAGATCCTTTACTTACAACGTTAAGTGTATTAATTAATTTTTTTTTTCAATTATATATTAATTTGTTCCAATCTAAATTAATTACTTTAATCCAATCACAATATTAATCACTTTCGATTAATCTCAACCTGTAATTAATTTCCCATTTATTTAATTTTCTAAATAAATCAATTTTTTCCTTAATTAAAAATCTTAATTAATCTCTTGATTTATCTCACAAATAATTATATTTTATTAATTGCATTGAATAATTATCGATTAAACCACCAAACGATCGTTCAAATAAATTTAAACTTAACTAATTAATCCAAATCATTAA
The DNA here is from genome assembly GCA_030765085.1 of Allium cepa. NCBI lineage: Eukaryota > Viridiplantae > Streptophyta > Magnoliopsida > Asparagales > Amaryllidaceae > Allium > Allium cepa. The sequence goes on from CM060932.1 coordinate 842,377,746, forward strand.
TTAGTTGTCCATTTAATTTATCTTACCTATTAAATAAATCACCAATCATTTACCCTTATTAACTTCAAAATGAACCATTCTCTTATTTATGATTTGAGTTTAAAATAATCTAAAACCCGGATACTTCGAGTCGAGCAACAATTCACAAGAATCAACCAAATCAAAGTCACTAGATCATCAGTCCATAGTGCACATTAATCAATTCACTCATGCAACCAAATATTTAAATTAACCATTTAATTTAAACAAAATCGAAAAGAGCAAGATTACTCACCTTGCTTTTAATTCGTAATCCACTTAGATCTCGATTTTCACCATTTCCTTGACCTCTCTTCCCTCCTCCACGAGTTTGGTGGAGCTCGCATGCCACTGAATTGATTCAAGAACCCCACACCATCGAGAATCGCAGCCCTCGAGCTTGCGTTGCATTACCATCGCGAGTACTGACTTCGACTCCAGCGACTACTCGTGCGCGAGTTCCCATCAGGTCGCGGCCGCCATCCTACTTCGTCGCGACAATCATCGAGTTTCGCTCCTCATGACCCACGCCAAACCCTAACCGAGCCCCAAACCCCTCATCGCCATCGCGACTTAAACACACAGCCTCGAGTTCGAACTAGGTCTCTATCGCGTGCCTCTCCTCTTGTATGAAGTCGAGTTCGATCCAGGCCATAGAAGCTTGAACGAAAGCTTCGGCCATTAATTTGGTTTTCATTTCATTCATTTTTTTTCTTCTGAAGTTGATTTGGATAGAAAGGGTTTTTGGGCGAACTGAAAAATGGGGAAGGAAAAGTAGTATACACGGTTAAAATAGATACGCGGGTGAGAGGCTTCTTGAACACGCGTGAAAATTAAATAATTAAATATGAAAATATCTCGTGTCCCAAAATACGAAATCCCGAATCACACATGCCGACAGACGTTCATAAGGTTTTACCCGCGTTCCGATCACAATGGAACGTGTTTCAGTGGCTAATTTGAAATTATACGCGAGTTATGGAATTAAACGATCAATTTAAAATTAAATTGATTAAAATAGTTTGAAGCGTTTTGAGCTGCCACGGTCAAACGACAACTCCGATTGCTTTGAAAATTGAAATCCGATAATAATTAACTATTACGGATCCAATGGAACTAGTTTCGTCAACTTCTGAGACTGTGCCTCGGAAGGCTATTTTTAAATTCAATTTAAACGATATATTATTAAAATTGAACAAATTACCTTTAAATAAAATTTCAACCATACTATTATCTTCAGTATCCTCATTATAGATTTATAAGCCTTCAAATTATTTGAAACAGGCTTAGAATCTCATATTCAATAATTTATCCAATTTCAATTATAAAATTCAATATTTAAGCTATACAATTCAATGATTTTATTATCAAGTAAATATTGATATCTTAAATTCAAATTATAATTAACTTTTAAATATTTAAAGCCTATTAACTATTCAAATTTAAGCTGCTAGAAATTCCGGGTCATCACATTTCTTCCCCCTTAAAAGAATTTCGTCCCTGAAATTACTAATTAGAAAGAATTGACCAATACCCGTTTATCTTTTCCAAAATTCACAATTCAACATCCTACCACTTATCTTTTATTAAAGGTCCACTAACACCTTATCCAACTTTCCCAGAACCTTCTATAGTTTCAAACAATACTCTTCTGCTCAATCAATTAAATTTCAATTTAAAACCAAATTTTGAATTATCAAAATTTCTCAAAATTTTTCTAACTTTCTAAATTCCCGAAATTTTTTGCCAGCATCTCCTTTGCGCGGCTAGCTCGGTACTACTACAAAAGGCCTCTACGGGCTCCCAAATTCCAAAAAGAAAACAAAAGCCAAGTGACTACATCAAAAACCCAATCCAATTTCATACAGAATTTAAATTACATACCTTTTTGTCAGGCAATTTACATTTATCTTCTGATATCAAATCCAATTTCCTTTTCCTTATAATCCCTGCATCTCTTATTTAACAATAATATCATATCATAGCCCTTTCAAATCTTTACATACTTATCCTTATAGAAGTTTTCATATCCTTTCCTATTCAAACTAGTTTTCCCCACTTTATACGAATTCAATTTACTTTAAATCTTGAATGTTAAATTTTATCTTTCAAGTATACCTGATTCATATTAGTTTCATATACCAATTTACTTTAGTTCCAAATTTGAAATTGTTTTGTCGTTAACAAGATTTTTCCCAAAAATTTTCTATCTCCCAAAATTTTCGGAAAATTTTGGCAGAGTCTCCTTTGTACGGAGGAGCTTTTGCAATTTGACAAGAGATATAAATATATATACATCGACCCACACGGTCGGGAAAAACAAAAACAGTTCATATTTCCTATTTTTATTGCGTAGGCGTACCTTATTTAGCATTTTAAGCAAGCAGCTTATTTATTTTAGCAATTAGCGCAATCCAAACCAGCCAAACGGCCTTCAGGTACCTGTACTTACTCAATTTGAATATGTAAGTGCCATATAAATAAAATCTATTAGCATATCACTTATTTTCAATAGCTACACATGAATATCATAAGCAACAAGCACCAAAACCTTTCCATACGCGATTTGTATAATTTTAAAGCTAATCCAATTGCTTTCAACCAGTTCATAAGCCGTTTCATTAGATTTTAATGGTTTTCAACTTGTTTCTTATATTCAATTTATTTCTAATCCAAACAACCTCATATTCACTTCAAATGATTCAAAAATCAATTCCATTAAATCTCTATCAACTCATAGTATTTTAATTACTTTGGTTTACGCCAAACAACAATTATTGTTATGCAATCTCGACAATATTCAGTTAATAAAGTATCTATTTTAGTTTATAACTATTTCAAATTAATTTCAACTCATTCTGAATTTAATTTCATTTCATTTCTAATTTATTAATCAACCATTCAATGCATTTTATCTCATTCCCACATTGGATTTATTCAAAATCATTTATTAAGCTTGGCACATTCAAACTTATAAATTAATTACCATTTCCAAATTAATTTAATCTAAGCTTTTATTTAATGTACTCCCACTCTTATCCGAAGCCAAGCTTCTATAAATTTTTAAACTTAAGTTAATTTACTTTAGTTTATTCCAACATCGAACTTAAGTTTACTTCTATTTGATTCTCATTTAATCAACTTCCATTAAATTTAGTTAGCCCATCCATTTTAAATTTTAATTTCAAATTCACCTTCTCAATTTATCATAATAATATTCAAGCACAAACTCAACTCATTTATACTTCAAATTAATATGTCACCTAACTTAAGTTCAGTCTGATAATCCAATTCCAATTCACAGCTTTGATTTTGTTTTTATTCTATCAGACTTCATCCATTTATTATTTAACTCCATTAACCCATTTTAAATAATTTTTTTTATTTACTTAATTTGTTATCGAATTTATGTTACTAACATAAGGCCATTCTCAATTTATTTCTATTCATTTGGGTTGGTTTGCTCTCAAACCATTTCTATTATAATTCACTTTCCTTTCATTCGACCACACTTCCCTTATATCTAATTTACTTGCAAATTTTATTAAATATTATTCAAATCACCCTTGAATTTTATTTGTAATTCAAACCATCACATTTCCAATCCAACTCAATTTTATTTTTATTTTACAACCTCTTCTTATTTTATTTAGTATTAAATCTAAGTTGAATTTTATTAAAAATTTGAATTTATTTTCAAACCCACTATTAATTTACAATCCATTTGTCTACCCAAGTTAAAGTTTATTAACATACTCAGTCCAACAATTATCTAGTCAATCAGCTTACTTTCAACTTCTAAACCAATATTTGATTTTAATTACAAGTTCACTTCATAAAAATTCCAGTTTGGATTTCCTTGATTTTCCAAAATTCCAAATTTTTTTAGAAATGCTTTTAAATTCGCATCATACTAAATAAAATAGCCCTTTGTAAAAATACTTTTTATAACTCGATGTCTCAACCAGTCCATCCTTGTTCTCACAGAAATTCAGTCATACGTTGATCAGGCGTAGGACCGAAAATCTATAAGTACTTGGCAAACTCGTTTTCAACATCCAGTGAAAATACTTGAAAAATAATTTTATTGAGAATATAGAAAACAATTATTTTGAAATAGAGGAAATATCTTTGCTGAGGATGCTCTGGAAATCATCACCCCCATTCCATGGTCACAGCTACATACCAGGGTTACATTGCAGTCGCAACAAAAGTCCATGTAACTGCAGGCTCTCCGCGGCACTCTCGATTACGCCATGGAACCCACACAACATATCACAGTTACATCCAGGGTTACATTGCCGTCGCAGCAAAAGTCCATGTAACTGCAGGCTCTCCGCGGTCTCTGATTCCGCTATCGAAATGAAACCTCTCCACTCCTACATAGGTCGCAGTCTGCCGATATAAAATCAAACACAGACTGTTCGCTCTCAGCGGCACACACGACTTTCGCTATGTTATACCATAGATCGCAGTCTACCGATATAAAATCAAACGCAGACTGTTGGCTCTCAACGGCACACACGACTCCCACTATGGTATACACTACTCATAATCCTAGGAACTAGTTTTGTCCGGACTCCTCACAGGATCAACTTTAGAACCCCCCTTGGGGCTCAAGGCAGCACCACCCGGTGGCACTCCTGAGAAGTTCATTTCAAGGGAGCGCCTTTTTCCCCAGAGTCATCATCAAAACATTTTATACTATACATATATATAGTATCTTCAAATCATACACCTAGTATGATACTATACAAAGTTCCTTTACACAAAATCGATTATCCCAAAATCGATAATTCTCAAAATAGGCTTTCCAAAACTCAATATTGATTTTTTTTTTCCAAAAAAAAATCAAAAGCCTTTCTCAAAATCCTCATAAGATCCTTTATATATATTCAGATATATATATATATATATATATATATATATAATTTTTAAAACTTTGGATCCTTACCTTCTTGTATAAAACACCTTTTATACTCCAAACACTCTCAAAAACCATAGAAATATCCAATTTCCATCTTTATTCATTTCATATTTCTCAAAATATTCTTTCAGTTCAAAAGAACCATTTCATATTCCTTATTCACCTTTACATTAATCCCCATTTGGATTATTACTTCAATCCTTATCTCAGTTGGGTACTTAATCAATAACAGTTTGAACTCCGACCAATTTAGAAAAATAGCTTGAAATTTTTAAAAATAGATAAGTAGTTGAAAAATAATTATTAGTTTGCAAAATAGCTGTAAACTAGTTAACTAATAGTAAGTTAGTTGGAAAATAGTTAAATAATTTCAGGAATTTAGATAATTGTAAAATAGTTGTAAAATAGTAATTAATTTGTAACATAGTTGAAAAATAGTAATTAGTTTAGAAAATAGTTGAAAAAAATGGTTAAATATCTTCAAAAATAATCGTAAAACAAGTATATAAAATAATTTGGCTTTAAAAAAGAAAGGTTGTATACATTTAATAGCTTAGAAAAATAAGTTTATATCAAAACAATTTGTATTGAAAATAGTCAAGAGCCAACTGTTCACTTCCCCAACAATTCAATTTAAATTGACCCAATTCCAATTCAAATAACTCCAAATTCCATTGGACTTGATTAATTCCCAATTCAAGTTGAATCAATCTTGATTCCTTCCCAAATTTAAATCAAATTCTAGTTGATTTTAATCCTGTTCAATTTTAATTATAAGTTCATATTATTCCAATCAATTTGAATTATTATCAATTTAATTTCAGAATCCAAATCACTTCAATTTAATCCAATCCAATTTCCCATTAATTTTTTTTAAAACTTAGACATCTTCAATCACCAATCCAATTACTTCAAACCAAATTAAATTTTGAACTATTTTAATTTCAATCTTGAATTTTAAACTACCTCGAATTATATAAATTCGAGTTAAATTCTCAAAGGTTGATTTGACTTTTTAAACCAAATTAACTTTTATTTAAAGTTTTTAAACAATCTCAAATTTCTTAGTCCAATTCTTCATTTCAACTTATCTCTACTTATTTTTTTTTTATTATTCCATAAACATTTTATCAAGATTCCAGAATTTAAACAAATTTCCAAAATTTCAATATCACCTTAGTATTCAACTATATCAAAAATTTCTTTGGCAAATTCATTTATCCCTTTGAATTCAAATCCAAACCCAGTTCACAAACAATTCCAATTAAAAAAAACATTTTGGTAGCAATTTCTCTTTTAGAAACTCGAAAATAAACATCGATGATGCTGCAGTCATCACCGACGTTATTTTCCAGTGACCGAAAGAGTTCAATGCTTTTATCCCTTTAAAAACATTTCCAAATATTTTTTTTCTCAAATCTCCCAGATTTCAAATTCAACACAAAAATATATATTTAAAATAATACTATTATTATTATTATTATTTTTCAAAACCTTTGAAAACCACTTCCAAATCCAAAGGAATTTTAAATTTTCCCAAAAATTCCAAATTCCCAATCCATACAATTCATATTTAAACATTACTCTAGAATTTTCATCTTACTTTATTTTCAAATATTCTCTGGAATTCTATTTCAACTTATAATCTCATTTATTTATAAAGTTTATTTCAATTAATAAATTACATTTACAATCTATATTTCAAATTCCTTTTTTGATTTTAAACCACTTCCACTTACATTACAATTCCAAAATTATTCTAATTACTTTGGACTAGCATCCATTCAATTGAACCTACTTCAATTTCAATCATTTCAATTCAATCCAATTCAAATCTTCCATTAACTTTTTGAACTTATACATCTTCCATCCCAAATCCAATTAATTCAAATCGGATTCAATTTGAATGAGTTCAATTCCAACTTCAAATTTAAACCATCTCGAATTATATAATTCGAGCTATATTCACAAAGATTGGTTTAACCTTTTTAAACCAAATTTAACTTTGTTCATTTAAAGTTTCAAACAATTTTAAGTTCTGAGTTCTAATTCTAGAATTTCATTTTTAATTAATTTTATTTTAATTTGGTTGTATTATATTCCTACTTAACTTAATTCTAATAATTTAACACCCAATCACCTTAATATTTATTTGAAAGAAATATTGTTTTATATATCAAAATACTTTTATATAAAACCATTTAAAACCTTTATATAAGAAAATAACAAGTACGCGCTCATATATATATATACTCAACTCTTCTAGAGTACTTCAGACCCTATTTATTGAGTAATCCCCACCAGAGCCAAGGTTCTCGCTTAACCTTTTGCTCTGATACGAAATGTAATGACCCGAAATTTTCGAACCCGAAAATTCCAGATAGTTATGAAAAGAAGAAAGAGGTAGAAGAAGAAGAAGAACAGAAACATCAACAACTCACAGTCGCAGCGGATAAAATATAATAACAGATAATAATAGTTTACAAAAGAATATTACATCTGTCGATTTCATTTGATATACATCAGAGTTTCACAAGTATACAGTTACAGAATATATACAATTATCATGACTCAGATAAACAATAATATAGATACAGCGGATAAACTCCATGCGATATTGCCACCAGCTCGCCTCCTGAGCTCCTGAACGTCCTATCCTGAAAAATCTGTAATACTCGGTCTGACCCGAGCATTACACAAAGTAACACCCGGGTCAGGCTGGAAACCAGCGTGAGTAAATTCAACTAACATGGAATACAAAGCATACAACTCAAATAAAACCCGGGTAACTTTTATTAATTCTCAAAGCCACATTTTATTTTAGACAACATTTATTCCACATATAAGTTTCTAAATACCAAAAATTTAGATTTTTAAAATAGTCCAATTCCTCAGATTCACTTATTCCAGCCCATAGATTTTACATATTAATCTATAAACATTCGAAGTGGTTTCCGGGTATTTACCCAAATACCCGACCCCGGTCTCTTCGAATCTCATATCATCCATAAACAAATTTGATCATTCCCAAAATAATTCCATCAATTCTAATTGCATTTCCAATTCTCAATCCTTCGATTCCTTCTTTTAACATTTATTAATTCCACATAAATTAATTAGTCAACTCTTCATTATCCCTCTTTAATTAACCACCATGGATTAATTATTTTTAATTACATTCGAGTAATTATCTTACATTAACTTCACAATATTAATTAGTCTCAACAAAAATCATTAAGCAATCTTAATTACTCTATGAATTAATTAATTATTTAATCGCATTAATCCTTGATTACTTACACTAATTAACTCCCATGAGTCACTTATTCAAATTAATTCATCTTAATTAATAGATCCTTTACTTACAACGTTAAGTGTATTAATTAATTTTTTTTTCAATTATATATTAATTTGTTCCAATCTAAATTAATTACTTTAATCCAATCACAATATTAATCACTTTCGATTAATCTCAACCTGTAATTAATTACCCATTTATTTAATTTTCTAAATAAATCAAAATTTTCCTTAATTAAAAATCTTAATTAATCTCTTGATTTATCTCACAAATAATTATATTTTATTAATTGCATTGAATAATTATCGATTAAACCACCAAACGATCGTTCAAATAAATTTAAACTTAACTAATTAATCCGAATCATTAATTAGTTTTCCATTTAATTTATCTTACCTATTAAATAAATCACCAATCATTTACCCTTATTAACTTCAAAATGAACCATTCTCTTATTTATGATTTGAGTTTAAAATAATCTAAAACCCGGATACTTCGAGTCGAGCAATAATTCACAAGAATCAACCAAATCAAAGTGACTAGATCATCAGTCCATAGTGCACATTAATCAATTCACTCATGCAACCAAATACTTAAATTAACCATTTAATTTAAACAAAATCCAAAAGAGCAAGATTACTCACCTTGATTTTAATTCGTAATCCACTTAGATCTCGATTTTCACCATTTCCTTGACCTCTCTGCCCTCCTCCACGAGTTTGGTGGAGCTCACATGCCACTGAATTGTTTCAAGAACCCCACACCATCGAGAATCGCAGCCCTCGAGCTTGCGTTGCATCACCATCGCGAGTACTGACTTCGACTCCAACGACTACTCGTGCGCGAGTTCCCATCAGGTCGCGGCCGCCATCCTACTTCGTCGCGACAATCATCGAGTTTCGCTCCTCACGACCCACCCAAACCCTAACCGAGCCCCAAACCCCTCATCGCCATCGCGACTCAAACACACAGCCTCGAGTTCGATCTAGGTCTCTATCGCGTGCCTCTCCTCTTGTATGAAGTCGAGTTCGATCCAGGCCATAGAAGCTTGAACGAAAGCTTCGGCCATTAATTTGGTTTTCATTTCATTCATTTTTTTTCTTTTCTGAAGTTGATTTGGATAGAAAGGGTTTTTGGGCGAACTGAAAAATGGGGAAGGAAAAGTAGTATACATGGTTAAAATAGATACGGGGGTGAGAGGCTTCTTGAACACGCGTGAAAATTAAATAATTAAATATGAAAATATCTCGTGTCCCAAAACACGAAATCCCGAATCCCGAATCACACATGCCGACAGACGTTCATAAGGTTTTACCCACGTTCCGATCACAATGGAACGTGTTTCAAAGGCTAATTTGAAAGTATACGCGAGTTACGGAATTAAACGATCAATTTAAAATTAAATTGATTAAAATAGTTTGAAGCGTTTTGAGCTGCCACGGTCAAACGACAACTCCGATTGCTTTGAAAATTGAAATCCGATAATAATTAACTATTACGGATCAAATGGAACTGGTTTCGTCAACTTCCGAGACTGTGCCTCGGAAGGCTATTTTTAAATTCAATTTAAACGATATATTATTAAAATTGAACAAATTACCTTTAAATAAAATTTCAACCATACTATTATCTTCAGTATCCTCATTATAGATTTTATAAGCCTTCAAATTATTTGAAACAGGCTTAGAATCTCATATTCAACAATTTACCCAATTTCAATTATAAAATTCAATATTTAAGCTATACAATTCAATGATTTTATTATCAAGTAAATATTGATATCTTAAATTCAAATTAAAATTAACTTTTAAATATTTAAAACCTATTAACTATTCAAATTTAAGCTGCTAGAAATTCCGGGTCATCATAGTACCGCTTACCATCCACAAATAAAAAGAGTTAACAAACTTCTTGAGGATTTTTAAGGGTTTATGTACTAGACTTTTGAGGGTCATAGGAAGACCACTTGCACTTAGTCGAGTTTTTCCATAATAATAATTAACAAACTAATATAGGAATGATGCATTTCGAAGCTCTTTACGGAAGGTCGTGCAAATTACCAACATGTTGGCCAAAGACCAGAGGCAGATTGATTCTTGGCCTAGATATAGTGAGAGAAGCTGCAGAAAATATTGAGTTGATCCAAGCAAGGATAAAGGAAGCTCAGTCTAGGCAGAAATGTTATGCAGGTAAGAGACGTAAAGATTTAGGATTCTCAGTTAGAGACTATGTTTTTATCAAAGTATCACCAATGAAGGGTGTGTTACAGTTTGGAAAGTCAGGGAAATTGGCACCAAAATATGTTGGTCCATTTCCTACCATAGAAAGGATCGAGAAACTTCAGATAGATTTACCAAATAGTTTGGCAGAAGTCCATAATGTTTTTCATGTTTCACATCTTGGAAAGTGTATGCATGATCCAAAGACTACTATTGCACTAACCATATTGGAAGATTTAGTAGTAGAACCAGATATAACTTTTGTTAAACAACCAGTTTGTGTTGTACCAACAGATGAGAAGAAGTTAAGAAACAAAATCGTCAAGTTAGTGAAAGCCTAGTGGAATGACAACGAGAAAGACTGTAGTTGGGAGATAAAAGACAAGATTAGAGATACTTATCCTGAGTTGTTTTGATGGTGTGTTCTATATTTTTCATATGAAAGTTTTGCTAGTAGGATATGCTAGTATTGTTGTTATGTGTTTGTCAATGTTTTCATGATTATCATGCTTGTTATTTTCCTTATCATAATTTCGAGGAAGAATTTTCTTTAAGAAGGAGAGTCTGTAACACCCCTAATTTTTGTTTAACATTAATCATAGAATTTAATTAGATAAATTAAATCGAATAATGTGAAGTCATAAGGAGAACGAGATTTATTAACTAATTGGGTCAGACCTAAATTAATCAATTAACAGATTGTTTTAAACATAAAATGGAATGAGATTAACGAGAGATGCATAATGCGAATCATTCCTTGATTCATTACCTAAACCCTTCCTCTCACATTCATTCTCATTTCATTTGCTAAGGAAAAGAAGAGGAAATCTAAAGATTCAAAGGGAAAAGCTTTGGGGAATTAATCTACATCAAATCTCAATCTTTTTTTATCCAATCTAAGGTCAATAATAGTTAACCACCTCATTTATTTATATCTTATTTCTTGATTTAAGATTGATTTTCGAATTTGTTGTGATATAGATTGATAATATCAGTATTAGATCGAATAAGGTTCATTGTAATTTTATGGAATTGCTCTAAAGGGTTTTAAAGTCAAAAACCTAATTTTTGATTTCCTATTGATTTTAAATTTGAATAAGTGGTGGAAAACATTGTTTTGGAGATGAATTTTTAATTTCATAATTTTCCATATTCATATGAATATTTTATGGATTTACTAAGAGGGAAAATGTGTATATTTTCGAGTTTTTAATACAAATAATTAAACTAATATTTTAGTCCCGAAATTTTTGTATATGGAAGAAGAAGGAAATTCAAATTTTTAGTGATTTTTGGGTATTTTTCCCTAATTGTAATGTTTTTCTATGAATTTGTTGTTCTAAATTTTTTTTAGTTAATATGAGTTAATAATATTAATTATAAGGGTTTTGCAAAGTTTATTGAGAAGTTGGAACGTGACCTACCAGTAATTTAGCAAAAAGAAAATTATTTAATTATCCAACGTAGGACAAGAGTTGGTGGAAAGTTTTAACTTTTAAACAAATCATTTTCCCCATTTGATTTTCTAAACCCTAATCGTCCTTCACGGCCCCTATTTCTTCTTTTATCACTTCCAGTATTGTTGCTCCTGGATAATGGTTGTCGCTATTTAAATCAAAGCCTCATAATGCAGGTTCGTATACCCCTTGTCATTTGACAGAGCAAGAAATGGGTTTCCTCAGGATCTTCCAAAAGAAGTTAGAGATGAGGGTATAACCTATTAGTCTAATCACTTGGTTGGTATGTTTCTTGGAGATACACTATCGTTACTTCTCATCTTCATAAAATATGAAAACTTAAGGGCGAAGTTGACATTAAATCCGATAACTTGGACTTTTACTTCTCCCTCCCTAATAACGAAGATAAATTGTCAATTCTTCGCTCAGACCCTATTTCCATAAAAGGGAAAATGTTTATAATACAACATGGAATCCATCTTTTGATTGCGCTCAAGTACAAATTCATTGTGTTCCCGTTCAGGTTCATTTCTATAGTATCCAACTTATCTTATGGACTCTCCTTGGTATTAATTGGCGAGCATGTCATATCGGGCGACCTATTTGTTATGATGAAAATACAGAGAAACTAAAAGGATTTGAATATGTAAAAGCCCTAATTGAAATTTCTTTGGATTTTGTTCTTCCAAACTCGATTGAATTAAGTGATCTTGGTGATGGCTAGCCCAAAGTGCTAGTTGAATATGACCGGAGACCGAAGATTTGTAGTTCTAGTAAAAAATTTGGTCATGACACTCTAGAATGTGACATTTCCCTTGATGATCTTCCTGTTGATATGGATGAAAATGTGCATGCCAAACCTGCGTTGACATACATCAGATAGGGTCACAATAATAACTTCAACCAAGCTCACCTTAAAAAACAGCCCACTTCTACAAATTCCTTTCCTTAAAAAAAATTGGCAAACGAAAAGCCTCCTAACTCTATGCAGCCTATTGCCCCATCCTAATCCATTGTCATGCTGAATCTCTGTGTGCTACAGGACCATGCAAACTCAATGCATCATTCTCAACTTCCTACCTCTGTCATTCACAATCTCAACATCTCTCCTATCCAATGACATTTTGTATACTCACCCCACCGAAACACGCCTATCCTAACTTCCTCCTCTAATTGTGTTTCTCTCCCTATCCTAACTTCTCTCATTGACGCACTTGTGACCATGTTTCTCTCCCCATCCCAACTTCTATCATTGACGCACTTGTGCATATCTATGTACCTCTCCAGTGGACATTTAATGATCAAAACATCATGCACCACACTTCCTCTCCTTTACAATCTAATGTGATATCTATACAATCTCAACCACTTCATCAATCTATTTCCTCTGATATTAGCAATGCTACTTCCACTTTATCAAACATGAATCTCTTCACCACTGAATCATACACATCATATCCCTTGTCCATCCCTATAACCTCTAACCCTTTCTCAATACTGCAAACCATTCAAGAAAACACTGACTTGAATTCAACCCTTTCCTCCGATAATCCCCATTCGAGCCCCTAACTCCACATCAAACCTTACACCTTCCTTGACATCCTCCTCCAAAAATCTCCACCATGCCTCCCTCTTCTTCTGCTCACTCTCCTGGTGCTAATCCTACCAAGAATAAAGATAAAAAAACAAGAAATATGTAGCTAAATCCTGCTTCTGATGACATGAATGCTAGTTTATCTTTCAACTTACGTCAGACCATGCCTCTTCCTAGATCAAAATCATTTCCCAAATCTACCCCTGCAAGAAGGCACACAGGGCAACATGCCTTTCCCTTTACTCCTCTTTTTCAATGACCCTGCCGATATAGCAATATGGAATGTTAGAAGGGATCCTTTACCCTTAAAGCAACTGGCAATTCAAAATCTTATCATTGAGCACAAAATTCAAATTATGGGAATATGTGAAACCAAGTTGAACTTTCAAGATGCAATCAGCGCAAAGAACATGTCAAATTGGTCTTTTGAATGCAATTTAGACCATGCTTCATATGGAAGGATAATGATCTTATGGAATCCTAAAACATTTATTCACCCGAAAATTCATTCATCTAATAAATCTGTTCACTTCTTATGCCTTCATCTCTCCACTAATACTTCTTTCAATATTACGTTTATACATGCCTGCAACCAATTATTTCCCAGAGTATGTCTTCTTTCAAATCTCTATCACTTCTCCTCTCCTCTTCCTTGGATTTGTATTGGTGATTTTAATGCAATGTATCTCTCTACTCACAAGTTGGAAGGTAATACCCTCACATTAAGAGACTTGATACCATTGAACCAAGCCATTAGCTTATCAAACCTAATCCATGCCAACTCCTTCGGCCCAGTGCACACATGGTCTAACAAATCTAGATCAGCATCCCCACCCTTTGTAAACTTGAACACTGCTTCATCAACCATTATCAGAAGAAACACAATAAAGCCAACAACTTTTAAATCCACGGGTCGAGATATGAATTATATGAACCATCATATCACGATGCATCTAAAGGATGACAAGAAACAAAGGGAACATGGTGCGGATCACTTCACATCTGGGCCTAGCCCACTTTATATAAATACGTGTATCTTGTAATTGTTTCAGTGTAAGAAATATTGTATCAAACTGCAAATACAAATATAAAGATACATCAATTTGTTAATATGGTATCAGAGCAACTTCGCCTGACGGCATTATTTTTTGATCATCACTGAGTTGAAGCATAGCTTCATTCCCCTCAGAATATATCTTCATCACCGGGGAAATTAACCTCTCCGATCAAGTATAACATCCATACCCCATCAGTCTATCTGTACCACGCCGAAAGAGGATCAGATCCATATCTTCATCTCCATCTCTGGCCACACCAGTTAGGTGCTCCTCAGATCTCGCTGTGCCACGCCAAGAAAACAGGATTGATTTTCTGGCTGCACATCGCCAGTACCTTCTTTTCCCTGTCCAAGAAACAAGGTAACAATCAGTTTTTATCAAGATTCTTTTAATGGCTCTCGAAGAAGATGATGTAACATCAGCAACATCAAGAAATGATGTAAAAGAAACTGCACCCTCCCTTGTCAAACTCAATAGCAATGTTATAACCGTTCCTCTTGACGAAGACAACTACATCTTGTGGAAATACCAAATTGATACAGCCTTGAAGGGACATGGCCTTCAAGATTACATCAAAGGTACAATCACCATCCCACCTGTAATGAAGAAAGATGCAGAGGGAAATACTGTTAGCAATCCAGAGTACACGAATTATCAAAAGCAAGACAGTCTACTATCTTCATGGTTATTGTCGTCCATAAGCACTAATTTACTATCATAAGTTGTTGGATGCAATTCTTCTCATGAAATATGGTCATGTATTGAACAAATTTTTAATTCTCAATCGGCAGCAAGAATAATGCATTACAAAAGGCAATTACAAGGTGCAAGAAAAGAAGGCATGAGCATGAGGGACTATCTTGCGAAAATCAAGAACTTGTGTGACAAGCTAAATTCTGTGGGTCACAAAATATCAGACAGTGAACAAATCCTCACCATAACCAATGGTCTTGACGAAGAATATGAGTCAGTTGTTACCTTCATCGCATCACAAAAAACGCTTCCAGACTTACAATATGTTCAGTCTGCTCTTACTGCTCATGAAGGCAGAATAGAGCAAAGGAAGGCAATACAATCAGAAATCTCTGTCAACTACGCATCTGGTTTCAATTCAAGAAACAAAAATCAGCAAAAACTTACACAAAATCAAAACCCAAAACCAGAAAATCAACAACCAAGAAGCAGTCAACCTCAAAGAGGAAGAGGCAGAGGTAGAAACACCTACAACAACGGAGTGAAGTGTCAAATATGCGAGAAATTTGGTCACACAGCCAACAAATGTTATTTCAGATTCAACTCTGAATTTAACATAGCACAGTCACCTCAGAAAGGGTTTAATGTTAACATGGCTCAAATGAACCAACATGTAAAGACCAGCACTGATGGTTTCAAGACACAAGGCAACAATGCTGATGATTTAGTCAAACCAGATGATCTGAATACTGAAGAGTGGTATCCAGACTCAGGATCAACAAATCACATCACCAACAACCTTCAAAACTTGAATCTTGGAAACAAAAGCTACTCAGGTATGGAAGCTATACATATGGGGAATGGTGAAGCCATAAGTATATCACATATTGGAGTTGGCAGTATTTCAGGTAAAAGAGAATTATTTTTAAACAACCTATTGAGAGTACCCAAAATCAAGAAAAACTTGATAAGTGTCTCTCAATTTGCCAACGACAATAATGTATACTTCGAGTTTCATCCTAAATTTTGCTTAGTTAGGGATTTACTTAACAAAAACATACTATTACAGGGTAGTTTGGACAAGGGGTTGTACAAATTCAGTGCCATCAAGTCACATAAAGGCCACATAAGAAGAAACTGGTGTAATCATGTTAATACTACCATGTCAAGTAGAAGAAATACCATTGAATGTTGGCACAAAAGGCTGGGACACCCCAGCAATGATGTTGTAAAAAGGATTTTGATAGATAATAAAATAAATTTTGATGATATACCTGTTTCTGAAATTTGCACACACTGCCAGATAGGCAAAATACACAAATTACCATTTGCTAGATCTGAAACAGTGCACATACAACCATTGAATCTGATTGCAGCAGACCTATGGGGTCCAGCACCATATGACTCATCTTCAGGGCACAGGTGCTATCTTTCCTTTGTTGATGCTTATTCTAGGTATACATGGATATTTTTCCTCAAATCAAAATCTGAAACATGCTATAGTGAATCAATTTATTACACTTGTGGAAAAACAAATTAGTCACAATGTAAAAAATTTCCAAAGTGATGGAGGAAAAGAATTTTTACCTCTTAAGGATTTTTACCAAGAAAAGGGTATTCATCACAGAATTACATGTCCTCACACATCAGAACAAAATGGATTAGTCGAAAGAAAGCACAGACATATAGTGGACACTGGTCTAACACTAATGTCTCAAGCTTCTATACCCATGAAATACTGGAATGATGCTTTCTATACATCAGTTTATCTCATAAACAGAATGCCCACTAGAATTTTAAAAGACACGTCTCCCTATGAGAAACTTCATCATATAAAACCCAACTATGATTTCTTAAAAACTTTTGGGTGTCTTTGTTTCCCATATCTTAGGCCTTACAACAAACATAAGTTAAGTTTAAGACAAGCCCTTGCACTTTTTTGGGTTATGCCAATAATCAAAAAGGGTATAAATGTCTAGACAATAAGGGAAGAATATATATTTCAAGACATGTTGTGTTTAATGAGCACATATTTCCTTTTGCAGAAAAGAGTGTTGCTGCAAGACAAAAGCCAGATACAACAAGCATCACAGCCCAATCTATTCCAGTCTTGCCAAAGCACCTTACCACAATCAAGTACAACAAAGACCAAATCCACACAGAAGAACATGCTTCAGACACAAGATCAGAATATAGTTCAGATAAATCATATTCAGATATCCTACCTCAACCACATGAAGACACACAACAAACTGACAGCAATAGAAACAGTATGACAGAAAGCACAGAAAGCACATCAAGTATGGATGATCTGCAACAACAACAAAAAACTACAGCTACTGGCCATCACATGATCACAAGGTCCAAAAGTGGAATTTTCAAACCAAAAGTATATACTGTTTCCATCAGCAGTATAGAACCACATAACTATGATCAAGCCATCAAAAATGATGTATGGAAAAAGGCTATGGATGAGGAATATAATGCACTCATAAAAAATCAGACATGGAGCTTAGTTGATCAGCCAAAACACAAAAAAATTGTGGGATGCAAGTGGACCTACAAGATCAAGAAAAATGCTGATGGCAGTATAAGCAAACACAAGGCCAGATTGGTTGCAAAAGGTTATTCACAACAGTTTGGCTTTGATTTCAATGAAACTTTCTCTCCAGTTGTCAAACCAACCACCATTAGACTTATGCTAACTTTAGCATTATGCAACAATTGGAAAATTAGACAACTAGATGTGTGCAATGCTTTTCTAAATGGAGACCTTCATGAGGAAGTCTTTATGCAACAACCAGAAGGGTACATCACAGAAAGTAACAAAGTATGCAGACTACACAAAGCTATCTATGGCTTAAAACAAGCATCAAGATCATGGCATGAAAAACTAAAAGCAACTCTTTTGGAATTTGGATTCACACCCACCAAATCAGATAATTCATTATATATAAAGAACAATGGCAATAGCACCTATCTACTTGTCTATGTGGATGACATCATTATCACTGGAGATAATGATAATGAGATTTTAAACACAATACAGTTGCTCGATAAAACTTTTGCCATCAAAGATCTAGGTGATATAAACTATTTCCTGGGTATACAGGTTACAAGGAAATCCAAGTCAGAGCTGTTTCTATCCCAAAAGAAATACATTAATGAAATTATCAAAAGAGCCAACATGCACGAAGCCAAATCATTACCTACTCCTATGGTCACCAACTTGCACTTATCCAAACACAGAGGTGAAGCCATCGAAAATACGAAACAATACAGAAGAATCGTTGGTGCCCTACAATATGTCACTATAACAAGGCCTGATATATGCTACAGCGTAAACAAAGTCTGTCAACATATGCAAAGTCCACTCAATGAACATTGGAAGGCAGTAAAACGTATCCTCAGATACTTAAAAGGGACTCAAAATCATGGCTTAGCTCTAAAAGCATGTAATGACATCAATATAAATGCTTACAGTGATGCAGATTGGGCAAGTGACGTGGACGACCGCAGATCTACCTCCGGATACCGTGTATTCCTCGGACCAAATCCTGTTTCATGGTGTACGAAAAAGCAATCCACCACTTCTCGCTCAAGCACAGAGGCAGAATACAGATCTCTTGCAAGCGTCACTGCCGAAATAGCTTGGATAGAAGCTCTAATGAAGGAATTAGGGTTCAACATTCGAAGAACGCCAATCGTATGGTGCGACAATCTAAGCACCATCTCGCTCTCTGCCAACCCCACTCAACACTCGCGTACAAAACACATCGAAATCGATTTGCATTTTGTACGCGAACGGACACAAGGTGGAAGGTTGGACGTCAGACACGTTCCCACATACTATCAACGCGCCGACATCCTTACCAAGGCTCTCTCAGCCAAGAATTTTGCCAGATTAAGGGAGGAATTGAAGGTTCTGTAGAACGAGGATGAGAAGAGAGGAAATGTGGAAACCCTAGATGAAATTGAGGGCGGCTATCAGAAGAAACACAATAAAGCCAACAACTCTTAAATCCACGGGTCGAGATATGAATTATATGAACCATCAGATCATGATGCATCTAAAGGCTGACAAGCAACAAAGGGAACATGGTGCGGATCACTTCACATCTGGGCCTAGCCCACTTTATATAAATACGTGTATCTTGTAATTGTTTCAGTGTAAGAAATATTGTATCAAACTGCAAATACAAATATAAAGATACATCAATTTGTTAATAACCATCATGCCTTGAATTTATGGCCATCGTTCCTCTGCTCTATCCTTCCTCCTCCTATTTCTAACTGTTGTCCTCTTCTCCTTAGTTTGGAGGATAGGTATGGAACTCCCCTACTTATGGAAACCCATTTTTCAGACTCCAAAAGAAGCTAAAAAATCTTACTTGCTCTGAAGAAGTGGGCTACCGATTCATTTGGTAAAGGAGACAGAAAGCCTTCACAAATTAGATAGGATCTTCGACAAATTCAGAATCAGCTTGCTAATGATCCCTTGAATTCTTCCATATCAACCCAGGAATCTCTCCTTAGTGATTAACTTGTTAACGCTCTTAATTGCGAAGCAACAATACTCCATCAAAAGAACAGGGATAAGTATGATCAGGATGGGAACATGAATAATTCATTCTTTCATGCAAAACTCAAATATGGACAATCTTCTCAAACGATCCTATCTATAGCTGATACATATGGTAATGTTCGTTCAACTCAAGATAGTATTTCTAAGCTCTCCTGGAGTACTTACAATCAATCCTTGCTCATGTCAAATCATTTAATTCCAACATATCAAAGTTGTACTCCTTGCATATGCCAACCCTCTCCAGTTCTTAAGCTAATGCCATGATTTGTTTGATCTCTCTATAGGAAAGTAAGCTACTCTATTCTCCCTTAATGCTAGTAGCTCAGGTGGTCCAGATGGTTTAAACACTCATTTTTTCAATGATTCATGGGATTTTATACCTCATGAATTCATAAATGCCATCCAATCTTTCTTCATGTCAAAATAAATTTCCTTCTGGTGTACATGCCACCAACTTTGTTCTTATTCCCAAAAAAGAAAATTCCTAATCTATTAAAGACTTTAGACCTATCTCCTGTGTTAATGTGACTTATAAATGTATTGCCAAAATTCTTGCTAACAGAATGCAGGCCTTTTTAAACTCACTAGTCCCTCCAAATCAAGCGGCACTAATTCTAGGCGGGTTTGTATCTAACAACATTTTAATAACTGAAGAATTACTCAAAGGTTATGGTAGAACTGGAATTTCTCCTCGATGTATGATAAAGCTTGATATGCAAAAGGCTTTTGACATGCTAGCTTGGAAATCAATTGCTGTTGTGCTCTCACGAATGAACTTCCCTCTCCCTTTTATTGCATGGATCTATACCTACATTTCTACTCCATACTTCTCTATTTTCAGGAATAACATGAATAAGGGTTACCTTAAAGGAAAGCAAGGGGTGAGAAAAGGTGATCCAGTATCCTCCTTGCCTTTTATACGCTAATGGAAGTCCTTAATTCCCTTCTTATTGAAAAAGTTAACCTTAATCTCCTTGAACTACACCCAAAATGCAAGGATCCCCGCATCACTCATCTTTTTGCAGATGATCTTGTGTGTTTTACCAAGTCTAATCCTTGCAATATTCAATGTATTATAAACACTCTAGAGGAGTTTAAATGCATCACTAGCCTATCAATTAATTTATCCAAATCAGAGATTCTTCTAGCTGGTGTTTCCCATGATCAAAGATTCGGTATCATTAATCTCTGCTCCCTCTCTAAAATGGCCCATAACTCAATGTATTTGGGTTTGCCTTTGATCTCCCCCACTTATCTAAGTCTGACTGCCCCTCCTTATTTGAAAAATCACAAACAACTCTCTACATGGACAAACAATATGTTATCCCAAGCTAGTAGGCTCACTGTTATTCAATCTATAGCCTTAGCAATGGCAAACTACTGGATGAGACATTACATTCTTCCTTAGAAGCATATCAATATGATTAATAGTGCTTTGAGCAACTTTCTTTGGCATAGTGACCCCTTCTCCTCAAAGATGACCCTTATTGCCTTTTACGTGCAACTACCCAAAGCTTATGGTGGACTTGGCATTATAAACTTGAAAATATGGAATAAAGTTGCAATGGCAAGATACTTCCAACTTCTTCTCACCCCTAACAACAATTTATAGTCTAACTGGATTCATGATAACATATCAAAGAGGAATTTTTTTTGGAGCCTTCCTAACTCTTTTAATGCTAGTTGGAGCTGGAGTTATTTATTGAAACTCAGATCAACTTTCCTCCCTCTTATGAAATATAATCTGCTTGCTAGGCCTCGTACTCTATTTTGGCATGATCCTTAGGCTTCTTATGGCCTTATTATCAATGCAGTAATACCTACGAACCTCAAGCATTTATCTGTTGGAATATAAACTTGATTTATTGGTTTCTAGAGAATTCTTGTATTATGTTTAAAGGGGAGTGAGAGTTCTAAAATTATGTTTTCTTTGTAACCAAGTAAAAGTGTTTCTAGAATTATGTTTTCTTTGTAATCAAGCAAAAGTAATTCTAAAATGATATATTAGGGACTATAAATAGAGGAGCTCTCCCCTCATTTGTAATCAAGCAATCTAGCAAAGGAAAAATAATATTAAAGCATTATTTGTGACAACAAGTTTCTTCTCTCAAGTCTCCAACCTTTTTTTTTAAATATATATTTCAACAAAGTGGTATCAGAGCAAGGTTTAGTGATGACTTCCAACAATATGTTGCAACCTCAACTTCCTCGTTTGACGGGAAAGAATTACAATCAATGTAGCATTCAAATGAAGGTCTTGTATGGCTCTCAAGATCTTTGGAAGATTGTTGAAAATGGATATGAAGAACCGGAGAATCAAGCAACACTTTCAATACAACAATTGAATACTTTGAAAGAGATTCGAAAGAAGGACAAAAATGCTTTTTATTTTATAAGCGGTGGATGAAGCAATTTTCGAAAGGATCTTCTTCGTCATCAACATCAAAGGAGGCATGGGACATCCTCAACAAGGCATACAAAGGTGAAGAAAAGTAAAGATGGTAAGACTTCAAGCTCTAAGAGGCGAGTTTGATTTACTCAAAATGAAAGAAAGTGAATCGGTGGAGGAATTTTATAATAGAACTATTTCTATTGCCAATCAACTTCGAATCAATGGTGAAGAAATTTCGAATAAAAGAATTATTGAAAAAAATTCTTCGAAGTATGATAAGGAAATTTGAGCATGTTATTGTTGCTATTGAAGAATCAAAAGATTTGAATACTTTCTCTCTTGAAGAATTGTTGGGCTCACTACAATCTCATGAGCTTCGCATCACACAATTTGATTCCTCTTCTTCCGAGCAAGCTTTTCAAATTCGAGACACCAACCGTGGTGGATTTAGAGGAAGAGGTGGTAGATCAGCCCGTGCTAGAGGACAAGAAAGATGCCAAATTCAAAGTGAAAATTCAAGTCCATTTCAAGGAGGAAGAGGAAGAGGTCGTGGAGGATACAGTGCAAGAGGAAGATGTAACTCTTATAATATTCAATGTCATTATTGTCATAAATATGGGCATATGAAAAAGGATTGTTTTAACATAATTAATGATGAAAAGGTAATTCTAATTTTCTACATGAGAATTTGGAGACACAAGATGAAAGTATGCTTCTTGCTTGTAATGTTCAAGAAGCTTCTTTTGATGATATATGGTATATTGATAGTGGTTGTAGTAACCACATGACCGGAAATAAAAGTTGCTTTGTGAATTTTGATGAAAGTGTCCAACGAGAAGTCAAGACAGGTGATAACAAAAGGCTCATTGTCAAAGGCAGTGGCGATATTCCGATACGGACAAAACAAGGTACAAATTATATTTTTAATGTTTATTATGTTTCCGATCTTAAATACAATTTTTGAGTGTTGGGCAACTTTTAAAGAAAAGACATAATGTGAATTTCAAAAATGATTTATGTGAGATCAAAGACAAAACTTGTGTTCTTATTGCGAAAGTGAAGATGACACCAACAAAAATGTTTCCATTGAAAATTAAAAATGAAGCAATTCCATGTCTTGCTAATATTGTTAATGACAAGTCATAGCTTTGGCATCTTCGTTATAATCACTTGAGTTTTAGCACTCTATCCAAGATTTGCAAAGATCATATGGTGAGAGGCATCCTAAATATTAGCAAACAAGATCAAGTATGTGAAAGTTGTGTTTTTAGCAAGCACCATCGAGATCCATTTCCAAAAGAAAAGGCATGGCGAGCAAAGAATCCTTTGGAGCTAGTGCATTCGGATTTATGTGGACCCTTGCGCACAAACTCTCTTGGAGGTAATCGGTATTTTCTCACTTTTATTGATGACTATAGTCGCAAGATGTGGATTTACTTTCTCAAAGAAAAATCTCAAGTATTTGAAGTATTTAAGAATTTTAAAGCACTTGTGGAGAAGCAAAGTGGTTTTTCTATAAAGACACTCCGATCCGATCGTGGTGGAGAATATATGGCGGAAGAATTCGGAAATTTCTTAAAGGATTATGGCATTCATCATCAACTAACGATCCGCTCAACCCCTCAACAAAATGGGGTGGCCGAAAGAAAGAACTGTGTCATCATGGAACTTGTTCGAAGTATGTTGAAGACAAAAGGATTGCCTAAAGTATTTTGGGCCAAAGCTATAGCATGTGCATGCTATGTTCTCAACCGCGCGACAACTAAAAGTGTTCAAGGAAAGACTCTACAAGAAGCATGGAGCGGTCACAAGCCATGTGTCTCCCACTTTCGAATTTTTGAAAGCATTTGTTACTCTCATGTGCTGGATGAAAAGAGAGGAAAACTTGACGACAAATATGAAAAATGCATCTTTGTTGGCTATAGTGAAAGATCCAAGGCATATAAATTATATAACCATATCACAAAGAAGACTATTATTAGTCGTGATGTAATTTTCAATGAGGAAGAAGCATGGGAATGGAAAAATGAGAAAAAGAGTACAAGTATCTTGCTTGATAATGATGCATTTGAGCCAATTGAAGAAGAAGGATCGACTCCACCTACTCCACCATCTAATTCTCCTCCAAGCTCATCATCTTCAAGTTCAGAATCAACACCTAGAAGGACAAGACCTCTTGCGGAGATTTATAGAGAAACAATAAGAATTTTAGAAGATGAATTTGTTGATTTTGCTTTATATGCAACTACGGATCCAGTTGATTTTGAAGAAGCCGCCAAGGAAGACAAATGGAGACAAGCCATGGATCAAGAAATTGATGCAATTGAAAGGAACCAAACATGAGAGTTGGTTGAAGTACCTGAAGGGAAGAAACCCATTGGAGTCAAATGGGTTTACAAGACAAAGTTGAATGCACAATGTGAAGTTGAAAAACAGAAGGCACGATTAGTTGTGAAAGGCTACAAGCAAAAGTATGGTGTTGATTACAAAGAAGTTTTTACTCCCGTGGCACGTCTTGAAACAATTCGTTTGATAATTTCATTGGCCGCTCAAAATAAGTGGCAAATCAAGTTTCAAGGGGGGTGTTGGAATATAAACTTGATTTATTGGTTTCTAGAGAATTCTTGTATTATGTTTAAAGGGGGGTGAGATTTCTAGAATTATGTTTACTTTGTCAAGTAAAAGTGTTTCTAGAATTATGTTTTTTTGTAACCAAGTAGAAGTATTTCTAGAATTATGTTTTCTTTGAAATTAAGAAAAAGTAATTCTAGAATGATCTATTAGGGACTATAAATAGAGGAGCTCTTCCCACATTTGTAATCAAGCAATCTAGCAAAGTAAAAATAATATTAAAGCATTATTTGTGAGAACAAGTTTCTTCTCTCAAGTCTCCAACCTTTAAAAAAAAAAATATTTCAACATTATCTGCAATCCCTGATAATGCTCTTACAAATGATTATATTCAGGATGGTTCTGCCTTAATCAAGTCCCATGCTGGTCAGACATTTCTAGAATGAAATCTCTCTCCTCTGGTTCGATCCATATACCTACCTCATTCAATGGTCTAATGGAAAGCATGACATCTCAACTTCTCAATGTACAGGTTGTTGCTAAGGAATCAAGATATATTTACATGGCATTCTAGAATCTAGAATATAGGTGGATCCTTGAAGAACAACTTTCTCCTTTGGAAAATCATGTTCAATGTTGTTTTAACTAAGGACAAACTCCACAAGCTGCTGCTCATAAATAATGACTCATGTGTACTCTGTGGTCTCCACTCTTAATCGAATATCCACCTACTCTTCAGCTTCCCTTATGTTTCCTGCATTTGGTCCAGAGTCCTTGCCTTTGGAACCTTTCACAGGCCCTCCTCTGATAGTATTTTAGAGTAGCAAAATATTTTTAATCGTTCGTGATGGAAAACTCCTTGTGTTATGAGCCTGATGATTTGTCTCAAGGGATTGATTGCTGGGGTTTAGGTTGAAAGAAACGCTAGGATGTTTTCCCTAATGATAAGAGTAAGGATGAATTATTCCACGTCAATATTAAGAAAATCAACAGAGATACGAGTAAATTGGCGTCTTCCAACCCTGCTAATGTGCGCACATGAATAGGTTAAATTGCTGATCATATTGCGGTAGTGCAATATATGTAGTTATCTATTCCTTTGCACTGGGCTTTTTTGTCCTTCGCCCAATTTTTGGAAATGAAAAGGTGTTTTAACCCAAGTTTATATGAGTTTTGCCATATATGACTATTGATTGATTTTGCTCCGATGAATGATGTTATATGTTCTTGTTATCGTTTGATCGGTTAAATTTAGATATTTTATCGTTTTTTATACTAACATTTCCATTACCCAACATCGCACCTTGAGATTACTAAGTAGGTTGGTCCAGTAGTGAGTATGGACGAACTAAACTCCAGAGTGAATAGAATTACTTCCATGAGATCAGATAGATCAATTGTGTTAGGATGCCTTGAACTAACCAAGAAGATATGACTCGTGGATTTAAAACCAAATAAGATTTTAGGTAGGACTAGTGTAGGGTCGCACCCTATGCTTCAACCGGTAGCCTTGGTCGGTAAAGGCCTTCGATTCCAGTGCATAGGTCTTTGTCAGCAGTGAGACTAAAAGATGTACATTCACAGAGAGGAACTTGTAACTCTATATGCTAACTGTACTGTTTAATTTTTTTCCTTCCAACCATTTTGGAGATTTTGGGTCAATTGGTTATGTATTGGTCTGAGTCGGCCTGACAAGTTATTAGTTGGCTTATGAAAACTAAAAGGTTTACGGCGACCTTAAGAGAACTATGATTGGAGACAAACATTCAATTTCATAGGGGGTAAACTTTTGGAATGCATAACTCTGTAATAGCAGACTATCCATATTTACCTATATTGCATGCATATGATCATATCATGTTTTATTTTAACCATTGTAGTTGCAGGTGCATGATTTATGTTAAGATTGATATATTTTAAAAAGATACTAGTGAAGGGAAAACTCATTCCGTTCTATGGCATGGTCTCACTAGATATATGTTTTTAGTTCGAGATGGTATATTGTTATTCACACCAAACTTTTTGTCTAACCCAAAGTTTCTATTTTTTCCCTTAAACTCTCGAGTACTTATTTGAGTATATCGGGAGTAGGATTTTCAGGTTAGATGAGTAAGCTTACGGAGACGTCCATGAGGCAAACTAATTTAAGGTGTTTATTTCTGTTGTATTGTTTGAAATTTATAATTTGTTTGAATGGATGTAACGATGGAAGTTATAACTATCAAATAGTTAGACTCTAATCATCTATGGAGGCATCTTCATATGTTGCTCTTGGAATAAAATGTATTAATTATATTTTTTGAACATGGAATCAGTGATAATATATATGAATGTGAAAGTTTGTTTATGAAACATGTTTTGTAAAGTTTCATATTCATGTGCTCTTGATGTTATAGATAAAATTAACTAATCTTATTTTGTCATTAGGAAATAACACTATGGATGACTTCAGCATCAATAGCGGTTATTTTCGTCCTCAAATTGGGGGATGTTACAGAATGAGGGAACTAGGGAAAATGACAAACTTTGGTAAAAAATTTGTCTCAAGGACACCTAGATTTAATTTTTGGCTGAAGGAAAAACTTTGATAAAAATTAGGCTAAAGGACAATGCTAGTTCAAACTAGCATTATCTTAAATTTTTACACTACACAAAATGCTAGTTCTAAGTAGCATTTTATTTAGTTTTTACACTATACAAAATGCTAGTTCTAACTAGCATTGTCCTTCAGCCTAATTAATTTCAAAGTTTGTTCTTTAACCTAAAATGAAACTTGTTGTCCTTCAGCCTAATTTTTTTCCAAAGTTTGTCTTTATGCTTATTTTCCACTTACAGAATAATAATAGAACATATAGTTATTGACCAAGCTTGACACTTCCAATGTCCAGTGTCCTTGTCATTGCCAAGCATGCTTAAGGAAACCTATCCTTCTACTGTTCCAGCCTTGCATTAGAACCTGTACCTCTAAAGCTATCGTGTGTGTTGTAATGATGAGGGGGTCAAAACAATATTCTAGTGACTGGTGAATTATATATTTTATATAGAACACTAGTTTATGTCGATTGTCTTCATTATATGTTATATCTTTTCATTTATGCTTAGTCGTCTCGACTTCACATTCGCGTATGAAACGCCCCATCTACCCGAAGTAAACTACATGCATACATACATCCATCCATCCATCCATCCATCCATACATACATACATACATACATACATACATACATACATACATACATACATACATACATTCATACATACATACATACGGTCATACATACATGTGTGTGTAGGTACTACAGCCTCCTTTTGGACTGAGAGACTATCCCTACTAGTACACGTAATCTACCACCACGTTAGGATCTATTATCAAGTAATATCATGTCCGTATGGAAATATAATTCAAATTAAGACTACCCGTACAACTACGCATTGGGTAGGGGTACCCGAAATGTCGAATCGCCAGCGTGTCTCGTCGTCTACATCTATGTCCACCTCCCACTGGTCATTTACGCCTCGTTGTGAGTCTCGTAGTGCCTAATACAACATCATAATAGCTTAGCTTTATTCTATCTTGCATTGGGAGGTAACTGCTTGTTTGCTTCCTATTTGATTTATGATGTTTTTATTTGATTTATCCTTGAAAGAATAAAGGTTGATGAATTCAGTTCTACCCTTATTTCATATAATGGAGCTGCTTCGAAATTTGAGTCTTTCCAAATGTAAAAGCATGGTTTTGTATGATTTTTTTTGGCAAGGCCAGCCAGTTTTATAGTGGACCGTCCACTTATTATTACGAACGTAATAAAAGTTGAAGTACAGGAATAAGGTAAAAGCACCTTAACTACTAAGAAAAAAGGAAAATACAGCACAGGCACGTGGCAGTATGCCACAGTAACTATATATATATATCACTATGACTAGGACTCCTCCAAAGAGGAAGTGTCACCATCATCCGCAGACACCCGAGAAGATTCTAAAGGGACATTCTCACAAAGACCAGCATAGGGGCGGAAAAGGATAGCAAGACAAGGATCATAACTCAAAGCATCAGAAGAGTAGATAAACAAACGATCCCAGGAAGTATCAGCTAGCAAGACAGAATTCGAACTCGCACATAAACCGTCCAAATCAAGAACTAAGGAATCACCAAACGGTTTGTAATGAAGGCATCTAAGGTCCAGATGATCATCGAAAACAAATCTAAAGTAGGATTCATCCACGGGGTTAAATCGCATATCAGATTTGGGATCAACCAACACCCCTCAGTCTCATCCCAAAAAACAGGCAACGGCGGCGAGGCAGGGTCTGGAGCAGCTAAAGGAACAGCAGAGGCATCACAAGGGACCACAGTAACAGGAGAAGAGCCAGGCCTAGAAAAAGGTAAAGGAGGCAGACTCAGGTCAGATAATGGAACAACAGGAGTAATCTGAGAGGCATGGGAAGAACCCAAGGGAACCCAAATCCTGCGCGGAGGGCGAGGCAAAGGGATCTTCGGAGCTGCAGCGGAGGCTTCAGAATGCAAGCAGGCGATAGCCTGGTGGCCAAAAGAGTGACAGGAGGAACAAATATCTGGAACCCAAGCATAGCGAACGCAGACTTCCAAAACATGTCTGACTGCAAGCTGAACAGGAATAGATGAAGGGAGAGGCTTAAAGGGGGATATCTCAATAAGAGCCTTAGCATACCTCATTTTATCACGCGCAACTGTATTAGAGTCAAAATATTTCAATTTTCCTACGTTACAGGCTAACCAATTCAACCCAAGAAGAGGCTGAAGAGCAGAGGGAATTTGCGAAAAATAAACCCAAACAGGGATAGAAAGAACTTGTTCACGAGCACACGCCACCGTTGGAGACCAAGGAGTAACAACAAAAGCCTACCATCAAAAAAAGAAGGCTCAGCCTCTAGAACAAGCCGACGATCCTCAGAAGAGGAGAACTTAAGATAATACATGGAGTCGATCAGCTTAACATGCAAATTACCATGAAGCTTCCAAGCCCTTCGACAAACCGATGACGCATTAAGAAGACGTTGATTAGGATTCAAAAAGAAACCAACCAAATAATCAGACCAAAAATCCACGCCGGATTGCATAACAATAGGGGGAGGGATCATCACTCCATTTTCCTCGACCATATCAAATTCAATCGGGATGTAGGCACCCGCATTACGGGGCAGGGACGTGAATAGAGATGACCAAGATTTGGAGCTTGGCAGCGATGGAGCAGTAGGACCAGGATGACCCACAATGTTGGGGGAAACAGTAGAGGCAGAAGGAATTGAATCTCCAGAACGAGCAACACTGTCAAAAGGAACAGTTTTCACAGGGGCATTATCACAAGCACCAGGAGTGCATTGACCAAAGCTTGGATTAACAGCCGATCCCCTAACCAACTCACGATCAGACTAACCAACATCGGCCCTAGCACCGTTCGCAACATTCGACACAGGCTTCCCTAAATCACAATTCAAAACCTTAAGAGAACTCACTTCAGCCCTGCACGCATCAGGAAAGGGCCACAAACCAGGCGAAGACGCGCCCACGCTGGAGAACAAACCCACAGGACAAGGGCGATTTGCATGCAGAGGAGGAAATTCAGAGACCGATTGAAGAGATGGATTAGGACACAAAGGCGCTGAAGTCATGACCTTGAAAATGCAACCCGACCTGGTCGACGAGAGAGACGGGGGGACGAAACTAGAGGGGGCCGAGGAGGAGAAGCGGGCATAGGCGGAGGCGAAGAAGGGAGGAGGAGCGAATAGGCGAAGAGGGCATAGAAGGGAAAAGCGACGAAGGGGAATCATGGAGAGATAAAATCAGATGCCATTGATAACTTTAAAATTGTGTAGAAATTTGATCTCAAATAGGGCTGTATGAATTTTTAAAATATAAAAACATATTGCTAAGTTTAAATTAAGGTTTCATACATGAATGATGAATTATTGAATTGATAACGTACTTTTTGTTTATGAATGAAAAACAACTAAAAATTTACATGTTTTTGATCCTGCTTATATAAAGTGCAAAATAGAGTTCCAATTCATGATGGTGTAAAAGAGAAAGGTCCACACCTGAACTATGCCAATGCCCTCAAGTTCAAATATCCATGCAAAGAAGCGTATGATGCATATGAATTAAAAATTAGCATGTTGAACATTGGGTATACATTGAGTGGGTTAATGACCATGTTAATGAGATTGAGTCATGTGCAAAAGTGGGAAGGAATGATGGATACATCATTTTGTATAAATATGTACATGTTGCATCAGTTTTGTGTAGAACTTCATGTATGAATAGTTGTATGAATAGTTTATGAATAGTATTAATAGTTGAAGGGATTTATGAATATTTTATAGAACTCCATAAATATACGGCATTGGTTGTTTGTGCAAGTTTCTTCATATTCTTTGTATTCCACAAAGATAAAATTCGTTGTCACCATTTCCCCATCCTAATATGTAACCAATGCGTAAATACATGAACAACTAAGGTAGTGTTTGGTTTGTGGCATTTAGTTTTGGGTTTTCGTACATACAAAAATGCACATGATGCATGTATATTGTTGAGAAAGACTAATTTAGAAAACGAAGTTAACATACAAAATACAAAACAACTTTTTTTCATTTTTCGTGTTTTGGAAAATAACACAAGCATGTGAAACAAACCACCCATCCGTCGTCCCTCTATCCCCTTCGTCCTCCCATCCGTCTTTCTTTCGTTCCCTCCGTCGTCCCTCCATTCTTCTCATATTTGGCAAACATATTGAAAACCGAAAATACAAAATTCGTTTTTAAATCAAACAATACCTAAGCTACATGGATGCCTTCTGCTAAGAGTATTATAGGTTTAAAAACTATATTTTTGCCTTATTATTATACTATTTTCTTACTATATATGCATCCATCTTTGTGTATTGAAGTAAGCCATCTAATGTAAATAATTTTTGTATGATTCACCGAAAAAATAACAAAGCAAAGATGAGATAGCGACCGTCCGGGATTTCATTTTTAAATTGATCACATTTATCTATGCTTACGTCCATCGGATACGAATGTATATTGGCTATAAAAAATAAAACATAATTTTTGTAATATATTTATATAATTAATTAATGTATTAATTAACTTAAATAATATTTAAATAACGTATATATATTATCATCGCTGAAACTATTATATCCTTAATACTTTACATATAAAAACATATAACCATATTTGATCAGTGTATGATGTTATAATTAAATTATAAACTATATATATCTAATTAAATATTTTATATTAAATCATTAAAATTAAATAAAAAGGTTTACTAAATTGTAGTCCCATACAGATATGATACATATATGACAAATTATTATTTTAAATATCCAACCATATGCAAATGCACAACCAATCTAATTGTGACAATAAATTTGTATATCGAAATCGTCACATCACTAAAATTATATAATACATACATATACACATACACACATATATAAATATATTATATGTAAACATATATGATTGTAATAATTTATCTGCACCTTATAACCAAAGCCTGAAAGTACACCTTGAAATGATGATATATCCTTGAAACAATTTTCAATTCAAAATAATGCTAGTCCTTAAACTGTTGACCACTTTCCCAATTGACGGCTCCACCGTTAAGCTTAAAGACATAACCAAACACCAATTTAATATCATTAATATCACTTTGAGACTTCAAATCCTTATGCCCCTTTATAAGAAGGTCTTCGTTCCTATATATGAGGAATAAGTCCTTGGTATTTCCTAAATACTCAAGTATACATTTTACGACCGTTCAACGTTTTTCTCCAGGATTAGGTTGGTATCGACTTACGCATCCTAATGCGTATGCCATATCTTGTCTAGTACATAACATAACATACATTACGGATCCTGTAGTTGAAACATAGGTGATCCTTTTCATATGCTCTTTCTTCTCATCGATATGACGAGCGTCCTTTTTAGAAAGGATGATTCCAGATTGCGTTGGAATGTTTCTCCACTTGGAATTCTTTATACCGGACCTTGTCAATATGGTATCAATGCACATGGACTGGGACAATCCCAACAGCCTCTTAGATCTATTTCTATAGATCTTTATACTAAGTATACAGGCCGCTTCTCCCAAACCCTCCATGGTGAAATTCTTGGAAAGCCAAATTTGACTTATTATAACAATGAAGTGTCATTGCCAATCAATAATATATCATAGGGGTGGGCGCGGGTCGGTTTGGTACGATTTGAAGTCCAAACCGCTTCCGCACCGCATCAAACTGTTAATCAAAAATACAAACCATTATACTAATCTTTTAAATGGTTCGGTTTCGGTTCGGTTTGAATATAATATGGTTCGGTTTCAGTCCAGTCTGGTTTGAACCCATATTAAATATGAAATAAGAGAATTACTTCCATCAACAATCAATTTATGAAGGGAGCTGTGTGAAGCTTTTACACTTAAAGATTAAAACAAACAATGTTATACTGAAATGAAAGATTAGTTCTTAACTGTATGAATATTTCAATTTGACATTTAGCTACAAGGGAGATTTTTTGGTACATTAACTAAACATCAACATTAATCAACACATAATCATCAAAGAAAATGACTAGAATAAGATTATAATTAGTGTTTATCCAAAAAAATGTGATGAAAAATATTATACTAAAACTATAACTTCTTTCTTTATGTTAGCGAATATTATTAATATAATAACATACGCTAAAAATTGAATATACATCGTTAGAATCTAAAATAAGATAGGAGTTGCTTATATTTTTATCATAAGATTACTAGTGTAAATATTAGGTTCGTTCCGGTTTAATATGATTGGTTCAATAGTCCAAACCGCAACCGAACCGTATCAATGTGGGTCAGTCCGGTTTGTGTTATTCGCTTTGGTTAGAAAATTCGGTGCGGGTTTCTGAACCATTTTTGCAGTTCGGTGCGGACAGTTTCTATATAGCGGTACGGTTCATACCCACCCCTAAATTATATCATCGACATAGAGCATTAGGAATGCGATAATGCTGCCTGCTAAGCATTTAATTATTTATGACACATTATATCAAATATATAACAGAGATAAAAACATTTTTATTACGAATGAGAGCTGATTACATAATTAATTAATTTACAATAAACTACGGAATTGCCTTTGGGGCAAACCTCTAACTCTACCACCAACGATACATGAAATACGAATGATTATACTCTCTCCCCTTTTGGAATTTCGCCCTCAAAATCTCCAACACAAATAAGGCGAAGTCAAACATAGTTACCTCACATGCCTAATAATAATAAGCAAGCATGCCAAATATCAACATGCACACATAAGAGAAAATAACATCTACGCCTATCTTATCGTGCATAATACTAAACTACTCTATATGATTTTGAAAGAAAAATTAAATACAATAAACATGAAGTTTCACCAAGTAAACAACTCTGGATAAGCAATCCTCATGCTCTCCTTAGTCTCCCAAGTGTTATCGCTCTCAATTTCACCCCATCGAACCTTCTCCGTCTTCACCGCCTTCCCCCTAAGCTGCTTCGTATCATGTCTAACTATAGAACAGTCCTACCTGGCCTTGAAGCTTCTAGTTCATTCTTGATATCAGCTAAGTCGTCCGATATAATAGTTATCCCTGAGCTGTGCATAAATTTCCACAAATAAGAAGCGTGGAACATATTGTGCATGTCTGCAATGTTCTTAGATAAATTTACTCTATAAGGTATGTTCCCAATCCTCTTAAGGATCGAAAAGGAACTACGTATCTTGGCGTCAACTTCCCCTTAGTACCGAATCGAACAACATCCTTCAATGGAGAGTCCCGACAAACACCATGTTGCCGACAGTGAACTCAATATCATGTCTTCTCTTCTCAAGGTAGCTATTTTGTCTATCTTGAGAAACTTCCACTCATTTTTGAATGATCTCGATCTTCTTTGATGTCTCCTTGATCATATTTGGCCATAGTATCAATTTTTTGACTTTTATCACTAACATAAAGAAGCTTTGCATGGTTGGTTATATAAAGCCTTAAGTGGTGCCATAACGATGCTAGACCGATAACTATTGTTGTATGCAAACTCTTTAAATGCAAATTCCTACAATCCACCAAAGTTGAGTATACATGCTTGCAAGAGATCGTCTAAAACATGATTCACCCTCTTAGTATGCCCATTGGTTTATGGATGATAAGTTGTACTTGAATGCAGCTCTATCTCCAATGCTCCTTGTAAACTCTTTCAAAACCTTTTAGTGAATGGTGGGCCTGATCACCCATAATGCTCTTTGGCACATTGTGGAATCACAACTATTTACCTCATGTACAACTCGATCAATTTGGATGCCATTCTATTTGAATTTATGGGTATAAATCTAACACTTTTCATCAATTTATCGACTATTACCTAGATACTACCATGCCCTCCTCTGGTCCTCGACAATCTATCAATATTTTTTCACACTTCCACTCAAGAACGTTAAGCGTTTCAGCAAACCACTTGGCTTCTTCTGCTCATCCTTTACTAGTTGATAGTTCATATATCTCGAGATAAATGCCCCAACATCCTTCTTCATCCCTTCCTAATAAATTCTCTTCATAATATTATGATACATTTTACTGGCACCAGGATGTATAGCCAATCTTGAATGATAGCACTGATGTAGCACCTCATCTCTCAATCCATTAACGTTTGAAACAAACAATCTCCCATCCTTTTTGAGCCAACCGTCTCTGTGACGATCCAGAATTTTTAATAATTCAAATTGGAATAATAGATTAATTTTAAATATTTAAAAGTTGATTTTAAACATGAATTTCGAATATTAGTATTTTCTTGATAATTAAATCATTGAATTATATAGTTAAATGTTGAATTTAATAATTGAAATTGGGTAAATTGTTGTATCGGAAATTTCTAAGCCTGTTTAAAATAATTTGAAGGCTTATAAAATTTATAATGATAATACTGGAGATAATAAAATGATTGGAATTTAATTTAAAGATAATTTGTTCAGTTTGAAAATTTATTGTTTAAATTGAACTTAAAATTAGCCTTCCGAGGCACAATCTTGGAATTTTACGAAACCAGTTTCATTGGATCCGTAATAGTTAGTTATTATCGGATTTCAATTTTTGTAGCGATCGGGGTTGTCATTTGACCCTGGCAGCTCAAAACGCTTAGAACTATTTTAATCGATTTAATTTAAAACTGATCGTTTTCTTCTGTAACTCGTGCATACGATCAAATTAGCCTCCGAAACATGTTCCATTATGTTCGGAATACGGGTAAAGCTTTATAATCGCTTTGCGGCATTCCTTAAAAGGAATTCGAAATTTTAAGTAGCAAACGATGAGGCATTTTGAAGTTTTATATAAGACAACAAAAATTTAAAATAAATTAGCAGAGATTTTTTTTCTACAACACAAGATATTTTTACAAGTCAACAAGCGTATCTGAGAAGCTATTTCCCCAAACCAATATTTATTTGCGTTTCCCTCTCGAATCGTCAATCAGATTCGCTTTCCCCTAAATCAAAACCAAGAAGGAATGCCGAAGCCGACCCTGCTTGTTCCTCTAACTTTTCGGTCTCGATTGAAAACATAAATCGAAATCAAAACTTAAATTTAAACAATGGTCGCAGCCTCTTGTCCAAAATCTTAAAGAATCAAAAGGGGGGAAATCGAAGTCGTTCGATTTCGTGGAATCGCGAGTTAGGGCCGTGATTCGAAATCATTCAAACTCGAGAGGAGTAGACCGCGTGAGCATGTAAGTGAGCGCCGCTCGTTTGTCAAGCCGGGATGTCGCAGTATCGTCGCTAGGGTTGAGGCTTGCGAGGGGAAGACGACCACTGGGATCTAGCTTTGGGGTTGTTCGGCGATCGCGAGAATGGAAGCTCGCTTGTCTCAGGCTCGAGCTCAAGTTGTGGGGAAGAACCGGCGTTAGGTTTCGGTCGTGAGGCTAGAGGGAGGGCGAGTCGAGATCGATTGCGTGGCTGAAGGTATAGTTCCATTAATTTCTTTCCATTTCTGCATTTAATCGAAAAAAAATTATAAATTTATTTACAGTGGAGTATATGTACAGGCAATTTTCTATATATATATGAATAAGATTTCGAGTATATAAGAATTTATAAAAGTTAGATTTTGAAATCTATAAATTATTTTATAAGAGTTTGAAAATAAGAAGGGTTTAAGATATACAATAGAGTTATATAAAGATTTAGTTTAAATCAAACTTTTAAGTTGAAATTTGTGGATTCTTAAATAGTTATGAACTTGTAAATTAAATTGTTTACCAAAAACTAATAGCAAAGTTAAATTTAGAGTTTTCTATCCCAGTAGATTTCATTTCAAAAATGAGAACCATTATTTAGAACTAGTTAATAAAATTTATTTAATGTTAAAAATAAATTGTCAAATTAGATCGAAATATTAATAAATTATAATGTTTATATAAGGTCGAAACCATGAAGCCAAGCCGAGATTGGATGGATTTACAAATCGAAAGCAAAGGTGAGTAAATCTCACTCTGTTGGATTTTTACTTAAATTTAAATGGTTAAATTTAAATATTTGGTTGCATGATTGAACTGATTGATGTGCACTGTGAACTGATGACTTTGGTTTTGGTTGATTCCTGAGTTGATTGTTGCTTGACTTGGAATATTCGGGTTGTGAATTGTTTAAAATTAAATCATAACTAAGTAAATGTCTCCAAAGATAATAAAGGTAACGATTTGTGGTTCATTAAACTAGTAGGTAATTAAAATGAATAATTAATTAATTAAATCAATTAATGAATTTGGGTTAACTAATTTAGTTTAAATTAATTAGAGTGGCCATTGGGTGATGTAATAAGTAATTACTTAGTGCAATTAATAATGTAATTACTTGGTGTAATTAATCGAGGGATAATTAAGATAATTAATCAAGGAGAATGAATTTATTTAATGAAGTAAATAAAAAGGTGATAATTTCTGGTGGAGATAAATCAGGTATGATTTATACCGTGGTCTAAGTAATATAGTTAGTTTAGATTTAGATAAATTGAAATATAATTGGCATCAATAACTTATATAATTAATGAATTAATTAAAGATTCGATTAATTAAGATTAATTAAACCATAATATGTGGCTTATGAGGAATTAATTAATATAAGTAGTTCATGATTAATGTAATTAATATAGTTAATTTATTTATGAAGTAATTAAGATTACTTATTGATTTTGGGTTAAGAATAATTAATATCGTGAATTTAATTGAAAATAAGCACTTTAATGTAATTGAAGATAACTAATCCAGTGTGATTAATTTAGATGAATAATGAAGGATTGATTAATTAATTGATTTAAAATTTATTAATATTTAATGAAGGAATCTAAGCGATTGAGATTAGAAATTCAATTAGAATCAATTGAACTAATTCGAAAATGGTCAGTTTGCTTATGCATGATTGAATGGTATGGGATGTTTTGAAATAGTTGATATCTTTAATATGAAATGTTGTGTTTTCATTGAATAAATTGGGTCAGAATGACATGAGACTCGAAGAGGCCGGGATCGGGTATTGGAAAATACCCGAAACCACTTCGAATTCTTATAAATTGATATGTGAGATTAATAGGTTGGAATGAAGCGATTTAAGTGAATTTGACTATTTGATCTTAATTTTGGACACTTAGAAAACTTATTTTGGAAATAAGTTATGTCTATAACAAACTGTGACTTGTAAAATTAGTTTGAGTTACCCGGGTTTTTATATAAGTTGTTTGCTTTGGTAATTCATGTTAGAGGGGCTTTACTCACGCTGGTTTCCAGCCTGACCCGGGTGTTACTTTGGTGTAATGCTCGGGTCAGACCGAGTATTACAGATTTTCAGGTAGGTACGTTCTGGAGCTCAGGAGGCGAGCTGGATGGCAGGACGCGTAGAATATTTCCGCTATAATTATATTATTGTAATTCTGTGATAAATTGATTGTATATGACCAGCATTCGAATATGTGAAACTCTGATGTATTAAAATGTAATCGATAGATATAGTATTCTTTTGTAAGCTATTATTATTTATTATTTTATTTTATCCGCTGCGAATGTGAGATGTTTGGTGTTCCTTCTTCTTCTTCTATCTCTTTCTTCTTTTTCATAACTATCTGGAATTTTCGAGTGTGAAAATTTCGGGTCGTTACAGTCTCGTTAAGTCCATATTGCTTCATCTCTTCAGACACTATTTCTTCCTCCATCTTAACCATGATATCTGCTAGTCTAGCATATCACTTTACTATGATCTATTCGCTCAATCAAAGTAGGTCTGATCATCAAACTTGCCACTACATATAGCTTGTGCTCACATTGAGGTCTGAAGTCATAGCCAACGATAAACTCAAATTGCTTCCACTCTAGGTACTTTGCTTCCAAACTAGCATGTCTTTTACTTAATGAAACAATAAATGCATTTGCCTTACTACGCATATAAGAAACGTCAAAGACATAGGAGGCCGTGAACTCTAACCATCACTGTCGACAAAGGTAAAGATTCTTTCTAGAGAAGAGGTCTTCAACGATTTTAGCCTGTGAATAACTCAAACCTCTCTCCAAGCAAGTAGTACATCCAAATCTTCTTAGAGAACACTATCGCCGCCAACTCCAAATCATGATTCAAGCTTCCTCTCATAAATTTGAACTGTCGACTAGCATATGCAGCAACGTTTTCTCTCTGCATCAACAGCACACCTAGTCCAGTACCACAGGCATATATGTATACTGTTAGCTCCTCATTCCCACTCAGAATGAGTAACACCGGTGCACTTGTTAACCGTTCCTTTAGACTCATGAATGCATGCTCTTAGCTCGTGTCCCAAGCAAAATTCTATTTCTTCTTCGTCAAATTGATAAACCGTGGTGCTACCTTAGAGAAGTCCTTAATAAAATGCCTATAGTTTCCCGCCGGTCCAGGAAAACTTCTCACATATGTAGCATTCTTTAGTTGGTTCCAATCTTGAACCACTGCAACTTTCATAGGATCAACATAAATACCCTACTTGGAAACAATATAACCTAAGAATCACACTTCTCTCCTCAAAAATGACACTATAAAAACTTCGCCTTCTATCGGTGCTTCCTCAATACCTCCGTCACAATCCTGAAGTGCTCCTTGTGTTTTTCCTCCATCCTCGAATGGAAAAGGATATCATCCACGAACACAAGTACAAATTTATTTCACTGATCTTTTAAGACACGGTTCATAAGATCAAAAATTATGCTGGTGTGTTGGTTAGCCTGAATGGCATAAAAAACCACCCATAATCCAAACATTGTTTGAAACATTGTAATTGGCACACTCTGTTTCGCCTCTCTTAGTTAGTGGAACCCTAGCACCAAATCCAACTAAGAAAATACTCTAGCACCATAGAGCTGATTGAACAAGTCATTAATCCATAGGAGTGGATACTTTTCTTTCTTGTCACCTTTTCAACTCACGGTAATCCATAGATAGTCTTAAGAGCCATCCGCCTTTGTAGCGAATACTACAAGTGCTCCGCACTTAGATATACTCCATCGAATGTACCCTCGTATCAATAAAGTCATTCATTTGCGCCTATAGTTCCTTTTGCACTTTGGATGTCACATGCTTTAATGACATAACTGTTGGCCTGACATCATTCACAAATCAATACATAACTCTATCTCTTTGTATGGCAGTAATCTGGTTACCTCCTCGAATATGTCTGAATACTCCCTAACTATAGGAAAAGATGGAAACTCGTTATGTGAGATCTCAAGCGAATACAGAAAGCTAAGCGTCACCTTGTTGTTGGGTAGGCATGCTAACTCCAATCTCCGCCCATCATCAGATCTTAACGTCACTAATAGCCTCTCATAGTCCACCACCACTCCGTACTTCTTCATCCAATCTATTCCCAAAATCATATCGATCCATATAAAACCCAAAACAATACAATCACAAACAAAAATACATCTACGACTTGATAAGACTACATCACGATTGACCGTACACAAATTAGTCAAAACACCTACAAGGTTTGACACAACCAATGGTATGTCTACTAAATCGAGTCTCAATCTCAATCTGTCCACCAAGTTGCTAGATATAAAGGAATGCGAAGCCTCGATTTCCAATAAAACACATACACGTACATAAATAATAAAAACATACCCTGAATCGTGATGTTCTTCTCTTTTTCCTTCGCCGATGGATCACTTGACGAAGTAGGAACAATGTTCAAAGCATAAGGAATGCGAAGGGAAAGCCCTTCTTCGTATGCCCTGATTTATTGCAAATATAACATCCCTTTTTCTTATTCCCACGGCACTTACTAAGATGACTCTACTCTTTATGGTTGTAGCAAGTGGGATCATATTTGCCCTTCTTCTAACCACCCTTCTAAAACTGCTTCTTCTTGTTGTTGTCCCACTTCCTATTGCCTTCCCCACCAGCTTGTAGTTTCATCTCATCTTTGGATATATTTAGGATACATACTCTCATGTTAGAGAGCCTTTTGAACAAGTTTCTCAAAGGACTCATCAGTATGTCCTTCCGGCTTCTCCTCTAAGGTGGTCGTCTAAGC
This sequence comes from Allium cepa, assembly GCA_030765085.1. Lineage (NCBI taxonomy): Eukaryota > Viridiplantae > Streptophyta > Magnoliopsida > Asparagales > Amaryllidaceae > Allium > Allium cepa. The sequence continues at coordinate 842,419,166 of CM060932.1, forward strand.
CTATAATGAATTTCTCGTTCTTCTTTAGCAGAATATAAATAAAAGACAGACTGTAATTCAACAGTGTATCATATTCGAGCACATACTTTAAACACTCATATCACCTTGCCTCAAATCAGCAAACTTACAAAATAATACCAACTTTCGAGCAGTCGGTATATACTTCTCCTTAAACCTCATTTTAAATTGCTCCCAAGTAATTTAATTGGAGTAGTAATCTTGATGGCATTCTACCAACCCATCTCTCGCCCCTGAAGTGATCTATAGGCCAACTTCCTCTTTATTATGTCCTCCAATTCTGAGTCCTCAAGTACCCTTTCACAAAGGGTCGATCCAATCTTAGACTTCCATGACTGACTCCATTCCAAGGAAAGGTTTACTTCCTAAAGTAGAACGATCTCTATTCAATTTAGCAAATTCGACCTGGGTGCCGGTACTTGAGCACAACCATCACCACCAACATTATGAGCAACTTGGGCAATTTGAACCATTTTTGCACCATCTTGATGAACATGTTCATCAAATCAAGGTCAACATCCACCAATCATGCCCTCTCCTTAACCCTAGAAATGGAGTTTCTAGTAACATTTCCCATATGCCGACTCATTCCTAATATGAAATCAGAATGATCAGCCTCTCGTAAAGTAAAGTTGTGCCAATGGTACTCATGTGTGCAATGTGGTTTATATACTATAGATACTACCATATAGTTTTGAAAACCAATATAAACAACAAGTACGCTCTCTCATATATCGAATGATCAACCTAAGGTGATAATTCCTCCTTATCTATGATGGATCCTAGCATCAACTAAGTTCAACTGTGCAACCTAAGCTCTGATACCAAATGTGACGATCGCCTTACCTTTGGTACCCAATATAGCCTATCGATCACACTGGGACGGTACCCGGTTGATGTAGGACGATAATCAAGGGTAACTTGTCATATAACTCACGACACATAGGATAAAATATAACATTTAACATAGATATAAAACATGCGAGATGATAATATAATCAGATGAACCATAATAAGAACACCATAGTGAAACAAATTCACAAGACTATACAAAATAAAAATAATAAAGTTTGTAAATTTCAAATCTCCAAATAAACTCTAATAACTATCTCCCAGATAATACAACTCTGATATAGCTTCACACTATTGCACAATTAAAAAAATGATAGAAAGCTCCAAAATATAGATGTATGAATGTGTAGCCTCCTACTTGTACTTCGTATGGCTCTATATGCTATCCTTACCCGTTATCCCTAATCTACTCATTTAAGAGTATTTAAGATAATAAGAATAAAATCATAAAATCACAAGTCAGATAATAGTCTGATATGAGCGATACATTATCTAAAAATACTGTAAAACTATATATTGTAATAAGAAGATAGGATATGTAGAACCATACCTGACCTGCCCCTGCATCCAACAAGTTAGCGCATGAACATAATGTATGCTAAACTACTAACACATAAGGGTATATTATACTATGTATGATATATGGTATAGGGATATAAAACAACAATATGACATCCATATCAAGCACATAACAAATATAACTACCTCACACAGCCTTGCATCTCTCACTCAAGTGCGTTGGAAATGACCCACATAGATGGTCAGTGACCACTTAACGTCGCGAATGCTCAAGCCATGCCCATATAGATGGCTAATGACGACACAGATGTCCAATATCAAAGGTACACATAGATTACCCTGGGTACACACATTTTACCCCATCCCAACAATGAGCATCGCAACCTCGGAGTTATCCATCGATCCCTTAGCACACGTACTAATAGTAAATTAACATCTTGTTCTTCTCCATAAACTATCACACAAACTTGTCTACTCGGTCCATCAGTGGATCCCACAGTCGCTTGCCATATCGAGTCATCAAAGCACCACACTTTATTTGTTTCCACTCAAATCCCAAAGTCATCAAGAGTTGCCTAGGAATCGTTCACCTCTAATCCAAGCTAACTCCTAAATACCACCAAGTTTCCCTAGGTTCGTCTCGAAGTACACTAAAACCAAGCCCGAAGTTATCAGCCACCACCCTATGTCCATCTCCTCCTCTGCCTGGCTCAACACATGATTGGACTGAAGCAATGCTAGTATGAACCGAAGCACAAACTCTGAACCCAAAATCCTACTTGGCACTTCACCTCCAAACTAGTTTCCTTGATTGGCTGCACAAAAAGAACCGAAGCCTCTATATGCCCTGTCGGATGCTCCACCGTCACCAACTCGAAGCAACTATCGGACAACATTTGCTCCGATCTTCCACCATCAAAATAATTGACCCAAAGTTATCTCCTTCCTAGCCCGAAGCCAATCACTAGACACCACCAAATCAGCCACCGAACCCGAAAGAAAATCTCGTAGCACTTCCAACACCTCAATTTCGCCCTGATTCCATCGCTATGTATACTACTTCGACCCACATGCATCCTTTATGCATCAATGGGACCACAAACACTCTAGAGTTGATCCGTCGAAATTCAATTCTACATTTACGGATCCTCCATCCTTTGTGTATCGAATTGGAGAGTACATAGCTACTCCTACACGTAGACCCTCAACCATAGCTTCAATCATCACCTATATTTCACTTCAATGAGCGTTTACAACCATTCAAATATACAAACAACATCTGATAATCATCCAAACATACAAAGATACATCAAACCATGGAAAGTCATTTGAAAATGCATCAACAACACAGTCTAACATCTATATAGGCAATCACACATCAAAGCAACATGATTTAATCACTTTAAATCATTTGAATCTTATTTTTACATCAGGTCGAATTTTAAAAGAACATAAGAATATAATTTTGACTTTTAAAATGGATCCAAAATCATGTCAAAACATATAACTACATATATAATATATTATGAGATGTCAACACACTAAACACATAAAAAATCACAGATTTGCATGTAAAATAAGGTAGGTCCAAGTATAGATGACAAAGCCTTAAAATTTCTTCTTCAAAAATGTTGATTTTAGAAGTCTTCTATTAATCTATCCTTAATATATGAATTTGGCTTAATTTGAAAGAGATGGAGATAGTTTTGGCTAAAGAGAAGTTTAATTGAGGTTTAGATCTATTTTGAGATGAATGTATGTGATTTGGAAATGACTATAACAGCCGTTGCTAACCTTAAACCCTAAATGGGCTATTAGGTGTACGCCAAAATTTTGCAAATTATCCACTAATCTGTCCTAAAAACTTTCTAAATTCAAACAGACATATCTTCCAAATAATAAGTCTAAAAATGTATCATGACCATTCTATGAAAAGAGAAACAGTCATACATTTCTAATGGAAATGGTCCCGGCCTCTAATTCGGCTCCTATCAAAGTTATATCCATCATAAGTTTTCAGGGTAAAATCTTTCAGCAAAATTTCTAAGGTTAAAAAATATCAGTACTCAAGATTAATCAAATTTATAGCGTCATAGACCCAATAAAATTTCAAAAATAATATTTTATGAGGCTCCGATACGTAAATTACAAGTCGTTGCAAAATCCTTCATTGTTACAACCACAAGGAAAAAGCTAAAAGAAGTTAAAATAAATAAATTGCAGAGATTAACTCAAGCTTTACTTAAATGTATTTTGTCAAGTTATACATACATATATAAATTATATATATTCCAAAGCATGATCTATGTTTATTGTCATTTTTAGATAAATAATCATGGCATACCTAAAGATTTGATTAATTCAGTGTTAAGTATTGCTGAAGAGTTCTTAAGTTTTTCTGATCTGAAAGACTAAAGAACAACTCGAGTGACCGATTAATAGAGACATGGCTATCAACTAGCTTTAATGTATCAACTATAAATGCTAGTGTATCAACCGAAAAGTAAGTAATTAGAGAGAGTAATTTTTATGCTTGTTATATGACGCATACATAAACGAGTATGATACTGGTGAATTCTACATCAAGGATTAAGTGCTAAGAAACCATTCAATGGAAGTGACAAAAAAGTTAATGTACTCTTCTGATTAATATATATAAATGTATAGAATAAAAGGTCAAATAATACCAAAACAAATCCACTTACTTTATTAAATTCATCGATGAACTATCATGGACATGAACATTTCTATTTGATACACCAGCAATACATTTTTCATAAGTTCATATAATATAATACGAAAGTAGAAAATATAACATGCAAAGGTAATAAAACAATTCGATTTGATTGAATAGGTGGGTATATTTGAAGAACTTCCAAAAATTCCTAAAGCAAATAAAATTCAATCTCAAATTCACTCATTCTTGTGATGCATAACGATATATCGATAAGGAATATCGACTTTTTGGAGAAAGTATGATTGATGATGAGTGACATTGAATTGACTTTTTTCTATAAGGAAATGTGCTTAAGTGTAAGTACATATTTTAAATTTAATTTTATCCAAAGCATTTTTTACGAATCATATAAAATATGAATTAACATGAAACCTCTACATGTCCTAGGTCAAAGAGTTGAAAGGTTGTGTGAGTCGAGAGACTTGATGTAAAATTTAATCGTTAGGATCCTGTGCAAACCACTTCAAAGGAGTTTGGGAACGACCAACAATGGTTGACTAATTTATGTTATGAAAATAGGTTTTGTAAACTTAAAAATGAATCAGCTTTATGTAAGTATTAGATATGATCCAAACCCTATAACATGGAAATTGATTATATAAGTCAAAAAGAAATTAACCAAGCCTAAAACAGACACAACTCATTAGATTGTCTAATACAAATTCTCACACATTAAAGAGAAACTTTGAGTTTTATATCAATGTCAAGGAAATGAATTGTTAGTGGTAATATTTTCCTCAGTTGCCAATAAGCCTTAGAGAGTATAAACTATAGCATATGACATGATGCTTAAATCCTGAATAGATTTCACGTATATTATCAAAATAAGATTTTATTAGTTGTACCCAAAGGGATATAGTAAGAAACATTGATGAGAATAACCTCATAAATTTCAATTGTTGAAATTAGCTTAATAGATTCGTCAATCAATGTCCTTAAGTTAATTCGGATTATACTCATAAAATTACTGTCCAATATGACTTTTAATTTTGATACATCTTGGTTGGAAAAGAAATTCCTAATAATGATTTATTATAGGCAGTTTACACATGATAACCAAAATGTCATGACGTCACTAAGAGCGATAACTGATTTTATAAATGTTGAATAAGATCCAAGAATTGATATGACCAGATCATTCAACAAACATTGAAATTGAGAAAATATTTTAATAGAGAAAGCAAATAGTTTAATTATCATTCAAAATACAGAAGAAGTATGTATCTGTAAGGAAGACTATTAAGGGTACTAAGATATTTCTAAATGATAAGTAAGATAACATATTATTGATTGTTAATAGTGTGATCACGTTAAAATTTATTTTAGTTTGGATATCGATGTAGGGTTCAAAAATGACATCTTTTACGACTAGTATAAAGGATGTTGGGCTTATCCCATAACGATATACATAAACACAATATTAATTGTTTGATATGGAGTATATGAGAAGGGTTCCTTATGGATCGACAATATGAATTTACATATAGGCTATGATTCTACAATATCATATTTCCTTTACGCATTAGATGCATTAAGAGAATATCAAATCTGGTTTAATATCATTAAATGTTAGTTAAGAGCATTCTCAGGTATTGACGATATACTATGGAATATGGAAAAAGCAAACTCCTTATGAACAAGTGTTGGACTCAAACTTCATAAGTGATATCGAATAAGCATGTCAATCCTAAATTCATGTTCAACCTTAATCAAGAAGCTTTGTGTTGGAAACGTTCCAAATACGTAACAGTTGCTGATTCAATCAAAAGGCTAAGTACATCGTCTTGAATTGGGTCGCAATGAATGCAAATATATAATTGCACAAATTTATAAATGAGCTAGAGATGATTCCAAAGAGAATCCCATGGCATTGTTTTCTTAAAACAATACCGATATACATGTTATAAAAGAAATTAGGGCTCATAAAATATCTAAACACATACTCTAAAATTTCCATATGATGAAGACAATTTCTCACGATGGAATGATGCTGGCTACAAAGTAGATATAATACAATAAAGCAGATTTGTTCACTAAGGAACTAGCTCGACCGGTTCTGAACTAATCGGGGAAATGGAATTAGGATTCCATAAACAAACCCCAAATGCAAGTGGAAGATTCAATGAGTAGGTGGTATGTCCCACAGGAAATTATATAATTTGTTACATATAACAAACTCTGTAGTCAATCTTTTTTGCAATAATGGTGTTTGTTTTCTTTTATATATTTTGTCACATTGTGATATAGTTAATTAGTTATAAATTTGAAGTATATAATAAAGGAAATCCTTAAGTAAAATGTTATGTGATTATAGCTGCAAATAGTTGCAATCATGAGTAATTAATCATTAAATAAAATGATATTTTATTTTAAATATTTCTAATCAAGACGTTTCGAGAAAATGGTATCGACATCTATTGAGATTAGAGCATGTAACGCTCTTCAAATATTGGATAATGTATGGCTGTTGGAGACACCAAGGGGTTACATACTTTAGTTATTAGATAACTGTGGAATGACCCGTTTGAGATTTTCTCGTTGGTTGATAACAAATAGATCAACCATGAAATCTTAGTGTGATAATGTTACACAGTTCATTCAACTTAAAAGTACTAGGAACTTCAATTTGAATACTCCACTTTGATTATAGTGAAATCATAACAAGACGATCCATCAAGCGACTATAGCAGCGCTCGAGTTAAAGCATTGAAAGTAAAACACTATTCAATAGAGAATTCGTCTCCTCGATTGTATGAGATTAGTCACTACACCAAATCAGTGATTTTGCAATATTTAGTATTTCTAAATTCCTAACACTTATAAATGTTACAACTACCAACGCTTAAAAAGTGTTGGATACTTTAAAAAGTGTTAGCAAAAATAAATAATTTTCTATACAAGATTTGCAACACAAAAAGTGTTACAACAATGGGTAAATATGTAAATAATCAATATCAACATGGTATTCCTGTAAATTTTACATTCATCTCTAACACTATCCCTCCTCTTGGCCGCATATAATCGAATTTCATCAAATCTACTATCTAATGTCCATGGCATCTCTCAATCCCAACGCCTAATCGATCATCAGAGCAGCGACAAAGCATTCATCATGACGATGACGAATGGTTCATCTAGGCGAAGACTAATCATTCATCTCCAGGCTACTTATCTAGGGTTTCATGGCTAAACCAAATCGTTCATGAATGTACGACAACTTGCATCTCTATGCGGAAATCGTTGTGGCAACTTACATCTCGAGGCGATAATCATGACCATCTTCTTTAGCGATGATCATCTTCTTCAAGAGGCTACTCACATCGACCTTCGATAATTAGTTTACTTTGCTAATTTAGCAGTCTAATTGAATTCATCAATGCTATAATACCATGTTAATATCGGAAAAATAGTCACAGCGACAATAAATTCCTTATGTTTTCTTATATTAAATCTTTAAATCAAATAGAATTTTTAATTAATTCTAAAAAGTAAAATAAAGCTATTCATTATCTCAATGCAAACATTTCGCCTTTTTATTTAATAAAAATAAAATTGATTTGAAATAATTAAATTTTTAATTTTAAAAAAATGACTATGTTTGAAATAAGTGTAATGAAATGTGAAACAATATACCTTTTAGTTTATACACACATACATTAATACGTATTTAAACTAATTTTCTTACCTTTCTATATAAATTTGTAGTTAAAATAATATTTCATTCCAAAAATTTCATTTTTCAAACAATTTAATATGATGTTTCATAAAATATAAAGTTACAAAAAAACATTTTGTTTTATCATTCAATGAGAATCATTCTGAAATTATTATGTGCACAACAACTTTGTGTTTCTATTTTTTATTCCAAGTGCAACCTGGTTGCACTCAGTGCAAACATCGTTTATGGTTATGTGTAGTTACATGTTTTTGTTTAATGCACAATGGCTTTTAGTATCATAATTATCAACTACATAAGAAGAAAAATTAGGTAATATTCTAGTGAATTTCTAGTCTTTAGTTAAGTATAACTATTTGTTGCTCATAAAGTCTTTACTACATGCTACACACCAAATATACTGCATTTTACCAACGAAAGTAGTAGTTAACAGGTTTTAAGTTGAAAAAGAACTAAATTTAGCTTTATATGCTATAAAATTATTTACTTACTTGCTCATACAGTCTCAACCCTCACTGCTTAATTTCTAACATTCATATCCTAAGATAGTGTGTTTATTTATTTATAAGTGTATTTGTATATTATAAAATATTTGAATTTAAAATTAAAATTAAAATACGATTTTTCTTAAAATTTAAAGAGTGTTAGATTCAAATTTTAAACAGGTATGTTGTAAAGGTTACAATATACATATATAGCATAAGTATGTACAATATTTTTAAATAGTCCAAATTTTAAATGTGTTTTGTAATTGTTAGAGCATATAAATTTCCAAAATTGTTTTGGGAAATTTTGAATTTGAATTTGAATACGAATTTTGAATTTGAAGTTGAATTTTTGAAGTTTAGAATAAAGTTTAATTAAATTGTTGATTAATTAAATGACTTATACATATTACTATAAATATTATTGTTGTGTGATATATCTTAAATGTGAATAAGAAAATAATTTGAAAAGTTTAGACTCAAAATGAAATTTAATTAGTTTGTTAATTAAAATAATAATCTAATATTAATTGAATTTTTTTTTAATTAATAAGACATATAGTATGTAAGTTAACTACATTCTAAACAAATGGTTATAAATAAATTAGACATGAATATATGCATGATAAAATCATAATTATTAAAACATATATAGATTATAAATGTTGTAATATACACATACATACATACATACATATATATATATATATATATATTTATCTGTGCGTGTATACAAATAATTATAAATGTTATAATTGAACATATTAATTTAAAATTGCTTTGAATTAGTAAAATATATGAAATCTTGAATTAATTGATTTACCAAATTATTTGATTAAGTAATTAAAATACATATAAACTTATGCATATAATATAAGTGTTAACTGAAATTATAAATGTTATAAGTAAACAAAAGGCAACAAATAACAAATTATAAATAAATTTTGAATTGTTTTTTTTTGACAAAAGGAAATAAATAATGTAGTCGACTCGAGCAACCCAATATTTAGGAACGCTCCTTATAACTCCTATGTATTAGACCTTACATTACTTCAAACATGCAAAATGAAACCTTATGTAAAGTTACACATGTATTACAACTGAACGCGAGCTCAATCGCATCGCAATTGGGCATAATGCTCAAATTTGCTCAGATGCATCTGCAATAATTATGTAGAATATAAAACCTAGATATTTAAATGTTTAAATGGTTAATGAGACTAAAAAATTATGAATTATTATGAAAATTATAAATAAGGATTTTGAATTAAAATATCATACGAGAATTAAGAAAGGGAAAATTTGTAGAGCTAATAAGAAGGTAATTGGAAATTCTTCTACTATTTACTGAGAAAGTGAGCCTAGGTTAACATTGAAGCAAAATGCTTATAATTCATAAACATCACATTCATTATAAAAGAATAAGTACACAACACATTTTAAAACATGCAACTATACCAAGAGCTTAAAGTTATAGATGTTTAGTAATAATACACACACACACACACACATATATATATATATATATAAGTTATATTCATACATCCAAAGTCTTTTACAATGATTTACTCATTATTATATAAATTTCAAACATAATGGTAATGAGTTCACTATAGTTGGCTTCCACACCAAATCTAGTTTGCTGAACTTTTGCACTTTATCTGCATAGTATCTCAAGTTTTCTCAAATATTACAGAATGATAAATTTTTATGTTCTCATTCCTTCACATTATGGACTGTACATTAGTTTATAAGACTAATATAAGATAGAATAAACATAATTAATGTAGAATAAAACAAAATGCATGAATTATCGTATAAAACAATAACTACCAATTTTAACATAAACCAACATTAATTTATTATCGAATTACTTTCTAAAACTAGAATATGTATAATTAATGGGAAAGTCTATTTAGACACAAAATATAGACACAATTGGTGACACGAAGAATTTCCACCATTGGATTGCCCTTTGAATTCCACCTTTCCCATAAAGACAAAAAAAATCCAATGGTCTAGTATGTTTAATTTTATGTTCAAATAGCTGGCCCCATAATTAATAGTACCTAAGGTCTCTAAGAAATAATCCCTCTAAATATAATGACTTTTTGAATATTTACTGCAACTTATGAACATTTAAGTCATCAAAACGTCGAGTGATGAGCTAAAGCAACAAAAATCACAGCATCATTCATAGATACAAAAAAACTGCAAATATGTAAATGCCAATATTATTTTAAGGTTACACATATATGTAAATTTTCCTTAAATACCATTGGTAGTGCAAACAAATAATAACTCCAATCTCATTGCCTTTTCCACGAATACATACATTCATAAATATAAATTCTAAACCTTTTATAATGTTTTAGGTTATTTAAAAGTAAAATACATGAACCGGTAGAATAGTAGATATTAGGCTGTTTGTAGTTTAGCTTATACTATTTAAAGCCTAAGATTTCAGTAATGGATTCTACGGTGTTCATATGGAATTATTAAATCTTTTATAATATTCATAAATACAAATTCTAAACCATTTATAATATTCATTTATAATGTGTTTAAAGCCTAAGATTTCAATAATGGCATCTACGGTGTTCATAAGCGCTTATACTGTTTGTAATTTAGCTTCTCATTGTTTGATTTTTTTATTTAGTGCAGAACATCACATACATAGCTCCTAAAGATTTTACCACCTTTCAAAACTCTACTTTTGGCTTACCTCGTAGTTGAAAGTTAAGTTTAAAATCTTTCTTGATTGTATTCGTGTTAGATTTATTTGATAATTGACATAAATTTGTGAATATTAGGTGCTTGATTATATTCATCATATACATACTGTTTGTAGTTTAAAGTCTCTTCTCTAATAGCAGTCAACCGCTCATTACATGCAACATGATACCTAGCTTGTAAATATATAATATCATCAAAATTTAAATCCAATCAACCTTAAATTGTCTTTGCAAGTCTACATACAACTCTAAACTGAGTTGTCAACTAAGTTTAAAAATGAATTTCATAACCCAGTTTTGTGCAGCTGACTTTAACTAAGTTGTGCAACTTAGTTTTGATTGAGTTCCCAACTCAGTTAAAAAACTGAGTTTGCCTAGCTCAGTTAAAAAACGAGTTTGCAACCAACTCAGCCAAAACTGAGTTGCGGCCACCTCAGTCAAAACTAAGTTGCAAGCAACTCGGTTCTTAAACCGAGTTGCAAGCAATTCGGTGTTAAATTGAGTTGCAGCAACTCAGTCTTAAACTGAGTTGCTTGCAACTTAATTTTAGAACTAAGTTTCTTGCAACTTAGTTAAAACTGAAAACTGAGTTGCTTGCCGTGTTACTTGCCCTGTTGCTATGAAAAATGAATGCTTGCGGAGTTAAAACTGAAATTGAGTTGCAAGTCATTAATGTAAGTACAAAACTTTTGACTTTGAAGTTATAAGCTTTTATCGAGTGTTTATATTAAATGCAAGCACTCGAAGAGGGATGCCTTAGGTTGTCATATTGGATGTTGAAGAATGTGCAAACCATTAGAGTTTGGAGTGGATGATCCATAATGGTCAAGTTAGCCTTAAGTTAAACTTTAAGTGTATTTTAAAATTAATTTTTTTATAGCTTATGTTGCTGTAATATCTGAGTACATGACATTGTGGTATTTGAGATATCTTTAATAATTATTTATGATATATTATACTCCATTTGCAGAGCATTTTAAACTTTTCATTGGATCCATATGATGAATTATATTTGATAGGGAAACCATCGTTTATAATATATTATACTACATTTACTTTAATTATTTTAATATTAGTATTGCAAGGAATTATGCAAAATCATAAGTTTATATTAGTAACGCATACAAATGTTACTTATATCTGGATTAGCCACACATATAAATGCTATAAAGAAAATGACGAGCAGTGTTACAGATATCTTTAGTACCGCTGGTAGGTGTTATCAAATCCATAATTTACAACGCTTAGTAGCAACGCTTAAAAGTGTTAGTAAGATGTAGTTTAGTAACACTTATAAGTGTGACAAGTTTGTCCGCTTCATTCCTCACAGGCCATTGGCAACACTGAAAAAGTGTTAGTGAAATTATTTGTAACATTTATAAGTGTTAGGATTGCCTGCTTTGCTGTAGTATCATGGTCAACTGTAGTCAACCCAAATCAAAATCTTTGGTCATGATAGTATATATGGTTGATAATAAATGTCATTATTGAACCAAGGACATTGCTTATTGACCAACCGAGTTGAATAAGAATGACATTGGAATTTTGACCAAAACTAAATTACATAAATTCTAAAGTGATATAGTGTTTATGAAGAGAATGTATGTAAATAATCGTTGCTAAAGATGTCGCTTAAGAAAATGCAAAATCAGATTTTACCAAAAAAATCTATAGGGGACGAATTCAACCAAACCGTCACACACTAGCTAAGGTGATGTGTGAACGTTAATATTCGAATTGTTCATTATTAATCACTAACCGAATTCACACATATGAGTCTCACAACTGCAATTTTTGAATTCTCATGAAAAAATCACATAATTTATTAGTTTATAAAATGTTATAAATTAATAAAATTAATTAATATTTAAGTATTATTATTAATTTATTTGATGTTTTTGGTGTTGTTGGTAATTATTTAAATACATATATAAAAGTTATATTTGCACATATTGATATACTATATCGGTATACTTTTCAACGGAGTTTAAATAAGAGACGATTCCTTAAAGAGTTTTTGGAATTTTTGCACGATATATGGCAAAATATAGCCGACCATTCTAAGGGAGAGATAACGGCGGATCGATTGAAAATCAAGAAGGAATTGATTAAGAAAATTTTAATAAAGAGAATTGAAAAAGTCTTCTACAGTTTTCCTATTAAAACAAATCCCTTAATTTTATTTCCTACAGTTTTCTTTCTCCTCCTTTGCTTCCATCTATGGTCGCCATTTCATGGTCCAAATTCTTTATAAAAAAATAACCCTAAAACAAATCAAAACATCAAATAAAGGTAAACGCTACGTGGTTCATCATTCTCTTACAAAGTCAGGTACTAATTCAATAATCTAAGGAGTCATTTTCAAATGAAAATGTCACTTATTGACTAGATCTAAAAGGTAAATTCTAAATTTAATTTGTTTTCTTAGATGTAATATACCTACCACAATTTTATACTTACATATTATTGTCTCAACACTACAACAAAACTTGGCGATTATAGCTCAATAGGACAACAGTTAAAACTACTTGCTATTGTATGTATCCTCGTTCCTCCCTTTCTTTTTTGCTTTCTTTTACCGTAAAAACAACACTTCAAACCCACCCGTTTCCAAATAAAAAACCACTATCTACTGGAAACTATTTCCCCTCATTTTTCTTTCCTCTCTTCCAAAAATTGGAAACTATCACATTAACCTTGACCCAATTGATTGTTAGCCAAGGAAATAAATTTTTATAGCACAAATTGCACATTGCTGCATCCATTTAAGGTAATTTCTCCTCACCGATTCCTACTTGTACTAATATTTCTGTAACAATTAAGGTCTTCTAATGTATTCATTCATGTTCTTGTACTCGTTATTTGTTAAAACAAATGTTTGGGTTGGATTTACTATATTCTCTGTAACGTAGTCATACCATTTGATTTGTATAATGTGGTTAGTTAGTTGGTTGCTCTTTAAACTCTTGAATTGTTCTTACATGTATCAATTGTGAAATAATCCACGTTTTTTTCTTCAGAAATTTGAATTAAGAATACCATGTAACATTCAAAAAATATGACATTATTATTCTGCGTGTAAAAAATTGATATTGAGTATAAAAATGGCAAATTGTTACTCATTCATAAGAACCTCTCCTTATTTGATAAGTTTTGACAACAATTTTTGATGTTAAAAATGGTCCATGAATCCGACAATCTCTGTGCTTGACATCATTCCTCAATATTTGATGAAATATTTGTATATTTGTTTAAGGATCTTATAAATGAAAAACAATCAATGTTCATGGCATGCTCGAGCAAGGAGGAAGCTTATGATTGGTGAGAAATTTTAGTTAATGCTTACTGTGTTTTGTGATTCAATTTAAACTTTATTTGTTTAATATAATAATTAATACTATCTCTATCTCTCTTAATTTTAATTTTATTAATTTAGCCACATACATGTAGTCAGATTAACAATTGACATGTCTATTGATTTTGACTTATGTGTATAATATGATAATTTGCTTACGAACTGATTTAGTGCGTATTTTATAATGGGCAATCTTTATGTAAATCTTAGATCATTCTAAGAGGCTATTATGTGTATAACACTAACATAATTGTGGGTTTAATAAAGACGTTATTTGTAGTTAAATATTGTGAAACGTTTGGTTTTCATTTCAAACTTTTTATAATATATAACTAAAGGATCATGAAGTTATGGTGAAAGTGTCAATATTCACAATATATCATAAACTAAATGTTATGTCCAGTTCACACAATATATGGTAAAATTTTGTGATCATTCGTAATATGATATTACCAGATAGGCAATTCATCTCATTTTCCGTGCAAGCATTTGACTGATTTTCTTTCTCACCTTGGTATGCATTATTTTGTTTTGATTTACCCACGTATAGAACCAATTGCATTTGTAATTATTATTGTGAAACGATCCTTATCTTTGTTTGATTTTACCCCTACGACCCATGAGTTATCTGTCACGCGTCAAATTCACAGCTATTGCAAATTGTAGTTATATTATTTGTTTCTATTAATTATTTTCACAACTTTTGCTAAATAGCAATATTGGTCCGAAGCAGAATTATAATACATGACGATTAACTACTTTGTAATTTTATATTATTCTTTTGAATTTCAGTATGCTCTTAGAATCCCAAGAGTTTGAATGTTGTGGTTTTGTCAGTTAAGGTGGGTTAAGAGGCAAATATAGGGTAGCTTTCAACTTATGATATGGCTAATTCATGTTTTCCATAACTTTTTTTTTTTTTTTTTTTTTGAACTGGTACTTTATATACAACAAATCAATGGGACAACATATCTCATGTCAAATAAACGTTCAAAAGCAAGTTTCGAACTTGTGACATCCTGCACCAAGCCGAATCAATTAACCACTTGGACAATGGTGCTTGTCTTTCCATAACTTATTTATACCAGCAATTGTATAATTTTGATCATTCATTTTGGGGTTTTATTTTCTAAAAACATTAACCATTCGCCTAATTTTGTGCAAGCTATATGATTTTCTTTCAGATAAACTAATAAAACTTAGTAAGATATTTAGAATTAATGCAATGGTTTGAAATGAGTTTATTCTTCTTATCCATCTGTATTTCGAAGGTCTAATGAAAAAGTTGTATTTTACTATTGTACATGTTAAATTATTTGTTGTGTTCATGTCTCTCTGGGTGTGTATTATGTTTGTTTATATATAGGTACGTATATTATTACAATGACAACATTCATTCAGAATTTTGATTTCAGGTTTTGAAAATATTTTGTACCACGATTGGTGTATAATTTTGTGGTAATTATCACAATATTGATTATTAATGTCCAAAGAAGTACAAAAGCCTATAGTGCCTTGTCTTACAATTGGCATGTATTTTCTATTATGACCTCATTCACTATTGGTGAAGTATCATGACTAATTAATTCTTTCTACATTTGTCAAATATTTGAACTACAATTTGTGCTACAAGTTATTTTTTGATTAAATATAATTTCTTTTAAGATGTAAAATTAATATACAAAATACATTGTCATTGTTATGTTCAATACATGTATCTGACTGATGGAAAACCTATTTCAGTTTTCACACCTCAAAGCAAGCCCTATTCATTACTTACTGGTTCTATGCATATTAAAAAAAATGGAAAATGTTATAATGGGCTTGCTATTTAATGCTACCAAGCAATTGGATATCATGCAACAATCAAGCTCTACAAATATTTCGATATAAATAACTCAGTACATTGTTCACCGTGTTTATCATTATATCTAACTTGTGTACCACTATTATGTGATGTTACTATATTTTGTTGTTCTGTTTTTTTCTATCTTTCGTGCTTACTGTGTATACTTATTCTTCATTTGCTCTTATGTTGCTTGTGCTTCGCATGTGCACACAATTTAGAGTAATGATGTCCTTTGTTTCTAAAATGGTAAACTGAATTTTCATGATTGCATATCCCTACATCCTCCAGAGCACATATATTTTCATAGCAACATTTTATTTGTAACAAAAGGAATCCCTTATTGTTACAAGCTACCAATCTCATATATATGCCAATCTCTTTTAGAATATCTTGCGATGTGTGACTAATCATAATTCAATCTATGCATCCACTCTGATATAATGCGAACCACACCTAACAGATCTCCACCTTGACGAGCATTTTTTCTCAATTCAACTTGAAGTTATACAGAGTTCTCAAACCCTTGGATAAGGTCACTAACACATCCATCAGTTTATATTAGGTCGCTACTACCTCTAGTGGTTTATATTAGGTCGTTACCACCTCCAGCGGTTTATATTAGGCCGCTAGCACCTCCAGCAGTTGGGCCAAACTGTTTCACAAAGAGTTCTCTTTTCACACGGTTGAAGCATGCCGCGTTCTAACTTATAACTCCACCTTAATGAGAACCCGAGCTCATACCACATATTGGAGCATACTTAGGTCAACGCTGTATCATATTAGTCCCATCGAACCATCGGCTCTGATATCATGTTGAGATTTTCGGCACCCCATCGCATCTTCCGCTATGCGTGCACTTCAATTCAGTGTAGAAGAAGCAAGACCACTGAACGAAGCTCATTCGGTGCCAGCGTCATGATTGGATATTCCTACATCTCCCAAAGCAACATATATTTTCATGGCAACATTTTATTTGTAACAAAAGTAATCTCTTGTTGTTACAAACTACCAATCTCATATATATGCTGATCTCTTTTAGAATATCTTGCGATGTGAGACTAATCATAATTCATTCTACGCACCCACTCTAATATAATGCGAGCCACACCTAACAATTTGTACCATAAGGAGAGTCGTAGAGCATGAAGGGAAGTCTAAATAGTTTACTACCACCAAGCGGGTAGATATTTAATGTCATTTACTTTCTCTATTCTTTCGATATTTATAGTTAAATGATAGAATTTCTTAATAACTTAATTAGTGTTATATTGAAATGATTAATTACAGCTCAACAAAGAGCTCACTAACATTTTTTGTGAATGGAATATGCAAAACTTTAAAGATCACAAAAAGAAACTGTCATTTCTAAACTCAAATACAAGCATGGTGAGGTAGAAAATGCTGATAAATTATTATGAAAAATTAGAATCAAAAAATCTGGACAACGACAGTGCAACAAGTTATAGACCATTCAATTGCTATCTCAACTAATGTTGGTTCACTTGATTCGATTCTTTAGTTATTTCTTATTTTTTAATCATTTTTTTCCTATCGATGAGCATCGACCGTATGTCGCAGGCGCGTATTAACTTTAATGTACAGTATTTCTAGTTTACTTGACTAATTATTTGGATTAAATTTGACTTGTAATAATTTGTTGAGTTTTGTACTATTTTTTTGCCTTAGGATGTGATGGAAGAACTTCATGCACTGCTTAGTAGCATAAAAATTATAGTTATGTCTCGTGTGCCAATAGAAACTTCCACTTTTCTTAGATATAAAACACCTGACTGACAAACATAGAAAGCCACAATCTGTTCTTCATCAAAATTTCCTTCCGCTTATTGGTTTTCTCTTCAAACTAATTTTTAATACAATTTGTTTTATTTTACATGTCTTATGACACAATTTTTTACTGCATCTGTTATCTAGAAATGAAGATAAGATATTTCAGTGTAAGAGCATGGTTTACAATTTTAGTTGGTCTACATTTTTTTACATTTTCTATATCCTTATACTTGGTTTATTACTTTGCTAAACTAAATCACTTATTTGGTGAAAACTTTGGTTATGTTTATTTTGGTGGACAACTGTCCATGCTCATGAAAGCACTTGGAGAAGGACAAAAAATTATTATTTAAAGATTATGTAGGGATCTATTCTTAAATTAAGTAAGTTTCTTGGATTTTCGTAGGGGTATTAATTATTAGGTTCATTTTTCTATAAAAACCATTAAAGTTCATTTTCTCGCAATCATTTGTTAGCATATAAGTGACTTTAAAATCGATATTAAAATGGATTTGGAAGTTAAATATTTCTCCATCAGTTGTTGGTGATTTTCAGACCCACTTATTATATTGATGAGCTTTAAATAGACAACTGACCACTAACCTAATTATGGAATTGGCTAAATGGTTGGCCGAATATATCTCGAAGTACCTTGATAGAAAACTATGTATATCCTCTCTCTAAAGAAGATTAACATACGAACTTCTAAATATTGGATTAGTGTGAGAGGAGCAATAAGAATTACATGGTCGTGAATCCAATCCACACACAAAAAAGAGGGGTGCCATGATTTACCTAAAAGGAAGCCAGTCCATCCTTATCCACATAAGATGGAAAATATTAATATAGGAAAATACAGATGCTCATCTTCACCACGATATGACCTATTTCTTTGCATTTTCAAATCACTGTACATCTCTAGCTACTTCTAGCACTGGATCAAAGGAACAAGAATCATCCACTGAAGACACTGATCAGAAATGAAGTCAATCTCCAATGATAATATCATGCTATATACATATACATATATATATATAATTACTTTCTTATGTATATGTTAGATATTTCCAAATTCAAATCATATAACTATGTGAAGTTATCAGTCAAAAGAAGCCTCTATCCTTTGCCTAAAGCTCTTTGGGAAAAAAGTAGTAGTAACTAACGCAAAAAAATCAACAAGATCAAAGATATCGACACTAGTATGTGTTGAGAAGCAATAAGAAACAAGATCATGCAAAAGTATGAAAAATATCACCCCCGACAAGATGACGCAAGACTGATTTACTACTTCCTTGATTTGTACATTGTAATATTGTAACAACCCGCATATTTTGCGATTTGTATATTTAAATATTTTATTTAAATATTTCATCGTTCATCGGATTTTAGTCTGAAAATCTACTTTTTACAGATGGTCGAATTGGGACTCAAGACCACTTCCATTGAGTTCAAAGCGTCGTTTGCGATCTTTTTGAGTATATGCTTCGATATGTTTGGAGTAAGTCGAACTTTGCTACTTTTTTTATTGGGTTTTGAGTTTGCGTTCAACCCACTAGCTAACTTAATACCCTAACTCAGCCCTCTCCTCTCCATTCACTCATCCCCACTCCTCAAACTCAAGCCAAAACTGAAAATGGAGGAAAGGAAGAGGAATTAGAAATTCCAAGCTCTAGTTTCTTCTTGCAAACTTGAACTCTTACTCCAAAATCAAATAAAAGCTATTGGTAAGCCTCCTCTTCATCTTCTCTCTCTTTTTCTCTTCAATCCCAGAAATTCCTAAACCAAAATTTATGAAATACTTGTTTTGATCTTAGATTGAAGTTTGTTGAGTTGAAGTGGAGATTGGTTGGTCTTCTCCTTGCAAATTGAGCTCCTTCTTCTTTGTTTTTGGGTTAAAGGTGAGTTTTTTTAACTCACATCTACGTCTATAACTT
The DNA here is from genome assembly GCA_030765085.1 of Allium cepa. NCBI lineage: Eukaryota > Viridiplantae > Streptophyta > Magnoliopsida > Asparagales > Amaryllidaceae > Allium > Allium cepa. The sequence goes on from CM060932.1 coordinate 842,439,114, forward strand.
TCATTGTTGTTAGGTATGAATTTCTAACATCTATTCATGTTCATTTGCTTTTGATTTGAATTGGTTTTATGAATATTCCAATTTTTGGTGTTTTGAGGTCAATTCTTTAAAAAATTCTATCTTGGATGTTTGAACATGTCATTTGGAGTGTATCGAAGAGCTTATAAGGCTGGGTTGTCGCTTGGCATAAATGCCTAGTCTTCGTCGCTCGTCCGATCGCTTCGGGTTTGGATTTTGGCCATTTTTGGTCTAGGCTATTTTTTGCCTAGTAGGAAATTTCAGACGTCTGGAAGAAAATCCAGACGTCTGGTTTTAAATTCAAACGTCTGGTTTAGAAATCCAGACGTCTGGAATTGGTCCCTGGAAAATCCAAAAAGGCAGAGACAAAATCCATACATCTGGAATTCCATCCAGACGTCTGGTAAGTGGTTCAGACGTTTGGTTGATAATTTCAGACCTCTAAAGTGTGCAGTTTTGCCTATTTTGGCTATTTTTGAGTGGATTTCCAATTTTAATCGATTTTTGTTGATCCAGTTAGTTGTTATCACTTATTATCGACTTTGATGACTTCATTCTTTGGATTTTTGGGAATATCCATTTTGATTTATTTGGTATCGATTTCTTTGGATTTGATTCACGTCTTCGTATGTGAATTTTTATGATTGATTGTTTCTACAATCATTTTTGTAATTTGTCACTTTAAAATACAAAGGTTTCTATACTAGTAGTAAATATTAAAACTCTTTTATCAAAACGATTTCAACACTATTTTAATACAAAGCTTTTTTATTAAATCCGTTTTCTAATCTATTAGTATATACAAAACTATACCTCACTCGTATGAGAAATTTAAGTAAACGGCTTAGTAAAACAAGTGGTATGAAACGCTTGCGTTTACCTCGTCAGTTAATTCTTGGACTTGTTCGATTGAAACTCTTCTGACAGTTTTCGAGTGGAAATCTACAATTTGTTCGTAAATATTTATGTTAAGCAAGTGGTTATGGGACATGAAGCTAAACTCATATATTTACTAGCTTAGTGTAATCGACACTTCTTGATGATCAATGATGATCATTTTATGGTTTATACTAGCAATGTGCGATGTCTCTTTGTCCAAGTGGGAGGGGACTATACCTCAATTTTATAGAGCTTTGGCTCACCAGGAGGAGCTTCGGCTCAAAGTCCGCAATGGGGGACTATACCCTGTCAGGAGGAGCTTCGGCTCAAAGTCCGCAATGGGGGACTATACCCTGTCAGGAAGAGCTCCGGCTCATTTTTATGGGATTGGCCATCCTTTTCTTGTGATTTCTAGATTTCGAATTACTGATTTCTGGAATTTATGTTTCACCAACTTTTACAATTGGCATTGATATGTATGTCATTTTTTGTGGCTTGGTGAATTAAATAAAGAGTATGACATTCTTTGATCTTTGAGAAGATGCTTGTGATATTGATTAATCTCTGGTTGATTTTCAATTACATACTTATCATAGTATGGCTTTTTGGTTATCTTACGTTTTTGTCATATCTCTTATTCTATATCATTTTATCTGATATTTATAGTTAGACCGATCCGTTTATTATTTTCTTATTAAATAATATTCGGGTCAAATCGAGATGTTACAGGTGCTTCTGCTTGATTTCTCATCTGGGATTATTATCCTGACTTTTGGCTAACTGCTTAGATTAGTAGTTTTCGGTTGTATACATTTGAGATATAGACTCATTGTTGTATACTTATTCTTTTATGTAGCACTTGTAACTATGCTTTTGTGATATTGTGGATCTTGTTTGACCACTACTCTGATATACACTTTCATGTGTAATATTCATATCTGTTTCCGCCTTTGAGATATGAACTTCTGTGACTGATTTATGTTATACTTATTTCTATATTTGTTTCCGAAGATATTATAGCCACTGTATAGTAGCTTTGAGTTTGCATCGGTATGTCGGATTCCCTCTTGAAACGCAAAGTTATATTTTTATCTGGCATATCGATACTCGCACAAAGCAATTACACAGATGGCCGCTCCTCAACAGCCTTATTCTCCGCGCTAGTTGACGGCATTACCCTGTAGTGTCCTTGGCTAGCGAGGGTATAGAGGTGGGGCGTCACAGCTTGGTATCAGAGCCAAACTTCGGAACAATGTAGAATAATCTAGTAAGGATCATTGTCCTAAGTCTTTCTTAAGAGTCGTGCTTTAGGATTTAATTCGAGTCTTCGTACCGATTCATCCTATTTTCTTTATGATTCCTTGTTTTATCTATCAAGATTGCTTGATATTTACTTTGGGAATAACTTTTTCCTCTTCTTTCTTTCTTTCTTAAAGAAGAAGAATGGTTAGGTCGGTTAGACCCAGTGCGGGTCAATCTAGTGCTAATCCCCATGATGGAGTATTCATGTCTGCTCAGCAGCTTTTAGATCTCGTGAAGAATGCTCAAGCTACAGGACCCATTCCAGAGACAACTCATCCTGGATCCGTTTTTGCACGCTTGTGCAGGGACTATATCGATTTGGGTGGAAGGCCATTCAAGGGATCCGAAAGCGTTATAGAAATTCAAGCTTGGCTCAAATCGTGTGATCGCATCTTTTCTCGCATGAATCTTTTTTATTTACATCGAGTCCAAGTGGCTTCTAGCATGCTCCAAGAAAGAGCGTTAGATTGGTATGAGCTCTTGGCTTCGGAGATTATCGAAGCAGATCTTACTTGGGAGCACTTCCGGGAAAAATTTGAAGCAAAATTTGTGCCGGAGGCTGAAAAGGTAACTTTAGCCCGACATTTTATTGACCTTGTTCAAGGAAAATCTTCTGTGACGGATTACGTTGCATCTTTCGAATCTCTCTCTAAATATGGGGTCGAATATATTAATACCCCATTGAAGAAAAATCAAAGATTCGTCTATGGGTTGAATAAGAACCTCAAGAAGCCTTTGCTTTTGAAACTAGAAGTTTCTTTCGATCAGCTTATTGATATCGCTCTTCGACTTGAAGAGGCCGATAAAGAAAGCGATGTTAGATTGTTAGAGTCAATAAGAAGAGGCATCCCTTTATTAAGTTCGAAAGTCCTAATCCAAACAAGAGAATGAAGCAAGTGACTTCTGTAGCAAAGACTCCAATCCTTAATCGTGGAGAATGCTACAATTGTGGTTCTAGGGACCACTATATAAATAGGTGTCCAAGGCCTATTTCTTGCCGCTATTGCAAAAGTGCGGATCATTAAATATCTTGGTGTCCCAAACGTCAAAGCATGAGAGAGGGTGAGCTGAATGTAGTGCGAGCTCCTAGTGGCACTTCTCTTGGTCGAGGTACTTTTTATTCTATCCTTGATGACATTGTTTTATTTCGTGATCTTCTTATTTGAGTTCTTTTTGATACGGGTTCATCTCATTATTTTTATATCAAAAGAACTTGTTGATTCTTTTTCTTTCAAATATTTTGGGATTGATGACTTCTTTGAGAATTGTGAATCCGGTTGGTGGATCCGCAACACTCATTTTGCTTTGTTTGGATGTCGAGATTATTTTATGTGATTTTTCTTTCCGAGCCGATTTTTTACTTAGGCTTTGGAATTGATTTTGTGAAAGGATTGGCTTAATCCTTATAAAGCCCATATCCTATTTTCCGAGTGGACTATTCATCCTCGACATTTTCAATCTGTTATGCAGATTTCTATTTTTCTTTGTGAATTCGATTTCAAATTTTTGGTGGCCTCATTTTTCATTCTTTAAACTCGCATGATGAGGAAAGTGTTATTTCTCTCATTCATGTAGTTTGAGAATTTTCTGATATTTTGAGCTTGTCTTAGGATTATCACCTAAGAAATCTTTTGAGTGCTGTTAAGGTCTTTCCAGCTCGACCTTGCCACCGGTTTTCATTGGCTACGAGTTGCGGGAGTTAGCATTCCACTTACCGCATTCCGCACTCGTTATGATTCTTATGAATAACTTATTATGTCATTCAGTTTGTCCAGCTTATTTCATCCATTTTATAAATCGAGTATTCTATGAATATTTCGATGAGACCATTCTTGTATTTATTGATTTTGGATGAAAATAGCAATTTAAAATTTTTGCAAATCTTTTTCGTAAGATTTATTCATAAGTATAATTGAATTTTTTTGTTCTTAAAACGAACAAAGGATATTCTTAAAAGTTTTTTTTTAAGAAACATGTTTATCATATAGAAGATGGTTTTGTGATTGTATTGCCCATCGAGTGCTTTAAGAATTCTGATCGATGCGCTTGATCAACGTTATCGATAGGAATTTCCTAAACGCTTTGATGAGATAATTTGACACAATATATTGACTTGTAAAAATGAAATTTTTTCTAGAAAAGTTAATTACATAAAGATAATTGTGATTTTGAAAGTTTTAGCTTTTCGGGAAAGAAGATTATTTAAAAGAATTTTTTTTGATACTCTTATTCTTTTGATTCCCAAGGGAAACCAAGACTTCATTGTTTGTACCAATGCTAGTCGTATTGGTTTGGGTGCCATTCTCTTACGGAAGAGAATGTTATATCATTTATGCTTCTATTCAATTAAAGCCTATCGAGACTAGGTATGCCACTCATGATCTAGTGCTCGCGGCTACTGTTTTCGCTTTTAGAAATTTGGTATCATTATTTTTAGGAGAGAAATTTGTTCTCTACAACGATCATAAATCTTTGGAATATTTATTTTCTCAAAAGGAACTTAATTTGCATCAACAACGTTGGCTCGAGTTCCTTGCATCTTATGATCTTGATATCCTTTATACTCCCGAAAAGGGAACCGCGTTGCCAATGCCCTTAGTCGTAAGCAGCAAGTGGTCGTTTCTTTGATGATGTCCGTATGGAATGATCCTTTTACAAGTTCATCGGACGTTTCAATGTACCTCATTTTATTGAGCTTCATCTCATTTCTTTAATGAACTAGCGTCCGATGTTCTTTTATGGTGTTCGATTCATTGGATGTACCGTTATTGTACTACATCGATGTCCCGACCCTTTGGTTCATTTGACGTACCATTTGTACTGCGTCGGTGTTCCGAATTATTTGAGCTTCGGTTCATTTGACGTACCGTTTGTACTGCGTTGGTGTTCCGAATTATCCAAGCTTTGGTTCATCTGGCGTACCTTTATTGTACTATGCCGTTGTTCCAAATTATTCGAGTTTCTAGTTTCTCGAGCGTACCGTCATTGTACGACGTCGTTGCACCGGCTCAATTTTTCTGCTATTCATGACGATTTCCACATTTCTCAATTACGGAAATGCCTTCGAGATTCTGATTCTATTCTTGAGCCCAGTGTTATTGAAGAAATTAAAGTTTCACCTATTTGACTTATGAGCAACATCCTATTCGCATCATCGCTTCGGAGGTTGAGCGCCTTCGAAATAAAGATGTTCATCTAGTGAAAGTTCAATGGTTCTCCAAATCCTTTGGATTGCTCTTGGGAATCCAAAGAATTCATCGAGCAAACACGTTCGGGCTTACTCTTTCGTGCTCTTTATGGTGAACTTCATATTTCAAATTTCTTTTGTGAGATATGCTTTTATGGTTGTTACTTTTTATTTTTCTTCTTAAATATTGCAAGGACGCAATTTCTTTAAGGAGGGGTGTCTGTAACAATCCGCATATTTTGCGATTTGTATATTTAAATATTTTATCGTTCATCGGATTTTAGTCCAAAAACTACTTTTTGCAAACGATCGAATTGGGACTCAAGACCACTTCCATTGAGTTCAAAGCGTCGTTTGCGATCTTTTTGAGTATATGTTTTGATATGTTTGGAGTAAGTCAAATTTTGCTACTTTTTATATTGGGTTTTGGGTTTGGATTCAACCCACTAGCTAACTTAATACCCTAACTCAGCCCTCTCCATTCACTCATCCCCACTCCTCAAACTCAAGCTAAAACTGAAAATGGGGAAGGGAAGAGGAATTAGAAATTCCAAGCCCTAGTTTTTTCTTGCAAACTTGAATTCTTGCTCCAAAATCAAATAGAAGCTATTGGTAAGCCTCCTCTTCATCTTCTCTATCTCTTTCTCTCTTCAATCTCAGAAATTCCTAAACATAAATTTAGGAAATACTTGTTTTGATCTTAGATTGAAGCTTGTTGAGTTGAAGTGGAGATTGGTTGGTCTTCTCCTTTCAAATTGTGCTCCTTCTTCTTTGTTGTTGGGTTAAAGGTGAGTTTTTTAACTCACATATACATCTATAACTTTCATTGTTGTTAGGTATGAATTCCTAACATCTATTCATGTTCATTTGCTTTTGATTTGAATTGGTTTTATGAATATTCCAATTTTTGGTGTTTTGAGGTCAATTCTTTAAAAATCCTATCTTGGATGTTTGGACATGTTATTTGGAGTGTATCGAAGAGCTTATAAGGCTGGGTTGTCGCTTGGCATAAATTCCTAGTCTTCGTCGCTCGTCCGATCGCTTCCGGTTTGGATTTTGGCCATTTTTGGTCTAGGCTGTTTTTTGCCTAGCAGGAAATTTCAGACGTCTGGAAGAAAATCCAGACGTCTGATTTCATATTTAGACGTCTGGTTTAGAAATCCAAACGTTTGGAATTGGTCCCTAGAAAATGCAAAAAGCCAGAGACAAAATCCAGACGTCTGGAATTCCATCCAGACGTCTAGTAAGTGGTTCCGACGTCTAGATGGTAATTTCAGGCGTCTGAAATGTGCAGTTTTGCTTATTTTGGCTATTTTTGAGTGGATTTCCAATTTTAATCGATTTTTGTTGATCCGGTTAGTTGTTATCACTTATTATCGAATTTGATGACTTCATTCTTTGGATTTTTGGGAATATCCATTTTGATGGATTTGGTGTCGATTTCTTTGGATTTGATTCACCTCTTCGTATGTGAATTTTTATGATTGATTGTTTCTACAATCATTTTTGTAATTTGTCACTTTAAAATACAAAGGTATGATAACAATAATGTCATACTATGAAAAGTATTCATTAGAAAATCTACCAAAATCATACAATATCTCAAGAGTCTCATAACATCAAAAAGAATGTCATATTCTTTATTTTATTCACCAAACCATAAATATTGACATCATATCGCTGCCAATCATAAAAGCTGGTGAAGCGCAAATTCTAGAAATCATTAATTAGAAATCCAGAAATCGCAAAAAGGAGGAGGCCTATTACAAAACGGGATCATGAAAACTCACCACACGTGTATCACAAACGGGACGCTATCCCATGGTCGCTAACCATAGAGCCGGTGCAACGACGTAGTACAATATCGGCGAATAATTTGGAACAACGACGTAGTACAACGGTATGCCGATGATCCTGACAAGCTGGTGCAACAACATAGTACAACGGTACGCCCGATGAACGAACTCCATAAAAGAACATGGGTCGCTAGCCTATAAAAATTGAGTCGAAACTCCGAAGAATACATAGGTCGTTAGCCTATGAAAGAAATGAGATGAAGCTCAATAAAACGAGGTACCGTCCCCTACGTGGACAAAGAAACATAGCATATAGCTAGTCTAAATCGCATAAATGATCATCAATGATCATCAAGAAGTGTCAACTACACTAAGCTAGTAAATAAATGAGTTTAGCTTCATGTTCCATAACCACTTGCTTAACTTAAGTATTTACGAACAAATTGTAGATCTCCACTCGAAAATTGTCACATGAGGTTCAATCGAACAAGTCCAAGAATTAACCGACGAGGTAAACGCAAGCGTTTCATACCACTTGTTTTACTAAGTCGTTTAATTAGATTTCTCATACGAGTGAGGTAAAGGTTAGTATATACTAGTAGATTGAAAAAGGTTTAAGAAACGAGCTTTGTAATAAAATAGTGTTGAAATCGTTTTGATGAAAGAGTTTTGATATATACTACTAGTATTGAAACCTTTATATTTTGAAAGTGAAAAATCACAAAAATGGTTGTAGAACAATCAATCATCAAAACTCACATACGAAAATGTGAATAAAATACAAAGAAATCGATACTGAATCCATCAAAATGGATATTCCCAAAAAATCCTGAAGAAAATGTCATCAAAGTCGATAATAGATGATAACAACAAAAGGAAAACAAAACGAATCGATTAAATTTGGAAACTCAAGCTAAAAAGGAAAAATAGAGCCTAGACCACAGATTCAGACGTCTGAAATCAAGGATTAAGACGTCTGAATCTGGAAAAATAAAAGTTTTCCAAAACATAATTCAGACATCTGAAATAGGCAATTTTAGCCTATTTCCTTTCTGGTTGCTTACGAGCAAATTCAGATGTCTGGAATTTTGATTCAGACGTCTGAATACTGGGAAATAAAAATTCCCAGTATAATATTCAGACGTCTGAATCCTACGTTTCAGACGTCTGAAATTGAAGTTCAGGGCATTCCCTGAACCTAGGCCAATGATGGCCAAGACGATTATCGAAAGCGATCGGACGAGCAACAACGACTAAGAATTTATTCCAAGCGACAACCCATCCTTAAAGGCTCTTCGATACGCCTCGAATATCAATGTCCAAATATCCATATAAGGATTTTTCATAAATTTTTCTTTCAAAACACCAAAAATTGGAATATTCACCAAAGAAATCCAAATCAAAAGCAAATGCACATTAATAAGTGTTAGGAATTCATACGTAACAATCAAAGATAGTTATGGACAAGATGTAAGATAAAAATCTCACCTTTTTATACAAAACAAATGAAGAAGAAGCTAAAGAGCAATGACAAGAACAATCACTCTTCAATTCCAACCCAACAAGCTTGAATCTAAGTTTAAAAGAGAAACATTTCCTAAGTTACGTTTAGAAATTTTTGAAATTGAAAGGAGAATGAGTTGGAGAAGAAGAAGAGAAGGCTTACCAAAGCTTCTTCTATGAATTTGGAGCTAGAACTTGAATTTGCAAAGATGATTATGGCTTAGAGTTTTAATTTCCCATTTCTCTCTCCATTGTTGCTAAAGCTTGAGTATTAGGAAAATAGGAATGAAGTGAAGAGGAGAGGTGGACTGAGGTAGAGTAATAAGTGGGGTTAATGGGCTGAAACCCAACCCAAAGCCCTAAGTGAAAAGTAGCAAAATTCTACTATCTTCAAACGTATCGAAGTTTATACTCAAAAAGGTCGCAAATATCATTTTGAACTCGATGGGGGTGGTTTCGAGTCCCAATTCGACCGTTTGCAAAAAGTAGCTTTTCGGACTAAAATTGGACTAACGATGCTATATTTAAATATACAATCGTAAAATATACGGGTTGTTACAGACTCCCCTCCTTAAAGAAATTGCGTTCTCGCAATATTTTAGACGAAAACAAAATGTAACAACCATAAAAGCATATTCAACACAAAAGAAATTTGAAATAAAAAGTTCACCTCAAAGAGCACTAGAAAGTAAGTCCGGATGTGTTCGCTTGATGAATTCTCTTGATTCCCAAGAGCAGTCCTTAGGATCTGAAGACCATTGAACTTTCACAAGTGGGACATCTTTATTTCGAAGGGTTTAACCTTTGTAACAATGCTGCGAATAGGATGTTGCTCATAAGTCAAATTAGACGAAACTTCAATTTCTACAACCACACCGGGCTCAAGAATAGAATCGGAATCGCGAAGGCATTTCCGTAATTGAGAGACGTGAAAAACGTCATGAATAGCAGAAAACTGAGCCGGAAATGAAAGGCGATAAGCCACGGAACCAATACATTCGGTGATGCGAAATGGACCAATATATCGAGGTGCTAACTTTCTCGATCGACTGAAATGCACAACACCTTTCATAGGTGAAACACGAACAAACACAAAATCTCTCACAGAAAATTCTAATTTCCTTCTTCGGTTATCGGCATACGATTCCTGCCTACTTTGAGCTTCTTTCATCCTATGGCGGATAAGATCAATCTTTTCTGTGGAATCTCGAGTAAAATCTGGACCTAAAACCAGCTTCTCACTGGACTCAAGCCAACAACAAGGAGATCGGCATGGCCTTCCATAGAGTGCCTCAAATGGTGTCATACCAATACTAGATTGGAAGCTATTATTATAGGAAAACTCAATAAGAAAAATATGATCTTCCCAACTTCCCCCTAAATCAAGAACACATGCACGAAGAAGATCTTTAAGAGTTTGATTCACACACTCAGTTTGTCCATCGGACTGAGGATGATAAGCGGTGCTAAAATTAAGCTTCATTCCCAAAGCTTTTTGAAGACTCTTCCAAAATCCACTAGTAAACAATGGATCACGATCGCTAACAATAGAAGTAGGAACTCCATGCAATTTAATAATTTCTTTAATAAAAAGTTTGGCCCAAAGAGGTACGGTCCGATTGGACCGAATGGGAATAAAATGGACGGATTTTGTAAGTCTATCAACTATCACCCATAGGATATCATGACCCGAACGAGAATGGGGAAGGCCGTCAATAAAATCCATGAAAATTTGATCACATTTCCAAATCGGAATGTCCAAAGGTTGCAATAACCCATCGGGCCTTTGATGCTCGGCCTTAACGAGTTGGTAAGTCATGCAACACTTAACAAAGTTAGCGATATCAGATTTCATCCCATCCCAATAATAAAGTCGCTTCATATCCGCGTATATTTTGCAACCACCGGGATGAATGGTAAATTTAGAACGATGAGAATCTTCTAAATTATCTTTACGAAGACCACTAATATTTGGTACGATAAGTCTACCAAATTTTCGAATACCGCCACGAGCATCAATATCAAAATCTTTGAAACCTTTAATATTAATTTTATCCTTACAACTTTGGCTAAGAAGAGCCAATTCGGGATCTAGCTTTTGGACTTCAAGGATGCGGTCTAAAAGAGAAGGATGAGCCTCAAGGCTATATAAAACAAGAGATGAACATAAATCGGATTCACGATCTCGAATCTCACAAGTGGATAAAGTCTCGAGATCACTCCACTTGGATATCATCATAGAAACAACCGCTTGTTGCTTACGGCTAAGTGCATCGGCAACACGATTTCCCTTTTCGGAAGTATAAAGAATATCAAGATCATAAGATGCAAAGAACTCGAGCCAACGCTGTTGACGCAAATTAAGTTCGTTTTGAGAAAATAAATACTTGAATGATTTATGATCGGTGTAGAGAACAAATTTCTCTCCCAAAAGATAATGACGTCAAATTCGAAGGGCGAAAACAATAGCCGCGAGCTCTAAATCATAAGCAATAACACGTTTTCTTTGCATAAGAACGACTCTCAAACCAACATGACTAGCATCGGTACAAACAATAAAATCTTGGTTTCCCACGAGAATCACAAGAATGGGAGCATCGGAGAGGAGTTCCTTTAATTTCTGAAAAAAAGTTTCACATTTGTCCGACCAAATGTATTTAGCTCATTTCTTTGTCAAACTAGTAAGCGACACCGCACTTTTAGAAAAATCTTTTATAAAAAGACGGTAATAACCTGCCAATCCAAGAATGCTACGAATCTCCGTCACACTCACCAGTCTCTTCCAATTTTGAATCGCTTCAATCTTTGAAGGATCCACGGAAATTCCGGATTCAGAAATAATATGGCTGAGGAACTTCACACGAGATTGCCAAAAGTGGCATTTAAATTTTTTTGCTTTGAATTGATTACTCCTAAGAGTTTCCAACACAATCAGAAGATGCTTTTCATGTTCCTCCTCAGTTTTGGATACACAAGAATATCATCAATAAAAATGAGGACAAATCGATCGAGGAAATCTTTGAAAACTCGATTCATATGGTCAATGAAATAAGCCGGAGCATTCGTTAAACCAAATGGCAAACAATCCATTCATAAGATCCATAACGAGTATGGAACGATGTCAAAGGAATGCTATCCTTTGCAATACGAAGCTGATGAAAACCGGTTGCCAAGTCCAATTGTGAAAAGACTCTAGCACCACTATGTTGATCAAATAGATCATCAATCCGAGGTAAAGGGTATTTATTCTTGATAGTAAGATCATTAAGCTTGCGGTAGTCAACACAAAGCCTAAGTGTACCATTGGATTTCTTCACAAAAATAGCCGAAGCTCCCCAAGGCGAGGAACTAGAGCGAATAAATTGCTTCTTCTCCAATTCGGATAGTTGTTTGCACATCTCCTCATTCTCTTCATTGGACATTCGATAAGGAGGACGAGTAATAGGTAAAGCTCTAGGAATTAGATTACTTCTGAACTCAATTGCTCACTTAGGTGGTAATCCTAAAACGGGCTCAAATATGTCGAAAAATTCACGAACAACGTGAATAAGAGAAATGACATCTTCCTCATCATCATTATCGTCATCATGAGCATTTAAAGAATATAAAGATGCTGCCAAGTTAGAATCTGAATCTTTAAGAACAATAGAAATCTGCTTAACAGATAGAGGACGTCGAAGATGAATAGTCCGCTCAGGACATAGGATATGGGCTTCATAACGGTTAAACCAATCCATTCCCAAAATCATTCCGAAGCCCAAGTAACGCATGACATGCAAATCGGCTCGGAAAGAAAAATCACACAAAATAATCTCGACATCTTTACAAAGCAAACTAAGTGTTGTGGATCCACAAATCGGATTCGCAATTCTCAAAGAAGTCATTAAATCCACAACACTTAAAGAAAAAGTATCAACAAGTTCTTTTGATATAAAAGAATGGGATGCACCCGTATCAAAAAGAACTCGAATAGGTTGATCACGAAACATAATAATGCCATCAAGGATGGAATGAGAAATACCTTGACCACGATAAGTGTTACTAGGGGCTTGCACGACATTTAGCTTTCCCTCCTTTCTGCCTTGAAGTTTGGGACATGAAGATAGAAGATGACCCGAAGCTTTGCAATAACGGTAAAAGAGAGTTTTCGAACATCTATTAGCATAATGGCCCTTAGAACTACAATTGTAGCATTGTCCACTACTAAGGGTAGGAGTCCGTGCTACCGAAGCTACTTGCTTCCCTTTCTTGTTGGGATTTGGGCCTTTGAATTTAATAGGACTTTTCTTGTTGTTGTTGAAGTTTGGTTTGGCATTAACAACTTCAACATCACTCTCTCTATATGCCTCTTCAAATCGAAGAGCGATATCAATAAGTTGATCGAAAGCAACTTCCAATTTCAAAAGTAATGGCTTCTTGAGATTCTTATTCAAGCCATAGACGAACCTCTGGTTTTTCTTCAACGGGGTATTTACATACTCGACCCCATATTTAGAGAAGGATTCAAAAGATGCGACATAATCTACCACAGAAGATTCACCTTGAAAAAGGTCAATAAAACGACGGGCCAAAGTCACCTTTTCAGCTTCCGACACAAACTTTGATTCGAACCTTACCTGGAATTGCTCCCAAGTAAGATCCGCTTCAATAATTTCAGAAATAAGAAGCTCATACCAATCTAATTCTCTTTCTTGGAGCATACTAGAAGACACTTGGACTCGATGAAGATCAATAAGATTCATGCGAGAAAAGATACGATCGCATGTTCTAAGCCAATCTTAGACTTCGATAACTCCCTCGGAACCCCTGAACGGCTTTCCATCCAAATTCTTGTAATCACTGCATAGGCGTGCAAATCTGGATTTTGGGTGAGTAGGCTCTAGAATGGATCCGGTAGTTTGAGCATTCTTCACAAGATCAAGAAGTTGTTGTGCAGACATAAATACTCCATCCTGGGGAGTAACACTAGATTGACCGGCGCTGGGATGGCCCGGTTTAACCATTTCTCTTCTTTTAGAAAGAAAGAAAGAAGAAGAAAAAGGTTATTCACAAAATAGATATCAAACAATAATGATTTGATAAAACAAGGCATCACAAAGAAAATAGGATAGAACGGGTCCAATGACTCGAATTAAATCCTAAGGCACGACTCTTAAGATGGACTTAGGACGATGATCCTTGTTAAATTATTCTACACGGTTCCGAAGTTTGGCTCTGATAGCAAGCTGTGACGCCCCACCTCTATTACCACACTAGACAAGGACACTACGGGGTAATGCCGTCAACCAGCGCGGAGAATAAGGCTGTTGAGGAGCGACCATCTGTATAATTGCTTTGTGCGAGCACCGGTATGACAGATAGTAAAATATGCATTTCATTCCAAGAGGAAATCCGACACACCAATACAAACTCAAGGCTACTATACAGTGGCTATAAAATCTTCGGAAACAAATATAGAAATAAGCATAATACATATCAGTCACAGATATCCATATCACAAAGGCGGAAACAGATATGAATATAACACTAAGAAGTGTTTATCAGAGAAGTGGTCAAAAAAGATCCACAATATAACAAAAGAATAGATACAAGTGCTAGACAAAAGAATATGTATACATCAAGGAGTCTCTATCTCCAATGTATACCAACAAAAACTACAAATCTAATGTAGTTAGCCAAAAGTCGGCTAATACTCCCAGATGAGGAGTCAAACAGAAGCACCTGTAACATCTCGGTCTGACCCGAGTATTATTTAATAAGAAAATAATAAACGGATCAGTCAAGCTATAAATATTAGATAAATATGAGATAGAATATGAGATATAACAAAAATGTATGATAACAATAATGTCATAATATGAAAAGTATTCATTAGAAAATCTACAAAAATCATACAATATCTCAAGAGTCTCATAACATCAAAAAGAATGTCATATTCTTTATTTTATTCACCAACCATAAATATTGACATCATATCGCTGCCAATAATAAAAGCTGGTGAAACACAAATTCTAGAAATTATCGATTAGAAATCCAAAAATCGCAAAAAGGAGGAGGCCTATCACAAAACGGGAGCATGAAAACTCACCACATGTGTATCACAAATGGGACGCTATCCCATGGTCGCTAACCATAGAGCCGGTACAACGACGTAGTACAATATTGGTACGCTCGAGGAGCCTGAAACTCGAATAATTTGGAACAACGACGTAGTACAACGGTATGCCCGATGATCCTGACAAGATGGTGCAACAACGTAGTACAACGGTACGCCCCATGAACCGAACTCCATAAAAGAACATGGGTCGCTAGCCTATAAAAATTGAGTCGAAACTCCGAAGAATACATAGGTCGTTAGCCTATGAAAGAAATGAGACGAAACTCAATAAAACGAGGTACCGTCCCCTACGTGGACAAAGAAACATAGCATATAGCTAGTCTAAATCGCATAAATGATCATCAATGATCATCAAGAAGTGTCAACTACACTAAGCTAGTAAATAAATGAGTTTAGCTTCATGTTCCATAACCACTTGCTTAATTAAAGTATTTACGAACAAATTGTAGATCTCCACTCGAAAATTGTCACATGAGGTTCAATCGAACAAGTCTAAGAATTAACCGACGAGGTAAATGCAAGCGTTTCATACCGTTTGTTTTACTAAGTCATTTAATTAGATTTCTCATACGAGTGAGGTAAAGGTTTATATATGCTAGTAGATTGGAAAACGGTTTAAGAAACGAGCTTTGTAATAAAATAGTGTTGAAATCGTTTTGATGAAAGAGTTTTGATATTTACTAATAGTATTGAAACCTTTATATTTTGAAAGTGACAAATCACAAAAATGGTTGTAGAACAATCAATCACCAAAACTCACATACGAAGACGCGAATAAAATCCAAAGAAATCGATACCGAATCCATCAAAATGGATACTCCCAAAAAATCCCGAAGAAAATGTCATCAAAGTCGATAATAGATGATAACAACAAAAGGGAAACAACACAAATCGATTAGATTTGGAAACTCAAGCTAAATAGGCAAAATAGAGCCTAGACAGCAGATTTAGACGTCTGAAATGAAGGATTCAGACGTCTGAATCTGAAAAAATAAAAGTTTTCCAGAACGTAATTCAGACGTCTAAACCCTATATTTCAGACGTCTGAAATGGGCAATTTTAGCCTATTTCCTTTCTGGTTGCTTACGAGCAAATTCAGACGTCTGGGATTTTGATTCAGACGTCTGAATACTGGGAAATAAAAATTCCCAGTATAATATTCAGACGTCTGAATCCTACGTTCAGACGTCTGAATCCTACGTTTCAGACGTCTGAAATTGAAGTTCAGGGCATTCCCTGAACCTAGGCCAATGATGGCCAATACGATTATCGGAAGCGATCGAACGAGCAACAACGACTAAGGATTTATGCCAAGTGACAACTTAGCCTTAAAGGCTCTTCGATACGCCTCAAATATCAATGCTCAAATATCCATATAAGGATTTTTCATAAATTTTGCTTTTAAAACACCAAAAATTGGAATATTCACCAAAGCAATCCAAATCAAATGCAAACGCACATTAATAAATGTTGGTAATTCATACCTAACAAACAAAAATAGTTATAGACAATATGTTAGATAAAAATATCACCTTTTTATACAAAACAAATGAAGAAGAAGCTATAGAGCAATGACAAGAATAATCCTCTTCAATTACAACCCAACAAGCTTGAATCCAAGCTTAAAAGAGAAACATTTCCTAAGTTAGGTTTAGGAATTTCTGAAATTGAAAGGAGAATGAGTTGGAGAAGAAGAAGAGAAGGCTTACCAAAGCTTCTTCTATGAATTTGGAGGTAAAACTTGAATTTGCAAAGATGATTAGGGCTTGGAGTTTTAATTTCTCATTCCTCTCTCCATTGTTGCTAAAGCTTGAGTATTAGAAAAATAAGAATGAAGTGAAGAGGAGAGGTGGACTGAGCTAGAGTAATAAGTGGGGTTAATGGCTGAAACCCAACCCAAAGCCCTAAGTGAAAAGTAGCAAAATTCTACTATCTCCAAACATATCGAAATTTATACTCAAAAAGGTCGCAAACGTCATTTTGAACTCGATGGGGGTGGTCTCGAGTCCTAATTCGACCGTTTTCAAAAGTAGCTTTTCGGACTAAAATCCGACTAACGATGCTATATTTAAATAAAATATTTAAATACACAATCGTAAAATATGCGGGTTGTTACACGTATTCTACTATATATAAATAATTTGACGGATCCTTAAGAGATGGAAAACCCCGTAACATCGCTTAAGTTATTGCACGCACGTTATACGCTGAATAGGAGATGTGAAACCCCTTAAACATCTCCGATGCCACGACACTTATATTACGTGCGATATTGATTTGACTCGCATAAGAATATTTTAGTCCTGACTCGAGTGTTTTGTCTTTTCATTACGCTCGGGTCAGCCCTGAGTTTTCAGCGCGTTGAAGATTTATTCTGGAGAACGAAGATGAAGATTTGGTGTATTATTACTATTAATACTCCTTCATCATGTTATCTGCTACATTATTTTATTTATCCCTATTGTATATATAAATCTGATAAATGTTGTATAAATTATAATCAAATATATAATATAAACAGCTTCATGAACTGTTTATTTGATTATTATATTTTATCATTCCGCTGCGAGATTCTGTATTTGTTTTCTTCTTCTTGTATTATTTTTCTTAATTAACCCCATTGATATCTATGTTCCGGATTATTTAAGTCGGACATATGTGGATTATTGTTGATTTAAACCTTCCAAAACATGGGTCGTCACACTTGTTATCAGAGCTTTGGTTTAGCGATAATCTTAGCTTTGTGGGGTTTGACTCATTAGCGATAGGGCAGTAATACCCTAGAATGAGTTGTTTGAGTGTGTATATATATATATATATATATATATATGAAAGAGCGTATTTGTTAGTGCTATAAAATATTATATATTGTGTTCACTTATTCGTTGAGTTGTTATGAATTCTGGTCGGTGCGTGGGATGCCATGCTATTGATAGGGATTTCTAAACACTTAAACGAGGCAAGTCGACATAATATTATTTTAAAATCGGGTAAATTAAATAATTTTACCTAAATTATATATACTATATATATAATGTCAACTATTGATAAACGTTAGTCGATAAGCGATGATAATATTTTGTTATCATCGATTATTGCTTGAATTAAAATAAAACGATACTTAATGAATTTTATTTTATGAAGCATTTGATAATTAAATTGTATTTAAATCAAATTAAAATATAAAAAATATTTGGAATAACAAATTTGCAAATTAGCGAAATTTTCATAATGAAGTAATGAAATTTTATGAGTATATTTAAATATATGCTATATAATAAATAGAGGGATATAAAAATTTGAGAATTTGAGAATTTAAAACCCTTTGTTTTTTTTTCAAAATTTGTTTTCGAAGACTTAAAAATTAATATTAATACTATTTGAAAGAGTTTTGACTAGAAAAATATTTTGAATTTTTTTTGAAGGAAATAAAAGCATTAAACTGGCTTTAGTCACTGGGAAATAATTCCGAGGATGACTGCAGCATCGTCAGTATTCATTTCAAATTTCTGAGTGAGAATTGCTACCAAAGGAATCTATTTTCGACTAAAACAAGTTTTGTTGTGAAAAATATTCCAAATGTGATTTGACAAATATATGGAAATAGTTCTATACTTATAAATTTGAAATAGTATGAATGAGAGATAAATTTGTAAATTATAAATTTGAATAGGAAAATAAAACCAAAATTAGTACGGTTAAACATTTTGATTAAACAAATAATAGAAATTTGAATTCGAGAAATGAAATAAAAGAACTAACTTGAGAAACGATAGATTAAATGGAGTTAGTGAATTTATGTAAATAAAATGAAGTCTAACTCAAGAAAGCTTAAATAAAATGTAATGTATTTGAAATGAATTAGATTAAATAATAAACTGGAATTTTAAATGAATCAATTGTGTAATTTATAGATTTGAGAATATTAAGCTAAAAACAAAATTTAAATTTGCTAAATGTGAAATAAGAAAATTTTAACTTGAATAAAATTAAATAAATGAGTAATGGATTAAAAATGAAATGAAATTTAACTTAATATTAAATAAAATTGAATTGGATATTGAATGAAACTAGATAAATTAGTAAAGTGAATTAATTTCACCTAAACTGCAAAATGAATTAATTAAATGAATTCGAACTTGAATTTTCAAATGAAATGTAATTTAAGCGTAAAAGAAATAAAACAAAATAAATGAGTGTAAGAAAAATTAATGTTAGTAATTGGATTTAATTTAAAATTGGATGAAAATAAATTAAATGCAAATAGAATGAGTTTCAATAAAATTGAATGGTAACTAATTGAATATGAAATAAGTTAAGGGAATAAATTATAAATTGAAGTTAACCTAAAAGAAGTCGAATGAATTGATTGTGTAAAAAAGTATATTATTAATATGAATTGAGTTGTAAAATAGAATTTACTTGAGTTAATAATATGAATAAATGAAGCAAATTAATGAAGTGAATCAAAGAATTAATATTGAACTAACGTTATGAAGAGAAAAATAAATACACATGAATTAATTTTGTATAAAATGTTTATAATAGACTTAAATGGTTTATAAATGATATTAGTATTAAAGATAATATACTAAGTGGTAGTAAAATAAATTTTTTATTTAAACAAGGTTAAATGGAATAATTTTATAAAATGGTTCATAAATGAATTTATATGAAATATGTTAAATAAAAAGTGAAACAATTGGAATTTAATAAATTGAATTGAATAAACTGAATGTGAATGAAATAGATGTAAATAAATTTGAAGCAAACCATTCAAATGATGATAAAAAAAATTGAATGTAAATGAAGAATGAAGTGTATAAATTAAATATTGACATTGGAAATGTAAATGGTGATGGTTTATGAATTAGTTGGATAACTATTAAGTGTTGAACGGTTTCTTTCATTATAACCATTGTTATAACTGTTTTTGATTGCATATGATTGTAGTATGTTGCATATGTGTGCCTGTGTTATGATTTAGATTCAGAATGCATATTTTATAGTTTATTAAACTCATACATGTTCTATATCTTATTATAAGTGACTGTATTCTAAATTGAGTTGAGATAGGTACATATGAAGATCGTTTGGACGTATACACGGGTTTTATATGTTTTTGCTTGCTTAATACGAGCGAACTCGCTCGTACTAATAATAATAAGATACACATCTCGGATTACATACCGCGCTTTTATATTTTTTCCTATGGGATGCCTCATCATTAAGATGAGATGTATATTTGATATCCATTTGGCATATTTGTGATATATATTGTATTATAAAAAATTTATGATCGAGCCATGCAAAGGAGACTCTGTCGAAATTTTCCGTAAATTAGAAATTTTTTGAAGTTCTTTTTAAAAAAATAAAAAGTTATAACTTGTTTTGATAACTAACTTATAAATTCCGTAAGCCGATCAGAGTAGCGTAGTACAAACGTAGTAATGGTGTTATAAATAAGATTTTAAAGTTATAAGTGATTATTTTGAATAAAATATATTGTATGTTAAATTCTTTACTCAAGACCATTTCGAGGACGAAAAGTTCTGAGTGGGAAGAATGTATTGACCTGTATTTTTAACTATTTTGAATTATTAAATTTAATGCGATTATTGAATAAAAAAGGTTAGAAATAAAAAAATTAATGTTTATTTATGTAATGTATTTGATATGAACTTGGATAAAATTTTGAAATAAACAATTTCGAAAATTTAGGCAATAATAAATATTGAAATGAAATTCTATGAAGTTAATATGTTCTAATCAATAACTTGAATTGAATAATGATGTTGAATTACTATGAAATGTAAATAGCTGTTTTATTATTTGAATTAGTTTTAAAAATAAATTTTATAAGTTAAATAATTTATATTTAAGTATGGTGATTTGTTGGATAATTAAATTACTTAAAATTTAGTACTGGAATTATTTAAATAATTGAACCTTGAATTAATGTGAATAAAAATGGTATTGGAAGTTGATTTAAATTTTATTTAAATAACAATGGAGATTGTTCATACTTAAAAATCTAATTTAAGTGATTAAATAAATTTCTGGAAATTATTTGTTTAATTGACAAGTAAAAATAGTCATTTTGGCCACTATCTCGGATTTCGACGAAACTAGTTCCATTGAATCTGTAATAGAGTATTATTATCGGATTCCAAATTTCATAGCGTTTGGACTTACCGTTTGGTCGTACGGGATAGAAACGCATTGAAATTAATATTGAAAATTTAATTAATAATAGTCGATTCAAAAAGCTATTTTCTTCATACGATTGAATTGGGCCTCGAGAATAGTTCCATTGCATTCGAAATAAGGGTAAAAACACTGCAATCGACAGGCGGCATGCCTCGTTTGGGATTCATCCAAGAAAGCGTGTGAACTGTCAAAATAATAATATAATATATATTCACACACACAGATATATATGTGTGCGGGCGCGCGCGTGCGTTCACAAACCCTAACCCTAATATTTTCTTGTCGCCGCCAGTTACATTCCGATGGCTAAAACTTCACCACTTTCCCCCTTGATTTTCTCCAAATCCTTAAATTTTCGTGTAAAAGCTTCAACTACAAAATCGAAGAGCTCGTCGAGCTCGATGTATCCAACAGTGATGATTGGATTTCATGGAGTGGATCGATGTGGGTTTGCATGCGAAGGCTTGGCGTTTGGCATCATTTTTCTGGTCGTAGGTGAAGTCAAAGATGACCGGACTTTGGGCGATGGTGGAGCCTGGGGCGGCGCGTTTAATGGCGTGGTTTGATCGAGCTCTGGTCGCATGATGGAGGTATGGCACATCGAAGAAGGAAGTGGCGATGTAGTCTCGTAAAACGAAGACGAATGATGGAGAAAGAAAAGCATGGGCGGCCAGATTTTCTTGATTCTAGATCAACGGCCCTGATGAGGTTTATAATAATAATAATAATAATAATAAAATTGTTTATATAATTTTATTAAAATCTTTAAAAATATATATCTTTCACATATGAGGTCCTATTGAGACGAAATAAGCGGCGTTGGAATCATATCGACGAAGGCTTTGGCGTGGAAACGACATCTATTTGAAGCTGAAATATTTTCGGTTTCAGATAAAAGATGAGTGTTTTATAACGCTCAAAAGTACTAGAATATTTTTATGTTAGTTAAATTTAAAATTATGAAGTAATTTAAATTTGTTGATCGTTGTTTGATAATTTTAATTGACATTTAAATTGGCATCTGAATTAACTGATAGAAATTTAAACTGACGGTTAAATTGAATCGGAATTAAGCTGTTAGTAAAATTCCCGATCATTGGTAACTGTTTAATTATTGTGAATTATTGATTGTTTAAGTGATTGATTGTGATGGATGAAAATTGGTTGATATTTTGGATGATTTGGATGTTTATTTGTTTTAATATATCAAGTTATCATCCTATGTATTATTACAGTATATAAAGCTGTAAATTGAATTATTTCGAATTAATTAAGAAATATGTTGAAATGGTATACATCTATGACACTATAATTTGAATTGAAATGATATATATCCATTCCTGAAATTAAATTGAAATAACTGATCACTTGGCCATAAGATAGAAATTATATATGAACATTGGATTGGTTAAATTAAATGATTTTGAAAATGTTGATTTGAAATCATTGAATTATTTGATTTAAGAAATAAAAAAATTGTGTATGGAAATGGAATCATTTTTGAACTCGATCTTGAAATGTTAAAAAATGAACTTGTCTGTCGAAATTGTTTAAAGAATCGGGTATGAAATTTTGAAGTTATAACTGAGAAACCACTTGAATTTCAGAAATTGATTTTTTTTTAAAAAGATTTGAATTCTTCCACGAACTTGGAAATAAATCTAAGTAAAAGTAATTTAAATGGAAAATTCAAAATTTAGGCTCGGAATTGAATTATTTTTAAAGATTTGAATCTTAAATTGAATATTGAAGTTAAATTTAACGAAAATTTGCTAATATAGGCTCGTTTTTGTAAACAATAACAGAAATAACCCGCTTTTGAAAATATATACAAACGTAGACCTATTTTTGCCCGGTAGAAGTTGGCGCATTTTGAAATGCGCATTTGGGCAAATTTTAAAATGCGCTAACAGGTGACTTTTGAAATACGCCCAAATGTACATTTTTAAAATTCATCTATGCAAAAACCCTACACACAAACAAGACAGTAGACATAGAGTATGTCAAATCTAACAACTGCATGATATATACTTTCAAATCTAACAACTTTCATAGGTATCAGCTTTCAAATCTAACAATTACGAAGGTCATTTAAGTCGACATCGAGTAAACAGTACATTGATACGAAGTCTGATACATAACTAGTTAGTTTAATATATAAAAATTACATTCGTTTGAAGTTGAATACACAGAAATCTTAATTTAGTACGCAGTCATACATTTGATAATGAAAGTTTAGGTCGGTGAAGTACATCGCTTTCAGTTATGGTCCTGCGATCCACATTTGCTGCACCTATTTGTTTTGGGCGTTTGATGCTCGTTCATAACATTTTTTATCCTCGTAGATTTGGGTCGTCCGGGTTGTCTTCTTGTAGAAGAAGGCAATATATATGGACCGATGTATGATCTCCGGTATCTCTTATCATGCACGGGATGAAACTCTGACTGATATGAAGCTTTGTAACTTTGAACAGAGTACCACTCTGATGTGAACTCATGATGTTCTATGTTAACACCGTAATCCTGGACCGAACAAGTCGCCATCACATGGGCATATAGTAATTTTTGCAGTAGGGGAATGTTGCATGTACATAAGCAGTTAGGACCATCAATTATCACTTTAAATTCATCGCCGTAGCAATGAATCATTTGCCATTCCGTTCGACTAAATCAAATAGTCTACAATGACGTGCATCAATAGCCCGATCTGCTATTTTAGCTTCCCATTTTGGAGTCAAACGTGTTGTGATAGCATCGGGATCTCTCGTCTCTTACAGAAATATTCAACCGATCAAAAAAAGGTTCGTGCAACCAACGACTTTATAGGTAATGATCGAGCATCTTTCAGTACACTATTAAAATCTTCGGATGCATTGGTGGTCATAACATGAAAGCGTCCTCTATCGTCTTTGCATAGGGCCCAATTTTCTTCAAAATTCCCTAGACTTTTTTCAGTCCATTCATGAGCCTATGGATTTGTAGCTTTAATTTCTTCTCTGATTTTGTTGTACTCAACTACTTCTGAAGCACATGCTGCTGAATAAAACAAGGTTATAAGTCGTTTATCCCTAAAACCCGCTATTTGAAAATTACCTTCAAGATGTCGTGCACAGAACCTATGTTTGTGTGGTTCTCACCATTTCTCCTGTAAAGCCTTCAGAGTTCCTTTCATTCGATCTGATATGAAAGTAATACGACGATTGCAAACACTATGAATGAATTCACACATGCAAGAAAAAAACCAACCCCAACTATCAATGACCCAGATTCGACAACTGCATAAGCTAATGGAAACATACAGTCATCCGCTTCTACAGCAGTAGCAACAAGCAACGTCCCTTTGTATTTACCATACAAATGTGTCCCGTCAATACATAGCAATTGTAGCAACCCGAAATTTAAGCTATAATAATTAGTCAATAAATTAATGAAATGATAAAATAAATTTGTGAAATTATCAGAATTGAGTCATGGAAGTTGCACCATTGTGTCCGTGGTAATTTTCTGGTCAATTTTTGTATATAAACGGCAGATTTCGAGTCAATATGAAGAAGATACGCACGAAACAAGAAATTGAAAATACACACACAGGTCGACCGGCTGGTTGACCTTGGCAAGGGGCGTTCGACCGCTCGGTCGACCCGCCTTACTTTTTGGCTAGCGAATGAAGGTTCATTTGGTTCGAACATTCCAGAACCCTTAACCGACGTATTTTGCTTCGTTTTGACTGATCTGGCCCCTCAGTTTCTGTATCCGATGGCCCATATTCAGTCTATGATGTGGTTGCATCCTGTTCAATCTCCAAATCCAACAGTCCGAGATCCACTTCTACGCCTATAAATAGACCCCTAGACCTAACACCTTTTCTTATTCTAGGTTTCTCCAATTGGGTTCACCTTTCTAGGAAGAACCCTAAACATAAATAATTTTTCCAAAGGAGAAAATCATTATAAATTAAATTAGTCTACAACTCCAAGTGGATCCGGAAAGACCAAAGGAAGAGCTTAGAACCGGAGATGGGTGATTGCAATTATTTTAAGATTTCTTTGAGTAATTTAAAATAATAGGTTTTCCAATAGTTGTATTTTACTACGATTTTTGGAATAGCCTTTTTAGTAGTTTATTTACAGTTTTTGAAATTATTTTCAGTCTATTTCCTTTCAGCCATTCTTTTCAATAATTTTAGTTCATTTCTGTTAATCATAGTTTTTCCTTTTATTTACAGTATTTTAGTTTATTTACTGTTCTTTATATGTTATTTACATCTCCTTTCTACGGTCTGGATTTTCTTCGATTTTCAATTTTATTTTATTCATCCTTCTTCTTCGCGTATGGACTAGAATAGGATTAGCGCGAATACGGATTAAGTTGTAAGAAAACTGGAATAATGGAATATAAGATGTAAATTTTAAAAACTGTAATATAAATGGAATTGGACTGAAACTACGCCTAATTATAATTAGAATTGGACTAATTAAAAATAATTGGCATAGTTATAACCTAGAATTATAACTAAATAGAGTAAAAGATGAAAGAAGCTTATTTTCACAATTGGACCTTGGGTTAAGTAATAAGCATGATTATAACGTAGGTTATAATAAGGAATAAAACAGAATGAGACTTATTTTAAGACTTAGGATAAATTAATAAGCAAAAATAGTAGGGATAAATTGTAAAGGCTTATTTAAAATAATTTATCTAAGTTGATAAGCAAAGTGGAAAGTAGGACCTGTACCAAATAGAATTCCCTATTAGACAAAACAGTGAGCCTAGGGCACGCTTATGCCAAGAATGGTAGTAATTGGTCTAATAGAAGTCCAAATCACGAAGGATTTGGATAAGGGGCGCAACTAGATATTGTTTGAATGAAGGGCCAACAACATTTCCCCTATAGATTCTATGGACACACGGTGATCTCACGTTAGCCAGAAGAGAGATGGGGGCATGCTTGTAACAACCCGCATATTTATCGATTTTTATACTTAAATATTTTATTTAAATATTTCATCATTAGTCGGATTTTAGTCCGAAAAGCTACTTTTTGCATACGGTCAAATCGAGACTCGAGACCCCTTCCATTGAGTCCAAAATCTTTATCAAAGGTTATCTAAACTCTATTTTCAATATTAAACTCATTTATAAAACCGTTTTCCAACCTATTAGTATATACAAGCCTTTACCTCACTCGTGTGAGAAATCTAATTAAATGGCTTAGTAAAACGAGTGGTATGAAACACTTGCGTTTACTTCGTCGGTTAATTCTTGGACTTGTTCGATTGAATCTCTTGTGACAATTTTCTAGTGGAGATCTACAATTTGTTCGTAAATATTTAAGTTAAGCTAGTGGTTATGGGACATGATGCTAAGCTCATATATTTACTGGCTTACTGTAGTTGACACTTCTTGATGATCGTGATGATCATTTTTGTGATTTAGACTAGCAATGAGCGATGTCTCTTTGTCTGCGAGGGAGACTAAACCCGTTTTGTCGAGTTTCGACTCAAATTGGTGGGGTAGCAACCCATGGTCTTCGGGCCGTTTGTGGAGCTTCGGCTCAATTTGTGATTGTTAGCAACCATGGAATTAGCGTTCCGTTTGTGATACACGTGTTGGTGAGCTTTATGCTCCCGTTTGTGATAGGCCTTCCCCCTTTTTGTGATTTCTGGATTTCTGTTGATGATTTCTGGGATTTGTGCTTTACCAATTTTCGTGATTTCCATTGATAAGTTTTATCAATATTTGTGCATTGGTGAATTTGTGTGTCATTGACTTTTGTGATTGACATTGATATAATTGTCAATATTTATGGTTTGGTGAATGAAATAAGGAGTATGACATTCCTTTTGATCTTTGAGAAGATTCTTGTGATATTGATTAATCTCTTGTTGATTTTCAATTACTTATTTATCACAGCTTGGCATTGTGATTATTATACGTTTAGTCCTATCTCTTATTCTATATCAATTCATTTGATATTTATAGCTAGACTGATCCGTTTATTATTATCTTATTAAATAATACTCGGGTCAGACCGAGATGTTACTGGTGCTTCTGCTTGACTTCTCATCCAGGATCATTACCTTGACTTTTGGCTAACTACTTAGATTAGTAGTTTTTGTTGTATACACTTGAGATATGGACTCATGGTTGTATCCATATTCTTTTGTATAGCACTGGTAGCTATTTCTTTTGTGATAGTGTGGATCTTGTTGACCACTACTCTGATGAACACTTTTATGTGTTATAAATATTCATATCTATTTCCGCCTTTGTGATATGAATTACCTGTGACTGATTTGTGTTATGTTTATTTTATATTTGTTTCCGAAGATTACATATAGTCATTGTGTAGTAGCTTTGAGTTTGTATCGGCATGTCGGATTTCCTTTTGAGATGAAAACTTATATTTTTATCTGGCATATCGGTATTCGCACAAAGCAATTATACAGATGGTCGCTCCTCAACAACCTTATTCTCCGTGCTAGTTGACAACATTACTCCGTAGTGTTCTTGGCTAGCGTGGGTATAGAGGTGGGGCGTCACAGCTTGGTATCAGAGCCAAACTTCGGAACAATGTAGAATAATTTAACAAGGATCACCGTCCTAAATCCATCTTAGGAGTCGTGCCTTAGGATTTAATTCGTGTCTTCGTACCATTCTATCCTATTTTCTTTTATGATTCCTTGTTTTATTTATCAAGGTTGCTTGATATTCATTTGGTGAATAACCTTTTTCTTCTCCTTTCTTTCTTTCTTAAGGAAGGGAAATGATTAGACCAGGCTGTCCCAGCGCCGGTCAATCTAATGCTACTCTCCAAAATGGAGTTTTTATGTCTGCCCAGCAGCTTCTTGATTTAGTTAAGAATGCTTAAGCAGCTGGTTCTAATTTGGAACCAACTCATCCTAAGTCTGGATTTGCACGCTTGTGCAACGATTATACCAACTTGGGTGGAAACCATTCGAGGGTTCTGAAACTATTATTGAAGTCCAGGCTTGGCTGAGATCATGCGATCGAATCTTTTCTCGCATGAATCTTGTTGATTTTCACCGAGTTCAGGTGGCTTCTAGTAGGCTCCAAGAAAGAGCATTGGACTGGTACGAACTTCTTATTTCTGAAATTAATGAAACGGATCTCACCTGGGAGCAATTCCGGGCACGTTTCGAATTAAAGTTTGTGCCAGAAGCTGAGAAGGTGACTTTGGCTCGCCGTTTTATTGACTTTGTTCAAGGTGAATCTTCCGTGACTGACTATGTCGCGTCTTTTGAATCTCTCTCTAAATATGGGGTTGAGTACATCAACACCCCATTGAAGAAGAACCATAGATTTGTCTATGGCTTAAACAAAAATCTCAAGAAGCCATTACTTCTAAAATTAGAAGTTTCTTTCGACCAACTCATTAATATCGCTCTTCGTCTTGAAGAGGCAGATAGCGAAAGTGATGTTGAAGTGGTGGGTTTCAAACCAAACTTCAACAACAACAAGAAAAGGCCTAGCAAATTCAAAGGTCCTTATCCCAACAAAAAGGGGAAGCAAGCAACTCCTGTGGCAACGACTTCTTCCTTTGGTCGTGGAGAATGCTATAATTGTGGTTCAAATGACCATTATTCAAATAAGTGTCTGAAGCCCCTCTCTTGTCGCTACTGCAAAAGTCTCGGCCATGTTATATCTTCATGCCCCAAGCTTGAGGGCAAGAAGGAGGGAAAGTTATATGTTGCTCAAGCCCCTGGCAACACATCTCGTAATCAAGGTATGTCTCATTCTATCCTTGATGGCATTATTAAATTTCGTGAACAACCTATTCGAGTTCTTTTTGATACGGGTGCATCCCATTCTTTTATTTCAAAATAACTTGTTGATACTTTTTCTTTAAGTGTTGTTGCTTTAATGACTTCTTTGAGAATTTCAAATCCAGTTGGTGGATCCGCAACTCTTAGTTTTCTTTGTAAAGATGTCAAGATTATTTTGTGTGATTTTTCTTTCCTAGCCAATTTGCATGTCATGTGTTACTTAGGCTTTGGAATGATTTTGGGAGTGGATTGGCTTAACCGTTATGAAGCTCATATCCTATGTCCTGAGCGGACTATTCATCTTCGACATCCTCAATCTGTTAAGCAGATTTCTATTATTCTCAAAGATTTGGATTCCACTTTATCTGCATCTTTATATTCTTTAAATCCTCGTGATGATGATAATGATGATGAGGAAAACGTCATTTCTCTTATTCACGTTGTTCATGAATTTTCTGACATATTTGAGCCCGTTTTAGGATTACCACCTAATCGAGCAATTGAGTTCAGAATTAATCTTACCCCTGGAGCTCAACCTATTACTCGTCCTCCTTATCGTTTATCCAATAAAGAAAATGAGGAGATGCGCAAATAATTATCCGATTTGGAAACGAAGCAATTTATTCGCTCTAGTTCCTCGCCTTGGGGAGCTTCAGCTATTTTCTTGAAGAAATCCGACAGTACACTTAGGCTTTGCGTTGACTACCGCAAGCTTAATGATCTTACTATCAAGAATAAATATCCTTTACCTCGGATTGATGATCTATTCGATCAACTTAGTGGTGCTAGAGTCTTTTCACAATTAGACTTAGCTACCGGTTTTCATTAGCTTCGTATTGCAGAGAATAACATTCCTTTGATATCGTTCTGTACTCGTTATGGATCTTATGAATGGCTTGTCATGCCATTTGGTCTAACGAATGCTCCGTCTTATTTTGTTGACCTTATGAATAGGATTTGCAAAGACTTCCTCGATCGATTTGTTCTCATCTTCATTGATGATATTCTTGTGTATTCGAAAACCAAGGAGGAGCATGAAAAACATCTTCGGATTGTGTTTGAAACTCTTAGAAGTAATCAATTAAAGGCAAAGTTTTCTAAATTCCACTTTTGGCAATCTCGTGTGAAGTTTCTCGGTCATATTATTTCCGAATCTGAAATTTCTGTGGATCCTTCAAAGATTGAAGCGATTCAAGATTGGAAGAGACCGGAGAGTGTGACGGAGATTCGTAGTTTTCTTGGATTGGCGGGTTATTACCGTCGTTTTATCAAGGACTTTTCAAAAATTGTCGTGCCTCTCACTAGCTTAACTAAGAAAGGTGTTAAATACATTTGGTCGGACAAATGTGAAACTTCTTTTCGGAAATTAAAAGAGCTCCTTTCCGATGCTCCTATTCTTGTTATTCCCGAGGGGAATCAAGATTTCATTGTTTATACCGATGCTAGTCACGTTGGTTTGGGTGTCGTTCTTATGCAAAAAGAACGTGTTATTGCTTATGCTTCTAGGCAATTAAAGCCAGCTGAAACTAGATATGCCACTCATGATTTAGAACTTGCGGCTATCGTT
Organism: Allium cepa; assembly: GCA_030765085.1. NCBI lineage: Eukaryota > Viridiplantae > Streptophyta > Magnoliopsida > Asparagales > Amaryllidaceae > Allium > Allium cepa. Next base: position 842,469,481 of record CM060932.1, read on the forward strand.
TTCGCACTTCGAATTTGGCTTCATTATCTATTGGGAGAAAAATTTATTCTCTACACCGATCATAAGTCTTTGAAATATTTATTCTCTCAAAAGGAATTAAATTTTCGTCAACAACGTTGGCTCGAATTTCTTGCATCTTATGATCTTGATATTCTTTATACTCCCGGAAAGGGGAATCGCGTTGCCGATGCACTTAGTCGCAAGCAACAAGCGGTTGTTTCTATGATGATATCCGGATGGAATGATCTCGGAATTTTATCAACTTGTAAAATTCGAGACCGTGTTTCCGATTTATGTTCATCCCTTGTTTTATGTAGCCTTGAGCCTCATCCTTCTCTTTTGGACCGCATTCTTGAAGCTCAAAAGCTAGATCCCGAATTGGCTCTTCTTGGCCAAAATTTTAGGGAAAAAATTGATATTGAAGGTTTGAAAGACTTTAATATTGATTCTCGTGGCGGCATTTGAAAATTTGGTAGACTTGTCGCGCCAAATAATATTGATCTTCGTAAAGACATTTTAGAAGATTCACATCGTTCTAAATTTACCATTCGTCCCGGTTGTAGTAAAATGTATGCGGATATGAAGCGACTTTATTATTGGGAGGGAATGAAATCTGATATTGCTAACTTTTTCAAGTGTTGCATGACTTGCCAACTCATTAAGGCCGAACATCAAAGGCCCGGTGGATTATTGCAGCCTTTAGAAATTCCAATTTGGAAGTGGGACCAAATTTCTATGGATTTTATTGACGGCCTTCCCCGTTCTCGTTCGGGGCATGATAGCTTATGGGTTATAGTTGATAGACTCACTAAATCCGTCCATTTTATTCCCGTTCAGTCCAATCGAACCGTTCCTCTTTTGGCCAAACTTTTTATCAAAGAAATTGTAAAATTGCATGAACTTCCTGCTTCTATCGTTAGTGATCGTGATCCATTGTTTACTAGTGGATTTTGGAAGAGTCTTCAAAAAGCTTTGGGAACGAAGCTTAATTTTAGCACCGCTTATCATCCTCAGTCCGATGGACAAACCGAGCGTGTGAATCAAACTCTTGAAGATCTTCTTCGTGCATGTGTTCTTGATTTTGGTGGAAGTTGGAAAGATCATATTCTATTGTTGAGTTTTCCTATAATAATAGCTTCCAATCTAGTATTGGTATGGCACCTTTCGAGGCACTCTATGGAAGGCCATGCCGATCTCCTTCTTGTTGGCTTGAGGCCGGAGAGAAGCTGGTTTTAGGTCCAGATTTTATTCGTGATTCCACAGAAAAGATTGACCTTATTCATCATAGGATGAAAGAAGCCCAGAGTAGACAATGACCATATGCCGATACCCGGAGAAGGAAATTAGAATTTTCTGTGGGAGATTTTGTGTTTGTTCGTGTTTCACCTATGAAGGGTGTTGTGCGTTTCAGTCGATCGGGAAAGTTAGCACCTCGATACATTGGTCTGTTTCCTATCACCGAACGTATTGGTTCCATGGCATATCGCCTTTTATTACCGGCTCAATTTTCTGTTATTCATGACGTGTTTCACGTTTCTCAATTACGGAAATGCCTTCGAGATTCCGTTTCCATTCTTGAGCCCGGTATTGTGGAAGAAATTGAAGTTTTGCCTAATTTGACTTATGAGCAACATCCTATTCGTATTATTGCTTCGGAGGTCAAACGCCTTCGAAATAAAGATGTTTCGCTTGTTAAGGTTCAATGGTCCGCGAATCCTAAGGATTGCTCTTGGGAATCTAGAGAATTCATCGAGCGAACACATCCGGACTTACTTACTCATGCTCTTTGAAGTGAACTTCTTATTTCAAATTTCTTTTGTGTTAATATGCTTTTATGGTTGTTACTTTATGTGTCCATCTTATATATTGCGAGGACGCAATTTCTTTAAGGAGGGGAGTCTATAACAACGCGCATATTTATCGACTTTTATACTTAAATATTTTATTTAAATATTTCATCATTAGTCGGATTTTAGTCCGAAAAGCTACTTTTTGCATACGGTCAAATCGGGACTCGATACCCCTTCCATTGAGTCCAAAATGCCATCTGCAACCTTTTTGAGTATAAACATTGATATGTTTGGAGCAAGCTAAAAAATTTGACCTTTTTCACTTTGGGTTTGGGTTCATCCCAATAACTTAATACCCCAAACTGAAACCCCATCTTCATTCACTCTCTCTTCCTCTACTTTTCAGATCTAAAGTGATTAATCGTGAGTGGAATGGGAAATTAAAACTCAAGCCCTAGTTTTCTATTTGCAAATCAACTTCTAGCTCCAAATTCAAGAGAACCCATTGGTAAGCTTTCTCTTCACCTTCTCCAACTCCTTCTCTCTTGAATTTCAGAAATTTCTAAGCCTAACTTTGGGAATGTTCTTCTTTTGAGCATAGATTCAAGCTCATTTGGGTTGTGTTGAAGAGTGGTTGATTCTCCTTTTGCTTTCAAGCCTCTTCTACATTGATTTTGTGAAAAGGTGAGATTTTATCTCACATCTAAGTCTATGATTATCTTTGATTGTTGGGTATGAATTCCTAACATTTATTCATGTGCATTTGATTTTGATTTGGATTGGTTTTGTGAATATTCCAAATTTTAGTGTTTTGAGTTCAAATCTTCAAAAATCATAGCTTAGTTGTTTGAACTTGTTTTTGGTTATGCATCGAAGAGCTTATAGGGCCAGGTAGTCGATTGACATAAATCCCTAGTGTCCGTTGCTCGCACGGTTGCATTTTGAAGAAGATTGCATCTTCATGTTATAGGCTAAGAAAACAGCCTTGGTGCCAGTCAGTCGACTGGTCTTGAAATTCAGTCGACTGGCTGTAGCACATAGGCATTCCAAAGGCAAAATTTAGAGGCTCGGGTCCTCTGTTTCCCTGCAATCAGTCGACTGGATTTTTAGGTCAGTCGACTGACTGCAGGAAAATGCCGAGTATGCCTATTTTTGCTTGTGATTCCAATTTTTATCAATTTGTTTTGATTCCTAGTTAATGCTATCAATTATTCGACTTTGATGACTTCTATTTTGGAATTTTTGGAAATATCCACTTTGATGGATTTGATATCGATTTCTTTGGAATTAATTCACGTCTTCGTATGTGAATTTTAGGTGATTGATTGTTTCTACAATCATATTTGTGCTTTGTCACTTTAAAAATATAAAAGTTTCAATACTAGTAGTAAATATAAAAACTCTTTATCAAAGGTTATCTAAACTCTATTTTCAATATTAAACTCGTTTATAAAACCGTTTTCCAACCTATTAGTATATACAAGCCTTTACCTCACTCGTGTGAGAAATCTAATTAAATGGCTTAGTAAAACGAGTGGTATGAAACGCTTGCGTTTACTTCGTCGGTTAATTCTTGGACTTGTTCGATTGAATCTCTTGTGATAATTTTCTAGTGGAGATCTACAATTTGTTCGTAAATATTTAAGTTAAGCTAGTGGTTACGGGACATGATGCTAAGCTCATATATTTACTGGCTTACTGTAGTTGACACTTCTTGATGATCGTGATGATCATTTTTGTGATTTAGACTAGCAATGAGCGATGTCTCTTTGTCTGCGAGGGAGACTAAACCTGTTTTGTGGAGTTTCGACTCAAATTGGTGGGGTAGCAACCCATGGTCTTCGGGCCGTTTGTGGAGCTTCGGCTCAATTTGTGATTGTTAGCAACCATGGAATTAGCGTTCCGTTTGTGATACACGTGTTGGTGAGCTTTATGCTCCCGTTTGTGATAGGCCTTCCCCCTTTTTGTGATTTCTGGATTTCTGTTGATGATTTCTGGGATTTGTGCTTTACCAATTTTCGTGATTTCCATTGATAAGTTTTATCAATATTTGTGCATTGGTGAATTTGTGTGTCATTGACTTTTGTGATTGACATTGATATAATTGTCAATATTTATGGTTTGGTGAATGAAATAAGGAGTATGACATTCCTTTTGATCTTTGAGAAGATTCTTGTGATATTGATTAATCTCTTGTTGATTTTCAATTACTTATTTATCACAGCTTGGCATTGTGATTATTATACGTTTAGTCCTATCTCTTATTCTATATCAATTCATTTGATATTTATAGCTAGACTGATCCGTTTATTATTATCTTATTAAATAATACTCGGGTCAGACCGAGATGTTACTGGTGCTTCTGCTTGACTTCTCATCCAGGATCATTACCTTGACTTTTGGCTAACTACTTAGATTAGTAGTTTTTGTTGTATACACTTGAGATATGGACTCATGGTTGTATCCATATTCTTTTGTATAGCACTGGTAGCTATTTCTTTTGTGATAGTGTGGATCTTGTTGATCACTACTCTGATGAACACTTTTATGTGTTATAAATATTCATATCTATTTCCGCCTTTGTGATATGTATTATCTGTGACTGATTTGTGTTATGTTTATTTCTATATTTGTTTCCGAAGATTACATATAGCTATTGTGTAGTAGCTTTGAGTTTGTATCGGCATGTCAGATTTCCTCTTGAGATGAAAAGTTATATTTTTAACTGGCATATCAGTACTCTCACAAAGCAATTATACAGATGGTTGCTCCTCAACAATCTTATTCTACGTGCTAGTTGACAGCGTTACTCCGTAGTGTTCTTGGCTAGCATGGGTATAGAGGTGGGGCGTCACAATGCTTATGCTGGATGTTGAGGTAATAAGAAGATCCAGTAGGTGGAGCAAAAGGTAGCATGGACATGGTGGCAGTTACGCGTGCGACTTCCATTCAGGTGCTCAGTAAGAGCTATGAGATCCAAGCGCTTAGTACGAGTGCCTTTTGTAGACATCAATTCCTTCTGCGTAGGGAGTTATATATGCCTCTAGTCCATGGTAACATTCTATGTAGAGAGTTATATAGTATCTAGTCCACAGTAAATAAATGTCTTCTGTGTAGGGAGCTATATATGTCGTCCGGATCCACAGTAGTTGCTCTGTGTATCTTTATTAGATACTATTGGCTGCTGTGTAGGGAGTTATATAGCGGCTGGTCCGTAGAAAGGTAATATAGAGTAGCAGGTCGATCAAAAGGGTAGAATTAGGGTTACATCCTAATTACAAGATTAGGAATTCAGCGTAATCAAAGCAGAAATCAAGGACAAGTGCAAGCAATCAAAGTTAACATATCTTATAAATTGAGCAATATTTAATCATACTTATTTCCAATTTATTCCTTTTCTATTTCTTTTGTTATCCTTATTTATGCTAGAACTATTATAGAGTCTATTACTTTTATCTTGTTTAATGACTCTAGTAATTACAATCATTCACCAAACTTTTAGTCTGACCCACTCCTCTATTTTCTCCCTTCCCCTCGCCATAGGCAATCAAAGGAGAGGGTAGTAGATTGCAGTTGCTTGGCGGTTTCTTGGAAGAGTTCTCTTCTTTGTATTCCTTTCATTCTTAGCTTTTGTTCTTTCTATGCACTGGCTTATTATGAGGGATATTTTGTACTTTAATTTTTGAGACTATGAATTTTTATTTCATGAGACATGATGGGTTTTGAGATATGGATGTTGTATTTGGTATTTGACTTATTTATGAAGCAATTAAGAAAGTTTTATTTTAAATAAGTTATTATTTTAGTTTTCGCCTTTTTTACCTATTTGTCTGCCTTTTTTACCTATTTGTCTCTTGTGAATTTTATTCTTTGTTAGTTTTATTTATACATACAATGCAACACACCTATTAATGTCCTTTTGGGTATATTAAGGAGTGTGGAGTATTTCAGCAATAGCCGGCAGTGTAGAAAACTTGTATTGCAAGGGCCAAATGCCCGAAACACATGATCAAATACTCCAACTTCATCGTGGGTCACATGTCCAACAGTCCCCGTATTACTTCTCTTTATTTCCTCGAACTATTGAGGCAAAGTCACATACGATTCGGCACAGTCTTTATAAATTCTTTCTATTGTTTTGTTTAATATTCGCTAAGCTTTCATGTAACTGATTTTGATGAACATTTGGTCGTCGACAATCATTTGGACTATACCTGCTAAGATATCCAAATCGGCCTTGACAAATGACATGATTTTTGACACATGAAAATTAGAAGTGGCTTGTTTGTGGTTGGAATTAACTGTAGGATTAACAAAGGTATGTTCACTAGGCAACTTTCTGATTTCCCACCAGCCAGACTGCGATTTCTTTGAGACTATTGCATGTATTCTCCATGTACAGTTAGTGTCAACATTACAGATAGCAGTGTATATAGTTTTATTCGACTTGATCGGTTTTTACGAAACTCCACGTAGAATTGACCATTCGGTTAATTGGTGTAGCAGGTTTTGTTTACTTTCAAATACCATCCTAACAACAAATCCATTTTGTATGTACGTGGTTGAAAAATTTTCCCCAGCAAATTTCAGATTAGCAATAACCGATCTTGACATCATTTGTGCAATACATAGATCCTCATCTAATGATACTTCCATTTGAGCTTCTTCACCATCACCTTTAACATCATCTACGTTCGAAAATTCATAGGTCAACGGTTCATTGTTCACCTGCATTCGTTCTACCCAACATGCATCATTATTCGTCCTCGTCGCATCAGCCATACTATCAATTGGAGGAACATGTCCGGTATCTCTATCTATATCAACATCCATATCAATATCAATATTGGAATCATGTGAGTGTTGTGACGGTCCAGCACCACATCTGTAGCCGTATCCTCGATACTTGTAAATCTATTTACAAAAGTATTTTAGTACGAAGCTAGAGTAGATAGGAAATATTACCCAAATACATTGCTACACAGACCTTTGAATCATATCATACATTTATGATGGGGTAGGATATACCGGTTGCGATAAATGAATATTATGTTGTTCAGGACATACATTTTGTAGATGCATTTGTTGTTGGAAGCTGAATGTGTAAGAAGAAATTATTAGGCAATTGTAATTTAAAAAGGTACATGCAAAATACCAATGTTAACAACGATACCTTGGAAGCATCGTAGGTGGTGTGTAGTATAGAAAGTACTGTTCTGGAGTTGATGGAGTTGATTGCGACATCATGTAAGGCATGAAACAATAGTTTATGGGAGGAGGACCATGATCCCCAGCATGTACATATGGATTACTGTAAGTAGGAGAACCTAAGCTTGCTGAAGGATTATCAGTTTTCAATATATTTGTAAAATACCATATTCATGTACTAACGATAGGAGATGGTACATGTTCTTGCATATTTTCTTTTGCAACTTTCCCAACATACAAGCCAAATGGATGTGGTAATCGTAGAAAACATAACTTCAACATCTTCATCATCTGAAAGTATTATTGCTTTTGAACCCGAATTTGTAAACCAATTAACAACCAACTCAATATCAAATTCGATTACGTTTATTTTTGTTGCTTTGTACACAGATTCTTTCAACTCAAATAATATGCAACCTTTGCATACTCTCCCTGGTTTACAAAAATCGTCGACATACGTTCCCTTTTTTTTGTTCGTCGAAGATCAGCTCACCGTCATAATAGCAAAGTTTGGGAATGAGATTTTTAGCCATTCCACAAACAAATAGTTTCTGTTTGCCCAACCAATTTCCAGCCATTCATATGGAAATATTTCAATAGATGTAAAAAAGCTAGGGTTTGTAATTTCTTACCAATTTCGATGCAGAGATATAGTGAAGACGTTTGTGTAGATCAGCAAGAACTCTATGATAACAACCAACAAATTATCAAAAGAAGTTGAGTTTTGGTGTTAGGGGATGTAAGCTGAAAGAAAATGGGATCTTTGGAATTCAGAAAAGTCGTCAATTCAGAAACTGCTTTATATCTAGTCAACTTAAGCACCCGCATCCTCATAACATACTCCTAGTTTTTTAAGATCCGAAGAACCCATTTTCAGGCGAATTTTCAGAATTCGTCCAAATATGACTTTTCTGAAATCACCAATTGAGAAACACCCTACAACACGATATAAAATAGAATATTAGTCTGTTCAACTATATGATACTTTTCAATAAAAAATACAAGACTGACACATGATAAAAATCAAGTTTATGCAAACAACTACCACCTGATACAACTTAACTACCAATACATCAAAACGTACGGTCAGCCACGTGGTAACCGGTAGCACCCTGTAAACATTTCACTGCGAATTGCAATATTCATCCTCTCCAAGCGACTAACCTTAGCTTGCATCTTAAGCATGTATTAGACCCCCATTTCCATCAGTGGAGGATCGATCCGTTCAAAAAAATTACAACTATGCACCCTCTGACGAGTCTACGCATCGATATACGCTTTACAGCTATAAAAGCAACGTCCTGCATTCCTTTGACTTTTGAAAAAAACAACGTTGCATTCAACTACGCAGTAGCAACATACCGAACGTCCCATGATGCTAGAACTTGATCTATCAGGGTTTTGATGAGCAAGTACAGTCATCATCCTGGAATGTAATGACCGTTGAACCGGCTAGGGATTCTCGAGTATGACATTTTCCTGCGTAGCACAAACAAGTTCAGTCTTTACTTCTTCATTTATCTCTGTAGCATCCACTCTTGGTAGATCTTCAACGTGGGTCTTCGGAACAAATTCTACCTCATCGTCCATACCCTTGTTCCGTTCGTAATCATTATATATTTCCATCATTGTTTGATCATCGATCTCCCAATCATTCATCTTCATCTAAAAGAAAAGTTGAATAAAATACCAAAATTCAAAAACTTACAACCATGGGTTGGGTGATTTACTTTCCGATTTAAACAAAATTGAAGAAGGGCATACTAACATCTACAAATGTAAGTATAGAGGAAAAAATTGGACAAAGTACCAACCTTAATGACTTTTCAAATGATTTTGCACAAATTTGGTTTTTTTTTCCATCTTAAAGCAAACAAGAATGAAAAAGGAAGAAGGGGATGACTGGTTTTAATACAGCAGGTTTCTATGGGCGAATTTTCAAAATTCGCCCGTGGGCACAATTTAAGAATTCATCCATTGGCGAATTTTGAAAATTTGCCAAACGAAGCTTGTTGCTGCAAATAGAGAAGCAGCTACAAATCCCCGACTAAATCATATTACACAAAGACATATAACATTACCAATCCTAACAACGTTAGTTAGGACCACACCCAAACAAAACACAACTACACAAATTCAACATCATTTTACAAATCCAAGCAATATTAGTTTGTACATTACGTATCACTTTCCACATCACCTCTAACTATTCATATCAAACAACATTACCGATTTAGTCGTGAAGCTCATGAAATTCGTGCAGGCTTCTTCTTTGCTGACGCGTTACCAATGGTCCCGAACTGCTACTGCTGCTGCTGCTGCTACTCCTTTCTCGACATGCAGTGGAGGACAAGGTAATGCGGCCGTTGGTTGAGATGGGCTAGGAACAAATTCTTCGTGTAGGGGTGCAGCTTGCGACGATGAACCCACACCTTCTCTAGGACGACGCCTTGTGTACACAAGCGTTGGAGGTGGAGATGGAGGTCTCGGCCTATCAACTTTATTCCTGCACAACACAGCATCTAGAATCCTTTGAATGTTAGTGCACATCCTCCTACCCTCCTCGTTGGTTTGTCATTTGCGAAGATTTTCTACTTCTTCCCAAGCACTTCTTATACTAGCTGTCTGTAAAGTTGAATGAAAATTAGCATCAAACACAACTATCATAACTAATTGATATACTACTTACAATATCAACTTACCACGTTTCTCTCAAGTGTTGCTCTGGGAACATACGGACTTCTATACACTGCCTCTACTGGCGCCATAAGAACATATCGTCGTGTTATGTTCCAATACCACCTTTAGTACCGCTCCATCGTATCAATCTGGGTAGTTGTATGGAGCTCATCCCACAACTGAATGTAGGTTCCATCCTCTACATTGTACGTGGACGTGCAGGGTGGCGCATCATCCGGTATATGCTGCATCATACCGAACTGTCTCATCGCCCTGTCGAGTAAGTAAAATGCGGTCTGGGTGTAAGGTATGAGTGGTACGCTCGTAGTCCACAAGTATCTAGAATCCTTACACATGGCTAGAAGCTGTGCTAGCACATCCTGTGTGTATGTTGTCCATGTCACATTGTCATCCTCCAGCACATCTAACTCGTTGCGGTAGAACTTCACACTCCGTCTTGGAGTTTGGCACTTTTTTTGGTCATACCCACCCATTATAAGATCTTAACAACTGAATATTACACAAGAAAATTTCACTATTTAATTAAATTAGAAGGATGAAAAATATACCGAGACCCAAGCGACATCGACTGATCGACAACAACTTTTGTTAGTAACAATCTTCCGATCGGAAGATAAGTCCACGACCAAAGCTGCATTTAAAAGAAAATATTACGACCAAAAATGAGACAAATCATGAAAAGAGTAAACTATTGAAATTTGTTTCAAACCTATACTAGTGTGAGACATCCACCAATAGATTTATTCTCCAAAAGAGAGAGCTTGGATAACTCCATATATATAAGATAATACAGCAATTCCCCAAGAAAACTTACCACACTCTCCTAAATCAGCAATATACGATAGCCATTACAGATCTACCCGAGTCTTTGTATGGTCATACATCAATCGAAAAATAATGATGTGAAAAATAATAGCACGTGCTCGCTACTGATTCTGAACATCTATAGCATCAACAGGAATATCGTGCGACAATTGACGTCGATACCACATGACTTCTGCGAATTCATTGCCCCTTGTTTGTTCGGGAGGTGGGTCAAGACCAAGTAAATCACGACACAATTGCATATAGTCATAAGCCACTCCTCCATAAGCCATTGCATTGCCTTCAATAGGCAAACCTAACAATACTGCGACATCTCCTAATGTAATCATCATCTCATCAATAGGGAAATGAAAAGTGAACGTCTCCGGTCGCCATCTGTCTACCAAAGCAGCGATAAGATAGTGATCAAGCTGGATGTATTCTAACTTCATTATGTGTAAAAAAACCAGCCCTCTCAATCTCATCCAATACTCCTGGATGGTTTGAAGTCACTTTCTTCAACGACGTGGAGTGATATATAGTGGTATCTGGATCGTCACGTTGATCAAATGATAAATACATAATTAAAAAGCAATAATTATTCCAAATGACAATTTTTTTAAGACCATCTCCATCCATATATCGTTAGAAGTATGATGCTGGGATTGAAGAAATAATACCCTACATCAACGGGTCCAGGTTCCATCTCAACATAACCTACAAAATACAAATTTAAAAAATCAATTCATTTCGATAAAAATTATACACTACCAAAAACTAACACCCCCCTAACCCACAAAGTAGTATGAATACACTTAAACTCCTTGTGGTTCATATAGATTGCTTATAAAAATAATCTTAAGTTGCTTTTATAAACCTTTTTTAATATGGCTTTTATAAACTACTCTAACCTAGTCCAAATTGCTTTTAATCTTAGACCAAAATGTGTACAAATACTTGTAATGATAGTTTTGTAAATGCTTTATCAACATTGATATTAAAACACTTTACTTTACAAGCATAATTTGTTTTTTGTTTATGAAGAAAAAAATCAAAATATCGATGCCCTAAAATTATAATGACAATTTATGGATATAGATTCATACCTATTTCTTGTTCTATGCCCGACATGTTTGCCATTGACAAATTTTTGGAAGAATTTGATTAAAAATTGAAGAAATGGAAGTGGAGGAGGGTTTTGGGGAATTTGGGGATGTTCGCTTCGGTTGGGAGAGAGTAGAAATGAGGGTGGTGGTCTCCGTCTACTGTCTCTCGGGTTACCATGTGTGCATGGTTTTTGCAAACGTGAATTTTGAAAATTCGTCCAAATGCGCATTTTCAAAATGTACTGTCTACCTGGCAAAAACAGGTCTACGTTTATAATTATTTTCAAAAGTGGGTTATTTCTGTTATTGTTTACAAAAACAAGCCTACATTAGAAAATTTTCCTAAATTTAATTTGAGTCATTTAACTCAATATTCTAAAATCGAACTCGAATTGATGTAAATTGAAATGGTTTAAAATTTAGATTTGAAATGAAATTAATTCAAATTGGAATAGAATCAAAATTAGTTGGAATTGAAATCGAAATTGGATTAATTTAGGATTGAAATTATTTTGGAATTGTATTTGAAACTAATTTGTAATTTGAATTGAAATTAATTTGGAATCGAAGTAGAATTCGACTTGAAATCGAAATTGAATCTATTAAATCGAAATGGAAATTAGAATTGATTTGAATTGGCAAATTTGGAATTGAATCGGTTTGACTTTGAAAATATTTTCAAATGAATTATTTTAGTATAAACGGTTTAAAATCTATCTTCTTTAAATATTCATATTATTTTGATTTTCCTAACTATTTTACTATATAAACCATTTTTAATACTCGAACTATTTTCTATAAAAGTATTTTAACTATTTTAAAATTATTTAAATTATTTTCTAAAACTGGTCAAAAGGGTGAAATGTTTATATTTAAATCTTGGATTTAAATGTGAATTGGGTTAAAGTGAAGTTATAACCTAAATTGTAATTCGAATCAAAATTTTGAAGTGAAATCGATATTGTCGAATTGAATTGACATTTTGAAGTAAAATATGATTTGTGAAGCGAATATGATGATTTCGAAATGAATTTCATTTTGAAGCGAACATGATATTTTGATATCAAGTATGAAGTGTTTTCTAAATATAAAAGAACCATCCGGTGTGTAAAATGACTTTCGGTTGTTAAAAAGACCAGGGCCTATTATTGGAACATTCTCTGTCAACATTGAAACCACTTTAATAACTGTGTACATGATGGATGTTCCAGAATGAAGTGGATGGTTTAGGTTTACGTTTGCTGGATTTGAAGAAAGAGAACAATGATAGATTGGCTTGACACTTGTGTTGATTTGAAATGACTAAAACAGGAGCCGTACCGCGACCAATGAGACTAGCTACCTCTAGCGGACACACTTCTTCGTATTACCATCATTTACATATTGATTGATTGGTGCGCACCCTTGGATTTTGAGATTGTTGGACGCAGTGGGCCGTTAGGGGTTACCACTAGTCAGTAAGGTTAAACTGGTAGTATCCTACCTTGGATATTTCCTCACATGCCTTGTCATACTTTTATCCCTATAAGAGACCCCTACGATTTTGGTTTGGTGTTGTCATATCACGGTGCATCCCTATGCACCGACGGTTCACTGGTGTTTTATGTACAAACTGTACGACAATACTTTAAAAGGCGTTAAAGGGGATCGATGTAAAGCCTTAACGCTAAGAAAAATATTTATTTTACCGATTAGACATTATATATGTAGCGTATTCTACAATATATAAATAATTTGACGGATCTTTAAGAGATGGAAAATCCCGTAAGATCTCTTGAGTTATTGCACACACGTTATACACTGGATAGGAGATGTAAAAGCACGTAAACATCTCTAACACCACGGAACTTATATTATATGCGATATCGATTTGACTCACATAAGAATATTTTAGTCTCAACTCGAGTGTTTTGCATTTTCATTACGCTTGGGTCAGCCCTGAGTTTTTCAGCGCGTTGGAGATTTATTCTGAAGGACGAAGATGAAGATTTGATATATTATTACTATTAATATTCCTGCATCATGTTGTCTGTTGCATTATTTTATTTATCTCTGTTGTATATATAACTCTAATAAATGTTGTATAAATCATAATCAAATGTAAAATATAAACAACTTCATGAATTGTTTATTGTTTATTATATTTTATTGTTCCGCTGCAAGATTCTGTGTTTGTTTTATTTTTTTATTTTTCTTAATTAACCCCATTAATTATCTATGTTCTGGATTGTTTAAGTCGGACGTGTGTCAATCATTGTCGATTTAAACCTCCGAAATATGGGTCATCACATAACCGAACCAACCAAACTTAAATTGGTTGGTATGTTTGGTTTTCAATTTGATTAATTTTAGTTTGGTTTAACAATTTTCATTATCGGATAAACCATACCAACCGAACACTCATCCCTAGAAATAAATGCACATATATTAATTGTCATAATTAGACAATATCACTATACCCACATCATATTGTTCCAAAATTATCGGTGTGCGAAGCACAGACCTGTTGGATATTCCTATAAAAATGCTAAGGGGTCCGAAAAAGCAGCCTGGAAAACAGGGGCTCTATATATTTGTACGTAGTAAAATGCCTTCCAAAACCGTCGTACTTTCTTAGCGGACAATTTTCCTTTGGGGTCCCTGTTGTTTTTTCCATCTCGCACAACAAGGCCTCCAGTTCCTTATCCCCAAAGTGATAATAAACCCTAAAATTTATAGGCTAATTCTATTTAAACTCACAAAAATGTCAAGTTCCCTCCTCCCTCAAAAAAAAACACACACCTCTTGTTTTAGCGAGTTTCCCCCATTGTTTCCAATTTTGCCCCTGCCTTTTTCACCTGCCCAAATTTAATTCTCTCAATAAAAAATCTCTCAATTAATTAGCAATATTTATAACGTTATGTCTTTCAGCAGATGTATTGAATTTCAATTTCGTTTTCACCATTAAATCACAAATTTTATCACCTTTCTATTAAGATCCAACTGGGATATGTTTTAACGAATTTTTATTTTTACGTTGGAAAATATTTGTCGGACCGAAAAATATTTGCCATCGTAAATAAAAAGGAAACCCCCAGCAGCTTGCTCAAATATTTCAGCAGCTTGCCTCTATGAATACATAGACCGGTTGTTGACCAATATTTGTTGCCTCCATGAATCCATAAAACGGTTGTTGACCTATATTTTCTCTATATAATTAGTAATCATTTCCCTTGTTACATGATTTATTGTATTTTGTATATGGATTAACTTTGAATAGTCTCGTATATTGTGAATATGAATTAGAAAATTGAAATTAATGCTGAATTTTTGGTTTTATTACGGACACGGTTCAAATTTCCATTTGTTTTATTTATCTGAAATATTAGTTAGAAAAAATAATTTGCATTGAATAGGTTTGTTCTTTAGTTATAATGTGAATCACTGCCCTACTTTCACACACATAATAGTTGTAACACATTTGATGTCATTTTCTTTTGGTGTAACTGTGAACTTTTATATGGTATATCTATTCAAACTAATGTAATAATTTTGATGTCATAGTTATTACGCGTTTAAATTTTGCCGTTGATAAAATATTAAAAATGAATTTCTATTTTTATAATGTCACGAGTTTGAATCTTAGTTTTGACAAAACTATGCACACATCTTAAATTGATTTTATAATCTTGGTACCACTATACTAATGTGTAACTCGTGCGTTGCACACGATAATGTTGTTAAAAAATAATTTTTAAAATTAATTATTGTTGAAAATTGAACTTTTTTCAAGTAGTGTATGATAAATTTATTGAAATAAAGGAATTTATAATTTAAAATGACATGCAACGCTCAGATGTAAGGTAGATGGTTGCTAACCACATATTCATGTCGCAATTATTATCCTAACTCGGTAATAGCAAACACAATATGCATACATATGTGTGTGTATGCATATAGTTTTCTACTATGTATGTAAATAGTTGATGCTATGTGATACGCGTATTTTTCATATATATAAATGAAAAAAATGAATTTTCCATTTTTCTTAATATGAATATTGTATATATATTTTAAGGATTTATAACGAAATAACGAATGTTATAGAATTAAATATATTTAAATTAAATCAATAATCTATTTAACTAATTAAATATATGGAGCTTCATGTTAGAAAGTAGGGAAAAAATGAGAAGAGTTTTGTATGTAATTGTAGTTGAGAAAAACATCTTGCGATCAACTTTTCTGCACATGAACTTTCATTTATTATCTGAGATTTCAATTAGTAAACTTTTTTTAACTTTGTAGTTAATTTCACGTTGCTGTAAGAGTGTCATGTTTACAACTTTAATATTTGCAGATAATAATAATAATAATAATAATAATAATAATTCTGTAGCGCTAATTTGAGTTATGCGTTGGATAAGCTTTAATATCATGTTGAAAATGTGAATGTCTCCATAACCTAATTTTTATTAGAGTAATTCATGTTTTCACACCCATGTTGTGAAATATAAATTTATCCTTCAAAAGTTGTAAAAAAAATGAAATTTTGTAATGCAATGTATGATATTATTTGAGATAAATGAATTATAAATTAAAATATATATTATTGTTCATGTTTACATTTTACGTTATGCGATTCATATATCTTTATATACGAATGAAAATAATAATTTTATCTTTGCTTATATATATATATATATATATATATATATATATATATATATATGAATGTTGTATACACACTTAATTGGTACATTTTAAGATTTATTAGATGAATTAATAAATATTAGTTAATTGAATTTATTTGAATGATTTAAAATAAATATCACATAATTAGTCAAATACATGGATATGAGTACACAATTTTAGGAGAGAATTAAGAAGGGTTTGTAAGTAATCATGGAAATTTAAAATATAGGTGTTTAAAGCTAAAATTATAATTTTTCACTTTAATGCATGATAACTTCATTAATATAAACCAATTATAAAATAAATTAGTTATTATTTTTGGTTTATATAATTTATGCCATGTGATTTACATATCATTTTATGCAAATGAAAATTTTGTTTTATCGATTTGTTGATGTTAATACGGTATACTATTGAAATTGTTCATATTTTATAATTTACATGACGTATCAAATATTCATTAGCTGAGTTTATTAAATTATTTAAATTTTGAATTATGTAATTAATTTAAATGTATGTACTTAAATGTAAAATATCAGAAGAGAATTAAGAAGACATTTGTGAATAATTATAGAAAATTTTAAAAGTATGTATTTGATTATAGTTTGGCGTTAGAATTTATTAGAATAAAAGTGATAAATTAAAAGTTTAAAAGTAAAATATCTTGAGAGAGAATCAAGTAGAGCAGAGAAAGCTCCTACAATCAATAAGAGAGCTTGAATTTCTTCTGCTTTGCTATTATTTAATAGATGTACAAGAAAGAGTCAGAGATCCCATTTTTTATGTTGTTATAGGAAATGTCCCTGCAAAAATGAATATGTAAATTCGATCCCTATTTTTCAAAAATAAAAAATGCAAGGTGCATTGCACTTTTTTGTTTTTGAAATCTTTTTCAAAATTTTTAAAATTTTCAAAAGCGCAAGTTATCTTGCACTTTCTATCGGGAAAGCACAAATTAGTTTACGTTTTCTGATTTTGAAATTTTTGAAAAGTGCAATGTATCAGGAGAGCGCATGTTAGTTTGCGCTTTTTGATTTTGAATTTTTTTTAAAAATTTTATGACATTTTCGAAAATTTTAAAAATTGTAAGCTAATTTGCACTTTCTAATTTAGAAAAAACAGAGACATAACTTAAATACTTATTTCTACAAGGATTTTTTTGTAACAACGTCAAAAATAGAGACCTTTCGTGCAAAGCTCCATATATGCATGTATATATATGTATATAATATTTTATTCATTTAATTCTCTATCTTCATTTTAATACCACAAGGATTTTGAAGAATTTTTTTAAGGTATTTTTGATAATACATGGTTTATATTTAGTTGTGGTACAAGCAAAGGTTAATGGATCCAAAACCCGACTTGGTCGCATGCTAATTCACAAAGATACACTTTTCGCTATTTCATGTGTTGATAAGCCGCTGCGTGATTTGTAAAGAGGAGATAGCTACTGATGCAAGATTTGCATTAGGGCCATAAGTTATTGGATAACGGTTGAGCAACAACTGGTCCTTGTTGACACGATAAGGGGCAGTCTGTCTGCGGGTGCATCGCAGTAAAAAGGAGGCTTGGGTTCTGATAAAAAGACACGGGTTCGATTTCTATCATGCGCTTTCATATCCTATATAAATTTACCCGGGGGTATGGAGGCTTGGATTAGCGGACAGCTTTATTATACCCTCCTCAGGAGTTTAACGGCCCGCCGGTTCTCCTGGATCATAAATAAAAAAAAAAAAAAAAAAAAAAAAAAAAAAAAAAGGTGCAGTGGATAGGGTTAGCATTTGTCTGTTCAGGTCCGTATTTATGCATTATTTGTACCTTCCTGCTCCTATTTAGCATTTATGCATTATTTGTACCACTGCTCTATTGTATTTGCTATTCTCTATGGTACATTTATTCATTTATTTTATTGTTCCACACTTCACTAAAAGTGGGATAATCATCCAAGTTTAGTGGTTAACAAAAAGTAAAGCGTTGAAAAGGTTGAAAGGAGTACAACAAATGAATTTGATATCATTTGATAAAATTATAATGGCGACCATTATAATTTAGCTCCAAGACCTTATTACTTGTCAAGCAAAGTCTTGTCTACCTGCTTCAAGAATTTGTATAAGATTTCATAGAAGATAAATTGGCTTTTTAATTTGTATAAGAAATTTCCACGTTGCAATCATATATTGAAATTTGGTCAAGAAAATACAAAGCTTGTATGCATATCCATCTCTGCTTTGTTGACTTTGTTGTTGTTAAATGGCTATGTATGCATGACTCGATACAGATGCTAGAGTTATTACAGGTAAACCATGTATAAACTGTATGTTGCTTTCATAGGGACATCACTTTTCATGACTGATGACTTGTAATCAAGTAAATCTCAACCGGTGACAATTGTCCAAATTAGTATTTAAAATTTGATAATATAAGATTTAATTTTGAAATTTAGTTAGTCATATCCTATGGCTTGGGATAGGCAGCCTCTTTTCAGTGTATTAGCGGCCATCCATAAATATACAAAAAGCAATTTCATATGAATTGTGCATAAATAAAGGTAACGGTATGTAAATTTTGTAGGTAGTTGAAATTAAGACATCTGAATTCAACTTGAGATATAAATGAAATCTGTTGAAAAGAAGAAATTCCTCCTAGTGCGAGTAAATAATTTTTTTGAAGGAAAACCCTTTTTTTTTTGACAAGACAAGATTGTCCATAACTTTGATGCTTCAATTACACTAGTCTCCTGTGCTTAACCCTTCATCAATCTCCATTGGGCTTTCCTCCTGTGCACTTGACAAGTTGCTTCCAGCCCATACACAAACTTTCTGCTGAGCCCAGGCGGCAAGAAGGCTGACATTTTTGCTCGTTCTTCTTACCAACATAAGCACCATCCAGATCTTCATTTGCAAAAGAAAATTAGAACCACACGCACTTAGCAGAAGTACACTTCGGCCCCCATCCCTCCTGTACACCGACCTAGAACTGGCCACATACATTCATCATCGTTTGTAGCCCACTCTTGATTAAGGCCCAATTGTATATTTGATTGGAACTCACTGATGCTGATACATGTTAATTAAACAATACATGCTCATATATACGTTATGCATACATACACACATACATGTATACATATATTTTATATGTGTGTACACATGTGCGCGCGCGCACACATTGTTCAGTTCCTTTTTAAAACCACTTTTCATCGTCGTTTCAACCTATCTTCGAAATCCGTAGCTGTAGAATCACACCGTTTGTAAAAAAAATTGCGAGGTATGATATTCTTCTATTGTTCAATTTCTTATGATTTTCTCCACTCAATTTCTCTAATTCAGTTTTCTCGGGTTTTCAATCTATCACCCATTTCCATTTTATGTTAGTTTGTAGGGTAATCCACACATCGTTTAGATGTTGCCAGTCCAAATGCTACTTTGATGATGATGCTTACCTAGTAAGCAAGTTCCCAGATAATTCAATCTCTTTTGGCATATAGCAAAGTTGACAAAAATACGCGGTTAATAAATTAATATGTGCACAATAAATTAATGAGATGGGTTTGACTCCTATGGCCTTTACAGCATGCATTAAAGTAGAAATGACCAAAGAAACTAAATTTATAAGAGATGTCAAAGGAGATATCACTTATAAAAAGAAGAAACATATTTATGATATATTACACCTTTAAGAGAACCCATAATCAGCCATGTCACTTATGACAACTTAGATTGTAGCTCACAACAAATTTCTAGTAACACTTCAATCATTTATACTGAGAATGGTTCAAGGTGAAAACGATGGTATCATTTCCTACTACAGTGACATTTGACATAGATTAGTATGAATTTTAATTGGTTTATATATCATTTGAATTGAAGATCGGTGCTAACAACAAAGATTCAGGAGTCAGGAAAAGATAAGGCGTTTGCATGAGAGTAGAAATGGTTCTGTCAAGTTATTATGGACATCGATTATGAGATTGTCATTAGTGACAGAGTGGATGTCAGGACCAGGAAATTGTCCATTGATTAAAATTCCCTATAAGAATCAAAATAGAAGCAATACAAATATACGATTATGGATAACTGTACACATTGCAATATTAGACTGTATATGTAATGTGTGAAAAGTTTACCTGCTGCTTAACAACATGAAGAGAAATTTCACCAAATGTAACAACCTAATCAAAATATCTGTAGGGATCTTCAGCTTCAATTGAAGAAATAGAACAAAATAGCGCAGATGATGCGATTTAACGCTATTTTTGCCTGCATATTTTCTTGTATGTACTAGCACATTATTTTAGTAAGATTTACTTTGTCTGTCCTCTTTGTTTTATTTGAATGATAATGGCTTGACTTAGAAACGATAGAGAGGAACGAAAATAAAGATAG
The DNA here is from genome assembly GCA_030765085.1 of Allium cepa. Classification (NCBI taxonomy): domain Eukaryota; kingdom Viridiplantae; phylum Streptophyta; class Magnoliopsida; order Asparagales; family Amaryllidaceae; genus Allium; species Allium cepa. The sequence continues at coordinate 842,490,151 of CM060932.1, forward strand.
TAATGCGTGTGCGCGCGAGCACAGAGTTTTAGTGCCGTGCAGAGTTTTAGAGCTTAAGAAGAGAGTAATCTACTAATGACAAATTTCCTCATGTGCTTAGGTGTTGTAGCAATTGCTTCTCTGACACTAGCTATTAAGATTTGATAAGTCAACTTGTAATAAATTTATCAAATATTTACTAACCAAATCAAGTCATATTGTCAATGACCGCATTTGGAGTAGTACGCTAAGTTGCTGATACACAGTTTTCAGATCAGATCACATTTGAATCAATAGCCAATGTAAGTAAAGAAAAAATAAATAAGCAAATGAATAAATAAATTTAAATTGATATTTAAAATCAATAAATACTGCAACCAAATTGCTAGGTTATTCGTTACACATTGGCTTGTTTAAATTAACTAAGTTATATAAAAAATTAACTAAGTTAACCAATATTATAAAAATTAAATAAATTCAGTTCGTCAAGCTTTTATTCCCGTCTACTTACAATATTCACTCCATCACTCCATCTTTCTATTAGAATCATGGTTCATGTTTAATTTTGTTTTTCCCAACCTTCGTTAGTGAGGGTTTTGAAGGTAAAGAGCTGGAGAGGAAGGCAAAAGAGATGTTCGCTAAACTAAGCATGAAGCAGATCACTCCTGCAGATGCAGATGCGTGTGGTGCTATGTTGCAGTTGTTCAAATGTGAGTTTTAGGCTCTTATCAATGATTGTTTTTCAGGTTTCTTTTCTGGCATAACTTATGTTTAATGAGTTACTATCATAAGTTAACTTCTGCTGATTAAACTTTATGCTTCCTACCTTATAACATTATGGTACACCACTTCCTGTCGTGTATCAAATCATCAAATGTTTCATATTTTTTGTATCGGTATAATTATGAAAATAGGCATATGTAATGTAATTTATGTTGCATTTGGTGACTGAATTTAGTTATATCTTAAAATGCCTCAGTTGTACCGTAAACACGAGTGCTCTGTGTCATTTTCCAACAAGCAAAACAATGAGAATGTTGTAAAATTTTCAAAATGCTTTGGGTTTGAGTTTTTTGTTTTGGAAGAGTAGAAGAAAAGAAAGAAGAAGAAAAGAAAGTAAAGTCTCACATTGTAGAAAAGATGAGACTATACTTGTATAAGTATAGCTCTCTCAAGTGGATGTTGGGGCCTTGGGGCTTCCACATGTTTGCTTTGTTGTGAGAGAAGTCATGCAACACTACACGCGCGCCGCCGCCGCCCGATCGAACCGGGCTGGGCCGGGCCGGGTTCGGATCCGAAAATATTTTTGGACCGTATATGAACAGTAACGGGCCAGTTTTCGGCCCGTTAATGACCCAGAACCGAAAATTGAATTGATGGCGGGAATTTGTAACGTTTTCTGAATCGTTACAAAATGAATGGACGCGACCGTTGCAAATATAAAAGGACGCGACGTTTGCTTTTGAATCCGTAACAGTTGCAAACCGTTGCTAACGGCCGTGACACTTCGCGAATGGACATCTCCTCCCATGTATAAATAGCAACGTCCAGAATAGTTGCAAGAGGAGTTTCGAATTCTTCTTCTTCTTCCCCGAGCATTTCTGCGACGCCAGAAACTGTTGCTCTGTTCTGCGACGCCTCTAAGGTGTTGCAGATTCAGAAACCGTTGCAGAATTGCTCTCTTCTTCCTCTTCAATCTGTTCTCTACAAATTGCATCATCAGATACAGTTTCTGAAGTGTTCTTGGTCGGATCAAAGTCGTACAAACTTTGAATCCGATTACGCTGTTATAGGGCTTCATTGAATCCTGAAAGTCGATAGTTCGATAACCCGTTTGTACCTGATGGGTTGAACTATTGTCTGAAAGAATCTATTCCATAGATCCTTAAAGTCGGAAGTACAGCATTGTTTTCCTTGCAAATCGCCATCAAATCCGTCTCGAACCGCAAAATCCCCAACAGAGAAACGGTCCAACAAGCAGAACAATTCGAAACGGTGAGAAAACGTGTTAACTGTTTTCAATCTGAAACCAGAAAGAAGCTAACATGCTGCTAGTACCCTTGGTGCATTGCATCCCAGAACGATGCTTTGATGTTAGAATAGCCGAGCAACTAGTACCCTTGGTACGTAATTTTTGATTCTACATGGTGTAAGTTTGAAAATTTATGCTACCTCATCACTGACTTATTCCAGATAAGAGTTCATTCTATCTTACATACACACACAGTGTGAAGTAATCGTACACGCAAATTGCAATTCAGTTTCCAAAACTGAGGCGCAAATAAAACTCAGTTTTTAAAAACTGAGTTTTATTTGCACCTCAGTTGCAAACTTTTTTGCAATGCAATTCAGTTTACAACTGAGTTGCAAATTGCAACTTCGGTTTTAAAAAAAGAGTTACAAATGCAACTCAGTTTGAAAACTCAAGTGAACTCAGAGGATTTGAGGTGTACCAAAAATGAGATGTACTCGATCTTTGCTATATATATATAGAGAGAGAGACACACACACATACACACATATAATTGAGGTGTAGCAGATGAAATATTTGGCAATGTATACACATTATTTATATCCTTACGCTATATGTTTGGCAAAAATCGGCTCCATCTCAATTGCCCCCGATCCATTTGGATGACTATTTCTACGACCAAATATTGTGGCTCAACTCAAACATAATTCAACTCGAACATGAAATATTAAGTAGCAAACAAATAAACAATAATACCCAAGAGGGGAAATGCATAATAAATCATAGAATTGGAGTAATCCATGAGTGCCGGCTTCGTATGGAAATAATGAATCATGATGTAGAAAAAAAGGGCTTTTGTCTGATATGTCGGCAGGTGTTAAACTGAAAGAAAATTGTGCTAATAATGATAAGAAGATGATGAAAAGAAGAAAAGCATGTGTAGTCAATCTTTTTATGCAGATGATTTTTTTTTATGACAAAAATACCTTGTAATGAAAATCCATTCAGTAATCCATCATTGAAAACAACACACAATACCTGGCTCGATGGACATAATCAATGACAAACATACAAAATCAAATACAAAAGGAAGATTGAATCGAAGGGGACCAATATGACTAATTATAAATTGTCAATAAGCAATTCTATCCATAAACTGAAAATTATATCCGGAAAGGAAATTTCATCATGAAAATTTAATTCGTGGGCTGCGCACCTCTGTAGATTCCAGCTATTCATGTTCAATTTTGTTGTTTTATGAACAGAATTTCAATATTCTTTTTGAATACACACTACAGACTGTTGCAATAACACATGGTTGATAGCAACATGTTACCCACTGAGCATGTGGAGTAGCAATAATACATGGTACACAACAACAAACTTGCAATAACACATGCTAGATAGCAACATGTTACCCACTGAGCATATAGAATAGCAATAATAAATGGTACACAACAACAAACTGAACACAGATATCAAATGCCAAAACAACAAAGACAATAATGAGAAAACCTACAATGCCATGAAAATATAACAAGAAGGAACAATTGAGTTGAGAAGTACTTTAGATTTATTTAATGAAATTTAGGTCTTCCGTACTGTACTAATAATAAAGGACTGAAATTTCTCAGTCACAAAATACTGCACTACAAATCATAAGCATTTCACCTCATGCCATCCACAAAAAATCATTATAGATAATTATATTTATTTGCATCTCGTTATAGTAAGACAGAGCATGGTCAAGTGTAATCACATATACAGGTTAATTCTTGAATTTAACAAAAACATTATTGGCAAAGACCAAATTACCAACAAACACAACTACTTCTTAGTTCAGGATTTTAAAACTTATGTTTGCTAAGAGAGTTGATGCCTAGATAAGTAAAACATAGGGTAACCTGAATGTTGATCTTCGGTTTTAAATCCATTAACAGTAGAAGAAAATAGTGCAATTAACGAAAATAAATAGAAATTCTACCTGAAAAATAGCATCCAATGGTTTGATAGAAGAGGTTATCCGCTTTTTGTCATTGGTATGAAACCATTCAAGTTCCACCACAAGTTGACTAAATCGATTAAACAAAGTGATTTAAAAACAAAATTAAAATCTGAAAAGACTTAGGCTCATTTGCTTAAAACGCTGAATTCGGAATTCTGATTGCTGAACTCTGAAGCCTGAATGCTGAATTTTGAATGCTGAATTCTGATTAATTACTTAGACAGTGTGTTTTTTAATAGAAATTCTGAATCCAACTTACGATTTATAAATCGAACGTACTATGTAGTTCGTTTTTTGTTAGAGTTTTGAATAAAGACATTTATAACAACAACAACTAAGTCATTATTATCAAACAAGTTTTTTGTTAGAGTTCAGCAATTTGCATTCAACATCCAACGTTCAGAACAAAAAACTAGAAGAAAAAATGTTCTAAATAATTTTGTCTGAATAGATGGTTTTATTCAGAATACGGACAAAAAACAAACAATACAAAAAGTTCTAATTTATAAATCAGAAGTTGGATTCAGAAATTCTGATTAAAAACAAACACAACCTTAAGTAAATAGATGAAATTACATGAGAATAGTACTATCTAGATCTGGTAAGCAAAAAGAAGCAAAGACATCGCCATTAGAACTAAGAGCGTGCATACTCTACCGACATGAGTAGTTAAAGAAAGTAGCTTTAGTCATGACAATATAAATATTTAAATATACAATACAACAGAGCGCTATTAGTAGTTACTATGAACCAATGTTTTGAGAATCGAAACGCAAGTCAGATCGTGGCGTCTCAAGGTTCAAGGTTTCGAAGGTCGAACCGGTCGGACCGTCAGAACCGTGTATTTTTAATTTTTAACAATTTATATATTTAAAATGTAAATTAGGGATTCAAGTTAATTGATGTATTGTATTAACTCATATATGAAATGAATAATACCATTTTTAACGTCATTGCTATAAATTCAGAATTGCCACAATTCACCATTTACAGTTCATATTCACCATTCACGGCAATAACAAACTGTGTATTCATAATTGCTGTAACACGATAGTTCATTATTCACTTCCTAATTCCTATATTCAACCTTCACTCTATTCATGTCATCCATTTCAAACCATGAAAATATGTATCAAAAAATTCAACAATTACCCAATTTCGGTTCAATGTATGAAATCACTATTTTAGAAATTAAAGTAATTTAAAATACCCAATCGCCTAATTTTCAACCTATTGATCAAGACAGCAGATTACGACGGAGTCTGTGGCAGCAGGTTGTGACGGAAGTCGAGGCAGCAGGTTGCAGCAATGGAGGAAGAAGGTTGTGCGACTGAGATTTCATGTAATTGATTTAAGGTATTGCTATTTTTGTTTGAGCTTAAAAAAACAGCGTGACCCATAAGATAGAAGATAGCAACAGTTCGGTTATTATTCCAGCGGCCCAACCCTAATTTTCGGTCCCACCCACGACTCATGCATATTGGAGGCTCAATTGGACTCCGCACCTAATTGCTCAGCGGTCCGCAGTTTTTCACAGTCAGACCGCGGCCAGGTCCAGTTTTCAAGACACTGCTATGAACACAATACAATAAAATAAAAGACCAAATAAAATGAACATAAATCATAACAAACATAAAAACAAAATATTTGGAAAAAAACTTTGTACGCTTTATTTTAGAATCTTTTAACCAATTTATCACGAATCTGATGTCATTCATTCACCAATATGATTTCAAGCAGTACAAAGTTTGCATTTTTTTAGCAAAAGTCTAATCCATTAGGAAGAAATCTTTCAAAATTAAAATTAAATTACCTTGGATGATACAAATAAGGGAGGACAAAATTAGAACCCATGAATCATAAGATCGTAAAATAAAATAAGAACTAGTAAATTCGAATCCAACAATGAATTTAGGGTTCGAGATGGATTTAAAAAAATGTTTACAAGGCATTGAAATGGATTGAAATGGCAACGGGAATGACAGTGGGATTAAATTGTCATGGGGTTACGAATTTGAATGTTTATCTGTAATATCCCACATCGTCTAGTATGTGATAGGTGATGCATATATAACCCATTAGGCACCCTCCCCTTACAAGCTAACTTTTTGGGGTGAGTTCTGCCTAATTGGGCTGTAACATTGTCTAACCTTGTGAGTTAGAATTTTAACGCCGTCGATTTATGCTTATGTGTTAAATTTCAACCATCCAATATCTTTATTTCTATGTAATCCTGATTATTCTTTGTCTTCGTTTGTTTCCGTTAAATCCACTGCTTTTTATTATCTTCTATTATTATATAATAGAATAGATCAGACTTAATGGAAAAAGATTAAAAAAAAGACAAAAAAAGAAATATATAGACATGATTTAAGGTTGCAGTATATCAGATGACCAATAGCAAAACACATATGTAAGACTATTACCAATAACAAACCTGTTCACTTACTTTCACTCTTACTTTTACATTGAACGATCGACTTTTGCAGCTAGAAGAGGGAAAACCAACCACGGATCTGTTTCAAAATAAATTCGCAATAAACAATGAAGATTTTGCAATTTTATTGCAAATATTATATAAAACGACAATGTCTTTGTTGTTTTATTTAATTTGCAATAAAATGACGAAGACATTTCCGTTTAAACTAATTTTCCAATAAAACGCAAACTCTTTGTCGTTCTATCCACTCACTTCTGTTCAATTCACTAGGCACATGATTAAATTGAACCAGCAGACAACAAAATAAGCCATAATTAGTTGCGATGTGACTTGTAAAGTTTATTTTTTCCCACTAAACAAGTTATTGTTGGTTTTTAAAAGTATGAAAACTAAATAGCATTATTTAATGAAGTGAAAAATAAAGATATTGTTCGGCATCTAAATTTGCCTCATTACCATTCCAAACGGCGTCGGACGCAGTAATGGTTCTCTGTAACACCACATATTTTTGATAATATTATTTAGGATAATTTAATTAGTTAAATTAAATAAAATAATGTGTACATTAGGGGAATGACATTTGATTTTATTACGGTTAGCTGTGTCATTTAACCAATGAATTAAAATAAGAGTTAAAATGAATAGAGGAGGGGTAAAATATGAAAGAGATCATTCTTATACCCTAAACCCTTGGCGGTGTATCCTATACACGTTCATTTTTCATTCATCAAAATTTTTAAACCTTGAGGTCGGCCACCATTAACAAGAAAAGAAAAGAAGATTAAGAAAAGCTAAGGAAGAAGCTAAATCAAATCCATTCGAATCTCAGGCTCCTTAATCTCTAAAGCTTGGGTGAATAATGACTACATCTCAAATTTTCTATTATTTTCGGTTTTAAGTTGAATCCGAACTTATTTTTAATGACTTGCCATGTTTTTGAATGATGGAATGATTGTATATATTTGTTGATTTATGGTTGTTCTTATGGATTTTATGACATGTTTTGATATGGAAATCCTATTAAATAACATCTAAATGCATTGCGAATTCTTATATAGACCATAAATGATATTTTAGAGATGTGTTTCAATTTTCAAAATTTATGTGGATTTTATATGATTTTTCTAGCGAAAAAAATATTATTTTAGGTTAAAAATTATTTACAGTTAAATAATTAATGGTTTGGGTCTGAAATAAATATATGTTAGAAAAAAATATAAAAAATGATTTTCTGGGATTTTGTAGAATTTTCCTAAGTTTTTTATTGGATATATAAAATTATTTAAGGTATGAGACTTAAATATTTTATATATTTATGAAAAGGAGAAGGAGTAGTTTGTAAATAATTCAAAAAAATTATTTCTAAAAATTGGCAGTACTTTTAGAAAAGAGAAATTTGCAACCAATCATAGTATGACAAACAAGGCAGGTTAGGTACAAAGAAATAGTTTAAAAGAGACTAATTTACATTGTTTTAATTATTTTGATGTTTCCGACATCAGGCTTTCGCCTCCTTGCCTTCACCTCTGACTTCATCGAAACCAATGTACATAGTATCAAGTAACTAGTATGTAGTAAATTGGATATAAGAGGAAGGTACAATGTCGAAACTAGGGGTTCTGAAGGGGGTGAAGAGATATTTTGCTTTTAAATGAAAATGTGTCTGCTTTCTTTCAACTGAATAACTTTTGACCAGGTCAAATGGTTTTAAAAAAATGGTTTCATCGGGTTACGCCTTTGTTTTTAAATATATGCTTTTGGCTGGGTCGAAAAACCTGACTGCCTCTTTCTATCTTTTGATCCAAATTGGTTTCGAAAGGGTTGCTTTGCTTTGTTTTGCTTTTTAAACTTGACCGCTTCTTCAATGCTTTCAAAGGGATAGTTTCGACACCATCGTTTCTTTACTTATGAATGATTTCGAAAGGAACGCTTTCGACTTTAATAGGTTTCTGATCCTTTTGCTCTACTTGAAGGTATAATCCAAATGGTTTCGACCGAAATTGTTTTCAAAGGTTTCAAAGGAGTAAATTTTTAAATGATTTTGAAATGTTTCCACATGTTTTAAATTGAAATCAAGTGCTTTTAAAAAGGTTTGTGTTTGCAAAGGTTTGATACATTCGAAAGGTCTTAAAGAAAGGTTTCGAAGGGGTGGTTCCCTAATGGTTTCAATGGAGTCGAAAGGGAAGGTTTTTTGATTGTTTCGAAAGGGTTGAGAGGAAAGGTTTTTCCAATGTTTTCGAAGGCATGGTTTGAAGGTTTTAAAGAAGAATGTCTAATGTTTTAAATCTTTCGAAGGGAATGTTTTTCAATGGTTTCGAAATGGTTTCGAGAACGGTTTTGAAAGGAAGGTTTTGGCCTTTTGGCTTAGGTCAGATAAAGAGTTTTACTGGTTCGAAAGGTCGCTACAAGAAATCAAGCTTTTAGTCGCATTATATAGGAGCGTTTTAATGCTAAATGCATCTATTTCTTTGGTCCCGTTGTACTAGTAGCGTTTTAGTTTTAGATAGGTTAAGCGGCGGGCTTTGTTTTTTCATTCCCGTTCCCGCTTGCATCTCCTTTTCATTTTCTTTCGTTGCTAGCGCCAAAATAGAACCTAAAATTTATCCAAGTCTCAACGCAACTTCTCAAATGTAACGACCCAAAATTTTCGATCCCGAAAATTTCAGATAGTTAGGAAAAAGAAGAAGGAGATAGAAGAAGAAGAATATCAGAAACACCAACATCACACATTCGCAGCGGATAAAATATAATAATAAATAATAACAGTTTACAAAATAATTCTATATCTGTCAAATACATTTATAATACATCAGAGTTGCATATATATACAAACACTGGATATAAACAATCATCATGTCTCAGATATACAACAATACAATACAGCGGAGTTGCTCCATACATTCTTGCCATCCAGCTCGCCTCCTGAGCTCCAGAACGTCCTTACCTGAAAATCTGTAATACTCGATCTGACCCGAGCATTACATCAAAGTAACACCTGGGTTAGGCTGGAAACCAGCGTGAGTAACCCATCTAACAAAGAATTCAAAGCATACAACTTATATAAAACCCGAGGTAACTCGTATCAATTTACAAATTCACAATTTGTTATAGACATTACTTATTTCACACATCAGCTTTTCATGTACCAAAATTTAGATCAAATAGTCCAATTCACTTAAATCATTTCATTCAAGTCTGTTGGTTTCACATATTAATATATAAAAAATTCGAAGTGGTTTCGGGTATTTTCCAATACCCGACCCCGGTCTCTTCGAGTCTCATTCAAGACATCCAATATCATTCAATCATCCATAAGCAAACTTGATCGCTTCCAAATGAATTTAATTAATCCTAATTGAATTACTAACGTCAATCACTTTGATTCCTTCACTTAACATTAATTAATTTCAAATTAATTAATTAATCATCCCTTAATTATCCATCTTAATTAATCACCCTAGATTAATTATCCTTCAATTACATTCAAGTAATTATCTATAATTAGTTACACAAATTAATTATTCTTAACCAAAAACAATAATTAATCTTTAATTACTTCACAAATTAATTAACTATAATTAATTACATTAATCCTTAATTACTTATATAAATTAATTACTCATAAATCACTTATTATTGATTAATTAATCTAATTAATCAATCTTTAACTATATCATTAATTATATAAATTAATGATTTCTAATTACATTTGAATTTATTCTAATCTAAATTAATTACATTAATTAAATCACAATATTAGTCATTCTCGATTAATCTCAACCTGTAATTAACTATCTTTTTATTTACTTCATTAAATAAATTAATTACTCATTTTATAAAAGAGGTTTAAAGGAATTTAAAAACAAATTTATTTTCAAATTCAAATCAGTTTAAAAATGCACTTTAACATTCAAGTTATTAAAACACTTTAAATTTAAACTTTATTTTTGTTTAAAAACCGAGATTCGCCAACTTGAATTCCAGATTTAATTTCGATTTAAAACTTGTTTTTTTTCCTTTCCAGATTTCAATCTCGTACAAACATTTTTCAATTTATTAATATACGAATTAATTGGACAAGTAATTCCCACAGCTTTAATTAACAAATTATTTAATTTAAAACTAGTTTCCGAAAAATAAATAAGTTTATTAACATTTGAATGATCGGACAATCAATTACTGTTTGTTTATTTAATTAACTAACAATAAAAAAAATTTAAACCAATTTCCCTATAATAACCTTTTTGGTAACTAAAATAATTGAAGGAGTTTATCAACAAACTAATAACCTAAATCCTCCCTTTTTTATCCGCATATACATTAATTGAATTAAATTAAAATAGGGCAGATAAACCTCACCTCGTCGTCGAACATCGTCGCTGCACTACCCAACCAACATCGCCGGCCTTCCACTGACGAACCCCCAACTGCTTCGCGTTTGCCCTTCTCCCTTAAATCGCGTCTCCCCCAAAATCAATGTGAAACCCTGGTACGCGACTCAGCTTGCCTCGTTCAACAATGGCCGCCACCACGTCGATCAAAATTGCCACTGCCTGTTCGAAAACCCTAGTACGAGAGCCCCTTCGATTGCCGACGAACCTTGCGAGCCACCCTAGCTTCTTGACGATGATTTGCCATGGATGCCTCAGCGCGTGCGAGCGCCTGCTCCCCTATTTGTGAAGCTCACCGCGACCCTGCTCGATTCGAGCTCCATGCCGTCGCGATTCGAATGATTTTGTTTTTTCCCTCTTCGATCTACAAGGAGGATTGGAAATGAAGGGATAAGCGGCCCTTATTTTATTTTAAGAGAGTAGGCTAGCGTACAGGTTAAGCCTAAGAAGGATAGGTCGGTAGATGTTGACTTTTCAATTTTTTTTTTATATTATTAAATTTTCAAAATAACTCGATACCTCGAACTCCGAATCAGACATGCCGCCAGGCGTTTATAACATTTTACCCGTATTCCAAACACAATGGAACGTGTTTTGGAGCCTAATTCAGTCATATGTGAAAGATAGCTTATTGGACCCGGTTCTTATATTAATTTTTCTATATAAATTTCAGCGCGTTTATATATCATACTATAACACGACAACTCCAAACATTACGAAAATTGAAATCCGACAATAATACAATATTACGGATCCAATAGAACTATTTTCGTCGAAATCCGAGATTGTGTCTCGGAAGGCCATTTTTAAATTCAATTTAAACGATATATTATTAAAATTGAACAAATCGCCTTTAAATTAAAGTTCAACCATTCTATTATCTTCAGTATCATCATTATAAATTTTATAAGCCTTCAAATTATTTTTAACAGGCTTAAAATTGAAGATTCAATAATTTACTCAATTTCCAGTAATTAATTCCAATAATTTAATTGCTAAATAATAATAATATTTGAATTCAAGTTGAAAATTAACTTTTAAATATTTAAAATTAATTAAATGTTCCAATTTAAATTGTCCAAAATTCTGGGTCATCACATTCCTCCCCCCTTAAAAGAATTTTGTCCCCGAAATTGCCAGTTAGGGAAAATGGTCCAATACCTGTTTACTTTTCTCCCAAAACCAACAGTTCAACATCCTACTAGTCATCTTTTTATAAAAGACCCATCATCATTCTTACTAACTTCCCAAGCTCTCCCACAGTTTTCAAACAATACCTTTTTGCTCGATCATTCAAATTTCAATTTAAAACCAAATTTTGAATTATCAAAATTTTTCTAACGTCCTAAATTTTCAAAAATTTCGCCAATGTCTGCTTTGCGCGGCTCGCTTAGTACAACAACATATGCCTCTATGGGCTCCCAAATTTCAAAAGAAAACAAAAGGCCAAGTGGCTAGATCAAAAATCCAATCAAATTTTATACAGAAATTTAAACACATACCTTTTTGTCGAGCAATTCAGATTTATCTTCTGAAATCAAAATCAATTTTCCTTTCTCTTTATAATACATTCATATCCTACTCAGCAATAATATCCAATCATAGCTTTTAAAATCATTTTATACATTTTCTTACAAAAGTTTTCATATCTACTTCTATTCAAATTAGTTTTCCCATTTCCATATGAATTCAATTTTTCTTCAATTCTAAATATTGAATTTAATATTCCTTTATAACTGATTCATATCATTATTTTAAATTATTTTCATCCACTAATTTATTTCAATTTGAAATCGTTTTGTCGCTAACAAAAATTTTCTAACTCCCAAAATTTTCAAATTTTTTTGGCAGAGTCTCCTTTGTACGGAGGAGCTTTTACAATTTGACAAGATATATAAATAAATATACATCGACCCACATGGTCGGAAAAACAAAAACAGTTCATATTTCCTATTTTTATTGCGTACGCGTACCTTTATTTAGCATTTTAAGCAAGCGGCTTATTATTTTAGCAATTAGCGCAACCAAATCCAGCCAAACGGCTTCTCGGTATATGTACTTACTCAATTTAAACATGTAAGCACTATATATATGAAGTTTATAATATTTCTCTTACTTAAACAACTACAACACATCAACTCTAAAGGAAACTAAATAACTTCCACGGGCAATTAAACGATTTCAAAACTAATTCAATTGCTTTCAACCAATTTATATACCATTTCGTTCGGTTTTATTGGTTTACAACTCAATTGCTTGCATTCAATTTATTTTAACCCAAACTATTATTTAATGGTCTTCCATTTTTATCCGAAACCCAGCTTTCATTGACTTAAGTAATTTTACTTCAAATTAATACGCCTCGTAACTTAAGTTCATTCTGATAACCCAATTTCAATTAAAACTTTGATTTAATTTTTATTCAATCAGACTTCATCCGTTTATTATTTAATTCATTAACCCCTTTATTCACCCCATTTTAAATTTTAAATTCACCTACTTAATTCATTTTCGAATTTATTTAATTAATACAAAGCCATTCTAAATTTATTTCTATTCAACTGGGTTTTGTTTGCAACTCAAACTATTTCTATTATAATTCACTTTCATTTCATTCGACAACACTTCCATTATATATAATTTACTTGCAAATTACGTTAAATATTATTTATAACTCGCTCGAATTTTATTTGTAATTCAAACCATCACTATTTCAATCCAACTTTATTTTATTTAACTCAAGTTCATTTCCAAACTCCATTAATAACTCCCAATTTAACTTCTATTTAACCAATTTAAATCTTATTAACATACTCCCTTAACTAATTTATTTAGCTAATTAGCTTACTTCCAACCTTTAGTTCAATATTCGATTATTACAAAAAATCACTTCATTAAATTTTCCTGAGTTCAAATTTTTTTTCTTTCATAATTCCAGTTTGGATTTTCTTTCATTTTTCAAAATTCCAGCACTTTTATTTTAAAATTTTAGAAATGCTTTTAAATTCACATAATACTATTAAAATAGCTTCTTATAAAAATACTTCTTATATCTCGATGTCTTAACCAGCCATCCTTGTTCTCAAAGAAATTCAGTCATACGTTGATCAGGCGTAGGACTGAAAATCTATAAGTACTTGGTAAACCCGTTTCAATACCCAGTGTAAATACTGTGGAAAATAATTTTATTGAAAATATAGAAAACCGTTTTTGAAAATAGAGGAAATATCTTTAGTGAGAATGCTCTGGAAATCATCACCCCCATCCATGGTCGCAGTTACATCCTGGGTTACGTTGCCATCGCAGCAAAAGTCCATGCAACTATAGACACTCCGCGCCCCTCGATTACACCATGGAACCCACAACAGATCGCAGTTACATTCCAGGGTTATGTTGCCATCGCAGCAAAAGTCCATGTAACTGTAGGCATCAACGCCCTCGATTTTCGCTGTCAAAAATGAAACTTCTTCACTCCCACATAGGTTGCAGTCTACCAATATAAAATCAAACGCAGACTGTTGGCTCTCAACGGCACACACGACTTTCGCTATGTTACCATAGGTCGCAGTCTACCGATGTAAAATCAAACGTAGACTGTTGGCTCTCAGTGGCACACACGACTTTCGCTATGGTCTATAGTAGATTGCAGTGACATCGAGTTACACGGTCGTCACAGCGTAACCCAAATGTCTCTGTAGGCATTAGCGCCCTCAACTTTCGCTACACACTACACATAATCCTCAGGAACTAGTTTTGTCCGGACTCCTCAGAGGATCAACTTTAGAACCCCCTTTAGGGTTCAAGACAGTACCAACCTATGACACTCCTGAGAAGTTCATTTCAAGGGAGCGCCTTTTTCCCCAGAGACATTTTCAAAACACTTTATACAATACACATATAGTATCTTCCAAATCATACACCTAGTATGATTCTCATATAAAGCTCCTTTACACAAAATAGATTATCCCAAAATCGGTAATTCTCAAAATAGGCTTTCCAAATTCCAATATTGATTTTACCCAAAAATCAAAAGCCTTTCCTAGTCCAATGGTTCCCAAAATCTTTTTCCAAAATCCTCATAAGATCCTCTATATATATATATATATATATATATATATATAAATTTTGGATCATTTTAAACTTGTATAAAACTCCTTTTATACTTCAAACTCTTCCAAAATCCTTTTCTTCCGGCAATAGATTCAACAAGGGTAAATTTATCTTATATAACAAAGATATATAACTTTGTTTATTCAAAATCAAATATTCAAATTTGATTACTCTTTTTTTTAAAGTTGTTTCCATCTTACTTATCATCATAAAAATATCCAACTTTCACTTTTATCCATTGTATATTTCACAAAATATACTTTCTTTTCAAAAGAGATCATTTCACATTTCTTATTCACAAATTTTCAGTATCAATTTCATTCAAATCCGTACGATGTACACATATCATTCGTACGCTATACCAATATGATCGCTCACTCGATCACACAATTTCGCTTCCGAACTAGTATCGTCCATCCGACTTCCTAGTGCAGACACAGATCTGGTTTCTTGATCAAAAACCGACATTCTCCTTGCATAGCCATAACTATAATAGAGAATATCCAGAACCAATCAACAATCCATATCCAGGTTCGCCGTCGAATATCGAGTGAAAAATCCCAACTCGGATCGATATAACTATCTCGAAATTCTGTGCTCGAATCTGGATCAAATCACTATGCGAATAGAATAATATACATACATCCTACGTATTTAACTTCATTGATTATTAACCAAATCAATTTCCTTTCTATTCATCCTCACTTTGATTTTATTCACTTATTCACATTTGCCTTAATCCCCATTTGGATTATCACTTCAATTCTTACCTCGGTTGGGTATTTAATCAATAACAGTTTAAACTCCGACCAGTTTATCTTTGGAAAATAGCTTGAAAACTTTAAAAATATATAAGTAGTTGAAAAATAATTATTAGTTTCCAAAATAGCTGTAAAATAGTTAACTAATTGTAAAATAGTGGGAAAATAGTTAAATAGTTATAGAAATTTTAAATAATTGCAAAGTAGTTGTAAAATAGTAATTAATTTGTAAAATAGTTAAAATATAGTAATTAGTTTATAAAACAGTTGAAAATTTGTTAAATAGTTCCAAAAATAATTGTAAAATAAATATAAGATAATTTGGCTTCAAAAAGAAAGGTTGTATATATTAAATAGCTTAGAAAAATAAGTTTATATTAAAACAATTTATATTGAAAATAGTCCAGAGCCAAATTGTTCAATTTCCAAATTTCCATTCTCATCAATTCAATTTAAATTTCCACTTCCACTTCCATTTAAATTGACTCAATTCAAATTTAAATAACTTCAATTTCCATTGAAATTGATATAACCCCAATTCAAGTTGAATTAATCTTGATTTCCTTCCAAATTCAAATCAAATTCCATCTGATTTTAAACCCACTCAACTTCAATTACAATTCCAAATTATTCCGGTCAATTTGGACTAATATCAGTTGAACCCACTTCAATTTCAAATCATTTCAATTCAATCCAATTCAAATTTTCCATTTGAATTTATAAACTTCACATTAATAATCTTTATAAGTTCAAAAACTTATCGCCTTAGGTGTCACATTTCATTTCAAATTTTAAACTCAACATTTACAGTTTATTTCAAATTATCTTTAATATTATGTATATCCCTTATATTATAAGGCTATTTCCCTTGCACACCAAGTTACACCTTAAAATTTTAAACCACTTCTGTTTTTTTTTTCAAAACAAATTTCTCTTAACATTTTGAAACAATTCAAATATTTCTAGATTTTGGTTTTAAAATTCCACAATTTAAAACCCACTTCTATTTAGAAGTTATACTTATCTTAAAAGTTTACTTCATTTTGCTTACTTATTAACAAATATATCATTATTAAACACAATAACTATTTATGCTAATAGCCAAAATTATCATATCTGGAAAACCAATTCATTATTATCTTATTCTGAAATTTTTCCCAAATTCAAGATTTAATTTTTAGTTTAGTTATATTTCTATTACCACTTAGTTCTCATTGTTTCTATTTAATTTCAATGATTTAACAGCCAATTAACTTAATATTATAAATATTATTGCTTTATATATTAAAATATAAGCCTATATAAAATCATTTAAAATCTTTACATAAGAAAATAATAAGTACGCTCTCATATACATATACACTCAACTCATTCTAGAGTACTACGGACTCTATTTAATGAGTAATCCCCACCAGAGCCAATATTCTCGCTTAACCTTCAGCTCTGATACCAACTGTAATGACACGAAATTTTCGATCCCGAAAATTTCAGATAGTTAGAAAAAAGAAGAAGGAGGTAGAAGAAGAAGATCAGAAATACCAACATCTCACATTCGCAGCGGATAAAATATAATAATAAATAATAACAGTTTACAAAAAAAATTCTATATCTGTCAAATACATTTATAACACATCAGAGTTACATATATATATACAGACACTGGATATACACAATCATCATGTCTCAGATATACAACAATACAATACAGCGGAGACGCTCCATACATTCTTGCCATCCAGCTCGCCTCCTGAGCTCCAGAACGCCCTTACCTGAAAATCTGTAATACTCGATCTGACCCGAGCATTACATCAAAGTAACACCTGGGTTAGGCTGGAAACCAGCGTGAGTAACCCATCTAACAAAGAATTCAAAGCATACAACTTATATAAAACCCGAGGTAACTCGTATCAATTTACAAATTCACAATTTGTTATAGACATTACTTATTTCACACATCAGCTTTTCAAGTACCAAAATTTAGATCAAATAGTCCAATTCACTTAAATCATTTCATTCAAGTCTGTTGGTTTCACATATTAATATATAAAAAATTCGAAGTGGTTTCGGGTATTTTCCAATACCCGACCCCGGTCTCTTCAAGTCTCATTCAAGACATCCAATATCATTCAATCATCCATAAGCAAACTTGATCACTTCCAAATGAATTTAATTAATCCTAATTGAATTACTAACGTCAATCACTTTGATTCCTTCACTTAACTTTAATTAATTTCAAATCAATTAATTAATCATCCCTTAATTATCCATCTTAATTAATCACCCTAGATTAATTATCCTTCAATTACATTCAAGTAATTATCTATAATTAGTTACACAAATTAATTATTCTTAACCAAAAACAATAATTAATCTTTAATTACTTCACAAATTAATTAACTATAATTAATTACATTAATCCTTAATTACTTATATAAATTAATTACTCATAAATCACTTATTATTGATTAATTAATCTAATTAATCAATCTTTAACTATATCATTAATTATATAATTTAACGATTTCTAATTACATTTGAATTTATTCTAATCTAAATTAATTACATTAATTAAATCACAATATTAGTCATTCTCGATTAATCTCAACCTGTAATTAACTATCTTTTTATTTACTTCATTAAATAAATTAATTACTCATTTTATAAAAGAGGTTTAAAGGAATTTAAAAACAAATTTATTTTCAAATTCAAATTAATTACTCATTTTATAAAAGAGGTTTAAAGGAATTCAAAGCATACGTTCTTGCCATCCAGCTCACCTCTTGAGCTCCAGAACGTCCTTTCCCGAAAACCTGTAATACTCGGTCAGACCTGGGCATTACATCAAAGTAACACCCGGGTCAGGCTGGAAACCAGCATGAGTAACCCATCTAACAAAGTATTCAAAGCATACAACTTATATAAAACCCGAGGTAACTCGTATCAATTTACAAATTCACAATTTGTTATAGACATTACTTATTTCACACATCAACTTTCCAAGTACTAAAATTTAGATCAAATAGTCCAATTCACTTAAATCATTTCATTCCAGCCTATTGGTTTCACATATTAATCTATAAAACATTCGAAGTGGTTTCGGGTATTTTCTAATACCCGACTCAAGTCTCTTCGAGTCTCATTCAAGCCATCCAATATCATTCAATCATCCATAAGCAAACTTGATCACTTCCAAGTTAATTTAATTAATCCTGATTAAATTAATAACCTCAATCACTTAGATTCCTTCACTTAACATTAATTAATTTCAAATCAATTAATTAATCATCCCCTAATTATCCATCTTAATTAATCACCCTGGATTAATTATCCTTCAATTACATTCAAGTAATTATCTTTAATTAATTACACAAATTAATTATTCTTAACCAAAAACAATAATTAATCTTTAATTATTTCACAAATTAATTAACTATAATTAATTACATCAATCCTTAATTGCTTATATAAATTAATTACTCATAAATCACTTATTATTGATTAATTAATCTTAATTAATCAATCTTTAATTATACCATTAATTATATAAATTAATGATTTCTAGTTACATTTTAGTTTATTCTAATCTAAATTAATTACATTAATTAAACCACAATATTAATCATTCTCGATTAATCTCAACCTATAATTAACTATCTTTTTATTTACTTCATTAAATAAATTAATTACTCATTTTATAAAAGAGGTTTAAAGGAATTTAAAACTAAATTTATTTTTAAATTCAGATCAATTTAAAAATGCACTTTAACATTCAAGTTGTTGAAACACTTTAAATTTAAACTTTATTTGTTTTAAAAACCGAGATTCACCAACTTGAATTCCAGATTTAACTTTAATTTAAAACTTGTTTTTTTCCCTTTCCAGATTTCAACGTCGTACAAACATTTTACAATTTATTAATATACGAATTAATTGGACAAGTAACTCCCACAGATTTAATTAACAAATTATTTAATTTAAAACTAGTTTCCGAAAAGTAAATAAGTTTATTAACATTAGAATGATCGGACAATCAATTATTATTTGTTTATTTAATTAACTAACAATAATTTTTTTAAAACCAATTTCCCTATAATAACCTTTTTGGTAACTAAAATAATTAAAGGTGTTTATCAACAAATTAATAACCTAAATCCCCTCCTTTTTTATCTGCATATACATTAATTGAATTAAATTAAAATAGGGTAGATAAACCTCACCTCGTCGTCGAACATCGTCGCTGCACTACCCAACCAACATCGCCGGCCTTCCACTGACGAACCCCCGACTGCTTCGCGTTTTATCCTTCTCCCTTAAATCGCGTCTCCCCCAAAATCAATGTGAAACCCTAGTACGCGACTCAGCTTGCCTCGTTCAACAATGGACACTACCACGTCGATCAAAATTGCCACTGCCTGTTCGAAAACCCTAGTACGAGAACCCCTTCGATTGCCGACGAACCTTGCGAGCCACCCTAGCTTCTTGGCGACAACGATTTTCCATGGATGCCTCAGCGCGTGCGAGCGATTGCTCCCCTATTCGTGAAGCACACCGCGACCCTGCTCGATTCGAGCTCCATGCCGTCGCGATTCGAATGATTTTGTTTTTTTCCTCTTCGGTCTGGAGGGAGGATTGGAAATGAAGGGATAAGTGGCCCTTATTTTATTTGAAGAGAGTAGGATAGCATACATGTTAAGCCTAAGAAGGATAGGTCGGTAGATGTTGACTTTTCAATTTTTTTTTAATATTATTAAATTTTCAAAATATCTCGTTTAACATAACTCGAAACCTCGAACTCCGAATCAGACATGCCGCTAGGCATTTATAAGGTTTTACCCGTATTCCAAACACAATGGAACGTGTTTCGGAGCCTAATTCAGTTATATGTGAAAGATAGCTTTCTGGACCCGGTTCTTATATTAAATTTTCGATATAAATTTCAGCGCGTTTATATATCGTACTATAACACGACAACTCCAAAAATTACGAAAATTGAAATCCGACAATAATACAATATTACGGATCCAATGGAACTGGTTTCGTCGAAATCCAAGACTGTGTCTCTGAAGACTATTTTTAAATTCAGTTTAAACGATGTATTATTAAAACTGAACAAATCATCTTTAAATTAAAGTTCAACCATTCTATTATCTTCAGTGTCATCATTATAAATTCTATAAGCCTGCAAATTATTTTTAACAGGGTTAAAACTGAAGATTCAATAATTTACCTAATTTCCAGTAATTAATTCCAATAATTTAATTGCTAAATAATAATAATATTTGAATTCAAGTAAAAAATTAACTTTTAAATATTTAAAATCAATTAAAATTCCAATTTAAATTGTCCAAAATTTTGGATCGTCACATCAAATCTCTAAAACAAAATAAAGCCTAATATTTTCATTCACGAATCTCTAAAAGTAATTCGACCCAGCCTAAAGCTTCTCCTTGGTCTAAATCGTCGCCTCTCATCGTCAATTTTGATATACCAAAGTTGGTTAGATCTTATGAGTAGGTCATTTTTTTCGGAGTCGTTTTCTCATTTTCTCGTTTCATCTTTTATTTTCACTTCTTTCTTTTTTGCGATCTGAGATCTGACTGTAATTTGTTCTTTAAACTTATTTTGCAGTGAAAATGAGAAGATTGGATTTATCAGCCTTGTTTCTCGTTATTTGAGGTAGATCGAGATTAGTTGTCAATTTTACTTTCAATGATTTGATTAATTTATGTTTTTAGATTTTTGGTTTTGTTATAACTTTGTGGTGGAGAAGCACAATAGATAGATTGGAGCAAAAAATCAAGACACCTACTGAAGAAGTTATTGTACCATATGATGCACCCGCACAACCTCCTGAAGGTTCTATACTCATTGAATTATTATTTTTTTCTGTTGTTTCAATGTTTAAGATCTGATGAAAGTTGTGGGGATGTGTAGATCTTGAAGCAATAAAGAAATTGCTTAACAAACTTGTTATTTTAAAGCTTAACAGAGGTCTGGGAACTACAATGGGATGCACTGGTCCTAAGTAAGTTGACTTCTTGGACATGATTATAAGACTAAGCTTAGTGTTTAATTATAGTACGGTGCAAATTCGAATTTGTTAATACTACTTGCATAGTATAATATTGGATGTCAGATTCGATTTTCTTGCATTACAAGACAGTTTAGATCACATTCGAATACATTAAAGCTTCAGTATGATTACTGAAATGATTAAGTTTTAACATTATTCGTGAATCGTGACACTAGAAATTGTTATAAGCTTTACATCGGCAAATACTGCATTGGATGTTGTTTGTGCCAAAATTGGTCACAAACACCCAATACCGTGAAAGCACCAGCGTATGATTATAAATTAGTGATATTCAAACGCAGATAACAAATCTCAGCAAATAATAGACAGTAATCCAAAAGTAAAGAACAGAGACACAAGTTTTATAGTGGTTCGGCTATCTCCGGCCTACGTCCACTCCAATTTTTTTTTATTGATTATCCTTGAAGATTACAAGTGATTACAACAGTTGTAGTGACCAAATCTGAAGAAAATAGCAGTAATGATGCTATGGAATGATTCTAGCAGCGTCTGGGCTTGCCTCTTCTCTCCAAATTTTCCGACCCCTTTTCTGAATGACCAGGGGTTCTATTTATAGGCGTGGAAGGCTGAAATCCCGCCTAAAACCTGGGGAGGCTGCTTGGCACGTGAGAGGGGCCCACAGGCCCGCGTTCTCGAAATCTATGCCCAGTTTGGGATCGATTTGAAGTGACATTCGAATCGATCAAGAATCCATCCAATTGAGCTGAAAATTGGCGTGAACATTCTTCAACACGTATGTGAGCTCCTGTAAAAATTTCATTGCATTTGGATCAGCGGTTTGGAAGATATGATCGATTCAAGATCAAAGCTCCGTGCGTTCTGCCTGGTTCGAACCCATACTTCGAACCCGCCTTCTTCGAAACCATCCACTTCGAAACCATCTCCTTCGAATCCATAAGGCCGACTCCTTCGAATCCATGCTTTTCGAATCCATGCTTTCTGAAGCCGCCTCCTTCGAGTCCATATCCTACGAGTCCATCCTTTTCGAATCCATCCCTTTCGAATCCACGTCCTTCGAATCCGTGTCCCTTGCTTCGTATCCATCATCTTCGAATCCATGTCCATTTCGAATCCATCTCCTTCTTCGAATCTATGTCCACTTCGAATCCATCTTCTTCTTCGAATCCATGTCCACTTCGAATCCATCTCCTTCTTCGAGTCCATGTCCACTTCGAATCCATCTCCTTCTTCGAATCTATGTCCACTTCGAATCCATCTTCTTCTTCGAATCCATGTCCACTTCGAATCCATCTCCTTCTTCAAGTCCATGTCCACTTCGAATCCATCTTCTTCTTCGAATCCATGTCCACTTCGAATCCATCTCCTTCTTCGAGTCCATGTCCACTTCGAATCCATCTCCTTCTTCGAATCCATGTCCACTTCGAATCCATCTCCTTCTTCGAGCCCATGTCCACTTCGAATCCATCTTCTTCTTCGAGTCCATGTCCACTTCGAATCCATCTCCTTCTTCGAGTCCATGTCCACTTCGAATCCATCTCCTTCTTCGAGTCCATGTCCACTTCGAATCCATCTTCTTCTTCGAATCCATGTCCACTTCGAATCCATCTCCTTCTTCGAATCCATCTTCTTCTTCGAATCCATGCCCACTTCGAATCCATCTCCATTGCATTGAAGCTAGTCCTTTCGAACCCATCATGTTCCCATCGATTCAAAGCGTCATCGATGCGAACCTCCTGGGTTCGAACCTGATGGGTTCGAACCTGATGGGTTCGAACTACGTACTATTCCTACTTTGAATCCATCATATTTCCTTCATACGAACTCCGATTAACCTGAAATTCGAAACATAGCCTTTCATAGTCCTTATCATCATTTCCAATCAATTTCGTCCCGATCGGACTTCAACAAAATTTTGATGATATCCATTGTAGCCTTATCTCCAGTCCTGATATCCATAATTCCTTGCCAATTTGTTGATATTCCAGTTTTGACCAAAAAATGGGATAACATTTTGCCCCCCAAAACATGCCTTGTGATAACAAGGCGTGTTTTGAATAATTACGAATCTAATATCCGAAGTCCACAGCCATATTGCCAGAGTATATCGTCCTTGACTGCTTCGAGTCGATGTCCAATTCCATATCCAATAGCCAAAGCCTTAGCCAATTCCGTATCCATTCGAACTCGACAACCAAGTTCCAATCCATCCTTATCCAATAGCCAATAACCGGAGCCAGGACCTCTCCGGGTCGATATCCAAATCCATAACCTCTCTGGGTTCCTGTCAAGCGTGATCCACATCCGACGACCGTGGTCCAGTGTCCCTGGACGTTGAGTTAACCTCTCCGGGTTCTTGCCAAGCGCAATCCATACTTGACGACCTTGGTCCAGTGTCCCTGGACGTTGAGCCAACCTCTCCGGGTTCTTGCCAAGCGCAATCCATACTTGACGACCTTGGTCCAGTGTCCCTGGACGTTGTAAAATGCCATGGCTTAAGTCCTAAGCCGAATCCTGATCTCTCCGGACCCTTGCCGAGCATAGTCCATACTCGACGACCTGAAAATAATAAATGATAATAGAGGGCCTAAGTCCTAGGCCGAATCCTGGTCACTCCGGACCCTTGCCAAGCATTGTCCATACTTGACGACCTGAATGAGTCAATCTACCTTGTTTGGGTAAAGTGACTCATCCCTTGTCAGGCATAATCCATACCCGACGACCATTTACCAAAAACCAGATAAAAGTCCAACCAAAATTTATTCCAAAGTCCAAATCCGAAATTCAAATTCGAAATCCAAATCCAAAATCCAAATCCAAATCCAAAATTCAAATCCAAACCAGAAAACCAGAAATCCAAACCAGCATCCAAAACCAAAAACAATCATCCAAAGGAAAATCCAAATAAAAAAGCAAGAAAAACCAGAAGCTCAATCCAAGCTCCAAAACCAAATCCAAAAAAGAAAAGCAATGTCCAATCTAAAAAGCAAGAAATAAATTTCACAAACCATAGCATCCCGGTTTATCATCATTCAGAGCATGCCTAGGGGCTATCTCCGTCCCCGTACATGTGTAAATGACTTTACCGTTTGCTAGTAGCTTGCTACTTATTCCATGTTATCCTGGTCAATGGATGATCAATCGACGATCATCCCTGGGCCTCCCATCATCACGGCGTGAAGTGGTCGGTGGTTGCTCCTGCTCAAACCATAGCATCCCGGTTTATCATCATTCAGAGCATGCCTAGGGGCTATCTCCGTCCCCGTACATGTGTAAATGACTTTACCGTTTGCTAGTAGCTTGCTACTTATTCCATATTATCCTGGTCAATGGATGATCAATCGACGATCATCCCTGGGCCTCCCATCATCACGGCGTGAAGTGGTCGGTGGTTGCTCCTGCTCCACCGTTGCATCCCGAGTTCCAACGTATTGTTGTAACTGTCCATTCCTTACATGCTCCTCGATTATGTCCTTTAGGTGCCTGCAGCTGTTGGTATCGTGTCCATCCAGATCATGGAAGAGACAGTGCCTTCCTGATGTCCTTTCCCGCTCTGTTGGTTCCCTCCTAGCCGGCCTTCGGTAGGGAAGGCGATTCCGAGTTTCCAGGTATATCCGCTCCAGCGTCTCGTTCAATCCTGTGTATGTGGAAAACTTTGGATCCTTCCATCGCTTCCTAGCGTTTCCAGAGTCGTCGTCTAACTTCCTTTTCCCTTTATCCTTATCCAAACCATTTTTGGATACCGCTCCAACCTCGATTGCATTAGCCTTCTTCACCTTTAAATCCGTACTTGCATCTTCTTGCCGAAGGAACCTTTCTGCCTCATGAAAGAATTCGTCGAGATTTTGCGGGGGATCTCGTATCAGAGATACCTTGAAATCCGAATTCTCCTTGACTCCTGATACTGCTGCCATTAAAACCATTGATGGATCAGGCCGATCCACCGAAGCGACTACCGCACTGAATCGAGTTAGAAAAGCTCTAAGCGATTCGTCCATCCTTTGCTTCACCGATGTTAAAGTCATTACGTTCTTCGGCCTCTTGACGTGAACCCGGAACTGTCCCAGAAACTTTTCCACTAATTCCTTCCAAGTCCTGATAGATCCTTCTTCCAGCTGCCTAAACCACATTGCAGCTAAGTCCTTCAAATACAAAGGGAAACATCGGGCCATCACTTCCTCCGATGCCCCCAGCACTTCCATGTGTCTGGTGTACCTCATTAAGTGATCTGTTGGATCCGTCTTACCATCATATACCTCCACGCTAGGTAGCTTGAACTTAGGTGGATTCTGAGCCATCCTTATCTCCCGAGCGAATGGACTTCTATTCACCCCTTCCAAATCTCCGTTTGTCAAACCACCTCGCACAGTCTTCCTGATCATTTCTACTAATCCTATATTGTCTGGTAGGGGTTGCCCCCCATGCCCCCGAGGGAACTCTGGTACATATTCCTCGTGTGGCTCACTAGCAGCAACGTTAGCTCTAGCTTGTTGAATTCCTTCCAAAGATTCTCCTGCATTGAATCCTGTGGGCCTGCCCCCAAGCCCTTGTTGATTGCCTTCTGGCTCCGTATCCTGTCCTTCATTGGGTTCCACAACCCTAGCTCCTTGTCCTGCATCCGCAGCTGCTGTAGCTGTTCCTAAGTTCTGCATCCCTGCAGCTCTCATTTGTTCCAAGAAAGTTTGCATCATTTCCTGTTGACTTTTCAACAATCTCTCCTGCAAAGAATTGGCCATAGCTTCCATTTCATCCCAAGTTATGTAGACCGAAGCCTGTCCTTCCTCACCTCCGGAGGATGCTTGTTGACTTCCTCCTTGTTGGCTTCTCTCAGCCCTTAGCCTTCTGCTATTCTGCCTTGTCATTGTCTTCCAAATCCAAATTCCTCAAACTCTTCAAATCCGATGCAGCGGGTGCTAGTTGTTCTCAGTGAAAGCACCAAAATGTTTGTGCCAAAATTGGTCACAAACACCCAATATCGTGAAAGCACCAGCGTATGAATATAAATTAGTGATATTCAAACGCAAATAACAAATCTCAGCAAATAATAGACAGTAATCCAAAAGTAAAGAACAGAGACACAAGTTTTATAGTGGTTCGGCTATCTCCGGCCTACGTCCACTCCAATTTTTTTTTTATTGATTATCCTTGAAGATTACAAGTGATTACAACAGTTGTAGTGACCAAATCTGAAGAAAATAGCAGTAATGATGCTATGGAACGATTCTAGCAGCGTCTGGGCTTGCCTCTTCTCTCCAAATTTTCCGACCCCTTTTCTGAATGACCAGGGGTTCTATTTATAGGCGTGGAAGGCTGAAATCCCGCCTAAAACCTGGGGAGGCTGCTTGGCACGTGAGAGGGGCCCACAGGCCCGCGTTCTCGGAATCCGTGCCCAGTTTGGGATCGATTCGAAGTGACATTCGAATCGATCAAGAATCCATCCAATTGAGCTGAAAATTGGCGTGAACATTCTTTAACACGTATGTGAGCTCCTGTAAAAAATTCATTGCATTTGGATCAGCGGTTTGGAAGATATGATCGATTCAAGATCAAAGCTCCGTGCGTTCTGCCTGGTTCGAACCCATACTTCGAACCCGCCTTCTTCGAAACCATCCACTTCGAAACCATCTCCTTCGAATCCATAAGGCCGACTCCTTCGAATCCATGCTTTTCGAATCCATGCTTTCTGAAGCCGCCTCCTTCGAGTCCATATCCTACGAGTCCATCCTTTTCGAATCCATCCCTTTCGAATCCACGTCCTTCGAATCCGTGTCCCTTGCTTCGTATCCATCATCTTCGAATCCATGTCCATTTCGAATCCATCTCCTTCTTCGAATCTATGTCCACTTCGAATCCATCTCCTTCTTCGAATCTATGTCCACTTCGAATCCATCTTTTTCTTCGAATCCATGTCCACTTCGAATCCATCTCCTTCTTCGAGTCCATGTCCACTTCGAATCCATCTCCTTCTTCGAGTCCATGTCCACTTCGAATCCATCTCCTTCTTCGAATCCATGTCCACTTCGAATCCATCTCCTTCTTCGAGTCCATGTCCACTTCGAATCCATCTTCTTCTTCGAGTCCATGTCCACTTCGAATCCATCTTCTTCTTCGAATCCATGTCCACTTCGAATCCATCTCCTTCTTCGAGTCCATGTCCACTTCGAATCCATCTTCTTCTTCGAATCCATGTCCACTTCGAATCCATCTCCTTCTTCGAATCCATCTTCTTCTTCGAATCCATGCCCACTTCGAATCCATCTCCATTGCATTGAAGCTACTCCTTTCGAACCCATCATGTTCCCATCGATTCAAAGCGTCATCGATGCGAACCTCCTGGGTTCGAACCTGATGGGTTCGAACTACGTACTATTCCTACTTTGAATCCATCATATTTTCTTCATACGAACTCCGATTAACCTGAAATTCGAAACATAGCCTTTCATAGTCCTTATCATCATTTCCAATTAATTTCGTCCCGATCGGAGTTCAAAATTTTTTTGACGATATCCATTGTAGCCTTATCTCCAGTTCTGATATCCATAATTCCTTGCCAATTTGTTGATATTCCAGTTTTGACCAAAAAATGGGATAACAGATGTTGTTCAGAACAGATTTTTATTATTTATTGTGAACTCTTCCAGTTCTCCCATCTGATTAAAGCATACTGCTTCAAAGGAGAATCTAATTTTTTGCTTTATAGCTTTTGTAGATTTGTGTTTTTTCCCTTAATAAGTTATTGAGATAAAAAGATATGTGGTATTTTGGAGAATTTTAAATAACTTTTATCATTGTGTTAGAGCATCCTAAATATATGAGACTTATTCACTTGTATGTTGTTTTTCCCTTTTCTAACAACATGATGGTCCATAGAATGACTAAATTTCCATAGAATGACTGAAGTTGTAAAATGTAGTTCATATTGAATTTTATACACACTCTAGCATTGCATATAAATTCTGGTTTATCTTTACAATATTTATAACCCATTAGCGCTTGACGTTGGAAAAGAATATTATGCAACTACATAGGTGTTTGCATGCACTCTTGCATTGCATACAAATTCAGTCACCGTTCCTTTGGAGGTTGTTATTACTACTGCACTTTAAACATTATTTTGCTTTTTATTTATCTTGATTGGTTCACAACAACAAATGTGATAATACCTTCCATTTTAACCTACTATAACCAAGAAATTGTTAAGACGACAAAAGAAGTTAATAGTTTTTTCGGTCATATGCATCTGATTGTCATTAACTGCAGATTTTTTGTATTTTAATTTAGGTAAAAAAATCATTTTACTGTCTTCATTTTTTTACTATAGCTCATTAGGATAAAATATGCTTTTAATATTTTGGGACACTTGTGTTTACAATGTTTGCAGTAATGTACTTACTCTTATTTATTATTGAAAAAATACTATTCGGTATTGTGCTAATATTAAGAAATGTTGAATGTCTATTTAATATGTCATGCTAGAAAAAGTAGGAGCTCTTATTTGGGATAAGGTAGCGCATGAGCATGAAGGATATCGACTTGTTACACATTTATTTGCATGTCGTGGTCGTCCATTTAGTGGCAAATATGCTAAGCTTGGTTTTCATTGGTGTTTAACTTGAACAACATTTGGCTTTATTGTTATTACTGATCACATTTACATTTTCATTTTTTATGTACCATGAGATATAACTATTGCCAAAGTATCCTTTTTGTTATCAGTCAAATTGTAAGCTTGTACTACTAGGTTCTCAATATCACTAAATTTGAATTTATGGACTTGTTGATATTCGAACGAAAATGTTTTTACCTCGACCATTGTTTGGTTAAAAATGTTTTTGAACATTTGTTTTAGATAACTATACAATAGAATTTGGATTCAACTTAATTCGAGTTTTTAAATATCTTAACTGGAATCTTCTTTTTTGATTATATTTTAACAGTTCAATCTACTTAATGCGGTAGAAAGAGAGAGGATCATACACAATAATCAACAATGCAACACTACCTTATTTCGTGTAGACAATAGTTTTATTTTTAGTATAAAGAACATGGCATCCTAATATTATTGATTAAGAAATTTATTTTACTGCATGGTTACCGGTTGCCAAGAATGGGAATTCCGAGCTTGAAGAGCACATAATGCAACAACTGACATGCATTTCTAAAAGAGAAAGGACATGAAATAGAACATCTGTGTATGTTTGCCCGCAATATCACGATACATCAAACCCTACATCATCTACTACTTCTAGGAGAAACGAACCTAGATCAGTTGACGTTTTTGAGTTTTCTGATAATATGTTACTAAACTATTTTTGTTCAGGTGTTTTATTCTTTATTTCTAGCAATATTACTCTACACTTGCTATATATCTAACCTAGTTTACTTAGTTTTATGAGGTCTCTCCTGGTT
This sequence comes from Allium cepa, assembly GCA_030765085.1. NCBI lineage: Eukaryota > Viridiplantae > Streptophyta > Magnoliopsida > Asparagales > Amaryllidaceae > Allium > Allium cepa. The sequence goes on from CM060932.1 coordinate 842,520,270, forward strand.
AAATTTGAATTACAAGGGTTGGCAAGGATGAATTTTTTCCAATTTCAGTTATAATATAGTGACAGAAAGTATCAGTGTGAATTCCTTTTTCTTTTAGTTTTAGCTTTTAGGATATTTATACCTTTCAGTGTGTTACTTGGCTGAATTGCACATTCCTACATGATTATATTTGTAACTCGCTCGTTTTCATGTATAACAGAAGTTGTCAGGATGAAGCAAGGCCTCTAGGCATCTCTTCCTTTTCATATTACCTAAAGTCTCGCTTAAGTACAATGTCTACGAGGTATTTCTCCTCGTATTCAACTTTAAATATGTATTTTGACTATGCTAATTTTTCATTTAATATATAGTTATGTATATAATAATAATAACACTAATAATAAGTTAACTAAGTTTATAGTAATAGTAATATAACTAAGTTAACTAAGTTTTATAAATAATAATAATAATAATAATGAATTAACTCAGTTAACTAAGTTAATAAAAATTACAAGGAGTGGCTGCCACCTCCCCGTAATTGAAAGAAGATGGAAGAAAAGTCCCTCTCGAAAAAGTTATGAAAATTAGGTCTATGTTTTTAATTTTTAGCTAATTTATGCCACTTTTTCCCCTGATTTCAATGTTGGGCCGATTTTCTAAAAGGGGACGGTTTGGTAAAAATAACAAAACAGGTTCCTAATTTACATGAGTTTATGAGTAGGACTTTTTATGCATGGGTTTTGAGAATAGGGACTTTGATCCTAAACCTCATAAAATTAAGTAAGTTTTGTTAAAATTAAACAAGTTTTATAAAATTAAATGAGTTTAAGTTAACTAAATTTTATAAATGATAATAACATAACTAATTTAAGAAAGTTTTATAAACAATGATGACGACGGCGATGATGAATTAACTAAATTTATAATAATAATAATATAATTAAGTTAACTGAGTTTTAATAATAATAATAATAAATTAACTAAGTTAATAAAATTAACTAAGTTTTGTTAAAATTAAACAAGTTTTATAAAATTAACGAAGTTTAAGTTAACTAAATGTTATAAATAATAATATAACAAAATTTAACAAAGTTCGATAAGTAATGATGATGATGATGAATTAACTACGTTTATAAAAATTAACTAAATTTATAACAACAACAATAATAAGTTAACCAAGTTTTCATAATAATAATAATAATAATAATAATAATAATAATAATAAATTAACTAAGTTAACCAAGTTAAAAAAATTAAGTAAGTTTTGTTAAAATTATACAAGTTTTATAAAATTAACTAAGTTTTAAATTAACTAAATTTTATAAATGATAATAATATAACTAATTTAAAAAAGTTTTTATAAATAATAATGGCAACGATAATGAATTAACTAAGTTTGTAATAATATAATTAAGTTGACCAAGCTTTAATAATAATACTAATAATAAATTAACTAAGTTAACCAAATTAATAAAATTAACTAAGTTTTGTCAAAATTAAACAGTTTTATAAAGGCGATATGAATCCTCTTTCAAAAAAAATGTATACGGATTGGTTAGCTCCCAAGAAGCATTTGAATGAGATGCCTTTTATTTGAATTGCAGATGGGTTTAAGATGAGCGTTGGGGTTAATTTGTTGGTCACCTTTTGCACGCTTACTTGCTTCTTTGTAGCATGAAGGAGTCTAGTTATCCTTCCAAGTGCCTCGTCATTATTGGCTCCATTACAGGTATTTATTTTCTCTATCAAATTATGTTGCTCGTTACTAATCTTTTTATAGAAGTTTAATTAAACAGTAACGGTTTAGTGAAACAAAGCTTTGGGTGAAAAACTCTGTTGCTATATGTGTATATACCCCAAAAAAAGAAAAATCTACTTTTACATTTGTATATTAAAGAACAATAAAAAGGAAACAAATGTATGTATGTATGTGTGTGGGTGTCTATATACATATATATATATATATATTTTGGAACATCCCGGTATTTTCAACCATTCGCATCCGCACATGTCAGACTTGAGTTGCTCAAGATACCAGATTGTTAATTTAAATTTGGTAAAACTCAACATATACAGTAAACAAATCAATCACAAAATCATAGACACGGAGTAATATAATAAGAATGCAGCGGAATAGATAAATAGTAGTTCATGAAGCTACTATATAAATAACAGGGTTTGAAATAAAATACAATAGGATATCTCAAATACAGACTGATGACATCTCTGAACAAATCAATTGGAAAGCTGAATATCAACTTAATTTGAATTTATGGACTTGTTGATATTCGAACAAAAAAGTTTTTACCACGACCGTTGTTTGGTTAAAAATGTTTTTGAACATTCGTTTTAGATAACTATACAATAGAATTTGGATTCAACTTAATTCAGGTTTTTAAATGTCTTAACTGGAATCTTCTTTTTTGATTATATTTTAACAGTTCAATCTACTTAATGCAGTAGAAAGAGAGAGGAGCATACACAATAATCAACAATGCAACACTACCTTATTTCGTGTAGTCACTATTTTTATTTTTACTATAAAGAACATGGCATCCTAATATTATTGATTAAGAAATTTATTTTACTGCTTGGTTACCGGTTGCCAGGAATGGGAATTCCGAGCTTGAAGAGCACATAATGCAACAACTGACATGCATTGCTAAAAGAGAAAGGGCATGAAATAAAACATCTGTGTATGTTTGCCCGCAATATCACGATACATCAAACCCTACATCGTCTACTACTTGTAGGAGAAACGAACCTAGATCAGCTGACGTTTTTGATTTTTCTGATAACAGGTTACTAAACTATTTTGTTCAGGTGTTTTATTCTTTATTTCTAGCAATATTACTCTGCACTTGCTATATATCTAACCTACTTTACTTAGTTTTATGAGGTCTCTCCTGGTTAAATTTGAATTACAAAGGTTGGCAAGGATGAATTTTGTCCAATTTCAGTCATAATATAGTGACAGAAAGTATCAGTGCAAATTCCTTTTTCTTTTATTTTTAGCTTTTAGGATTTTTATACCTTTCAATGTGTTACTTGGTTGAATTGCACATTTCTACATGATTATATTTGTAACTCACTCGTTTTCATGTATAACAGAAGTTGTCAGGATGAAGCAAGGCCTCTGGGCATCTCTTCCTTTTCATATTCCCTAAAGTCTCGCTTAAGTACAACGTCTACGAGGTATTTCTCCTCGTATTCAGCTTTAAATATGTTTTTTGACTATGCTAATTTTTCATTTAATATATGGTTATGTTTATAATAATAATAACACTAATAATAAGTTAACTAAGTTTATAATAATAATAATACAACTAAGTTAACTAAGTTTTATAAATAATAAAAATAATAATAATAATGAATTAACTCAGTTAACTAAGTTAATAAAAATTACAAGGAATGGCTGCCACCTCCCCGCAATTGAAAGAAGATGGAAGAAAAGTCCCTCCCGAAAAAGTTATGAAAATTAGGTCTCTGTTTTTAGTTTTTAGCTAATTTATGCCACTTTTTCCCCTGATTTCAATGTTGGGCCGATTTTCTAAAAGGGGACGGTTTGTTAAAAATAACAAAACAGGTTCCTAATTTACATGAGTTTATGAGTAGGACTTTTTGTGCATGGGTTTTGAGAATAGGGACTTTAATCCAAAACCTCATAAAATTAAGTAAGTTTTGTTAAAATTAAACAAGTTTTATAAAATTAACTAAGTTTAAGTTAACTAAATTTTATAAATGATAATAATATAACTAATTTAAGAAAGTTTTATAAACAATGACGACGACGACGACGACGATGAATTAACTAAATTTATAATAATAATAATATAATTAAGTTAACTGAGTTTTAATAATAATAATAATAAATTAACTAAGTTAACCAAGTTAATAAAATTAACTAAGGTTTGTTAAAATTAAACAAGTTTTATAAAATTAACAAAGTTTAAGTTAACTAAATGTTATAAATAATAATATAACAAAATTTAACAAAGTTCGATAAGCAATGATGATGATGATGAATTAACTAAGTTTATAAAAATTAACTAAATTTATAACAATAACAATAATAACTTAACCAAGATTTCATAATAATAATAATAATAACAATAACAATAAATTAACTAAGTTAACCAAGTTAAAAAAATTAAGTAAATTTTGTTAAAATTATACAAGTTTTATAAAATTAACTAAGTTTTAATTAAATAAATTTTATAAATGATAATAATATAACTAATTTAAGAAAGTTTTTATAAATAATAATGGTAACGATGATGAATTAACTAAGTTTGTAATAATATAATTAAGTTAACCAAGCTTTAATAATAATACTAATAATAAATTAACTAAGTTAACCAAATTAATAAAATTAACTAAGTTTTGTCAAAATTAAACAGTTTTATAAAGGCGATATGAATCCTCTTTCAAAAGAAATGTATATGGATTGGTTAGCTCCCAAGAAGCATTTGACTGAGATGCCTTTTATTTGAATTGCAGATGGGTTTGAGATGAGCGTTAGGGTTAACTTTGTTGGTCACCTTTTGCACGCTTACTTGCTTCTTTGTAGCATGAAGGAGTCTAATTATCCTTCCAAGTGCCTCATCACTGTTGGCTCCATTATAGGTATTTATTTTCTCTATCAAATTATGTTGCTCGTTACTAATCTTTTTATAGAAGTTTAGTTAAACAGTAACGGTTTAGTGAAACAAAGATTTGGGTGAAAAACTCTGTTGCTATATGTGTATATACCCAAAAAAGAAAAATCTACTTTTACATTTGTATATTAAAGAACAATAAAAAGGAAACAAATGTATGTATGTATGTGCGTCTATATATATATACACACACACATATATATTGTAACATCCCGGTATTTTCAACCATTCGCATCCGCACATGTCAGACTTGAGTTGCTCAAGATACCAGATTGTTAATTTAAATTTGGTATAACTCAACATATACAGTAAATAAATCAATCACAAATCACAGATACAGAGTAATATAATAAGAATGCAACGGAATAGATAAACAGTAGTTCATGAAGCTACTATATAAATAAAGAGTGTGAAATAAAATACAATAAGATATCTCAAATACAGACTGATGACATCTCTGAACAAATCAACTGGAAAGCTAAAAGCTGAATGGATAGTTGGATCTCCAAGGAAGCTCCAAACTCCAAAGACGAGTCTCAAATGCTGTATCACTCAGTCTGACCCGAGCGTAAAGCATAACACAAAACACTCGAGTCAGGATTAACATTATTGTATCAATAAATCCAACTCAAGTGAAATATCAACCAAAATACAAGTAAGTCAAAGGATGTTTGGCATAACCATCATCTAAGAATCTGTGGAACTATCTGTTATAAAGAAATATACGCTATTAACAATCAAAAGTCATTATAACACCGTGGTCATTTCAAAATAATTTATAGTTCAAAACCAAAATATCATTTCCAGTTTAAATATATCTATTTTTAAATTATAGCATTTTCAAAGTTACAACACTTTCGAAACCCAAAACACTTTGAAATCGCAATTCTCTAGAAAACCATAACTTTGAAATCATAACTTCCACCACTTAAACAGTTTAATAATAGTATATAAAATAAAATTGTTTATAAATTAAAACAGTTTATATTAAAATAAAATAGTCTGATATTAAAATAGTATATATATATATTAAATAATTTATAGATTGCAATATTTATAATTTCCTCAAATTTCACAAATTGATTCAAATCAACTCGAATTCCAAATTCAAATTTAATTCAATCTCAAGCTATCAATTTCAGTTCAATTCATTTTCTAAATAAACAAATTCAAGTTATATCAATACAGATTTGAACCACAAAATAAACCATTTAAATTTCAATATATTTCAAAGTTTTAAATCTTAACATTTTCAAAACTAAATTTAACAATTTCATATATATATTGATTTAACTTCATTATTATTAGTTTTGAAATATTCACCTAATAAATTCAATATCATTTAAACAACCTTAAATTACATTTTACTAAATATTTCCTTTAATTTATTTAAACGTGAAATATTCATTAAATTACTTAAATCAAAATCAAGTTATAAAATCATATCTTTAAATTTCAACTTCAATAGTTTCAAATCGATTTAATTAAATAAAATTCTTAATTAAATACAATCTCAAATAAATTTCAAATTTATCTTCCCAACCTTAACTTATAAAATCATAATACAAATCTATTATTAAATAAATAAATACATACTTAAACAATTATATTTTTGTTAAATCAAACTTTATTAAATTAAAGCTTATTATTAAATCTACTTTATATTAAAACTTATTTATATATAAAATATTTTCAGTATTAAATAGAACCATATACATTTCCTTTCAAAAACCATAGAAATCATTTTCAATATATATATAGACCAACGTTGTTTAAGTAAAATTTTCTATCATATGGTCAAGTGGTACGAATATTTATCATTTCAATCCACAATTTAAAAATATACGGGTATATATCATTTCAACCCATAATCTCAAATTCAATTCAATGAAAATCGCTTGGGTTTATCATTTTAACCCATAACGATTTTCTCTTATTCTACAAATCGTTTGGGCATGTATCATTTCAATCCATAGGGGATTCTATACTAATAGGGAACTTGCCGAATGAGAACATATATGATAATAATAATAATAGCAGGCATATATTATGAATAACAATATAATATAAACAAAAGGATATGGTGTCATATCCCACAGGTGAACAATTACATATAAATGCATAGCATATATAGCAATGTAAATAACTAAGAACAACATATTTCAATTGTCGTTTCAATTGAAATCAAAATTAATAAATATAAGAACGTTAATTGTGAGTGATTGCTCACCTTTCGAGGCTAAAGAGACAAGAAGATGATACAGATATGAACTCTGATACAGATACTAACTAGCGAGACAACAACAGGCTAGGAATCACTACGATAGATTTGATATAGAAACGTAAGTCAAGATGGCACAAATTTGACGGACAAAGCCAATGGATGCGAATCAAAATCAGTTTGATATAAACAGAAAATATATATATTATTATTTCCTTGAAATCAATATTTTAAATTTTACCATTTATAAAATAAGATCTATATATAGATATATATTTTGGAAACCAAACTCAAGTAAACTTGTATATATGAACTAATATATAAACACACACACACACACACACACACATATATATATATAAACTCATATGACTATTATAAAATTTTAAACATAAAATTAAAAATTCTAAATTTATCAAAATAAAACATCTTCACATTATAAAAATCCATATATAAACAAATATACATATTAAAATCGTTAATATATATATATATGAATCGATATTAAGTTTAAACATATATACACATATCCAAATCCAAATCTGTATAAAATCAAGATGCATATATATATATATATATAGGTTATATAATATAAAATCTATAGGCAAATTTGAAATCAAAGTACCTATATATATATAATATATATAACAAACACAATATCTATTGAAAATCAATATTTTAATCAATCATTATTTAAGGTTATATACTCTTAAATAAACTCACATGTATATACTTAAAACACATCATACATATATATGTACACATTGTTAACTAATATGTAAACTGCTGCTGCAATTATATATAATACATCTTATATGCAGACTGACTTTATATAATATGTATATTAACAAAACATATCATACCCTCTCCATAATGTGTTATATATACCATAAGCATATATATATATATATATATATTAAAACATATAACTTACATGACTTCCTTATACATATGTAGTCTGTAAAATTTTCAGAGTACAGAAAAATGCGCATATTTAAAATATATGTACATATATTGACATAACAGCTGAATATAAACTTTTATAAAACTATAACGAATCATATAGCTTACATACTCTTCATATATAACAAAGCCAGAACTCATGTACTTCGATATATAGACTATTATATATAACAGACGTAAAACTCACACATATATATGTATAGACTTATATTTTATAACACTAGTCGGTATACTACATAAATATAACAATCGATTTAATGTCGACGGATTTATAAAAATATTAACTTATATATAAACTATTATATATATATATACACTAATATACATATGTATACATATACTAACAAGAGAATATGTATATAACCAACCTTACAGAATTTGAAAAAAATCAATATATATTAACAAATAATGGTTTATAAAAGTATCCTTACATATACATATATTAGAGCTAATATACAAATTTTGTAATATATATATAAACCTTATATATATAAAGAACAGGCACCAATAAAAATGTACCTCCCAATAAAACGCTCGGTCGAAGCTTAAGGAGAAGTAGGCTCGGCCTGGGTTTCGGCGATGGAAGGCAGGGCCGTGATCTGGGTGCTGGCCACGCTTGGGTTCGGGATGTTTTGATCGAAAGGGAGGAGATGAGCGGCACTTGGGTCAGGGATTGGCGGAGGAGGCTCAGAGGTGGAGTGAGAAAGGCACGGGCATGGAGGAGAGAGGGAGGAGTGGGTTCGATAGTGGGTGACTGTCTTGCGACGGGGTAGGGGGTGGTTACCGACGGTGGCAAGTGAGTACGCATATATAAGGCACGACACAAAGAAGGACGTGAGCAGGCTATGGTGGAGGTGGAAGATGAACATGCATTTTTTTCTATAAATATTTATATAAAGTTTGCAAAAGAGAGGGGAGGATAGCCATGAACAGCAAAGCTTTATATTTGAAAAGAAACGAAACTGGACAATGGATTTATAAATGCAAATGAAAGTGAACAGTTATTAAAGCAAATTCAAACCATTTTCAAAACAATAAAAAGTCTCCTATAATGCAATAGCAATGCTCAAATGCTTTGATTTGGTGAATAATTAAAGCAAATTATTATTGTGGTCCAGGCTGTACATTATAAATTTGAAAAGTAAAGGAAAGTTAACAGTCACAATTTATGATACCGATATAACATACCATTTCATCGTTTCCATCGCATACCGGACCTCAAAATACAAAATTGAATATACCGTAGAGATCAGTACGGTATACAAATATTGGTGGTACGATCGTCGTATCAAAAGTCGATAATCAGCATTGAAAATGCTGCAAATTTGCCAAAAATAAGATAAACAGAGCAATAGCAGTCAAAATTTGACAAAACGAAAGATGATGTCTCACTCAGAAGATGATTTACAAATTTATGGTAGAAAAATATTTTGGTTTGGAGAGCATTTTATTATCATCAAATATTAACTGACTTAAATTGAAATAAAATTACACAAGAAAATAAACTTCCATATTATCTGATGGAAATTTACCATTTGCTATGTTTAAGTGGACGTATTCCAAATATCAAATTTTTATTTCAAAATTTAATTATTAAAATTTTCACAAAATTTCCAATTAAATATATTTTTAAAACTATTAAAATTTACGGGTCGTTACACTCTCCCCCACTCAAAACTTTTCGTCCCCGAAAAGGGAGAAGATAGGAGAATAGAAACAATCAGAAAGAAAATATATTAAAAAACAAGATAAACAATTAATTTAAAACTATATAAATTTCAATTTGAATTAAATAATATTCAATAATTTGGTTATACCCATTTTATTACATCCATAAATAGTCATTCGTGTTGAATATGCGATTATATGATTTTTTGTTTGATGATAATAAACATACATACATATATATATATATATATATATATATATATATATATATATATATTCGTTTAAATGTATTTGGTAATGTACTATTTCATTTTTCACATATTAAATAAATATTTGCTGAATAAAATTAAATAACACAGAATTTGAATCCAAACAGAACTTTTATTCAAACAAATGTTTATTACAATTTTGAATAGTACAAATTCAAGCTCTCGCTATACATATAAAATTTTGATTACATTACATCACAATTTTACATATACAATTTCTCACTACATATCACTCACACTCGTACTTCATTTTCAACTTCATTCCTGTTAGAATCCAGCATCTGAGCAATCTGCAAAAATATACACTAACGTAGTAAAATTGAAAAAGAAATATTTTTGCAATATAAAATAAAATATGGATTTTGAAAATATTATTTTCCTCGGTTATTTGGGTTATTCGTCATCATTTACATTTGAATTCATCACACACGAACAATGTGATATGCACAGTGTATCACTGTACATGCCACAAGGCCGTGCACATCAATATACACTTGATAATGTTATAGGGACATGTGAGCACAAGGTCAAACCCAAAATAAAAGGACGTGTTCAACTCAAGTGCAATATAAATAAAATCTTGACACGAGCACATGGTCAAACCCGAGCGTTTAAGATGGATTCAACTCAATGTACAAATCATAATACAAAAGTGTTGCATTCAAGTCATAGAAACAAGTAACAATAAAGCCAGCTCAAAGAATCATATGTACACGAGTGAATGAAATTCGGTACTTAATGCAAACAGTTCAAAGTCGAAGTGGACAATGCAACGAATCTAATGTGAAGCCACCAATAGAACCAGTCACAAGTTAAATGAAGAACTTGAACAAGACTACAAGTACAAAGCATCAAGCAACACCAAGCAGAGTGTCATGAAACAAATATGCAACCTGACTCGAAGCAGTGCAGTGATATGCACAGTGGACAGAGACTTCAAAGAAAAGCAAAGCATATACAGGAATGCACCAGAGATTACGCAACTCTGAACTCGAAGAGCAATACAAAGCAGAATGACATGAACAATACAGTCTCAAGTGACAGCAAACTCAATACAGCATGTCAAAAATGATAACCAGAGAATTCGCAACTCAGTGGCTGAGTTGTGGCAGGGTTTTGAGCGTAGATTAGGTTTAGTTAGTAGTGGGTGTCGCGAGTTTACGTGTGTAAGCGTCTGATTATCTAATTTCTAGTAGATACCTTGGGGGCAGAACGTAGGCAGGGTTTTGTCGAAGCTGGTTAAATTCTGTGTCGTTCTATTTCTGCATTTTAATATTTTGCTATTTTTCTGTGCTGCTATTATTCTGTGATCTACGTTGAAATTATTTTATAAGCTTCCGCAATTAATTTTTATAATTTATACCATCACCCTATTCACCCCTCCTTTAGGGTGAAATCGATCCTACAAGTGGTATCAGAGCTAGGAATAGAAGTCAACTTTTGTTTTAAAAAATTCATTTTTCAAAAACCATTTTTTTGTTTTAAAAATTTAAATTTTTAGAATGACTTCTTTTAATAATGCTTTTGCTGAGGGTCATTCTATAATTAGACCACCAATGTTCAATGGTGAATATGCTTACTGGAAAAATACGATGGAAATCTTTCTGAAAACCATTGACGCTTGGAATATTGTTGAGACAGGTTACAGGACACCAACTATAACTGTAGATGATCAGGAAGTAGATAAACCAAAGGAACAATGGACAGAACTAGAAAATAAATTACAAAATTCTAATGCTAAAGCTATGAATTCTATTATCTGTTCATTGGATCAATTTGAATTTAATCGTGTCTCACATTGTCTAACTACGCATGAAATATGGCACACACTAGAAGTGACTCACGAAGGAACATCTCAAGTCAAAGAATCTCGCATTGCCATGCTAAGCAACGAATACGAGAACTTCACAATGGCGAAGGAAGAAAATGTCAAAAAGATGCATGGACGACTTTCCAATATCGTATACAAATCAAAAGCTCTTGGAAAATCATATATAGAGTTGGAGATAGTCCGAAAAATCCTTAGAGTCCTTCCACGATGTTTTGAAGCCAAAGTGACTGCCATTCAAGAATCAAAAGATTTGAAACAAATGAAAGTCGAAGAACTCATCGAAAATCTCACCACTTATGAGCTAGAAATGAAATTCAAGGAAGAGCGTGAAGGAGGAGATACTCGAAAGAAATCAATAGCTCTCAAAGGAACAACTGAAAGTGATGACGATGACGATGCAGCAGCAGAATTGGAGCTATTAATAAAGAAATTCAAAAAGTGGAATTACAAATATGAAAATTCAGCTCGAATTCAAGAAGCGAAAAGCAGAATAGCCAAAGCACTAGTCTACTCTGAAGAACAAAAGATCATCAGTCACAAGTGCAACCAACCCGGGCACATCATGCCCAATTGTCCTCAAAATCAACGCGACTTTAAAAAAAAATCAAAAAGGAAAAGTTTTGCAGCCACGTAGAATACAAGTGATGAAGATAACCAAAGTTCTAGCAGTGAGAGTGAGAAAGCAGATATGTGCCTTCATGGAAATATAACCGATAGCGACGATGACGAACCAAGCGAGGTATCAAAACTTACTCACTCTGAATTACTATTTATTTCCATGAAGTAAATGGATGTTTTGAACGACTTAGGAAAAAATACGCTAAACTTGAATTACGAAAAGACACTTTGATAGAATTAAATGAACAACTTGACCAATTAGTTAAAACCTATCAAAGTAGGATCCCTAAGTGTGATAAGTGTCCAACATTCGAAGAAGAAATTAAAAAATCAAAAATTAATATAAATCACTTGAAAATGAAATTCTGATTTTAAAAGAGAATGAAAATACTAGAAGAGATAATTCTATTAAAAAGTGCACACAATTGTTAAACGAAAATGAGTCTCTCAAAACACAAGTCCAACAATTGTCAACAACTTTAGATAAATTTTCAAAAAGTGAAAAATCGTTGAATATGCTATTAGGAAAGCAAACTGTTAATACGGTAAGACAAGGACTTGGATATAATCATTCTGAAAATGTTGAAAGACATATTAATCAAGTTAATTCTATGCGCACGATTTGTAGAAAATATGGACACGCTCAAAATAGTTGTTGGTATAGACCCAAACATGTGAAAACTATACCGATTTGGGTTCCAAAAGGCACAAATATAAAATCTCTCAAAGTTAAAAAAAATTGGGTGTCGAAGGGAACATTTATAAATAGTTTTGGGTCTTTACAAAATTGTTTTTCAAAATTTTCTACCACTAACGACCATGGACCTATAAAAAAAAATAGGTTACATAAATCTTTTCCTGTATAGGTGTGGTGGCAGGCTAAGGAACAACTATAGTGTTCTCTGGATTTTGGCTGTTTCAGAAACACAACGGACGACAAAGCAAAGTTCCTTAGCCTAGGATAAATGTGACAGAATCACAACAGACAACAATGAAAAATATCGTAAAGGTAAAACAGGTAAAGGTATATTAATTTGAACAATACATTAAATATGATAATATGCACCATATTCTGAATTAAATCAGCCAATAATGAAGATGATGAAATAATGATGATTTTGATTCTGACATATTCAACATAGTTGGCCAAATTATATTCTTATGCCAAAAACACTATAAAAATCTCTAGATTCTATGAATTACTTCATATATATCAGTTTGGATTAATAATAGTATTTTTTTGGATGATAATCGATTTGCTTATAATACGGCTAACTCTATATTCACGGTTATTGATTGTTTACACGGCTTCAATTCAAATTCAAGAGAATTTCTTTTAAATTGCTGTTAAAATTGAGTTTGAAATTTTTGGTGCATATTTCATGGTTTGATCTATCAAATTCAATTAATGATAATTTTGAGTGAAATTCAGATGCAGATTACATTGGTAATCTAGTTGATAGAAAAATTACTAGTGAAACGTGATTTTTGTTGAGACATTTAGTAACTGCATCGTTTTTCAAAGAAAATATCTGCATATTTTCAATTCAAATATTTTTCAAAGAGAAGAAATTTTTCTCATATATTCCCTACGAGAAAATCATTTTTGACCATATTTTCAGATTAGTCATTTTGAAAAATTGATTTCATAATTATTTTCGAATTTGATTTTAAATGACTATTTTGACTAATCTGACACCCTAATAATTATCGAAAAAGATAAATAGTGATTGAAAAAGTGATGAGTGTTGATATTTATCATATATTATGACTCGAGACGGGATAATTAGTAAATTTCTTTAGAAATTTAAACAAGAGTTACAAAACTTTTTGTAGGTAAAAATTCCATGACCATCTCTATCTCTATCATATTTCTAACGACAATCACTCATCAAAATTCTATATAGTTTGTCGATATGTGGTACTTTACACAGGAATCGTTCGTTTTTAATTTTTATATTTTTTAAAAATAATAGAAAAAATTTATATAGTAAAATAATAATAATAATAATAATAATAAATAGATACCAAAGTATTCACTCTCATTTAAAAGTCCTCATGGTTATGCATGGGTGAATTACTTAGAATTTGTTATGTGCTTCCATGCTCATTTAAAAGTCCACACGGTTATGCATGTATGGAACGCATATCAAAAGTTGATTTTTAAAATAAATAAGTTGATTCTAATCCCATTTAAAAGTCTTCACGGTTATGCGTGGTTAGAAGATACTTGAATTCATTTTTAAAATAAAATAAAATTGGAATACTGCTAATCTCATTTAAAAGTCCTAACGGTTATGCATGGTTAGTAGATATTCAAATTCCTGATATAAATATACCACAATTAGACACAATTGTATGGTTTTATATGATGACATAATTTCCATCATTCTAAAAGTGGAATATGCTCCTAACAAAATATTTATGATTTTTGTTTAATTTTTTATTGAAATTTAATATTTATATTCAATCGAGTTTTAATGTTTGATTAATAACGATCACTTTATCTCTATTGTCTCTAACACTATTATTCTTTTGCTGATAACAAAAGGGGGAGAGAAAAGTTAAAATTTTGTCAAATAAAATCAAGCAAAGGTGAAATAATTTTCTATTTGCATATAGGCTCATTTGCATATTTTTGTTTGTATGCATATATGTAGGGGGAGCTTTGTGTAGAAAGGAAGCATTTAAATAGGGGGAGCAATTAGAGCATATGTATGATCAAATACATTTAACATATTCAAAGTCTTAAATATATGTTTGTTATCATCAAAAGGGGGAGGTTGTTGAATATGCGATTATATGATTTTTTGTTTGATGATAATAAACATATATATACATATTCGTTTAAATGTATTTGGCAATGTACTATTTTATTTTTCACAGATTAAATAAATATTTGCTGAATAAAATTAAATAACACACAATTTGAATTCAAACAGAAATTTTATTCAAACAAATATTTATTACAATTTTGAATACTACAAATTCAAACTCTCGCTATACATATACAATTTTGATTACATTACATCACAATTTTACATATACAATTCCTCACTACATATCACTCACACTCGTAGTTCATCTTCAACTTCATTCCACTTAGAATCCATCATCTAAGCATCTGCAAAAATATACACTAACGCAGTAAAATTGAAAAAGAAATATTTTTTCAATATAAAATAAAATATGGATTCTGAAAATATTATTTGCCTCAGTTATTTGGGTTGTTCGTCATCATTTATATTTGAATTCATCACACACGAACAATGTGACATGCACAGCGTATCACTGTATATGCCACAAGGCCGTGCACACCGATATACACTTGATAATGTTATAGGGACAGTGAGCACAAGGTCAAACCCAAAATAAAAGGACGGGTTCAACTCAGGTGCAATATAAATAAAATCTCAACACGAGCACAAGGTCAAACCCGAGCGTTTAAGCTGGATTCAACTCAATGTACAAATCATAATCAAAAGTGTCACATTCAAGTCATAGAAACAACTAACAATAAAGCCAGCTCAAAGAATCATATGTACACGAGTGAATGAAATTCGGTACTTAATGCAAACAGTTCAAAGTCGAAGTGGACAATGCAACGAATCTAATGTGAAGCCACCAATAGAACCAGTCACAAGTTAAATGAAGAACATGAACAAGACTACAAGTACAAAGCATCAAGCAATACCAAGCAGAGTGTCATGAAACAAATATGCAACCTGTCTCGAAGCAGTGCAGTGATATGCACAGTGGACAGAGACTTTAAAGAAAAGCAAAGCATATACAGGAATGCACCAGAGATTACGCAACTCCGAACTCGAAGAGCAATACAAAGCAGAATGACATGAACAATACAGTCTCAAGTGATAGCAAACTCAATACAGCATGTCAAAAATGATAACTGACTCGAATATCACAAACATATACACACACACACACACACACATATGTATATACACATGTATACATACATGTAGTAAATATGATAACACATCAAAACCAAAATGGCACAGAAGTTCAGGCAAACATAAACAAGACTCAAGGCAACAGTGAACGGCAAATACAACATGAACATTTTCAGTTTTTGTTGGAGTATTATTTTAACAAACCTGATTATGCTCAGTAGTGCACCAAAAGCAAGCCGAGTTTCAACCAAGAATGCAACCAAGAATGTAATCAAGAATGTAGTCAAGATTGTATGCATACACATATATGAAGACCACAAATCAGTGCACAACAAACTTCAAATGACTCAAGTGAAGATATCAAAGTGAAGCTCAAAGTAACAACAATATGAAGAAGAATAACTCTAATATCAGTGAAGCTCAGAGGAAGGTTTAAAAGTGGTCTGCAACAATACCATGGAAGTACGACAGTAAGCAAGACCATCAAGTTACTGTTTTTAATAATACAAATCGAAGTAACAAATCAATGCAAACCAAAAATGATACCAGAGACAGTGAAGCATGTACATGTGTGGACAGTGAAAACCGAAGCCAGCAGATACATGAATAATGCAAATGCAAATAGCAGAGTGATGAACACAAAGATGGCCAGAGTCGAAGCCGACCAAAAATTCACGTGACAAATTCAAGTCAAAGCCGGAAATTCACGAAATCAAAAATGGGCGAAGTTAAACCAAAAATCAACACCGTGATGACCACGATAACAATTCAAAACTGTGTCAACCAAGCAAGCATCAATTATACGAATTTGATTGAGTCAGTAAAATCGTCAACATCAGAAATTAATCGAACGACCGAGCAAATTATTTGACAAATTCAAATATATTTGTACGAACGAAAATTTAGGTCTTCGACTCCTATAAATTGCATTAATCATCATCAGCATAGATCCATCGAATTCAAGCATACAAACAGAAAAGCAAAAAGAACAGAAATTACATACCGAAGCTTTTCGAATTTGATCAAATTCGAAGCAGTCGAAGCAAAAAAGGAAACCATCGATTGACAGAAAAGGAATGTCAAATCAATAATTCAATCGAGCATTTACTGTCGCGAGCTTCGAATTTCTGATAACCCTAATTTCTGTAAAAAGAGGAACGACGGCCATTTTCACAAAGGAACGAAGCAAAGAGGATCGGGTCAAAATAAATAAAGGGGCCGGCCATTTCCTTATTTATTAAGAGCTTTCCTTTTATTATTATAAAGGGCCTTTTATTTTAAATTAGGGTTGTCTTTATTTTTATTTTTTTTTAAATTTGTATTTCAATTTTAAACCATTGTAATTTCTAGTCGTGTGACTATGGGACAAACTACGTGGCGTGGTTTGAGAATTCGCAACTCAGTGGCTGAGTTGTGGCAGGGTTTTGAGCGTAGAATTAGGTTTAGTCGGTAGCGGGTGTCGCGAATTTATGTGTGTAAGCGTCTGACTATCTAATTTCTAGTAGATACCTTGGGGGCAGCACGTAGGCAGGGTTTTGCCGAAGCTGGGTAAATTCCGTGTCGTTCTATTTCTGCATTTTATTATTCTGCTATTTTTCTGTGCTGCTATTATTCTGTGATCTGTGTTGAAATTATTTTATAAGCTTCCATGATTAATTTTTATAATTTATACCATCACCCTATTCACCCCCCTCTAGGGTGAAATCGATCCTACAATTCGTTTCAAATTTGTTAGTTCACACTGTCAATTCAGATCATAAAAATTTCATTAAGTTTTAAATTGATTTCCATTCACTTATTTATATAAAGATCAATCACTTACATAGAACACTAATAATTTACTATTAAACCATGTAGTATATAAATAACAGTATTTTAAACATTTTAAATTATGTAGAAAGAAAAATGATCAAAATAACCTTTATATAATACTTTATCAAAATACTTTTATAACTCGATGTCGTAACAAGTTTATCCTCGTTCTTGCAGACTCTGACCATGCGTTGATCAGGCGCAAAGCTAGAATTCTCCAAGTGCTTAGTAGACCTGTTTCAAAGCCTAGTGAAAATACTCGAAAAACCTTCAACACCGATATGGAAAGTACAATCCAAACAAATCAACCGAATCAAATCGAATCGAGTCATGGATTGCAGATACACAATGGTTACGCCTGGATCCTCCAAGAAACATCCATACCTTTTAAGCAATCACTGCCTTGCGAATTTCGCCTTGATAACCAAAAAAACTGTAGACCGCGGATACACAACGGTTACACCTGGATCCGCTAGGAAACATCCGTACTCTTTAAGCAATCTCTGCCTTGTGGATTACGCAACGATAACAAAAACTCTATAGACCGTGGATACACACTGGTTACGCCTGGATCCCCCAGGAAACATCCATAGCCTTTAAGAAATCTCTGCCTTGCAGATTACGCTACTAAAACAATCATAGATCGCAGATACACAATGATTACGCCTGGATCCCCCAGGAAACATTCGTACCTTCTAAGCAATCACTGCCTTGCGAATTACGCTATGCAATCGAGTTCGTGAGACCATGGGAAACGCCATGGAATTCGAAGGACACTCGAGTATCATATCCAAAAAACTCAAATCAGAGAAAATAATATCGATAGAATGAATCCAAAATGTGGCCACAAAGAGGATATCAAGCAGAAGACACTTTCCATATCTTTACTTCGAAATATGTATCATATAGTACCCTTTCAAATCAATTTCAAATATCATACTTGTATAAACTCAATTATATATAAGATTCATTTTCAAATCGAATACTTTCCAAAATCAATAGTATATCGAATCACACTTATGTATACTTCGATTATATAAGATTTCGCTTTTTAAATTGAGTACATTTCCAAATCAATAGTTTTCAAATCAACTTCATACTTATACAAATCAATTTTATATAAGTTCGAGTATTTAGTAAAATAAGGTTCTCAATTTCAATTCGTTTCAATATCAGTTCAGTTTCAAAATCATATACGGTTTTACCAAATTATTTCTTCCGAATTAAATATCTTCAGTTTCAAAGTTTCCAAAATAATAGGTTTAGAAAATAATCCTAATTTCCAAATTAACATAGTTTAAGTCAAACAAATTCATTTCCAAATCATCATATAAATACTGGGTTCCAAATTCCAATCAATTTTCGAAACCAAATATTTTTCTCAAAATCAATTATACCCAAAAATGATTACCAAGTTTATAACCATCCTTTAAAAACCTTTAAACTATTTATTTCTATTTGAAAGATCCAATTTACCTTTTGAAAATTATTATATATATATATATATATATATATATAGTTTTACAAAAGGTGTTACTAAGTTAAAAACATTTAGAACTAAATTTTATTCAAAACATTTCAAAACTAAATTTCATATTAGTATAATTCAAAATATTCTTATTCATTTATTTAAAAAAACAGTTTCAAACTTATTTAAATCATATTACTTCGTACTTAAACATAAAAAACTAAACTTATATACTTTATCAAATAATTATACCTTTCAAAGTTACTTATCGTTGAAAATTAAACCTCGATTTGAAAGTGTTCGAACATTCAAAATAGTCGGGGAAATCAAATTTCCTATCCAAGAGTTCGAAATCAGCAACCAATCAGTAAATCATTTTTAATAGATAGGGTTATACCAAATCAAATTCGAAATTCGAGGACTGAGCACCGGGCTGACTTCAAATCGTTTCAAATATATATACATGTATCTTCTGAATATCAAATTATACATCGAAAATTTGAAATCAAAATTGGTTTCACAAAATCACTCGCATAGAAAAGCTACTAAAGTGGCCTCTCCCCCACTTTGAAACTCGAAAATCAATGTCGATGATGCATGCACTCATCAACGAAATTATTCTCCAGCGACATAAGTGAGTTCTGTACTTCAATTTTCTTGAAAACTTCTTTGAAATTTCTTCAAAATCATTTGAACTTATTTGAAGTCATTTAAAACATTTCTTATTCGAAAAATACTTTCAAATCGTATTATTATATATTTTCAAAATCTTAAAACTAATTTCAAAATACTAGAGTTCAATATCTCAAATTTCAAATTTAGAACCCTTCAGTTATAAATCATTTTTATATAAATCAATTTTTTATAAAATTTTCAAAATTTCAAAACATATCGCAACTTTGAATTCTCGCTTTTAAAAGGTGTATGATGCTTATCAAAAATATTTTCACTTTTATATGTAGAATATAACCATACTTATCAAAATAATAATTACGAGATATAAAACAATCTCTAAAATACAAACAAACACGATTTTTCAAATGATGATTCAAAAATGGATTTCAAAACAAAGATAGAGATTCAAACTAAAGGAACTCTAATTAAATAGAATTCTGATTCAAAGACAGACTCGAAAGAAGATGAAATACTTAAATTTCAAAATAGAAGATGGATATACTTATATAAATCGTGGTCGACCTTAACCGGGTCAACCATGTCTTTAGGAATATGATCGATGCGGAATTCTAAGGCAAATCGACATTCGATCGCTAGAGATAGAATTCGGTATAGCAAGAGATAGCAACATCTAAACCGAGAACATAGAAATCTCCGGTGAATCAATGCCAATTGTAAAGGAGTTTCATCCCTTTGCAAATCATTCAAAGGTCGGCAGGATCGCTGATTTTCATAGAGATCATTCTAAGTGGAGTTATGGGATACTCCAGAATCAAAAGAATACAAATAGGGGAGACAAGGATGGATTTCAGAACAAGGAGTATTATAAATTTCCAAAGAAACCTAATCAAAGAGGAAGAGATTCAAGCACGAACGAAAGTAATTCTGTAATTAAATCCACTACATATGCTAAGTTTTGCCTAAAATCAAAGCTCTGATACCAACTGTAACATCCCGGTATTTTTAACCATTCGCATCCGCACATGTCAGACTTGAATTGCTCAAGATACCAGATTGTTAATTTAAATTTTGCAAAACTCAACATATACAGTAAATAAATCAATCACAGAATCACAGACGCAGAGTAATATAATAATAATGCAGCGGAATAGATAAATAGTAGTTCATGAAGCTACTATATAAAAAATAGAGTTTGAAATAAAATACAATAGGATATCTCAAATACAAACTGATGACATCTCTTAACAAATCAATTGGAAAGTTGAAAGCTGAATCGATAGCTGGATCTCTAAGGAAGCTCCAAACTCCAAAGGTGAGTCTCAAATGCTGTATCACTCAATCTAACCCGAGTATAAAGCAAAACACAAAATACTCGAGTCAGGATTAACATTCTTATATCAATAAATCCAACACAAGTGAAATATCAACTGAAATACAAGTAACTCAGAGGATGTTTGGGATAACCATCCTCTAAGAATTCGTGGAACTATCTACTATGAAGAAATATACGCTATTAACAAACAAATGTCATTATAACACCGTGGTCATTTCAAAATAATTTGTAGTTCAAAACCAAAATATCATTTCCATTTCAAATATATCTATTTCCAAATTATAGCATTTTCAAAGTTACAACACTTTCGGTCGAAAGCATTTTGAAATCAAAATTCTTTGGAAAACCATAACTTTAAAATCATAACTTCCACCACTTAAATAGTTTAATAGTAGTATATAAAATAAAATAGTTTATAAATTAAAATAGTTTATATTAAAATAGTCTATATATATTAAATAATTTATAGAGTATAATATTTATAATTTGCTCAAATTTCACAAATTGATTCATATCAACTCAAATTCCAAATTCAAATTTAATTTAATCTCAAGTTATCAATTTCAATTCAATCCAGTTTCTAAATAAACAAATTCAAATTATGTCGATTTCAAATACATATTTTAACCATAAAATAAACCATTTAAATTTCAATATATTTCAAAGCTTTAAATCTTCAACATTTTCAAAACTAAATTTAACAATTTCATATATATCTTGATTTAACTTCATTATTATTTAGTCTTGAAATATTCACCTAATAAATTCAATATCATTTAAACAACCTTAAATTACATTTTACTAAATATTTCCTTCCATGTATTTAAACGTGAAATATTCATTAAATTACTTTAATCGAAATCATATCTTTAAATTTCAAATTCAATAGTTTCAATCGGTTTAATTAAATAAAATTCTTAATTAAATACAATTTCAAATAAATTTCAAATTTATCTTCCCAACCTTAACTTATAAAATCATTATGCAAATCTATTTTTAAAATAAAATTTTAAATACATACTTAAACATATTATATTTAATTAAATCAAACTTTATTAAATTTAAGCTTATTATTAAATCTACTTTATATTAAAATTATTTATATATAAAATATTTTCAATATTAAATAAAACCATATATATTTCCTTTCAGAAACCATAGAAATCATTTTCAATATACACACACAGACACACTAACGGTGTCTGAATAAAATTTTCTATCATATGGTCAAGTGATACAGATATTTATCATTTCAATCCGCAATTTAAAAATATATGGGTATATATCATTTCAACCAGTAATCCTACATTTAATTCAATGAAATTCGCTTGGGTTTATCAGTTCAACCCATAACGATTTTCTCATGTTCTACAGATCGTTCAGGTATGTATCATTTCAATCCATAGGGAATTATATACTAACAGGAACTTGCAGAGTGAGAACATGTATATGATAATAATAATAGGCATACATTATCAATAACAGTACAACATAAACACCATGATATGGTGTCATATCCCACAGGTGAACAATTACATATAAATGCATATCATATATAACAACGTAAATAACTAACAGCAGCATATTTCAATTGACGTTTCAATTGAAATCAAAATTAATAAATATAAGAACGTTAATTGTGAGTGATTGCTCCCCTCTCGAGGATAGAGAGACAAGAAGATGATAAAGATACGAACACGGATACAGATACTAACTAGCGGGACAGCAATAGGCTAGGAATCACTACGATAGATTTGATATAGAAATGTAAGTAAAGATGAATTTGACGGACAAATATGGTGGATACAAATAAAAATCAGTTAGATATAAACAGAAAAAATATATATTATTATTATTTCCTTGAAATCAATATTTTAAATTTTACCATTTATAAAATAATATATATATATATATATATATATATATATATATATATATATATATATATATATATATATATTGGAAACCAAACTCAAGTAAACTTGTATATATGAACTAATATATAAACGCGCGCACACACACACACACACACACACATATATAAACTCACATGACTATTATAAAATTTTAAACATAAAATTAAATAGTCTAAATTTATCAAAATAAAACATCTTCACATTATAAAAATCCATATATAAACAAATATAGATATTAAAATCTTTAATATATATATATAAATCGATATTAAGTTTAAACATATATACACACACCCAAATCAAAATATATATATGTATTAAATTCAAGATGCATATATATATATATAGGTTATATAATATAAAATCTACAAGCAAATTTGAAATCAAAGTACCTATATATAATATATAACAAACACAATATCTATTGAAAATCAATATTTTAATCAATCACTATTTAAGGTTGTATACTCTTAAATAAAATCACATGTATATACTTAAAACACATCATATATATGTATGTATATATATATATACCTATACGTTGTTAACTAATATGTAAACTGCTGTTGCAATTATATATAATACATCTTGTATGCAGGCCGACTTCATATAATATGTATACTAACTAAACATATCATACCCTCTCCATAATGTGTTATATATACCATAAGCATATATATATATATATATATTATAACATATAACTTACATGACTTCCTTATACATATGTAGTCTGTAAAATTTTCAGAGCAGAGAAAAATGTGCATATTTAAATATATATGTATTATATATTGACATAACAGCTGAATATAAACTTTGATAAAAATATAAAGAATCATATAGCTTACGTACTCTTCATATATAACAAAGCCAGAACTCATGTACTTCGATATATAGACTATTATATATAACAGACGTAAAACTCACACACACACACACACATATATATATATGCACACACTAATACAGACTTATATACAAACCATTATATATATACTAATATACGTACGTATACATATACTAACAAGAGAATATGTATATAACCAACCTTATAGAATTCGAAAAAATCAATATATATTAACAGATAATGGTTTATAAAAGTATTCTTACATATACATATAATAGGGCTAATATACAAACTTTGTAATATATATAAACCTTATATATATAAAGAATATGCACCAATAAAAATGCACCTCCCAATAAAACGCTCGGCCGAAGCTTAAGGAGGAGGAGGCTCGGCCTGGGTTTCGACGATGGAAGGCAGGGCCATGGTCTAGGTGCTGGCCACGCTTGGGTTCGGAATGCTTGGCCGAGAGGGAGGAGATGAGCGACACTTGGGCCAGGGATTGGCAGAGGAGGCTCAGAGGTGGAGTGGGAGAGGCACGGGCATGGAGGAGAGAGGGAAGAGTGGGTTCGACAGTGGTTGACTATCTTGCGATGGGGTAGGGGGTGGTTACAGGCGGTGGCAAGTGGGTACGCATATGTGGGGAATGACACAAAGAAGGACGTGAGCAGGCTATGATGGAGGTGAAAGATGAACATGCATTTCTTTCTATAAATATTTATATAAAGTTTGCAAAAGAGAGGGGAGGATAGCTATGAACAGTAGAGCTTTATATTTGAAAAGAAACGAAACGAAACTGGACAATGGATTTATAAATGCAAATGAAAATGAACATTTATTAAAGCAAATTCAAACCGTTTTCAAAACAATGAACAGTCTGCTACAATGTAATAGCAACGCTCAAATGCTTTGATTTGGTGAATAATTAAAGAAAATTATTATTGTGGTCCAGACTGTACGTTATAAATTTGGAAAGTAAAGGAAAGTTCACAGTCGCAATTTATGGTACCGATACGACGTACCGTTTCACCGTTTCTGTTGCATACCGGATCTCAAAAGACATGACTGAATATACCATAGAGATCAGTACGACGAGACGATCAAAACAAGATACAGATATGGATGGTATGATCATCGTATCAAAAATCGATAATCGGTACTTAAAATGCTGCAAATTTTTCAGAAATAAGATAAACGGAGCGATAACAGTCAAAATTTGACGAAACGAAAGATGACGTCTCATTCAGAAGATGATTTACAAATTTATGGTAGAAAAATATTTACGTTTGGAAAGCATTTTATTATCATCAAATATTAACCGATTTAAATAGAAATAAAATTACACAAGAAAATAAACTTTCATATTATCTGATGAAAATTTATCATTTTCTATGTTTAAGTGGACGTATTCCAAATATCAAATTTTTATTTCGAAATTCGATTATTAAAATTTTCACAAAATTTCTAGTTAAATATATTTTTAAAACTATTAAAATTTACGGGTCGTTGCATATATAGTAATTAGTATGTTGTATTTTAAATTAGGCACCTATGTGTTTGATAGATCTGGTAGGTGAAAGTGAATAGTTATGCGAGAGAATGTATTCAATAACTATATACATATATTTAAAACTGAAATTTATACTTATATATGTTAAAAATTTAATCAACCCGGTAATTAACTAATGGGAGTCTAAGTACAGGAGCTTGCGAACATGAGGTTGAGTGCGTAACCAAATTCTGTTGTAGACCGAGAGCATATTCTTTGTTATGCATATATCCTGTCAGGGCATTTGAGTTATTAATCTATGTTATAATGATCAAATAGGCATTTGGTAAAATTTTATATAAGCAATTAACTCAAAATGACCAAAGTGTTGTTACTTGATATAAAAAACATTTAACTGGCTTAAACATTGAACATGCTTATGCCGGTTTCCATACAGTGTTACCATGATATTAAGTATTAATGGTAACAGTAATTATCATAGCATTATCATATCATCGTTAATTGGAATGCCGGTACTACCAGTATGTAACAATAAGTTTACCGTGGTTCGTGGAAACTATAAAGTAGTTCTTGTCAATATTTCTCCTCCATTTTGTGGCTGCTTAGTAAATGTTTTGAGCATGCTCTAACGAAAGTGCTAATGCTGCACAAAAACTTGGACCTGGCTGCACGATTGATGTTGCAATGCCAATGGATTCTCTTTTTCCCTCTTTGAGAACAAAAATAAAATAGTATAGAGCAATGTCAACTTGGTAGATAGCAAACTCATACTAAACTGACATGGATTAATGATATTTTAATGCTATTCCAACCGTTGATCTATATTGGGACGTCAGGTGTGTCAATGAGCCAACTTCTTTCCATTCCCACTTTCAGTTTTACCTTCAACCTTTTTCACTTGCTTTTGAAAAAAACATCCAAGCTACAACGTATTATAAGGTTAAATTTCTTTTAGTTTGCAGATAATTATGCACATATGGAATCGTTAACTACTCAAAGCAAAACCGATTAGGAGCTCAACGTAGTTAAAAAAGTGGAGGTAAAAATCATTTTGGAACTTTTTATGATTCTGCAACAGTTTGACGCCCAAGCTGTTGAAACAAGATAAAAACATAATGGTGGATACCAGTTGTTGGTCTCGGGCTTTCATAGCAGACAGTTTCTTACCTATAGGTATCCTTTCGTACATAAGCTTTTTTGAAGAAGTGATTGGTTGCAGCAACGAATTGGTACTTACTTTTAACCATCGTTTATATTATATTATTTTGTTAGCACTAGTTGTGTAAACTTCTCTATGTACATTATAGATTTTGCACTAACTTGGTTGTATTAAAATTAGCTAAGTTTGATAAGCATTAACAAAGTTTATAAAAACTAGCCATGTTTATGATGATGACAACGATAAACAATAGTTTGAATAAATTAACTAATTCTTATAAAAAATGACAAGTTTATAATAATAGTATTAGTAGTAGTAATAAACTAAGTTTGATAAAAAATTAACCGAGTTTATAACAATATCAACAAAATAAACTATATTGATAAAAATGAACTAAGTTTATAATAATAATAATAAATTAACTAAGTCAACTAAGTTTTATAATTAATAACAATAACAACAATAATAACAAAAACTAAGTTTATAAATATTTACTAAGTTAACCAAGTTTCATAAAAATTAAATAAGTTTATAAAACTTAATGAAGTTTATAATAACAAAAATAATAAATTAACATAGTTTATGAAAAATTTATAAGTTTAAGTTAATTAAAATATAATTTATGGCATTTTAATTTTAGCAATTGAGTTGATTTATAATAATAATAATAATAAATAGTTTGAATAAATTAACTAAGTTTATAACAATTAAATATATTTATAAAAATTAATTAAGTATTATAAAAATTAACAAGTTTATAATATTAAGAAGAATAAATTAAGTTTGATAAAAAAATTAACTAAGTTTATAATAATAATAACAATAATAAACTATAGTTTGATAAAAATTAACTAAGTTTATAATAGTAATAATAAATTAATAAAGTCAACTAAGTTTTATAATTAATAATAATGACAACAACAACAATAAACTAAAACTAAGTTTATAAAAATTACTAAGTTAACTAAATTTTATAAAAAAATAAATAAGTTTATGAAAATTAATTAAATTTTACTATTTTTTATAAAAATCAAACAAAATTTTAAAAAAGTTACTAATTTTACAACAATAACCGAGCTTTATAAAAAATTTACTAATTTTTATAAAAATTAACCAAAATTTTAGAAATAAACCAAAATTTTAAAAATTAACTAAGCTTATATAATTTAACTACGTTTTATAAAAATTAAATAAATTTGTACAAATTAATTAAGTTTTATTAGAATTTAACTAAGTTAAAAGTTTTTAAAAATTAGATAAGTTTATTATAAAAATTCACCAAGTTTTATAAAAATTTAACCAAGTTAACTAAGTTTATAAAAATTATTTAAATTTAATAAAAGTTCAAAGGCGTTTGATATAATTTAAATATGCAAAAAAGTTTCATAATTATTTGTTGATTGTTAAACTTGTCTACATGTAGTTAGCTTTTTAGAAGTAAAGACCAGTTGCAGTGAAGAATTGTGGGTAATCAAGTAATGAACATGACTTTAATTGTTATATATACTATAAAATTTTGTTAGTGCTTGTTGTGTAAACTTGTTTATGGATGGTTATGGATTATGTGAATTTGCTCAGTTTGTCGAAAAAACTATTATCGAAATGGTTATGGATATTATATTTGATTATGTGATTAACGTGTTTTTTTTAATTTTTTGAATATGATGATTATGTGATTGAATGATTGATTGTTGGTTTGAATACAACGATTATGTGATTGATGGATAGTTGTAATAAACTATTATGTGAGTGATGGCTAGAAATGGTACAAGCCAATAACAGTAAATGGGAGTGTGTACAGTATGCTATAAAACAGTTAATAACTTTTAGTAGCGTTTTAAAAACGCTATGGAAATAAATGTAAACAACAATGATACGACTTTCGAAGCGGTGAAAAAATGCTACCAAAACTTTTAGTAGCGTTTCAGTAAACAGTACGATATGACATGATACTAAAAATCTGCATCATTTTTTAGTGTTTCTAAAATCCTACAATATGTCAAGTTTTGGTAGCGTTTTCTACAACGCAACAAAAAGTATCAAACTTTTAGTTGCATGTCGTATCGTAACATTTACCGACAGCTACTAAAAGTTTTGGCAGCGTTTTTTCAACGCTACGAAAAGCCTTTTTTGGTGTGGTGGGAGTACTTTCAATAGATTCGAAAGTAGTAAATTCAAAGGTTTATATCTTTTCACCAACTAAAATTTAGGTAAAGTATATATACAATATGACAAAGTGATTTTGAGTAAAGCATAGAGTATATGTATTTTCCTTGTTTAAGAATGATTTAAAGGTTCTAAATCAATTCGAAAAGATTTTCAAGGAAAATTTTGGGAAGGTACTTCCAAGTAAAATGACTCAGATATTAGAATTCCAGATGGGAATAGTATAGGATTGCACCCTATAAATTAGCTATTGGCCCCAGCTAATTTAGTCCAAAATTTCAGTTTGTAGGGCTTTGTCACAGGTAAGACTAAAATTATGATTACACACAGAATGAATATATGTTTGTATACAGATAGGTTATTGGTGATCCCGCAAAACCATTAGGATCCGGTGACCCTTAGAGAAGATAAGTTAGGAATAGACCATCCAAAAGAGAAGTATTTAACAGATAGTTAAGGACTGACCGTCCACAAGAAGAGTGTCTAACAGATGTTAGATAAATTTGGTTTATATTTTTTTGGTAAGCCCGAGCTAGCTAAAGGTCAGTAGTTAGTCAAACAAAATTACAGTTTCGGACAGATTGTCCATTTGCTACTTAATATGTTTGTTTACATGATAATGCTTTACAGTTTTAACCATTTTCGGTTATAGGAAAAGATTTGCAAAAGATATGTTTTAAAAGGATATAAGTGAGGGGAAACCCATTCCGCTAAGCGGCGTGGTCTCACTTAATATCAATAATCGAGATGTATAATATTATTCACACCAGGCTTTATGTCTGACTCGAAGTTTCTGTTTTCCCTTAAACTCTCGGGTGCTCAAAATTGATTTGAGTAGGCTGAGGGTTGAGGTTTTCGGATTTGTAATTTTGACGAATAAAGTTGTGAAGACCCGCAAATCCGTACTCCTTGAATATACACTAATCTCCATAGACTAACTCAAGATGAATAGAAATACGAATTCTCATTGTTTTAGAAAAAGAAAAAAGTAGAAGAAGAGAGAAAAAGATAGAAAATAGAGAGAAAAGAAAATAGAACGGAAAGAAAACAGCACAACAATATCAGAATCTCACAATTGCAGCGGAACAACATATAATAAATAAATGAATAATCTTTAAACAAAGAACTATATCAGTTATTACATTTCATTACATTTCATTACATTTCATTACATCAGAGTGTACAACAACAAACAACAACAAATAGCGGAAAAGAAATACTATATACTAGTAATACGCCATGCCATCCAGCTTGCCTCTAGCAACTCCAGAAATATCCTGATAAACCTTAACTCTTGACTGCCCGTGTGGAAATTGGTGGGCACCCAAAGTTTAGGAAGGAAAACAATAAACTCCGAGTCAGTCATGTGACTGGTATGAGAACTTAAAATAGTTATTTATCTTTAAAACAAACAATAGGAGAAATTTTCAAAGTCAATTCGCAATGTGTTTTGAAAATGAAACTACCATAAGGTCTCCCGCCACACACACAATGCAAACGCAGAATTGGAGGAGATTTCTCCTTATGATAGTCAAAGATGCTTGATACGCATAAAAATAAAACATTTGATATTATTACTAGTGCATAGTGTAGGAAAAATTCATTTCGAAAGTAAAGATATAAATCTTAGCCAGCATACGTACCATGATGGTATGCCTACTATAGCTACCATATTAAATGGCAGGTTCTACAACTAAAACCGTACAAGGCACGTATTGTTTTATTTTGGATTTCCAACAAATGGTCGGGCAAAGGAACTTCCCAAGTAAAATAGAACGCCTCTGGAGAAACGTTCCCGGATCTAACGTTACGGTTAGATCTCTGCTACACAAGGCCGGGTTACCCCTAACTGGGTAACAACTGACACGAGTATGTCATCCCCCGGTCCTTTGGAACCTTAAACCGAGCGCTCGTAATCAACATCACACCAAAATAATAAATATAGTGTGTCCACAAAGTAAGTATCTGGGCTCCATACCATGATACTACTTATAATCCAGATAGGAAATGACATACCCTATGGAGGTGCGACCCCCAAATAACCTTGCTGCCACGATTCCTGTTTCGACCACAACCGGTCTGTGAGGCTTGACGAAGTCTCGTTCACAAAGCCACGCTTTATATAAAAGCTGTGCTTTAATTCACAAATGCTCAATAGCACTTATATGCCACATTACCAACTTGGGAATGTATCACTAGTAACCATCAACTACATAACCTCTGAGCTCGTACGTCTCAGAGAAGAGTGTTAAGCTAAGAGAATAAATTCTCCACCACCAACAGAAATATATTTGATAGAAACCAGCTTTACATCTCAAATTGTAATGTAAGACACACATCCATACAAGTACGTTTCGGGATCGAACGTAACCGAAGGCACTTCCAAAGAAGTCCTTGCAATCCGGGTATTCACAAACCCGATCGAATTTCCCATCACAAAGGAAATCTCCATATCGTAGCTAACGGTGCGGAAACAATCGATAGGTCATTCTATCGTTTTCACAATTACCCGGTCTTCAACACCGGTCTTCAAATGCAATCCATAACGACGTATCACATACTCGGAATGGGTTATACGACCCCAAGGTCCTTTCCCGACTAACCCGAATAGTGAGCGCTTATTCAAAAATAAGTGTGACATTCAAATTCAAACAAATCACAACAAATACCCATTCAAAGAGAAATATTGATAGTCGGATTATTTAACTATCAATAGGCATGCTCAACATCACCAAATTCCAAATAATTTCCCAAGTTATTTACTTTCCAAAATATCTTTAATAGATATAAAATTTCCCACACTTCAGACATTTGAAAATAAATTTTCAAATCACTTTTCAATCCTTTATCACTTTTGAAAACAAATTTCAATCATTTCCCTTACTCGGAAACACTTTCATTTCAACATGGTTCATTTAAACCAATTTAAATAAATCCTTACCGATTTACTTTATATTTACGTTCCAAATCCGTAAATTTATTCCCACACTTTAAAAATAAATCAACGTTTATTTTTAAACTAATTCCCCTTTCTTTTATAAATTCCATAGTGAATTTACAATCCTAAAATATCTATGATGTACGATTTTCGATTTTCAATATTCACTTTCAATTTATCTTACAAGGATAAATTCTAAAACGTTCATTTCACATTGGAAAAATATTTCCATACTTATTTAATAATAAGTCCATCACAAATCTATTTATTTTCAACATTTGAAAATATTCGATATACTTAAATCAAAATTTAGTATATATTTCATTCCTTACGGAAATCATTCTCTTAACACATTTATTTGGGTCAAAAACGAATGTTGCGTAAAACATCGGTACGACGACCCAAAATTACTAGTATAGGGATTCAAAGTTTAAATAGATTTATAAATCCCAATACCATACAAACATTTCCTTACGGAAACCATTTACTATAACAACAGTGTTATAGTCCACCATTTCCTTTTATTTCTTGAAAACGTCTATTTCAACAATAAATGTTGAAATCTAGGGTTTCGATTCATAATACATTTTAAAACATCTTTAAAATAATTAACTTCATTTTATAATATTTATTTTGCCAAACATGATCATTTTAATCAATAATGTATTCACTGTCCAAAATCGTGAATATATTTCCTTTAATAAACTTCAATATTCAATTTATCAAATTCAATTGATTTCGAATTTATAAAAAATGTTTATAAATTCCATTTCTATTTATAAGCTTCGATTTATAAATCTCA
Organism: Allium cepa; assembly: GCA_030765085.1. Taxonomy (NCBI): domain Eukaryota; kingdom Viridiplantae; phylum Streptophyta; class Magnoliopsida; order Asparagales; family Amaryllidaceae; genus Allium; species Allium cepa. The sequence goes on from CM060932.1 coordinate 842,552,975, forward strand.
TTATTAACAAATTCCATTTATATCTCATTTAAATGCCAAAATCCGATTTATAAGATAATTACTTATGAATCTTCTATTTTACAAAATCTATTCATTTTATAACTTCATAATTTATAAATCTATAAATTCCGTTCACTTATGAAATCCATTTTTATTTCATTTTTTTAACACTTATAAAAACTCGTTTTAATATTCCAATATTTTTAATTTATAAAATATCAATTTTATAAGTCTTTTATATACATCGTTTTAATAATTCAAAAAATCCCAATTTAAACCAATTTATTCTTTTAATAACTTAAAAATCGTTATTTAAAGCTTATATACTTCAAAATCATACTTAAGCATTATTTTCCAAAAATCATAACTTTTATGAAAATAAAATTTTAACGTTCATTTATTTTAACAATTCAAAATTTAATAAAACGAATACTTTTGAAAATCACTTTAAAATTCCTTTTAAAACCAAAAATCATTATTTTAAAACTTCAGAAATGCATCCGATGATGCAGCAGCACCAAATAGTCAATCACGACATCCAAATATCATATATCGATATAATAATCAACAAATATCAAAATATCTGTAAATAAATCAATACAGTCGAGGAATCCAGTTGGATCCCTCCAACCTGTGTTCCTGCATCCAAAGATGTTAGCACAATACCAATTCCGCTCCAGTACGGAATTATCGCGGTATATGAGATTTATAAAATATTATCCGCTTAATAGACGGCGCAATAGGGTCTCATCCTCTATACAATGCGGAAAATCAATTCCAAGTACATAAATAATACCAATTTCACTATTTATGAAATATTCGCGGTATATGTTTTTAATAAATAACATCTGCTTACTAACGGCGCATAATGTCTATTTTAACAATCAATAGATATCAATCATCATTCAAACATGCATTCAAATATTTTAAATATAACTATTTAAAATAAAATCGAAACCGATTCGATTGAGTGAGAAGTTCTCACCTTGATTTCAATTTCATTTTGGCGATTTATTTCGAATAAAATTAAACGCGCGTTTAATTTTATCCAAAATTTTTGCTAACTCCAAACGACTCCAATCCAATTCCATAGCGTAGTGCTCGTCCATACGATTCCAACGCAACTGGTTTCGTGCGTTTTCGACCTCGTATGAAAAAGATATGAATTTTTAAAGATTACACGATTTTATATTTATAAATTTACAACATTTATTAACATTTCTAAACCTAGATTGAATCCAAGCCGTAGGATCCCACCACTGCAAATCCTGGCCGCACCCCACCTTCTTCTCATGCGCGTGATATCTCCAGCAAACGAACGCGCAACGAACCCATGAACAAGCGAACTAGGGTTAGATCTCGCGGCCTCCACACTCGACTAAACTCCATCTTACCACCGCCATTCGAACCGCCTCAGCCACCTCCACACTCGCCCCAAGCATGGAGGAGCTCGGCCTCCCCAGGTTCAAGAAAAGACGTGCGCAACATACGGATTTTGAACGAGAATTCCCACTGATTCGATGCTCCAATTACGATCATACCCGTTGGATTTGAAGATCTCGTCGTGCTCTATAATGTTGTAGTTGAGAGATTCAGCCAATTGTTTGTAGATTGGAAGAAAATTAGAGGAGAAAGGGAAGAATTTTCGGACATTGGTACAGGGAGGTGCCGGCGCCAACCTGAAACCCTAAGGGTTGACATATTTTTGCAAAATGAAATGTTTAGAGGGCTTTTATAGAAAATTTTCCAATTTACTATTCATCCGGAATTTCCGAACTCCAAACGAAGCGTGCCGGTTGGCGTTTCTAAGGTTTACCCCACGTTCCGAACACAATGGAATATGTTTCAGGAGCTAATTCGGTCATCTGTGCGAGTTATGGCAATAAACGTTCAATTTAAAATTAAACCAATTAAACGATTTTCTAAGCGTTTTAGCTTGCACCGGACAAACGATAAATCCGATTGACACGAAATTTGAAACCATACAATAATATCACATTACGGATCCGATGAAACTGGTTTCGTCGAAATCCGAGACAGTTTGAAAAATGGCTATTTTAACTCGTCAAATTAATATTAAAACAATTTCGATGCGTTTCGAGCTGACACGGTCAAACGACAACTCCGATTGCTACGAAAATTGAAATCCGTAATAACAAACTATTACGGATCCAATGAAACTAGTTTCGTCTAATTCTGAGACTGTTCGAAAATTGGCTATTTTCACTAGTCGATGAAATATTAAAATATTCAATTTTCACAAATAAACTTTTAATTCAAATTTAAAAGTTCTAAAACATCATTCTAACTCAACATGATATAATAAAATTTTACAAATCATTTTCAATCATATTTAACCCAATTTTCAATTATTTCTATAATTTCACATATTAAATTATCGATTTAATTATTCAATTAAATCTAATTATTCGAATAAAATTTATTCGACTTATAAATTCACTTATTAATATTTAAAATTAATTAAATATTCAAATTTCAATTAATAAAAATTCGGGGTCGTTACATACTTCCCCCCCCTTAAAAGAATTTCGTACTCGAAATTACCAAGTAAGAAAAGTTACAGAATCTATTAACTTTCCCAAAATTCATAGTTAAATTTCTTACAATAACTTTACTAAGTTTTCAAATCATACTTAGTTATCTTTTCAAAAACAACTACTATTGTTTAACTTTCAATTCCAAAATCAAAGTTAAAGTTTTCAAAATTTTCCAATTTTCTCAAATTTTTTCTAACGCCTTAAATTTTCGAAAAAATTTGTCATAGTCTCCTTTGCGCGGCTCCATCCGAAAAAAATGACAGTATATATATCACAAATATACATCTCATCAAGTGATGAGGCATCCCGCAGGGAAAAAAGTGTAAAAGTACGATATGTAATCCGAGATATGTACCTTATATTTTATTAGCGAGCATATACGGCTAATATAGCGCGAAAGCGAGCTCCAAATGAGAAGCAAGCGCAATCCGCACCTACTAAACACTAAATCAAACATATGAGAACATGTAGATATGAAAATAATATCAATATACAATATATAGCAACATGACAACTACATGTGCCAACATAGTAAATGCAACAAAACAACAAATGCAAACATTAACCAACTATCATCCATAACCAAATCAATATTCATTCATATTCTCATTAATATTCAATGAATTGGTTTTCAATTTAAATCACATTTGATTCACTAACAATGGATGTTTTTACTAACATTCATTTTCAATTAGTTTATATTCACTAATTCATATTCAAGTTGGTTCACTTCCAAATCAAATTCAATTCTATTTAAGATTCACTTAACTTCCAATTGAATTTCAACTACTTTAGCTTCCAATTTCATTAACTCTTAATGAATTTACACTTACATTCATTATTTCATATCAATTATTTACATTCAATTGATTAATATTCCATTTATTAATTCAACTGTTAACTCCTTTAACAATATAAAATTGAATTTCATTCATATAACTCAAGTTCAAATTCTTAATGACTTCATTTCATTAATTCACTTATTAATCTACTTCGATACCAAAATTAACTTCATTCAACATTTCTTAAGTTATATTCCATTTTAATACATCTTATCAAATCCAAATCAAATCCAAATTTTCCAAACAACTTTCTTTTAAACAATTTGGCAGCAATCCCTCTTTTGGAAACCCGAAAATGAACACCAATGATGTCGCGATCATCATCGGAATTATTTTCCAGCGACCGAAAAGAGTTTAGAGCTTTCATCTCTTCATCAATTTTTCCAAAATATCAAGTCCTTTCAAAACACTTCTTTGGAATTTTATTTCAGATTATAAATCACATTTACAAACCTTTTACTTATATAATTTCACTTCTTATATATAAGGTTATTTTACAATTGTAAATTATTTTAATTATAACATCATACTTATAATTCTTTTGCTTATACAATCATTCAAGGTGAACATTAAGCTGAATGTTCAGGATTCGATTCAGAATTTTAAACTGGGTTTGGCGCCCGTAAAATGGACGCCCAAGCCCCCCATGTTGTTGGAGGGCCTCAGGCATCCATTTTACCATAAAATGGCATCAGGCGCGCCTGAATATTGAATGACTGGGGATGCCCTTATACCGGCTGTAAACGGACACGGAAAATAATACCGGTGAATTCTACTCTCAGTTTACCGCCAATAATTCGTTAAATCACAACTGTTGTCGTCCACCACCTCAGATCAATCTGTTCACTTTAACCCTATATTTCATTCCTTAAATCACCGTTATCATCGTCCACCTCAGATCAATCAGTTCACTTTAACCCTATATTTCCTGTTCTGCTTCCTTCTCTACTAGCTCTGAAATTTGTGGTAAATTATCACTTAGCTAATAGTGTTTTCGTTCAATTTTAACACCTAAGGATTGATTGTGGTTCTTATTATATAATAATAATTTAATTATTGATATGATTTTAAACGAAAAATTGGTTTCGTTTATTTTGTGGAATTTTAGAGATTGATCATTGCTGCTTTTAGTTTTATGAAGTAATGGTTACCACGTTCTTCGATTTTAAGAGGATGGAAGTGTAAGCAGCAGATTAAAAACTATCAAATTAAACACTATCAATTTAGGATGTGAATTGATGGTTTCATTTGCAGGTAATTTTTCTACATTATTTGTCATATCTTATGGGCGTATAAATGCAAACTGAGTTCTTCTATTGTGTTTATAATATAGGTTGCTTTTCATGTTCTGATTTCATAGAGGAAGAAACCTTAATCTCTGAACAAGAGTGATTATTGAAAAGAAGAAAATATGGTTTAGAAATAATATTTTGGTAAGTTTTTATTTGCATGTTTGTTTTACCTTAATATTTATACTGCTATTATGCTTTCTTTAACCAACCTATATATTTTGATCCAGTGTGTATACAATAACTATGGAAATTATATTGTTGGCAAAGGATATGAAAATTAGTTCAACTATTATTTTAGATTTATTATAGAGCTGCAACTTTCATTTATATGGCAAGTGCTTAGGTGCAGTTTCAAGCAAAGAGCCAAAATTAATTGCTTCTTTTTTCTTCTACTGATGTTTGTTAGCATAGGTTATGAATTCAAATGGATATCATTATACGAGTACAGGTAACTGATAAAAACAATCGAAAAACGTTTGCATAGTGCTCTTTATTTTTGTGGAGAGAGAGTGGGTCGTATATGATAAGGACAAAAACAGTCTTTAATTTTTCGTGGATTTTGTTTTTGCTGTTTCTTTGGCGAGGAAAAGTACTTGAACGATAATAATCATATAAAAACTTTTCAGCATTCATGGTAACTTATCAAATTGAAGTTGTATTTATTTTTCAAAGTCAAATACTTATCAAATCGAAAAACGTTTGCACAATTCTGACCACAAAATGTGTTTGTCACATAACAGCTCTTCAATTTGATTCGATCCCTCTTTCTCCTCCTTTAAAATATAAGTAGGAAGGGCTTATTTTTCCATGTTCTTCTCTTCAATTCATACAATCAGTATGTACACACAAACACTTCCTTCTTACTATACCATCACAACTCTTATGTTCCTTTGTTCCATTCCTCTACTTCTACTAATCTTCAAAAAATCTAAACAAAAGTCCACTTCAAAAATACCTCCAAGCCCATGGAAACTACCAATCATAGGCAACTTGCATCAACTTGGTTCAATGCCACATCACTCCCTTCAAAAACTAGCTTCAATACATGGTCCGTTGATGTACTTAAAACTTGGTTCGATTCCTACCATAATCGTTTCTTCAAGTGAAATCGCTCAAGAGATATTCAAATCCAATGACACAACATTTTCTGCAAGACCTCCATCATATGCTGTGAAAACAATAACATATGGGTACATAGACATGGTTTTTGCACCATATGGAGAATATTGGAGACAAATACGTAAATTTGGTATGTTAGAACTATTTAATCACAAGAGGGTGCATTCGTTTAGAGGTGTGCGCCAAAAAGAAGTTAAGTTGCTTATCGATGCCATCAAAAGATTGAGTTGTAGTGATCCTTCTGCTGGGATTAATTTGAGTGACGTGCTGCTTGCTTTGAACAATAATATTGTATGTAGGATCATGTTTGGTGATAAACATGGAGGTGGTAGTTATGAAGGAAGCAGTAAAGTTCACGAGATCCTTGAAGAGGCTCAAATTTTGTTAGGCGGTTTCTGCATTGCTGATTTTTTCCCTCATTTGGCATGGGTCGAAAGATTCACTGGTACCTAACGTATCTTCATATAATTTCTGTTTTCGTATCTTAGTTTCCAAACATCTATGTACATATAATAGCCAAGTTAAAACAAATTGTTGTTAGCGTAGCAAGGTAAGTACCCAACCTTAACTAGAGAGAAGGGCAGTGTTTAAAAAACAAGATTTTTATTTATTATCTGTTAGATTCTTAACAGTGTTTATGATATCTGGTGTAGGGTTGAAGAAGAAATTGGAGAAAAACTTTGGGGAATTAGATGCATATTTCAGCCAGATGATCGAAGAACATTTGAGTGGAAAGAAGCAAGAAGAGGAGGTTGAGGATTTAGTAGATGCGATGCTTAGACATAGAAACGATCCTTGTTATGGAGACATCTTCAGTACCATGGATCACATCAAGGCCCTCCTCTTGGTATGTCTTATTTGTTTGATTATTACATTTATAAACTGCATGGATGGACATGCGTGCACATTAGCATTCTGAAAGAATGAAATACACAAGAGATCATAAATATTCCAATCATTTGATGGTTGAATAACACTTTTTTCTGGCATCCTTTAGCACACCTTACATGTATTGAGCTACACTACTTCAAATTTCACAAGATTTTATTTTGATCTACATTTAGATTATCTTGTCCAAGAAAATGAGATTATTTTAATGTTTCTGCCTCTTACAAACTTATAGACTGATATCAAACGATTAAAGCATCTATTTTAACCATTGACATGAAACATGTATTTCAACGGTATAGTTATACTCGAATGTCCTAATATGATTTGGACATTTTTTTTCCCCAAAATTTTCTAGCATTTCAAACTGTATGGCTCAGGTATGAACGCAGTGCTAAACGGGTGGTATGAAGAGGGATGCCATGCAAAATTCCTATCATATTCTGCAAAACTTAGTTAAAATCATTTTATTGAGTTAATCTTTAAGACCATTCTGAATTCTTATCGTGTTGTTCAGTTGAACATCGATTATGCATACTGCAACGTTAAAACATTGTACTTGAACCATAAGATTAGTGGGTGTTGTATTTAATTTGAAACTGAAACTATAATTGTGATCTTGTCTACTGCTTTTTTAAGAGTCATAAACCTCTTGCCAACTATGAGTAGCCATGTATTAATTTTTGGAAATTTTTGGCATAATCCTTGTAATTAAAAAAGGTAAGCTTTAAGTCATTTTCAATTTTCTTTTATGAAATACATCAATATGTTCAAAAAAAATTGGTGAAATTCAAAGGGATGTTTGAGTAGTTTTACTATCCTTAATACGCGCTTTTAGGGTATAGGTTCACAACTCATAACCGTCCACAATACACATCTTGAGGTGATTTTTAAATTTGGAATGGAAAAGGTAAAAAAAAAAGAAATTAAAAAAAGTTGATGTATAAGGTAGTTTCTAAAATGGAGGGATGCAAAACGAATAAGTCTCAGTTTTAGAAAGAGGGGCTGTGTCCCTAATTTCTACTAAACTGAGTAATTACTATGTTGGTATAGGATATATTCATAGCTGGAACAGACACCACAGCTGCATTTATGGTATGGACAATGACAGAACTCATGAAAAACCCAACAGTGATGATCAAATTGCAAAAGGAACTCAATGACATTGTTGGTGAAAAACCAAATGTAGAAGAGACAGACGTTGAAAAGTTAACTTATTTGAAGATGGTAATGAAAGAAGCATTAAGGCTGCATCCACCCGCACCATTACTAGTTCCTAGAGAAACTTTAGAAGAATGTGAAATAGCAGGATACACCATTCCTTCTAAAACCAGAGTCTATTTCAATGCAAAGGCAATAACAATGGATCCCAAAAAATGGGAAAATCCAGAGAAGTTTTGGCCAGAAAGGTTTTTGAACAGCAATGTGGATTATAAAGGACAGCACTTTGAACTTTTACCCTTCGGATCTGGAAGAAGGGGATGCCCTGGAATTACTTTTGGAGTGTCGATATATGAAATTGCGATGGCTAATCTTTTGCTTTGTTTTGAGTGGAAGTTGCCAGTAGGAATGAAGATAGAGGATTTGGATATGAAAGAGGCATTTGGGATAATTACGCATAAGTTGGTTCCTCTTTGTTTGGTTGCAAAATCAAGGTTCATGCAAATAGTTTGATTGAATATACTCTATGACGTGCGCCCTAAATATGTTTGATATGTATAAACATATGCTTGTGAAAATAAGTGTGTCAAAATGTAATATAATAGTATAGAACAATGGTGACCATCTACTTGAATTCAATCTCCAAGAATAAGTTGATGTATAGAACACTAAAAAAGCAACATACTAAAAAATGATGTAACGAGTATTGCGTCTATTTATAATTCAATGTAATCCACAATGCTTTATAAAAATGCTGCCTTTTTTTCCGATTCAAGGCTCCTTTTACAAATTATTGAAGGAAGTAAAGTTGTGCACTTTTGACCTTTATGTAATCAAACATTGAAGGAAGTAATGAAATCCACAATGATAGCCTTTTGTTTTCTCCATTACTCACTTTTGACCTTTCTTGCTATTGTACTTGAAATGCTCCCTGAAGTTTACAGATGCTATGGTAAACATGTATTTAGAAAGAAGAATAAAAAAGAAATGCTATTGTACTTGAACAAAATGGAAAAATATATTGCCTTCTACTCAAATTTTCATATTAAACCTAGTCAGTTATTTAAATAAATAAAAAGTACTACAGCATGGATCCTTGCATCAGGTTAAACATCCCCATTAACATATCAAGCTAAATTGTTTGCTCTAATATTCTATGGTGAATTGATAATTAAATCATGGGAGGCCCATTAACACATTATCACACGCTCGAATATTATAAGCAGTTGCCAGGTTGAGTGTTTAAATTTCAATGATGACGAGTGGACAATTTTACAAAGATACATTACAATGATAATTTAAAATCAAAATGTATATGGACGCGTAATAATATATCTTAATAAGTAACGTATGGAGGGTAACTTATTTTCAAGCCAGGACAGAGTTACATACCATGTAACCTTGCGTTTGTGGGCGTTCTTCACTCTTCTTCATCTAAATACAATGATAATGATAACATTAAACCATACTGGTCTATACATATGTTAAATTGCTGAACTGAAATTGATTAGAATGTCAACAATATCAAGCAACAATCAAAATACCAGAACTGTGTTTATCCCTAAATAATTGTATACAAACAGACTAACATATTACGTACTAATCTCTAAAGGTCATCTGTCGCACGTTTTCGAAATTAAAATTTAATGCCTTCAACTTGTATTTACATTGATTTGCGGCTTATATTTACATAGAAGTTCTTACAATTGTATACGATTTTACGAAAAGAACTCCAGACAAGTGAGAACAATAAAAGTTTGCCTAAAGACCTGAAACATATATGACCAGGTTTAATAACAATAGAAACAATATCTTTCTTTGGTTCAGTATTTTGCTCTGCCACTAGTTGTCCAGACAATTCTCCATGATCTACTTCTGCTACTAGATATGATTTAGTATGAAATTCTTATTCATATAAACGCAATATAAGATTTTATGCAAATTAATAAAAGGATTTTTTTAACCACCATTTTTACCTCACTGCCAATGCATCTAGCCAACACTTCTGCCATCCTGAGACCAGCCAACATCCCATTCCAGCTTTGCACTTGTTTGACGATGCGGTGGATCTACATAGCTTACATGTCTTGAATCTTTTTCGGATTTGCCTTGATTCCTTCGATGCTTACCTTACACCGCAAGAACTTGCCAAAGCTAACGACCAAGAGCACTTCTTGGAATTCAGCTTCATATTATACTTGTGAAGGATACCAAAGGTTTTGGTAAGATTCTATATGCGTCGACCCGTTTTTTAAGTCTTGACTTACATATCTTCAACATAGACCTCCACTGACATTCCAATTTATTCTACAAACATCTTATTGGCAAGCCGTTGATAGGTTGCTCCCGCGTTTTGGAGGATGTACAACATCGCACTATAGCAATAGAGTCACACATGGGTTATGAATGATATTTCTCTTAACAAAGGCTAGACATGGAAATTTCATTATACCCAAAGTAGGCATCGGAAAATGTTAGAAATTCATGTTAGCCAGTTGCATCCACTAGTTGGTCGATGCATGGTAAGGGAAACCATCGTTTGAGAAAGTCTTGTTGAGGTTGGAGAAATCAATGCATGTCCTCTAATCCTCTTTAGTTTTTCGAACTAGCAAAGGTTTGGCCACACATACCGAGTATTTAGCTTCTCGGGTGAACCCATTACCAAGAAGCTTCTCTACCCATTCTTTTATTGCTTTATACCTCTCCGGGTTGATAGGTCTTATCTTTTGACGTAAGGGGTGGTCTTTGGGGTCGATGTTCTATATGTGGCATATGATGGAGAATCTATGTCAGTCATGTTTACATTCCCCGATGCGAACGCGTCTGTGCTTTCCTTAAGGAAAACTATCGGCTCCACTCTAACATCTAAATCTTTTTCTATATTGATTTGGACGACCTTGTTGGAGTCGTTAGCATCTATCATGATAGTATCAAGTGGGGGTAACTGGCCGTCATCTGGGCAGATTTCTCCCATATGGGAATCTAGGGGGGTCATCGCTGTCGCTTTACATACTGAACTCTAGTTTGCACTGGCCAAGGGAATATACGATGCATTCGATGAGGTCCCATATGTGATCCGACATATAAATCAAATCACGATCTTCTTGAAGTATTTGTTTTAAATGACTCAAAAACCATTTCCAATTATCCACATTTTCTAAAGAAACTATACCAATAGCTAACGTGAAAAAACCTGCATATAACGGTTTTAAACAAATATTAAAGTAAAATTCAATCAATTCTTAACTTAAAAACTGATACCTAAAAACTACTACTGTTAACTAAAAATTGATGTATAAAAACGGACACCGATAACCAAAATCCGATACCCAACAAAAAAAAGATAACTAAATTCTGATACTATACATTAAAACATATTAAAGTAAAAACATACCCGGATCGTTATTTTTTGTAGTAGCACCAATCAAAACGCCTGACCGTCCCCTTAAATGAATAGCGTTTAAAAATATCATAGGTCGACAATGCTTGAAACCAAGTAAATAAGCACCAAAACTAGTAAATACTCTCTCAAATTGATTAGCACAAGCATTAACTTCCATATCAACACAACCACCTGGGTTATACTTTTTCAATGCTTCTAAATACCAACTCAAATCATTGTACGACGTAGCATCATTACCATGCAATTCCATCAAAGCAAGCTGTTTTCCACAATAAGCAAAAGGGTAAGACAGCTCAAGATTGTATTCACTTCTAAAAGCGTCTATTATATCTTTAGGCTTTTTAACAGGACAATCACGAATCTCATCAATAATCAATGATTTAACAAATGCACTAGAAATATGCGGATTATTCAAATTTTTAAGACCAGCCCCACGAGAATGATCACTAATCAAACTTCTAATGAAAAATCTATTAAGTTGTCCGAAGTCACAAGAAGCATGAACTTAAATAGACACCCATTCGTAGACGAAGAGCAAATAACAGCAATTCTTCTAGAACGGTTCTTCAAAAACACTAATTCATATCTCTTTGGAATTTGGTATGCCATCAAAACTTTCCTAAATTCATTGGCTTCTCCAAAACGAAAACCAACAAAACTAGAAAAGGATAATTTCGAACCTCACTTCAACACATCCTTCAAGTAACTTTTAATATGAACAATAACATTTGAACACAAAGATCCACTAGAAGATGAATAACAAAGAAGATTAAATGAAATTGAAGTAGAACTACCATGAACGTTTTCCAATTGAGAACCCTTGATCTTAACGGTAAAAGGAAAGAATGCACTCTTCTTATACAATTGAAAACAAAGTATAATCTGAATATCAGAATCGGTATCAACCACTATAATTTTATTCTCAAGCACATAAGAAATCTCAATGGATGAAGGAGCTAATTGAAACCAATATCGACAAATGTCATTCTTCAAATGTAAAAACAACAATCAATGGACAATCGAGTGCTGAAAGTATTACCATCGAAGACAAACAAACGAATAAGGCTATTATCGCCACTGAAAAAAAGATGTAAAGAAATCATAAACAAAATAAAACAGCTGTTACAAAACTGGTACCTACCGACAATAAAACCGATACCTAAAATTTGAACCTCAAATTTATAGTCAAACTGATATAAAAACATACTTCAAGAAATATTTGATATTAATAAAACACTAATTTAACCCATCTATTATTTGCTACACATCATCATCTATACACGGAGAAAACATTAAAAGGCTTCAAAACTTCGTTATTGTCAAAAATGATGCTAACAAAAACTAAAAATGATAACCAAACATCGATCCACAATGAATTAAATACAACGATACATTTTCATCCAAATCAATACGAATCCAACATAAACATCAGTGAACAAAAAAAAACAAATAATATTCGATCTATAGCAAATTAAAAAATGATGTTGCATATAAAAGAAAAGAGAACGAATCTGGTACTACTGTCTAAATTTTCCATAGAGTATGAAAGAAGAAAACATAGCAACAATTCTAATTCAGTTATTAAAAAGAAAAACAAAACAATGTTAGAAATAACCAAATTAAAACTCTAATGGAAGAAAAAGCAGAAGAAAAAAAATAAAATCATACGTAAATCTGAGTATTTACAGTATCGAAATGAAAGAAAAGAGAATCAAAATCGTTATAACATGAGTGAATCGTGCACCACAATAAAGAAGAATAAAGAAAAAAAATTGAAATTTGAATACAAAAAAGAAAAAGCGAAGAAGAATTAAAGAGAAACATAGGCAAAAAAAAAGCAAAAAAAACATAGGCAAATTTTATTTCAACTCAAGTATTTACTTAGTAGCCCCCCAAAAATTAAAAAAAAATCTGTAAACTCAAAAAATAACCTAGTAGCCCCCTACCATTTCCATAACTACCCTTCCTATCACGCAAAACATGAAAAAATGAATTTTTTCTTCACTGATTTAGAAACTAGGGTTAGAATTTTTTTCCTCACCGATTGAGAAACATAGTGAAAAATTGAATTTTTTTCTTAATAAAGTCTGTAAACACAAAAAATAACTTAATACTGAAAAATTGAATTTTTTCTTCACTGATTTAAAAACTCAATTCATGTTTTCTTCAGAACTACAATTAAAAATGTCTGTAAATCTAAAAAATAACTTAGTAGTGAAAAATTGAATTTTTTTACACTGATTTACAAACTAGGGTTTTGAAGAAGCGGTGGTTTAGATAATAAGAAACTGACGTAAGAAGATAATGGAATTGAGAAGAAAGAAAGTATGTAGCTTTTCAAGGATATTTTAGTCTTTAAAATTTTATTTATTTTAGAGGAGGCTACGAAGTAATTATCTGTGTTGAAATAGAATTTGCCAAAAACATATTAAATGATAGCAGACGCTCATCTTCATATAAAGTTTCAGCTTATCTGCTTTCTTTTTTTACTTTTAATGATTGCTTGGTCTATAAAATTCATATAAAACAATGGTCCATGATATAATTTAATTTTGTGCAAAGGGAACAATTCATTCAAATTTCTTACGTTAACTTCTATAGGGTTTGATATATTCACCTAACCTTTGTGCTTTCGCTTGTCAGACTTATTTTTAAGGTGAAGGATCCATTTATTGTGGCACATAGTTCTTTAGAGTTAAAAGTTAATGATATTTAGATTTTTAAAGCATTTAATATGTAAATATTGTTATATGTCTAGTATACCAAAACAGAGACTAATCAATAATATATTTATCTCATAAGTTTACAACTTAGATTTACACTACTTTGAAATTTGGTTGAAGAAGAAAATTTCCTATGAGGTTTGTCGTAACAATTTCCTTAAGACTTTATTCAAAGTCTCCCAAGATACAACATACGTGATCTGCTCGAAATTGTGATGTGTATTATCTTCTGTGTGATATGCAAAAGCGCACGGATTGTAGATATCAAGAAACGAAAAGGAAGAAGTGAAAATTCGGAATTAAAATTGGGTGAGGAAAGCGATCATGATTCCTCTTTATTTATAGCCGAATTCTCAATGGCTACACCTGTTGAGAAAAGTAGCATCCCTTCATTTGCAACGCCAAAAAGTGTTACTGTTCGCAACATTCACGCTTCTTCGTTTGCAACGGCCGAAAACTGTTGCGGTTCGCAACAGTCGCGCCTCTTCGTTTGCTAAGGCCGAAAACTGTTGCGGTTCGCAACAGTCATGCCTCTTCGTTTCTAACCGCCGAAAATTGTTGTTGTTCGCAACAGTCGCGCCTCTTCGTTTGCAACGGCCAAAAACTGTTGTTGTTCGCAACGGTCGCGTCTCTTCGTTTGTAAGGGCCAAAAACTGTTGCGGTTTGCAACAGTCGCGTCCAATTCACTAGTTGCTTCTATTTGAATTTAAACAGTAGAAAACTGTTCACTTCTGTATAGCAAAAATATAACACGATCCACTCTTATTGGACCCGCACCCGCACTCGGCCCGGTTCGGTCGGTCGGCGGCGCACGCGCGTGTTAGTTCATGGCCATATAGGTCCTTCCCCTCACACAAAATTACCCAACCCTAAGGGCCAATATAGGGATTGAGAATACGCTATATAAATAAGAAAATGGACTAATTTTTGGCGATGTGAGATATATCTCATTCACTATTTTGAGAATTCTAACAATCTCCCACATGAATGACGATATATGTCTCCCCCACACAGTGTAATATCACAGTTCATATAAAAATAATGCTATATCGAGGATAAGTAGATATTTCACTTTGAACTTTTCCTAATTAAAACTTATCGGATATACTTGGCTAATCGATGAATTATTTCATCTTGAACCGTCAGCCGTTATTGTATAACCTGACAATAAGCTTTATAAAGTATTATTTTCCTTCACATCCAATCTCTTCGTGGTGTCCATTTTGGTCCTGAACAATTTTTGGTTCTGCGAGTGTTTTTAGAGAATAAAAGCTTTTAATATTCTCATAGAATCGATCCAGCTCACAGTAACATAGATGATCGCAACCATTAAGAGTATCCTACATATACCCCACTTGTTATATTCAAGATATGGTCATCATTAGAAAACATAGTTTTAACCATTAAATACTTCTGTAGGCATGCATTTATATTGTGCACCATAGGAATGGAGTTGAATTATGTTCAAGCAAATGCATTATGCCTTGAGTTACTCAAAACTGGTTTGCCCGTTGATCTTAGTCCGTGGGATCTCCAGTCGTTAGGATAGGTTTTCGTATAAGATAACTCTTGGTGGTTTAGGCTTTTAAACTCATTCCCCTCGATGCGCAGTCAATTTTCTCTCTTGATAAATCTTTAGTAAATGGATCTGCTAGGTTATCATTTGTTCTCACATAATTTATGGAAATAGTTCCATTTGAGAGTAACTGTCTAACTGTGTTATGGCGTCGACGAATGTGTCGTGACTTTCCATTATACACAAAGTTATGCGCTTTGCTTAGCGTAGCGTGGTTATCACAGTGTATGCATATGGCCGGTACAGGTTTAGGCCAAAATGGAATATCTTTAAAAAATGACGAAGCCATTCTGCTTCTTCGTCTGCTTTATCTAAAGCTGAACTCTGATTCCATAATGGACCAAGTATGCATGTTTGTTTAGTTGATTTCCATGACACCGCTGCCCCTGCTAAGGTAAATACATAACCACTTGTTGATTTTGATTCCTCTGAATCAGCAATCCAGTTTGCATCACTAAGACGACATAATATTTTCCATAATGTAAGGAATAATTTGTGTTATTTTTTAAATATCCAAGCACTCTCATTAGTGCTTTCCAGTGTTCCTTTCCTGAATTGCTTGTATACCTGCTCAGTCGACTTACTGCATAAGCTATATCTGGTCTTATTTAATTCATGAGATACATGAGACATTCTATTACACGATAGTATTCCAGTTGCATTACACTCTCATTAGTGTTTTTATGCAGTACTTCTGATTGATTAAAAGGTGTTCTTACTCATTTAATTCTAAAATTTTGAAAATTTTCAATCACTTTGTTTACATAGTGTGACTGAGATAATTCAATTCAGGTGTTCTTATTATTTTGATTCCCAAAATAACGTCTACAACTCCTAAGTCTTTCATATCGAAATTGCTAATTAACATCTTCTTTATGGTCTACATTACCTGAGTATTTGGACTAAATATTAACATATCGTTTACATATAAACAAATCATCACATATGATTGTCCAATTTGTTTGTAATAAACACACTTATCACATTCATTTATACGAAAACCATTTCTCATCATGACACTCAATTTTGCGTGCCATTGTTTTGGAGCTTGTTTTAGTCCGTATAGTGATTTTACTAATCTACAGATTTTGTTTTCATTTCCTTTGAAAACAAAACATTCAGATTGCTCCATGTAGATCTTCTCATCGAGATCTCCATTTAAGAATGTTGTCTTTACATCCATTTGATGAATTTCTAAATTATAGACCGATGCAATTGCTATTAGCATTCTTATAGAGGTTATTCGTGTCGGCGAATATGTATCAAAGAAGTTTACTATTTCTTTTTGACGATATCATTTGGCTACTAATTTGGCTTTATACATGTCGATAGAGCCATCTGCTTTTATTTTCTTCTTGAAAATCTATTTACAGCCAATAGGTGTTATTTCAGGTGCAATATCAACAATTTCTCAAGTTTTATTACTTAGAATTGAATCAATCTCACTTTGGGTTGCTTCTTCCCAACATGAAGATTCAGAAGATGACATTACTTCCTTGTACGTTTGAGGTTCGTGTTCTAACACATATGTGAAAAAACCCGAACCAAATGTCTTGGAAGTACTAACTCTTACGCTTCTTCATTGTTCAACTTCCTCAATCTCATGATAAGTTTCATTTTCATGTGAATTGCTTGATTCTTCTCTTGTCCTTTTAGGGACGTTATTCCCTTCATTTCTTTTATGCGGAAACTTGTCTTCAAAGAATGAGGCATCTCTAGATTCCATGATTGTATTTACATGAATATCAGCTATATCAGACTTGAATACCAAAAATCTGTAGGCATTACTATTTTGGGCTGGCCCTATATAGTAACAATATACTGTTTTTTGTCCAAGTTTGACTCCCTTGAAAGGCGGAACTGGAACTTTTGCCAAGCACCCCCACACTTTGACGTATTTAACGCTTGGTTTGTGTCATTTTCAAGTCTCATATGGAATCGTTCCTGTTTTATTGTGAGGGACTTTATTTAATATGTAATTAGACATATTTAAGGTTTTCCTCCACAAGTTCGTCGGTAGACCATAGGTTAAAACATAGCATTAATCATGTCTTTTAACGTTCCGTTCTTCCTCTCGGCTACACCATTTTGTTGTGGTGAATATGAAGCTGTTGTTTGATGAATTATACCATTTTTGACACAGAACTGTTTAAATGGTAATTCATATTCTTCACCTCGATCTGATCTTAATATCTTGGTCTTTTTATTTAACTGATTTTCTACCTCAGCCTTGTACTTCATAAATGATGTAATCACTTCATCTTTACTATTCAAAAGATATACATCACGATATCTCGTATAATCGTCAATAAACGTGATAAAATATTTTTTTCCCACCTCTTGTAGGTAACAATTTAAAATCACATAAATCTGTATGAACCAAACCTAGTGGTTCGGTGCTTCTATCAACAGATTGAAATAGTTTTTTTAATCATTTTTGCTTATACACATGTCTCACATTTGTAGTTCTTATCTACTTGGAATTTCGGAATTAATCCCAAGTTTGATAATGTTTTCATTTTTCGAAAATTTATGTGTCCCAATCTATCATGCCATAGTAAAATTTCATGCTCAAGCAAGTAAGAAACTTCAATTATATTAATAGCACAATCAGAATACATAGTTTTATTGCCGATAACGGCTACATTTGCCTTAAATAGGCCATCACATAAATATCCCCTTCCGATATACATTCCAGCTTTGGACATAACTATCTTCTTTGACTCGAACACCATTTTGAATCCTTTTTTCGAAAGTACCACACCAGAGATGAGATTCTTGCGTATGTCTGGAACGTGAAGCGCGTCATTCAACTTGATAGTTTTTCCAGAAGTAAACTTGAGGATTACTGTACCACTGCCTTCGATCATGGATACTGCAGAATTACCCATATAGAGTTTTTCTTCGTGATCGAATTTTTTGTATGTAGAAAATACGGATTTGACAGAGCAGACATGACGAGTAGAGCCTATGTCTATCCACCATTGGTTAGGATTCTGAACCAACTTGCATTCAGATACAACTGCCGAGAAGTTGGACTCGTCTACTTTCATGCTGTTTACTATATTTGCCTCTTTATTGCATTCCTTTTTGTGTCTGCAATCTCTAGCGGCATGTCCAACTTTTCCACAAATCCAACTTTTCTACAGACACAACACTCACCATTAAAATTTTTGGTTCGTTTGTTGCCTTTTGGTTTGTTGTCTGGAGCTTTTCTTTTCTTCTGGAAATTATTCCTTTTGTTTTTGGTCTTTGACCCTTCAGCCACAAATGCCTCCTTGTTTGGTTTTGTAATTCCATAGTTATCTGCCTCAATTTTCAGTCGAATTATGAGATCATGTAAAGAGATTTCCTTCTTCTTATGCTTTGGCTAGTTGCGGTAATCTCTCCATGACGGCTGCAGTTTTCCAGTGATGGCTTCAACCAAAAACAATTCTCCAACCTTATGACTTTCCGCTTTGAGTTCATGAATGATGATTTGCAGTTCATACAGCTGAGCAGTCACCGGTTTGGGGTCAACCATCTTGTAGTTCATGAATTTACCTAAAATGAATTTCTTAAGACTGATATTTTACGTCTTGTACTTCGTGGCAAGTGCATTTTAGAGTGCTTTTGCTGTCTTTAGAGGCTGATATACATTGTATAGTACCTTGTCGAGACAATTCAGAATATATTCTGCATAGAAAATCGAAATGCTTTCACGTATCAACATCTGATTACTTGCCTGGTGCATGAATCGATTTCTCCTCCTCGAGATACCATTGCCGACCGAGTGCGGTGAGATAAAATAACATTTGATTTTGCCATGTTATGAAGTCATCACCATCTCCTTTGAACGGATCAGGCCTGTTGTGAGTAGTAGCCTTTGTTGATAGTTCAAATGTTGTCATCTTTGTTTTAGCGGAAACATGAAAGTCTTAAGATGTTATACGTCTAGTATACTAAAACAGAGACTAATCAATAATAAACTTGTCTCACAAGTTTACAACTCATATTTCCACTACTTTGGAATTTGGTTGAAGAAGAAAATTTCGTCTGAGGTTTGTCGTAATAATTTTCTTAAGACTTTATTCAAAGTCTCTTAAGATACAACAGACGTGATCTGCTCGAGTTTGTGATGTGTATGATCTTCTGTGTGATATGCAAAAGCGCACGGATTGTAGATATTAAGAAACGAAGAGGAAGAAGAGAAAATTCGGAATTAAAATTGAGTGAGAAAAGCGATAAGGTTTCCTCCTTATTTATAGCCGAATTCTCAATGGCTACACTGTTGAGAAAAGTAGCATCCCTTCAGTTGTAAGGCCAAAAAGTGTTGCTGTTTGCAACAGTCGCGTCTCTTCGTTTGCAACGGTCGAAAACTGTTGCGGTTTGCAACAATCGCGTCTTTTCGTTTGCTTCGTTTGCAACGGTCGAAAACTGTTGCGATTCGCAACAGTCGCGTATCTTCGTTTGCTACCGCCGAAAATTATTGCGGTTCGCAACAGTCACGTCTCTTCGTTTGCAACGACCGAAAATTGCACACCTCTTTATTTGCAACGGCCGAAAACTGCGAACTGTTGCGTCTCTTCGTTTGCAACGGCCGAAAACTATTGCTGTTCGTCCAATCCACTAGTTGCTTCTATATGAATTTAAACAGTGGAAAACCGTTCACTTCTGTACATCAAAAATATAACACGGTCCACTCTTATTGCCCCGGCCTGGGTCGGACGGACGGGCGGCGCGCGTATTAGTCCGTGGCCATATAGGTCATTCCCCTTGCACAAAATTACCTCAACCTAAAAGCCAATATAGGGATTGAGAATACACTATATAAACAAGAAAGTGAATTTATTTTTGACGATGTGAGATATATCTCATTCACTATTTTGAGAACTCTAACAAATATTTGGCATATACTGAAAATTATGCTAGATATTCACTGCATGAATATGTTGGTTTGAATTGAAGCAGCGAAAGCAGTAATTGTAGAAATATTGTAATTATGGAATTAGCTACAATTAAATGTCAATAATATTTATATATGATTTACACGATTGTAGGTTGTGACAAAAATACTTCAGTTTTCTCCAACTTTTGAAAAAAACAAGGCAAACCATAAAATAAAAGATAACTCATTTGCATAGGTGAATATTTCAAATTTGAACTGTTTGCTTTTTTGTGTCTAGTCATCCTTAGTATTATTAGATCTATTCTATATTCTATAAAGTTGAATCATGACTCCTAGTGTTCCATTTTTCTTAATTTGTAGACTACTTTCACCACTAGTAGCCCTAACTAGTAAATTGTGTTAAACCTCTTTTGTCCATTGCTTTATGTAGCGATTTCTTTTTAATTTGACTGAAGTAATTTTATGATCTGTATTCTTACAAATTTTGAGTTTCTATTCACCTTTTGCCTTTAACAAGTAATCCTTGAGATCATTTATTTGCTTATTTTCAAGCAAAAGTTCTATACGTCATTTCCAATTTTCATCCATATATGTTCATTTTTAATGTAATTGATGCGTGGGTTTGCAAGTGTAAGTTGACGTCGTTGTAATGACAGGTCTACAAATGAATTTCGCGTATGGTTTTCAGTTTTGCGTTGGACAATGATGACTTTTTTATATACATATATTATATATGTATACTCTCCTTTATGATATTTGAACGGTTTCAAAAATGACACCGTCGTTTTCTTAAAATAAAAAGACCTGTAATGACATTTTTTTACTGTTTTCTGAACTTGAAACGTAAAAAACGAAAACTCTACTTCAAAATACAAATTACTTGCGATATTTGATATTAATTATGCGTGAATCATGGATCATGCACTAGAAAACACATGCTAGCTTTGATGTCACTCCTGCAGATTGAACTGTATAAGAATATGTATCACACTTTTCTTATAAAGTGAAAATTCTATACTATATTCAGTTTCTACCATCACATCTGGTACTTGAAGTTCTGTTATAATTTTCTTTGTTTAGTTTGATTGAATATGAGATGGTACTGCTGAAAACCTTGTCAAGTGAGATGTTATATAAACATGACGTAGGTTCATAGCCTTTTGGTAGAGAGATACACAGCGTTTGTTGTTTATCATGAGGGGAAGCTTCATAAACCTTCTTCGTGTAAAACAATGTTTACTGATTCTCATAGTCATTCTATTGTTCAAACGAACAAGAATTTTCAGTTAAAATGGTAAAACTGCGAATATTGTCCTAATTTGAATTACGTCACTTGATTTGAGGTATTAGACAGACAGAATATGTTTTCTTTTCTCTTCAAACTAAAGTGCTGGACTATCGGTTTAAATCATTCAATGAAATTTATGTCACATAAGCCTAATATTTTACATGTAGGATCTGTGGTCATGACTACAAAAGATGCAGTTAACATGGTTATTTGTTGCAAACTTACGTTGGTTCAACTATTTATATAAACCAAGTGTTTCAAGCATGTATTGTGCTCCATAGGTAAATTTCAAAAATTAACATATATGAGTCGTTTAATTGCATAGGTAAAATTTTGAAAAGTAACATATACGAGTCATATAATTACATGTCCATGACATTCATAGTCGTTTACACTCGATATATTTAGCCATGTGATCAAGGTTTTGATGATTTGTCTTATGAGTATCTACTGGGTTTATATTTACCATTACCTCAAAGTATATTACATTGCAGGCATTTCAACAGTATTATGCCAGCAAACTTCTGATAATATTATGATGTTGCAGTACCATTTCCTACAAATCTTCAGAAAGTGAAACTGATGGTACATACCTTATTTTTTAATGCTAAATGAAAATATAACGTAAAATTATTTATTTGTCGGTAAATTATTTCTTGCATTTATAGAGGGAGACAATCACTTCTAAACGAATCCAATCCTCCCAATTTGTACTATATGTGTTAAATTTTGGTGATACAAAATCACAAAAAGAGGAAAAGAAATATGCAAAAGAAAGAAATAGAAGATTTTGTTTCTCTTAATTAATAGGCGTATTGAGCATGTTTATTTCTTTCTCTAATTAGCTAATCAAATTATTTTTTGCCATCTAATGTTAACTTGGGCATTAAGTAATTGATTATATAAATAGAGACTAGAAGAGAGGGTAAACATATGGTGGAAAATCTATTTGCTAATTCCTTGTTCTCCATCTTTATTCTTCTTCTCCAACAATTTTAGCCATATAGATATTTGCTCCCTTTCTCAATTTGATTATTGGTTCAATGGTATTTTGTTTATTTTAGCTTTGTTCTATTAATTGTAAACAAAAATTTTGGTGAATCAATAAAGTGGGTGGTTGGGTGGAATATCTTGTCTTATTGCTTTTAATTTCAATTCCGTCTTATTTTTAATCCAAGTTATCTCTTTGTGATTTGGGTGACAAAGATCCGTTGATATAAGCTTCCGCAAAGCGCTGCCATTTTTTCACAACAGATTGGTATCGGAGCACAGATCATCGCAAAGCTTAGAGTAATTTTGGATTGAAAAATTATTGATGTCGGATATGATTTCGTTTTCGAAGATGGCTATTTTGGATGGAAAAAATTGGGGTATTTGGAAGCCTAAATGGAGGATGTTCTGTACCTCAATGATCTTCATGATCCGATTGATGGAGATGGAAAGAAGCCCTCTAATGTAGATGAGGGAAAATGGAAGAAGATGGATAAAAAGGCGATTGCTTTGATTCGCCAATATCTTGATGATTCAGTTTTCCATCATGTGGCTAGTTGTGAATCCGCAAAGGCTTTGTGGGATAAGTTGGTATCTTTATACGAGTCAAAGAGTGCTACTAGTAAGGCTTTTCTGGTTCGAAAGTTGGTACAACTGAGATTAGATGAAGAGAAGTCTGTTGCAGAGCATTTGAATGAATTTCAGGATGTAATAAATCAATTGGCAAATATGAAGGTCAATTTTGATGATGAGTTACAGGCTCTTTTATTGATGAGTTCTCTTTCAGAAAGTTGGAAAACTTTGGTTGTTTCATTGAGTAATTCCAATGCTAATGGAACTATCTCTTTGGAAACTGTTCGAAGTAGTCTTTTGAATGAGGAGCTTAGAAGAAAAGGGTCAGGTATGAAATCAATTCAAAGTGAGGCTATGGTGGCAAGGGACTCGAAGAAAGATAAAATTTGGAAGAAGAATGATGCTAATGGTAAAGGTGTTATCACTTGTCATTATTGTAATAAGAAAGGTCACATACGCAGCAAGTGTTATGCTTATAAAAGAGATCAGAAAAAGGCTGCGCACGGTGATGCTAGTAGTGATGCACATGCAGGTTTTGCTGAAGGTACCGATAGTGATGCTTCTTATGATGTCCTCTTTAGTGAAAATAAGCCTTGGAAGATGGATTCGGGAGCCAGTTTTCACATTTGTAGAGATGTGAATTGTTTTTCTTCTTATGAGAAGATTGTCGACATGATTAGGACAGCCAATGGAGAAGAGCTACCGATTTGTGGTATTGGATCTATCCGGTTTCGTATGCATGATGGTGTGGTTAGAGAAGTCTCTGGAGTCAGACATGTACCCACTTGTTCGCATAATCTTATTTCTCTCGGTCAGTTGGATCGCCGTGGTTGCACTTATGAGACTCAAGGTGGAGTTTTGAGAGTGAAGAAAGGTGGTCGTGTAAGGATGAGAGGAGTATTGGAAGAAGGAAACCTTTATAGCTTGGTTGGTTCTGTAGTAGACTATGGAAAGCGAGTGACGGTTGAAGAACCTAGTCCACAACAAGGTGGAGAGGTTAATGTGGTCACTGCTTATGATTCTAGCATTGAGGATCATATTTTAGGCACGGGTCTTCATGTTGATGATGCTCGGGGGATCGATAGTGATCAGGTAATGAGCTCAGATCGAGTGATAGACGGGTGTCGAGTTGCAAAATCCACAAAGAAAAGACGGAGATCTTTGTGGTATTACAAACATTTTTGAGACCGGATTTGTGTGGTGCACCTCATGTGGGAGATGCATCATTTGCAGTCGGTGGTAGAAGTTTGTAATTTGGTATGATTGAGATATATGGAGTTGTGATGGATCTAGATATGGCATGTTTGATATGTTGGAGATATGTGATTTTGCATCAAAGCGGAGTGTTAAATTTTGGTGATACAAAATCACAAAAAGAGGGAAAGAAATATGCAAAAGAAAGAAATAGAAGATTTTGTTTCCCCTAATTAATAGGCATATTGAGCATGTTTATTTCTTTCTCTAATTAGCTAATCAAATTATTTTTTGCCATCTAATGTTAACTTGGGCATTAAGTAATTGATTATATAAATAGAGACTAGAAGAGAGGGTAAACATATGATGGAAAATCTATTTGCTAATTCCTTGTTCTCCATTTTATTCTTCTTCTCCAACAATTTTAGCCATATAGATATTTGCTCCCTTTCTCAATTTGATTATTGGTTCAATGGTATTTTGTTTATTTTAGCTTTGTTCTATTAATTGTAAACAAAAATTTTGGTGAATCAATAAAGTGGGTGGTTGGGTGGAATATCTTGTCTTATTGCTTTTAATTTCAATTCCGTCTTATTTTTAATCCAAGTTATCTCTTTGTGATTTGGGTGACAAAGATCCGTTGATATAAGCTTCCGCAAAGCGCTGCCATTTTTTCACAACAATATGTAGGTGCAGGTACAATTTGTAGTAAACATATGGATGAGTATTGCGTGGTCAAATGTCAAATTAGTATGATCCTGTTGACCTCTATTTCAGACTTCACCACGATCTTTTGGGGAAATATGCTCATATCCGTGACTCTTCAAATCATGCATTAGGAAAAGTATGCTTATCACTTTTTTTTTAACATTTGGAAAAATTATATATGTATGTCAATACACCAAAACAAGTATACAAGTATAACATGTTTATAATCAGACCGCATTACCCTTTGTGTAGCAGAAACATAATTCCTTCCTACCATCTATCATTAGTCATTTTCATTTGAGTATGTTTCATTAATTGGTTGATTATCACTCTAACTATTCATGTGTAATTCATCTGTTGTAGTTTTGAATTGTGTTTTTTGTCATTTTGAGTAAAATATTAACATGCCAACAAGATGTGGTGTATTAACTACCGAAAAAGAACCTGTGCATGAAGTGTTGTGAATATATGAACCTGCATATCTACTTTGTCTAAAATTGATATTAGTAATTTATGTGTAAAAATAGATTTACAGTCAGCCACTTATAGTCTAGCAGCATGTATAAAATGTTTTCATCTTTCCAGATTTAAGCTAATTATGATATATGTTTTGTTACCATCAAAATTTCATCACCATAACATGTATTCTTTATGGCCTATCTACAAATAAAGAGAAGAGTGCCATTTCTAACTTCACAGTTCATAACATGCAAATCTTCCATTCCAATGTAATGTTAGTGCATTATTTATATGCAGTTTACTTGAGAATAGAGCAAGCACCAAAAATTAATGTATTTGGTGACATATGCTTATTTCCCTTCACTCCTTAATATGAAACTACCCCTTTTTAAAGTTGTAACAATGTCTAAACCTAAACAGTACAATCATTTGTAATTTATTTTCAATATTTCCAATATGTATTATGTCCTATCATATAATTTACTTTTATTCCGTGCGGAGCTTTAAATTTTTATAAATACATATAATTTGTAACTATAACTTCTTTTCTGTTTGTAAAAACTAAAAATAAAACACATTTCGAATATGTGTTATGCCCAAACAATCTGTCAATTGAAAACCTAATAAACTCATTTTCAAATTTCATTTGCATATCCAGTCTTCACATACATCAAAACGGGAGATTCGGGTGATTCTGTAGGCGATCCTTGGTTGTTGAAGGAAGACGAAGATTCATGAACTACCGACGTAGAAATCCAGGGCATGGAAATCAATAGCTGGAAAGCAACTATGACATGGAAGACTATTGGCATCAGTTTATGGAGATAGGAAAGGTAATTTTTAGTAAAGCTTTGGTTATGTAATTCGGTTTTTGTGTACTTATTTTTTTCTTTCTATTTCCTTTTCTTTTTTCCATCTAAATTAGATTATATTTTTGGTTTGATGTTTAATGTCGTAGTGGAGAACGCGAAGATTAATAAGAAAGTTGAAGAAAGTTAAGAACGGTCTTTGGGGGGGGGGGGGGGGTGGGGGTGTGGTTTGCCGCACTGCTCAGTGTTTGATAAAAAAATTCAAAAATGCATATGGTTAAATTAGCAATTCAGGTTCCCACCCACATTAGCATGGCTGAAACTGTTTTGAGCCCAATGTAATATTTAACAAAAAGATATAACAGTTTTCTTCATTAAAAAAAGTGATTACAATTATCATGTGTTGCATATAATAGGCAACCAAATGGCTGCAATTTGCATGTATTAATTATCCTCTACAGAATTGAACTAGTAATAATCTGTAATAATACTGATTTTAATCTCCCGACATTCACGTTGGCTGAACTGGAGAATATTTTGAGTGCTGGCTCTCTAGCGAAAGGTAGATTAGGCACAGTTTATAAAGGAAAACCGGAGATACAAAGGTATGTGAATCTGGTGTATTTACTGACCTCAGTCACTCTAAGAAATTTAACATGGAATTCTAAGAATAATCATGTTATACGATAGACCGTGGTAAAAAAGAAGCTTAATCCGATGAATAGTCAAAGCGATGAAGGATTTGGGAGTACGAACATGTTAAAAATATGAAAACTTAAAATTAAATGAAAACTAGTTAATAAAATTAAATTAATAATAAAATATTATTATTAAATAATAAAAAACAAATAAAAACTATACACAATTTAATAAGCAAATAAATTTATTATTCTTATATAAACACAAAATACAACTTTGTGCAAATCAATAAAGGGATTTTTCTTTTGAAATTTCTCATGTTAACTCCGCTGCTAATGCACTGCAACCATATGAATTACGAAGTACAGAGAGTTGTTGCTGCATAGTATTACTTTTGTTAGATAAACAATGTCGTTTCATGTTGGTGTTGTCAGGATACAATGCACGATAGCCTCTTTATGCATGAGCGACCAAATAAGGTTGTCAATGGATATCTGAAAAATTTGAAATCCATCCGTATCTGTATTCGAAAAGCGGAAAAATATTCAATATCTGAAAAAATAGATGCGAATGCCGATGCGGATACGAAAACATTCGCATTCGAAAATTATCCGTTCGGTTTTGTTAAATTTATAGTTTGAATTATGTGTATTTTAGTAGAATGAAAGATATGTATTCATTATTATATTAAGTTAATATTTTATATTCTATACATTTAATACATATTAACTGCTCAAATCTATTTATTATCATCATGTTTGTTTACTTTTATAATCAATGGGATTGAAAATTTTCTATGTTAAACTAATTTTATTTATTTATTTTTTTAACATATCGATCGTCAACAGATTGGATAATTATCCGATATCCATCCGTAGTTGGCACTATATTCATCCGAAAGCATTCGTTGACAGACCTGCGACCAGATGCATTTGTCAGATGTTTGCTGAGCCACGACAAAAATTAGACGGGCAGAGAGGTTGGACGGCTAGTAAAACGATGGAGGGAGAAGACACAAGAGTCGAGTGCGGATATAGGAGGCAATGCTCTCTTGCTGTGACCCCGTCAAGTCATCATTTGACGGGGCGAGTAGTTGTTTGCGAGGCTTTGGGATTTTGTTGATAGTGATGGTTGACAGGCATGCGTCCGAGTCCAAGAGATAGCGGTGCGACCATGTCTTTGATGATCGGGCCGTTAGAGGCACACATGTAATAACAACATTATGGTCAATCACATGACATCACGATCAAGAAACGACCATAGTTTGGTATACGTTGAACAATATGGAGTGAAATTTGAACAATATTTCAGACTTCTGGCTCTAATTTATTTGATCCCTTATTTTGAACTTTGAAAACCTTGAAAATACACTGAATTATTATGGGATATTATCTTCAAAATTTAGAACGTACTAATTTACAATTCAGAAATCTTAACGCTTATTTTTTATTAAACCTGGGTGTGAAAATTCTTCCTACTTCTTTGTTCGCTTTTCTTTTTTTCCATCTTTGACATACAACTTTGTTGTTCCGGAGACGCTTTGCACTAGCATCGTTTGCATTGATTCACACCCTTTTTATTAGTCGTTCGACATCCAAGCGAATATAACTTCACGCTCGACAAATGACTTTGAAGCAACGAACCTTTTCGACTACGATTTGAGTTCAATTGCTCGTTTTTTTTTATCCCAACCCTACTTTCATTCAACAAATGCCATTTACCAATGTCATAAATCATCTCCTTATCATTCGATTAACTACAACCCAACAATAGTTACACAATCCAAATCAAGCATAACAATTCATATCAAGTCACTTAACACATTCATTATATAATTAAATTCTTTTAAAAATAAACTCATTAAACAAGATTATCATCTTTAAAACCCCAATTTAAGTTCGCTGACCAAGCTCTAACCAATACTGGATAATTAACATTATTTTTAGCATATTTAGTAATCATGTATTTGAGGGAATAAATTTTAAAAACTTAGGCCCCGTTTGGTTTGCTATTTTTAGTTTTGTGTTTTCGTCTAACCAAAAATGTGCATTTATTATGGCTTGTAGAAAAACACACAATTTTGAAAAATGAAACTAACATAGAAAACAAAAAACAAGTATATTTAATTTTTCATGTTTTGAGACATAACAAAAGGATGAAAAACAATTCATCTCCTCCATTTTCCGTCCATCGTTGTGATGCCTAAGAATTGTAAAAAGTTTCCCACATTTGCTTGTATTTTGTAGTGTACGTTGAAAACACAAAACTCAAAAAACAAAACGAAACCAAACGGGGCCTTAGTTTTCTCGATTAAAACGGAGAAGAAGAAGAGAGAATAACGGATGAAAGATCTCATTTCAAAAATAATAAGGTTAGTTCAGTAGAAATTTTAAGTTGATCGTTTGAATGTTTTAAAACATATTTTTATATAAAGTTTACTAGTGAAAATGTAAAATGTCACTAGAACTTCCCACTCAAAAGGTAGAACTTCTAACTCATATTGTTTTTTATGGTTAAAAATCTTCTTTTGCCCACAACATTCCAGTGGTGCCTTTTGCTTATTATTTAGATAAAACATGCAACAATTATAAGCTCTCAAACACAGTTTGTTTTACATGTAGAAAAATATTAGGGTAATATGTTACTACTACGTCCACAAAATGTTGAAGTCCCGATGCAAAAATTCGAAACAAAAATATGATGAACTAGAGCATGGAAAATAGATTTTCCAAAAAAGTTTTCAATTGTAAAATATTTTAGCAAATGCAGCGATAACAATTCAATTATAAAAGGTTTCAATTATAAAAGTAACTAGCATCTAGCAAGCACATTGCGATAAGTTCAGCAATAACAATTCAATTATAAAAGACTTCAGTAATCAATCCTCAAAATAACATCTTATAACAATTTAAGTATCAATAATTTCAGTAAGTGTAGCAATATTGTCAACTATTGAAGACCTAGATTAGCCTTTAGCATGAACATTGCAGCAACATGTGTAGCTTTTTGAAATTCAACTTCCGAAAGAGCGGGAATATTTAGATTTTCTACTGCTATCAGTTTTGGTTTTCTTTGCTTGTTCTACAGTTGAATGTCAGCAATAACGTAACTAAAAAAAAATACTTGCATGTCATTTATACGTACATACATATACATACATTATGTGTGCATGTGAATGAATTTTGGACTTATCCAATCCTCAAGAGTTTGTAGTCTGGAATCATCAGGGGTCACCGTTACATCGGTGATTATCTTAAAAGGCGGCAAATCAAATCTGTATAATATTAAATTCTACATTCAATTCATGTTTAGGCATGCCACCGTCATTGTTTACAATCACTACATAGTCTTATCTGAGTTAATCCAGCATTAGCTAATTTAGCCTTAAACCCATCTCCGAGATAAACGTTTGAACACTTCAAATTACCAAATACAAACGGTGGAATTTGGTCTACGTGCAAATGCTTTAATTTTTGGGCGATCGATAAATTAATTTGCATTTTAATTTCTTACTTTAATGCTTTCATTTTTCAAGGGTTCACCAAATCATAAACAAATAGTTAGAATTTCATTCAAAAAATGCATATTTATTAATGATACATATGCATCAGATACAATCAAATATGCAAGTTTTAATATTTTGATGTGACATGTATTTGTTTATCATAAGCCTTTGTATCGGAGGTACAATCAGGACCAGGGGCTGTTGTACTCTAGTTCCTGGGTCAAGACGTTCAAGGTATGACGGGTTGCGGATTCCAAGCGTTTGGAGTTGATGGCAGTGCACGACGATGCGGTGGTGTTGGTGGTGACACCACAAGTGTTTGGAGATGAGACGATGTTCTAAGGGTCGGTGGATGGGATGATCAAAGTTTGGAAGGGGGAGATAATAAGGAAAGGGATAACAAAGCATGTATGCGATCAGACGTTGCTGAAGCAGGAGAGCACGAGGAACGTGTTGGTGGTGGGGGCTGGGGTGGAGGTGGTGTATAACTGGTCATCGGATGGGGTGATCAATTTGTGGAAGTAAGAAATTTGTGGGTGTGAGACAAGAGAGGGTATGAGCGGAGGGAGGGGCTGAAGGGGCATAAGATGGCGGTGTTGTGCTTGGCTGCGACGAACGAAGACTTATAATATGCATATGCATACCACATCAAACTTTGGTAACTCGTTTAATTGATTATATTTGATGCATTTGTATTATTAATAAATATGTATTTTCTGAATGAAATTCTAATGATTTGCTTATGATTCGGTGGTCCGGTAGAAAATAGAGGCACCGAAGTGGGAAATTAGAAAATAAATTATTTTATTGGTTGTCCAATAATTAAAACATTTGCATGCAGATCAAATTCATTCGCTTTTACTTGTAATTTGAAGTGCTTAATTTTTTATCTCGAAGAAAGGTTAAAGACTAAATTAGCTCATGTTGAGTTAACTCAGATATGACTGTTCAATGATGTAAATGATGAAGATAACATGACTAAACATGAATTGAGTGTAGATTAGATATATACAGATTTGAATTGCTATTTTTTTGAGATAATCATCGGTGTAAAGGTGACTTTTAACGATTTCATGCTACAAACTCTTGAGAATCGGGTAAATCCAATATTCATGCATATGCACTCATAATATATGTATATGCACTATGCATATATCCATGTATGATGTGCTAATATTTTTTAATTATACTATTACCGACATTCAATTGTGGAACAACCAAAGAGAATAAAAAATTAATAGTTATGACAGATGTGTATATGCGTGCTCGAAAATTGGATTTCAAAAGGCTGTTCAAGTAGATGCAATGTGTATGCTAGATTCTAATCTAAAGCCTTCCTTCCGTAGTTAACATTATTGATGCACTTACTGACATTATTAGTAATTATGTTATAAGTTGTTACTACTGAGGATGTAGTACTGAAATTTTATAATTGAATCGCTATCGCTGCACTTAGTACAATGCGCTTGCTAGATTCTAGTATCTTTTATAATTGAATTGCACTTGTTGAAACCTTTTTGTAGTCTGTACCTTTCAAAGATCTAACATCTCTTTTTTATGCTTTGATTTATCATATTTTTGTTTCAACCTTTTGCTTCAGGACTTCGGCGTAACGGTTTTGTTGATGTATTAGTAACATACAGCCCTAATCTTTTCTAAGTGTAAAGCAAACCGTATTTGAAAGCTTATAATTTTTGCGTTTGTTATCTAACTAAAGAGCAAAAGACACCACTAATATGTAGACAAAACAAGATTTTCAACTATCAAAGTAGGTAAGTGAGAAGTTCAACATTCTCACTTAAAAGTTCTATGGTAAACGTCTTGTGTTTTCACTAGTAATTTTTATATAAGAATGTATTTTAAAACATTCAACGATCAACTTAAATTTTACACCGAACTATATTAATTTTGAAACAAGACATTCTCCCATCCATTATTCTCTCTCTTCTTAATTTCATTCTAATCGAGAAAAACTAAGTTTTCATAATTAAAATCAATATTATTGTTTCATTTTTATCAAAAAAAATTCCGAATTAAATATCTAAATTAAGATTTTGATTTTTAATTAAGATTTTAAAGATAAGAATCTTGTTTGATGAGTGTTTTTAAAGCATTTAATTATAGAACGAATGTGTTAAGTGATTTGATATGAAATGTTGTACTTGATTTGGATTGTTTAATTCTTGTCAGGTTGGAGTTGATGGAATGATAAAGAGATAATTCATGACATTGGTAATTGACGTTTGTGAAATGAAAGTAGAGTTGAGATATAAATTGAACAGTTAAACTCAAATCGTAGTCGAAATGGTTTATTGTGTCAAAGTCATTCTTCGAGCGCGAAGCCGAACTCGTATGGATGTCGAACACCTTATAACAAGGGTGTGATTCGTGTAAAACGAAGTTAGTGCGAAATATCTTCATGACAACGAAGTCGTATGTTAAAGATGAGAGAAACACAAAGGCGAACAAAGAAAAGGTGGAAAAAATTTTCACCAAGGGAAATTCTCCCATCCAGGTTCAGGTTCGGCTAGAGCAAACGTCTGAATTGTTCGTCTTAAGTTCAGGGATTTTATGCCGTAATAATTAAACATCTCATTTTTATCGTAGTTCGGTAGACATCTGAAAAATGCATGTGGTCGCTCCTACATAAAGAGGCAACTATGCATTGTACCCCTGAATATACCAGCATAAAACAATACTATTCATCTAATAAAGTGTCAATATGCAACATCTCTTTGTGCTTCGTAGTCCATATGACAACAATGCATTAGAAACATGTTGGCAAGAGGAATTTCGAAAAAAACTCATTTTATTAATTTGCGCAAAATTGTACTTTGTGTTTATCTTTATTGATGGTAGGCATAGAAGTGTAATCTTTTGGTTTGACCGTAACGTTCCAAAATTATCCTTATATGCAAACAAGAGGTTTGAAGTTTCAATTCCAATATTAACATCTATTTTCAAATTGAAACGCAAATAAGATTACAACTTTGAAACTCTATTTCGACAAAATAATTATAATTTTTTTCTTTATTTATAGCTGCAATAGAAGCACAATCTTTTGATCCGACCATGAAGTTTTAAAAATACTTTATATGCAAACAAGAGGTTAGAAGTTCAAATCCTACCGAGAATAAAAATTAACACCTATTTTCAAATTGAAAATTTTCAACGTAAATAAGATTACAACTTTGAAATCCTGTTTCCACAAAAATTATAATTTTTTTCTTTATATTTTTTAATTTATTTTATCCAAATATGTAAAAATTCTACATTTCATAATTTTATAAAGCGGTATATATGCACGTGCAATCTTATGAATAATAAATTTATTTGCTTATTAAATCGTATATAGTTTTTTTGTTTGATTTTTATTTTTTAAATAATATTTTATTGTTAATTTAATTTACTTTAATTTAATTTTATGTTGATATTTTAATATGTTCGTACTGCAATACAAATATTATAACTATGTTAAGTATGGTAGTCTGACACATTCTAATTATTTATAAATTTGATAATTTGAAATTTTGAATTTATAGTAATCGACCGTTTCAAAATAAAATAATTTTTTTGAAAACTTCAAAACCGTGAAATAAGATATTTTTAATTTTTGCATATAATCCGTACGGATAAATATTTCAAATATATATTTAAATTTTTTATTTTGACTTTTTCAAAATTAAACAAATGTTTATTTCATTACAATAAATTGACTCTTTTACAATGTTTTCGTTACGACGTTTGTGACGACCCACCTTTTTTATCCTTGTGAACGACACTTAATACATTCTCGTTATTCGTGTGCGGTTGCCGAAGCATTCGAAAGATAAGTTGTCGTGGGGTAACATAAATAACAAAAAGAACAGAATAGAAAAACCTTACACGGAATGCTTACATATAATACAAAATAATATAGTACAAAAGGTTACTCCTTACATAGAGCTATCAGAGTTAAACAAAAGTACTAC
This sequence comes from Allium cepa, assembly GCA_030765085.1. Taxonomy (NCBI): domain Eukaryota; kingdom Viridiplantae; phylum Streptophyta; class Magnoliopsida; order Asparagales; family Amaryllidaceae; genus Allium; species Allium cepa. The sequence goes on from CM060932.1 coordinate 842,587,561, forward strand.
ATCTAACAGATTTGCCGCTATACATTCCGACTTTACATTTTCAGATAACAAATATACAAACAGAATCATACAGCGGGAATAAATAACTAGATATCTAAGTAGCCGCATGCTCGATCACCGTCTTCCAAAAGCTCCACAAAAAACCTGCTACTCTCGGACTGCTCAAATATAATTGAGTACTCGAGAGTTTTAGGGAGAGTAAACAACTCGGGTCAGACAAAATGCTTGGTATGAGTAAAATTCTGATAGAAAAGGAAGTGTATTTAACAATAATACGTGGGACCATGCCGTTAATGCGGAACGCGTTTTCTCCTACATAAACAACAACTAAACACAAAAATGGAAAATAACAATAGGAAGCAATTCCCAGCATAGATGATAGGCAAAAATAGTATAAAGATTCAGACTTGAAAGAATGACAATAGTTGAACAAAATCCAAACTGGACAGAATGGATAAAACAAGATAACAGTTGGACTGATAGAATGGACAAAACCAAGCATTGTGAAGAGTGGTTGACTCTTTCCGTTGCAATTACAGAAAAACAATTCGAAGGTTCGAGTCAAATAAGGAAAGGAAAATGTTCAACAAATGACTAGGAAAGTGCACCACCGTTGAAGTCTATCTCTAGTGTTATACTTCTGAGAAGCTCATATACTCTGTGACACTTTTCGGACAATACCAAGCCGGACCCTGTCAAATCTTGCCGTAGATGAGATGTGAAAATACCCTTTTAAATGGAAGTAACCCCACATAGCTTGGTTTTCTCTCGCGCTTTGGGTTTATTCATTTTTGACAAAGGATAACAATGCTCAACGGAGCAATAAATCGTCTTAGAATGACGATAATAAAGAAGCTGAAGTAACCGATAGTCAAGAAACCAACTATCGAGGATATAAAATGATCATATATGAAAATTAAGTCTTATATACTTACCACTGCTTATCAAATTCAAACTTGTACTATTCTTTGGTTAACAATAATACCAGACAAGTCAAGGTAGTGTTACCTCAAAAGCATGTCTCACGATTATCCTTAACTTTCGAAATAGCGACAAGTCTACTTTTTCTATGTTTAGCGCTAATTATACAAATAAATCTTTTCCATATAGGTGAATCGCTTTACGGAAATTAACTTATTTCCATAAGCGAATCAAACTTTTTCTTTTAAAAACTCGAATTTATGCTTGGTTTCACATTACAAGTACTAGCTTTAAAAACACTTTGTTAAAAGAGTTCACTAACTTTAAACATCATTCTAAAAAGGATTTAATAACTTAAACCATCCTTATTACATTGATTAATTTAACTTTAAACCTTCACTAATTCAGTTGATTGCTTGACTTCAATAGTCCTTAATTCAAAAGAAGTTAATCACCTTTAAACACCATTAATTAAATTAATTAATTAAATTAATAAATAAATAATTAAATATCATTATTTAAAATGGTAATCAATTTAAACCATCATTAAGGAAAGATTAATTAAAGTTAAAAAGTTGATTTCCTTTTAAAAGTCATTACTTAAAAAGATAAATTAATTTAAGAACATCACTAGTCAATTGATTGATTAAATTTTAATCCATTGTTATCAAAAGATTAATTAGTCTTAAACATCATTAAATAAAATGATTAATTAATTTAAAACATCATTTAAAGCAAGAATAATCAAAGTTAAAACAAGTTGATTGACTTTTAAAAGATATTAATTAAAAAATTAATTAATTTAAAAATATAATTAGTTAGTTGATTAATTAACTTTAATCTGTCATTATTAAATGATTAATTTTCTTTGAAAATCATTAAATAAAATGATTAATTAGTTTTAAAACTTCGTTAACTAAGTGATTAGTTAATTCAAAACATATCATTGAGTAATTACTTAAATTCAAAACACATCGTTAACGAAATAATTACTTAACCTTAATCCTCATTTATTAAATAATTAATTAAATTAAATAATTATTATTAAAATGGTTAATTACTTTTAAAAACATCGTTAATCAAAATTTTGATTAACTTGTAAAATAATTCCAAGCACGACAGATGAAAGCAAACGAGTACGATAAAAGATGATTTTCCGAAAATGTCGATATAGCGACTATCGCTGTACGGACAGTTCAGCAAACAAGCCTATGACATTATTATTACAACCAAACATTACATAGCAAGGATATGAGCATGTATACATGGTAATTTACTATGATTCAACATGTAGTAAGCATGAACCAACATTATAAGAAATTTTTACATACTACTAAACCACGACTAAGTTGTCAATTTTTCGAAGCATGAATCGAACCAACAACTACCAAATACATACAATAAGCATCTAATAGCAACAAATATGAACATGAGCATGGTTTAAAAACTTTTGGTTTAAAGGTGATGTTTTATTCACCTAAGCACTTACTAACTTTACCGAATTACGACGAATCACAACTTCTTGCACCAACTTCAATGACACCTCTCTTCACTTAAATCTTGGTGGCTTGGACACTTAGTGGGCTGTTTGGGCTCGGCCTAGTGGGCTATAGGGCATGGCCATGGTCCAAAATGAAGGGTATGGGTCTTGTTTTGGATGTAAAGTGATGTAGAGTGGATTTAACTTGGTTTTAGGAATGTTTGAACTAGTTTCGACTTAGGAAATGAATTTAGAGATTATGAATGGATGTATGCATTCATGACGAAGAGTATGGCGATAGTGTTAGGAAAATGTAATAAAGAAAGTGATTTATACGAGAATGTGAGGGTATGTATAGGCATAGAAAGTGCAAAATTATCAAAATAACCCTACGACCTTTCTTTCACTCACAAAATGCCACCCCACTCTCTCTTCACAATGCCATATACGTTGGTAATGGACCCCCATCCGATAAATCAAGCAAGCACCATGCCTTCATGTACAACCTAGGATCTAAGGTATGGTGGTATGGTATTTTTTTTAATATAGGTAACTATTCGTGCCATACTTGATTTATTTAAAATCAAATCAAGTTTTAATTTAAACTAAGCATGATTTATTACTACTAACACAATACTTTAAATTATCATGTGACACATATATGTGTGTGCATGTGTACATTAGTATTTTATTGCTAAATTATACTAATATTGCTAAATCACTTTAATTATATTAATATTGCTAAATCACTTTAATTTTCATTTAGTATTTTATTCAGTACCAAAATCATTTATGAATTATTTCATAAATTTTCACCTAAGTTTAAAAATATTTTATAAAGTCATTATGTATAAAACACCAAATAATAACTTATTCCACTTTATTTACTTGTATAATATTCTTCTAAATTCTAAGAGTATATACAAAACATAAAATTTATTTTGCTTTTCACAAGTTTGGTGAAGATTTAATCAAAATTTGGGTCTTTTAAAACCGAGTCAACCTCTCGACCTCTTTAATTAGATTGTTAAAATGGACAATGTTTATGGGTTGACCCAAAACAACAAATAGTTTTACAGCTTATATGTTTTAAACAAAAGCTATGGTTTTAATAAAAAATATATGTTTTAAAACATTCATACCTTTTTATCTTAAGGTGTTATAATAAATGATGTTTATGGACTAACCCAATAACACCAATTAGTTTAAACTGCTTAGATGCTTAAATAATATTTATGGTTTTGATAAAACAATGTTATCAAAACCTTCCTATCCAATCTAACTCATTTAAATCAGTGTGAACTCATCACTTATCTTATTTAACGGTAAAAATTCATTTACCCAATGCAATCTTTTACCAAAAATACTTTTTATTTTTAAATAAATTCCCTACTAAGGGAACTTAAAGAAAAATACCCCGTTATAAATTTCAAAACTCATCTTTGAAAGCATGCTACATATATTTCTTTTATGAAATAATTTTCAACAATTTGTTTACTAAAACTCATTTTGGGTTCGTTCGGATTTGAACTCATTTCGATCGCACAATGATAAATAGAATAATTTGCTAAGTACTCCACAATGTTCACCTAAGAAACATTTAATCGTCACATAGAAGATTATTCTGATTACTCAAATTACTCATATTCTTCAATATATAAAAAAATTTGGGCCAAAAACATAATTTAAGTATTTCTAATAGCTAGAACCCAAAATAATCTGTTTTCTAATCTTAGGAAATTTATCAAATATTCTCATTACATCATAAAATTATGAAATTAAAAACCCAATTTCAAAATAATTTTTTTAACATCCTATCAAAAGTTTAGGTTATTTGGGTGCCATATGATAGGTTTCTTAATTTAAACATATCACTTAATTTCATAAATAAATCCTGTAAATTCATCAATAAGCATGTTATCATCCTAATAATCAAAACATGTATTAAGCATATGACCATCCAAACAATCAAAACATGGCATAATACGACCAAAAGATTTAGAGTTATACTCAAAACCGAAAATTATAGTTAAAACTTGAGATGCATAACTATTATTCACGTTGATTTGGTATAGGAACTTGAGATTTTGTTTAGTCTTGATTTCCCTAGGCTTTCTTTTGATTTCCTAGCTTTAGTCTCATCAAATTCCCTTATAACGATCGGCCTTTTTGTATGAATGAAATTTGGAAGGAAACGAGAATGAGAAAATATGCAGTAAGGGAACATGCACTTCCTTATTTTTCTATTCTCATATCCTCCTCCTTATTAATATTCTAATTAATCTCATTAATTCATTAAATAAGGCTCGACCTTTACTAATTATCAAATCTCAATCACCATACCATTTTATATTATTTTATTTAGTTTATCCAATTAAATATCTTAAATAATGTTAATTAGAATTAGCGTTGTTACACTGTGCCTCCTTTGTTCTCATTCTAATACCAGCTACCTTCTCACTAGCTTCTAAGTTCAAGTCGGGTCTAGGAACAAGTCTATCTCTAGATTCAACCTAACACGCATGAGAACGGCTCAAATGACCATAAAGTGCTTCAAAAGGGGACATTCCAACACTTTTCTGATAGCTGTTGTTATAAGTGCCTTCGACTAAGAGTAAATGATCTTCCCAAGAACCCCCGAAGTCGACAATGCATGCTCGCAATAATTTTTTCAAGACTCGGTTCACACTCTCTATCTGCCCATCTATTAGGGAAGGTAAGCTGTAATTAGACTTAGCTCAGTCCCTAAAGTAGTTTGTAGTCCCTTCCAGAACCTAATAGTGAATATCGGGTCTCGATCACTTACAATACTACAAGGAATATCATGGAGTCTCACATTCTCTTTCACGTACAAACTCGCCAGACTTGTAGAAGTCCTATTCAACTTAACAAGAATGAAATGAGCACTCTTGGTTAGCCATCGACTATAATTCAAATGCTTTCATTCCCTCTTCTTGACTTAGGAAGCCCATCAATAAAGTCCATACAGATCTACTCCCATTCCCACTTTGGGATCTCAAATGGCTGAAGCAGTCCAGGTGTCTTTTGCTTGTCGCTTTTGATCCGCTGGAAGTTTGCACACTGACTCATAAAGATCGAAATATCTCGTTTCATCCCCTTCCAAAAGAATATCCTCTTTATATCTTTGAACATCTTGATCAGCACTGGATGGAAAGACAACTTTGAGGGGTGACATTCAGATGATACTTCTTACCTAAGTCCGTTCAAATTTGGAACACATATACGCCCGTTCGTTTTCAATATGCCCTGGGGGATCAATCCTAAAGCTAAAAACAACACCTTAAACATCTTTCTTAAGTCGAGCTAAAATAGGATCTCCCTCCTGACTCGATGCAATCCTCTCCATTAATGCTGGTTTAACTTCTGAGTTTGCAACCATTGAAACATTCCTACTCAACGCATCCGCAACAGCATTGGCTTTCCCAAGGGTATAAAGAATCTCTAGATCATAAAAAACGAAAAACTTCAGCCATCTCTGCTGCCTCAAATTCAAATCATTTTGGGTAAAGAGACGCTTTAAGGATTTGTGGTCTGTATAACTCGAACTTTCACCCAAAAGGTAATGCCTCCACGTCTCAAGTGCGAGGATAATAACCAAAAACTCCAAATCGTGCGAAGCATAATTTTTCTCATGGGGATTTAGTTGTCGACTTGCATAGGCAATAACTTTCCTATGCTGCGCAAGAATTGCTCCCAGCCCGGAACCACAAGCATCCATATATACGGTTAAACCTTCGCTCCCATCTGGAATAGTTAAAACAGGAGTAATAGTCAACTCTCCTTCAGTTCGTTGAGTGGTTGATCACACTTAGGTGTCCACACCAACTTAACATCTTTCTTTGTTAACTTCGTCAGAAGAGAAGCAATCTTCGAGAAGTCTTTGATGAACCATCAGTAAAAACCAGTCAATCCCAAGAAACTTCTAACTTCTGTCGCACTTTTAGTTTTCTTCCAATCTTGAACTGCAACAACTTTAGTTGGGTCAACTGATATGCCTTCTTTCGAGATAACATGCCGTAGAAACCTAACTTTAGATGTCTAGAAATGACACTTAGAAAACTTAGCCTTCAACACATGGCTTCTTAAGGTATTGAGTACGACATGGAGATGATATTTGTGCTCCTCCATTTTCGAATAAACAAGAATGTCATCAACAAAGACGAGAACAAATTTATTAAGAACATCTGAAAATACTTGATTCATTAAGTCCACAAAATAAGTAAGTGCATTAGTCAGCCCAAACGGCATGACTAACTTCACATAAAATGTTCTGGAGTCTTAAATGCTGTTAAGGGCACACTCTCCTCTGCTACCTTAATTGGTCGAAACCGATGCAAGATCCAATTGAGAAACTATTCAAGCGCCATGGAGCTGATCAAACATGTCGTCGATCCTTGGTAAAGGATATTCATTCTTGATAGTTCTCTTGTTCAACTCCTAGTAATCTACACGTAACATTAGAAAACTGTTCGCATTTGCACCAAAGACGACGGGCGATCGCCAACTTGAGGTACCGTGTCGAATCAAACCCTTCTGCGACAAATCAAATGTCTGATCTTCTAACTCCCTTTTCTCTTTCAGTATCAACCTTCGCGGGGTTGTACGATAGGTCTGGTTCGCTCAACCGAAGCTCTTATACCAACTTTGACAACCTATTTTTCATACCTTGGGAATGACACTTAATACATCAATGGTATTTGTGTGCCCTTCCTCAAGCATCCGAAAGACGAGTTGTCTGGGGTAAAACAAAAGAACAGAATATAAAATCTCAAAAATGAAACTGTTAATTATAATGTAACAATACGATAGTACATAATTTTACTACTTAACATGGAGTTATTAGTGTTACAACAAAGTACTACCATTAAACTAGGCTGTTATACACTCTGCCTTTACACTTATTCATACAAAATACACAAACATAAAGAATCATGGCAGCGGATATAAATAGTTAGATAGATAAGGAGCTTTCTGCTCGTCCACCATCTTAAAAAAAGTCTAAAGAAACCTACTACTCTCGAACTACTCAAATATAAATGAATACCCGAGAGTTTAGGGAAAGCAAACAATTTGGGTTAGATAATAGAGAGAATTAGGGAAATAGACAAACTTTGAAAAAAACTTAGGCTGAACGACACCAAGTTTCATTTTTAGGTTGAAGGACAAATGTTAGTTATAATCAGCATTATATTCAACTTATACACTATACAAAATGCTAGTTATACCTAGCTGTATTCTCAGTATTATTAGACGACATTACTTGTAATGTTCTTTAATAATATGGATATAACGATGGGGTCTTACAGCTTGGTATCAGAGCTCAATTCAGATCATTATAGAGTATCTAAACCTAGATGACCTAGAGTCTCGTCCCTTGGGTGTGTGGTAGTTAGTGATTTGATTAACTAATTAGGGATACGAATTTAAATGATTATTGGGAATAATCACTGGGACGTATTTGAAGGTTCGAATCAAATAAGGAAAGGAAAATTTTCGACAAATGACTAGGAAAGTGCACCACTGTTGAAGTATATCTTTAGTAATATACTTCTGAGAAGCTCATATACTCTATGATACTTTTCGAACAATACCAAGCCAGACCTTGTCAAATCTTGTCGAGAATTTGAATATTTCGACATCCAAGTGCAGAACCGAATCTAAACTAGATGAGATGTGAAAATACCCTTTTAAATGGGAGCAACTCCACATAGCTTGGCTTCCTCTCGCGCTTTGGGTTTAGTCATTTTTGACAAAGGATAACAATGCTCAACGGGGCAATAAATCATCTTAGAATGACGATAATAAAGAAGCTGAAGTAACTGATAGTCGAGAAACCTACTATCGAGGATATAAAACGATCATATATGGAAATTAAGTATTATATACTTACCATTACCCTTCGAATTCAAACTTGTACTGTTCTTTGGTCAACAATAATACCAGACAAGTCAAGGCAGTGTTACCTCAAAGTCATGTCTCACGATTATCATTAACTTTCGAGATAGTGACAAGTCTACTTCTTCTATGTTTAGCGCTAATTATACAATAAATCGTTTCCATATTGGTGAATTGCGTTACGGAAATTAATTTATTTCCATAAGCGAATCTATGCTTGATTTCACATTACAAGTATTAGCTTTAAAAACACTTTGTTAAAAGAGTTCACTAACTTTAAACTTCATTATAAAAAGGATTTAATAACTTAAACCATCCTTATTACATTGATTAAACTTTAAACCTTCATCAATTCAGTTGATTGCTTGACTTCAATATCCCTGAATTCAAAAGAAGTTAATCACCTTTAAACACCATTAATTTAATTAATTAATTAAATTAATAAATAAATAATTGAATATCATTATTTAAAATGATAACCAATTTAAACCATCATTAAGGAAAGATTAATTAAAGTTAAAAAGTTGATTTCTTTTAAAAGTCATTAATTAAAAAGATTAATTAATTTAAAAACATCATTAATCAATTGATTAATTAATTTTAGTCCATCATTATCAAAAGATTAATTAGTCTTAAACATCATTAAATAAAATGATTAATTAATTTAAATCATCATTTAAAGAAAGATTAATCAAAGTTAAAAACAAGTTGATTAACTTTTAAAACTTATTAATTAAAAAGATTAATTAATTTAAAAACATCATTAGTTAATTAATTAATTAACTTTAGTCCGTCGCTATTAAATGATTAATTTTCTTTGAACATCGTTAAATAAAATGATTAATTAGTTTTAAAACTTCATTAACTAAGTAATTAGTTAATTCAAAACACATCATTAATTAAGTAATTAAATAAATTCAAAACACATAATTAACTAAGTAATTAGTTAACCTTAATCCTTATTTATTAAATAATTAATTAAATTGAGTAATCATTATTAAAATGGTTAATGACTTTTAAAAACATCGTTAATCAAAATCTTGATTAACTTGTAAAATAATTCCAAGCACGAAAGATGAAACCAAACGAGTTCGATAAAAAATGATTTTCCGAAAATGTCGATATAGCGACTATCGTTGTACGGGCAGTTCGGCAAACAAGCCTATGACATTATTATTACAACCAAACATTACATAGCAAGGATATGAGCATGTATACATGGTAATTTACTATGATACAAAATGTAGTAAGCATGAATCAACATTATAAGAAATTTTTACTTGCTACTAAACCACCACTAAGTTGTCAATTTTTCGAAGCATGAATCAAACCAACAACTACCATGCTACCAAATACATACAATAAGCATCTAATAGCAACAAATATGAACATGAGTATGGTTTAAAAACTTTTGTTTTAAAGACGAAGTTTTACTCACCTAAGCACTTACCAACTTTACCGAATTACGACGAATCACCACAAATTCTTGCACTAACTTCAACGACACCTCTCTTCACTTAAATCTTGGTGGCTTGGAACCTTAATGGGCTGTTTGGGCTCGGCCTAGTGGGCTATAGGGCATGGCCATGGTCCAAAATGAAGGGTATGGGTCTTGTTTTGGATGTAAGGTGATGTAGAGTAAATTTAACTTGGTTTTAGGAATGTTTAAACTAGTTTCGACTTAGGAAATGAATTTAGAGACTATAAATGGATGTATGCATTCATGAAGAAGAGTATGGAGATAGTGTTAGGAAAATGGAAAATGAAATAAAGAAAGCGATTTATACGAGAATGTGAGGGTATGTATAAGCATAGAAAGTGCAAAATTACCAAAATAACCCTACTACCTTTCTTTCACTCACAAAATGCCACCCCACTCTCTCTTCACAATGCCATATACGTTGGTAATGGACCCCCATCCGATTAAATCAAGCAAGCACCATGCCTTCATGTACAACCTAAGATCCTAAGGTATGGTGGTATGGTTTTTTTTTTAATATAGGTTACTGTTCGTGCCATACTTGATTTATTTAAAATCAAATCAAGTTTTAATTTAAACTAAGCATGATTTATTACTACTAACACAATACTTAAATTATCATATGACACATGTATGTGTGTGCATGTGTACACTAGTATTTTGTTACTAAATTATATTGCTAAATCACTTTAATTATACTAATATTGCTAAATCGCTTTAATTTGCATTTAGTATTTTATTCAATACTAAAATCATTTATGAATTATTTCATAAATTTTCACCTAAGTTTAAAAATAATTTATAAAGTCATCTCTTTATAAAACACCAAATAATAACTTATTCCACTTTATTTACTTGTATAATATCCTTTTAAATTCTAAGAGTATATACAAAACATAAAATTTATTTTGCTTTTCACAAATTTGGTGAAGATTTAATCAAAATATGGGTCTTTTAGAACTGAGTCAACCTCTCGACCTCTTTAATTAGATTGTTAAAATGGACAATGTTTATGGGTTGACCCAAAACAACAAATAGTTTTACAACTTATATGTTTTAAACAAAAGCTATGGTTTTAATAAAATAATGTCTTTTAAAACATTCCTGCCTTTTTATCTTAAGGTATTATAATAAATGATATTTTATGGACTAACCCAATAACACCCATTAGTTTAAACTGCTAAGATGCTTAAATAATATTTATGGTTTTGATAAAACAATGTTATCAAAACCTTCTTATCCAATCTGAATCATTTAAATCAGTGTGAACTTATCTCTTATCTTATTTAACGATAAAAATTCATTTTTCCAAAGCAATCTTTTACCAAAAATACTTTTTGTTTTTAAATAAATTCCCTACTAAGGGAACTTAAAGATAAATACCCCGTTATAAATTTCAAAACTCATCTTTGATAGCATGCTACATATATTTCTTTAATGAAATAACTTTAAACAAATTGTTTACTAAAACTCACTTTGGGTACATTCGGATTTGAATCATTTCGATTGCACAATGTAAATAGAATAATTTGCTAAGTACTCCACAATATTCGTCTAAGAAACATTTAATCATCACTTAGAAGATTATTTAGATTACTCAAATTACTCATATTCTTCAATAAATAAAAAATTTAGGGTCAAAAACAAAATTTAAGTATTTCTAATAGCTAAAACCCGAAATAATCCGTTTTCTAGCCTTAGGAAATATATCAAATATTCTCATTAAATCATAAAATTATGAATTAAAAACCTACTTTCAAAATAATGTTTTTCACATCCTATCAAAAGTTCAGGTTATTTTGGTGCCATACGATAGGTTTTCTAATTTAAACATATCACTTAATTTCATAAATAAATCCTATAAATTCATCATTAAGCATATTATCATCCTAATAATCAAAACATGTATTAAGCATATGATCATCCAAACAATCCAAACATGGCATAATACAACCAAAAGATTTGGAGTTATACTCAAAACCGAAAATAGTAGTTAAAACTTGAGATGCATAACTATTATTCACGTTGATTTGGTATAGAAACTTGAGATTTGTGTTTAGTCTTGATTTGCCTAGGCTTTATTTTGATTTCCTAGCTTTACTCTCCTCGAATTCTGTTATAACGATCGACCTTTTTGTGTGAATGAAATTCGGGAGGAAACAAGAATGAGAAAATATGCATTAAGGGAACCTGCACTTCCTTATTTTGCCATTCTCCTATCCTCCTTATTATTAATGTTCTAATTAATCTCATTAATTCATTAAATAAGGTCAACCCTTACTAATTATTAAATCTCAATCTTCATACCATTTTACATTATTTTATTTAGTCTATCCAATTAAATATCCTAAATAATGTTAGTTAGAGTTAGCATTGTTACACCATGCCTCCTTTGTTCTTCTTCTAATATCACCTATCTTCTCACTAGCTTCTAAGATCTAGTCGGGTCTAGGAACAAGTCTATCTCTAGATTCAACCTAATACGCAGAACGATATAAATGATCATAAAGAGCTTCGAAAGGGGACATTCCAATGCTTTTCTGATAGCTGTTGTTATAAGTGAATTCGACTAAGAGTAAATGATCTTCCCAAGAACCCCCGAAGTCGAGAATGCATGCTTGCAATAATTTTTTCAAGATCCGGCACACACTCTCTATTTGCCCATCTATTTAGGGATGGTAAGCTGTAATTAGACTTAGCCCAGTCCCTAAAGCAGTTTGTTGTCCCTTCCACAACCTGGTAGTGAATATCGGGTTTCGATCACTTACAATACTACAAAGAATACCACGGAGTCTCACAATCTCTTTCATATACAAACTCGCCAGACTTGTAGTAGTCCTAATCAGCTTAACAAGAATGAAATGAGCACTCTTGGTTAGCCATCGACTATAATTTAAATGCTTTCATTCCCTCTTCTTGACTTAGGATGTCCATCAATAAAGTCCATACAGATCTACTCCCATTCCAACTTTGGGGTCTCAAATGGCTGAAGCAGTCCATGTGTCTTTTGCTGATGTAACAACCCTGTATTTTGTGATTATGTTAATTGTGTATTTTAATTATTTTAAATTGAATTTTGATTTAGAAACTTTATTTTATTTATTAAAATAGATAATTTTGTTATTTTAAATATAAATTTTGATTTTGATGTGAATTATAATTCCAAACATGAATAAATAGAATATTTTTCATAAAAGTGGATTTTGGTCAAAATGGTAAAACTTTGACTTTTAAATTTAAAATTTAAATAGTTGAATTTTTGAATTTTATCTTTTATTATGAAAATAAATTAAATTTTATGTATACTGCTTTTCATTTCGTTGAAATCCGATTTATATTGTGAAAGTTATGCTTTTTACAATATTGTGTGTAAATTGTTTTATTTAACAAAATTGTTTACTTTAATTTATATAAATAATATTTTTGTTTGTTCTAATTTGTGTATATATGTGTGATATGTCATGTTATGCATATATTTTATTTTTAAAACATTTTAAAGTGTTGTTATAATTTTCTACTGTTTATTGTACTTTATTTACAAATTTTAAAGTCTCGTTTCAATTATTAAGTTATTTTCCTATTTATTTTCTATTTTTCCTTATATTATTTATTTTATTTTCTCTTTCACTTTATTTTGTTTAGCTTTTTATTTTTATTTACCGAAAATTTTATTTGTTTTATTTAAATGGAAATTTGAAGAGACAAAAGCTTTAAAACTAGTGACTTTTCATTGTCTAGTCTCTTCATTTGCTTGCCCTTTCACTTTCTAGCTTTAGCCGTCCATTTCCTCTAGTATTTTCGGCCATTTAGATCTAAGAACAAATTGGTAACGCCTTCTTCATTTTTTTACTTTTTCTTTCCATTTTTCTATTGATTTTTTCATGTTTTGCCTGTTTCATCTTATGCTTTCCTCGGCCTATACCCCTCACCACCTCCACCGATCATCACATCACTTCCTCCCCATCACCATACACGGCATAACCATCCTCTCCTCTAACCAATACTGGCCGTGACCATCCCATGGAGCAAACACCAAATGTGCCATAGACCGAGCCCAAATGGCCGAGCCCAAACGTGCCATAGGCCGAGCCTATGATTGAACCAAACCTCCTTTTAGCCTTGCCTTTTGACCTTCTTTCCATTGTAACTCCAAACCACTTCCTATTCCTTTGTAGTCGTGCTCTTATGATCCAAACCAGATCCATTTCAACCTGAGAACATGTGTAGTCGAGCCTAAACCATGTTGTGGCCGAGCATATGTGAGTTATGGTCAAGCAAAATTAATGGAAAAGCTTCGTGATGTCTTGTGTAAATTCTTTTTCTATTTTCGTTCTAATAAATTTTGGTATCGTATTTATATTTATATTTTGCTTTGTTTGGTTGTTGAATACAAGATTTATATCTTGGCTTTCTCTCCACTCAAATCAAGTCGTGTTATCGTACTTTCTGGATTTTTGTTTGTGTGTTTGTTTTGCGAACTCCAGCTTAAAGATGTGAGTATTCACTTATGACATTTTTACTTATATAACTGTGAATTGATAGCAAGTGAATGTGTAGAAATTTTTTATATCATGTTATACCTGCTTGTGATATGAATCATATGATGTTAACCCTGTTTATAGACCTGTCATATCATCTGTTACTGCTATATGATGCTATATTGTTTATTTTATTCTGTTTTCACACTGCAACTTCCCTGTAGACTAGAATCACTATGGGTTGAAATGATACATACCCGAATGGACTTTAGAATGGGGAAAAATCGTTATGTAATGAAATGATAGGCCTGAACGATTTTTATTTATTTTTATTTATTTTATTTAACTTGGGATTGCGGGTTTGAAATGATAGAACCCGGATTTTTCTTTGTAAATTACGGATTGAAATGATATATTATCCGTATTACTTGACTTAGGTTAGAAAACTTTATACAGACCCGTGGTTATTTTATAAAGCTTTCTGAAAATTTTAAGTATCTTTAAAATGTAAATATTACGATATTTTGATTTAAATTGAATTAAAAATGATTTTATAAAGTGTTAATGATTTTTCTACAAGTTAAATATGTTAAATGAATGAATGGTTAAGTTGAAATTTGAAATATATATAAAAGTTGAAATTTGAGATTTTGTTCAAAAGTGTAGTTTAAGTTAAGTAAATAAAATATGATAATTGAATTTAAATTTGAATGTAAATAACTTAATAAAGTGTTATTGATTTTTCTATGAATTAAAAATGGCTAAATAAATGAATGTTAAAAGTGAAATTTGAATATAACTTAAATATTTAAATTTGAGATTTGGTTTTAAAAATAAAAGTTAAGTAAATAAAATGGAAATTTAGTTTATACTTTGAAATGGTAATTAAAAACTTAAGTGTAAAGTAAATGCAAAAAGAAAAACCGTGCATTGATTTTAATAAGGGAAGTATTAAAAAATTTGATATTTATTTGTAAAATTTACTTTATAAAAATCATAAGTTAAAGGGTATTTAAATGACCATTTTTAAAGTGGAAAATATGAAATTTTGTATGTTAAATGGTTTAAATTGAAGTTTAATTGTTGTTGGAATTTTTTTGTAAATCTAGAAATTCTTTTAGTAGCACTTCAGAAATGCAATCGTTTTTGAAATAAACTAAAATCTGGAATAAATGAATCTACAACATTTTGTAAGAGCTGTAGTTGCAGAAGTGAACTACAAGGCTAAATTGAACCAAGTGATATTACAACACTTTGTAAGTGCTGTAGTTGCAGAAACTAAACTAAAACCAGAAACTAACAAAAGGGCTACAGTAGCACTTATTAAGTGCTGTAGTTGGCTGAAATGAGATTTTTGAATATAATTGTACCCTGAACTATTACAGCAGTTTTGTAAATGTCTTCTTTACTGAATTGAACTATTTTTCAACTAAAACTGAACTATTACAGCAGTTTTTGTGACGACCCAGAATTTTGAACATTTGAAATCGAAATATTTAATTGATTTTAAATATTTGGAAGTTAGTTTAACTTGAATTTCAAAATTAACTATGAATTTGGCAATTTAATTATTGAATTTAAATTATTAAAGTTGGATAAAATTTTGAATCTTCAGTTTTAAGCTGATTAAAAATATTTCAAAGGCTTAGAAAATTTATATTGATAATACTGAAGATAATGGAAGCTTCAGAATTGAATTTGGAAATAATTTATTCAGTTTTGAATTTTTATCATTTAAATCAATATTTAAAAATAGCCTTCCGAGGCACAGTCTCGGATTTCGACGAAACCCGTTTCATTGGATCCGTAATATTGTATTATTATCGAATTTCAATTTTTGTAGCATTCAGAGTTGTCCTTTGGCCGTACGATAAGCAAACGCGTTGGAAATTATATCGAAATTTAATTTTATAACTGGCTTCAAAAAAGTTATCTTTTTCATACGATCGAGTTAGGCCTCGAAACCTTTCCTATTGCGTTCGGAATAGAGGTTTAACATTATAAATGCCGGGCGGCACGCCTTGATAGGGGTTCGCGATTTTAAGCTGCGTTAATCGAGACAATTTGAATTTGAATTTAAATTTAAACTATATTTTATCTTGGTGAACTTCAATTGAAATTCCCTCACATCAAAACTTTTTCTCTACACCTCTGAAGCACTGCGGCCTTCCTCCACACGCCACACCTCATCCTTGTCTCCTTTTTTTTTTTACAAATCTCACGCAAAATCATTTCAAAAGCAGAAAAAAACAATGGCCGAGCTTAATCCCCTCTTCTCGTTTTAAATTATATGGCCGCTCCCTCCTCTCCAGTTCAAAACAGAGGAAATCGAAATCACAAATCAAATAATGGCCGAGCGAATCGAAAAAAGGAAATGGCTGCTCTGTATTCAAATTAATTTAACAAAATGAGGGAGATCATTAACATCTTCTTCAGCAAATCTAGTCACTCGTCGCGAGGCAAGGCTCGAGCTCGGGCACGATAAAAATCGGAGCCGTGGATTCGTCGACGTTAATGGAAGGGCTCGCGATGACCGGAGAGGTGCGCGTGTGTCGAAGCGGGATGTCGCGTTGCTTTGAAGGCGGGCAAGTGATACTGCAGGCGGCGACGACGCGATGTGGCTTGTCGTGTTGATTTGGGGAAATTGGTGACGAGATGCATGCGATCGTGGAAGGCAGGTCTCGCGTGTGCGATGTCTGAAGGGTATATTGGTTTCATCTTTAATTGATTCAGCATTTATCTATTAGGAAATAAATTTTTGTGATGTCTAAAATGGGAAAGAAATCTTACAGTAAGATTTAGAAAAGGGAATTATTGCTTTATAAATATATACAGAAATATATATATATATGTAGTTCAAACAGAAAGTTTTAGTCAGAAATATACATGCAGGTTCATATTTATACAGTGAAACAGAAAAAAAATATTAGTTTAAAATTTAATTATTTAGTTAAATTGAATCATTAGTAATTAAATTTAGAAAATAAGAAATTTATTATTCGATTATTTCGAATATTAATAAATTGCAAAATTGTTTATACAAGGTCTAATACTGTGAAGACAAAATCGGGATTGGAAACGGATTGCAAATAAAAAGGTGAGATATTCTCACTCAAATTATAATAATTGAAAATTTCAGTTATTGATTGATTGTTGAATTATGAGAGTTAAATTTAAATTGTTGATTGTGTGCTTGGATGATAATTTATTATCAGTTGTATTGAAATAGACCCTATACGCTGCATAATAGCGGATGATATTATATTTAAACCCATATATCGCGATATTCCACCTCGAAGTGGAATTGATATTATATATGTATTTGGAGTTTTTGATTTCCCGCATTATATAGCGGATGAGACCCTATGCGCCGCATAATAGCGGATGATATTTTATAAATCCCATATACCGCGATATTCCACCTCGAAGTGGTATTTACATTTAATTGTTGTGCTAACGTCTGTGGATGTGGGAAAAAACAGGTTGGAGAGATCCAACTGGATTCCTCAAATATTTGAATTTGTTTCAATATTGTGTGTTGATTTATTTAAAATCTGTGTGTGATTATATAGCGATTGAAATCGTTGAAGGCTAAAATTTAGCCGAATAATATTTTTGGTATCATAGGATACCAGAAATAAATAAAATTGGATTTTTAAATTTAAGTAGAAAATCTATAGTGAAATCCTATTGAATAAGATTCTAAAATATGGGAAAAAGTTTAATAAATGGATTTCAAGTAATAATATTCAAAAGGTGAAGAATTTATTTAAAAAAAATATGATTTTTAAATAATTTGGAAAGGATAAGGGAATTTATTTTAAAAAACAAATTCGAAAATTGATTTGGTGTTAAAAGAATAAATCTTTGGGGAATCGATATGAAAATTGATTTGGTATTAAAAGTGAATATTTGGGAATCGATTTGAAAATCGTAAATTAGTGGATATTTAAAAATTTAAATCCACGAATGAGAATTTTATAAAGGAAAGGGAAATTTGTTTTAAAATAAACATTGGTTTATTTTTAAAGTGTGAAACGAAATTTACGGATTTGGAACGTAAATTTAAAATAAATCCAGAAGGATTTATTAATTGATTAAAAATGATCCATTTTGAAAAGGAAGGTGTATTTTCCCTGAAAAGCCTAGTATGTATGTAAAATAGCTTTTGAAATATAAACTAAAAGTTCTAGGGTTGGTTTTAAAAGAATATTTTGGAGAAATTAGTTTCTATAAGTTATTTTGTAAATCTTTAAAGTAATGATTTATTTCATTAATTATGGAAGTAATGATTTAAAGATTTTATTTAAAGATTTAATTGATATTGGTTTTAGAAATTGAATATTTAAATAGTTATATCCTATCTATTAATTTTATTTAAAAATTAGTTTGGACTTTTTGTATGGGAGATTAGTATAATTTTCTTTTCATAACTAATATCTAAGCAAGTATTTTAAAATAGTTTTATTTTAATTGTTTCCAAGTATATTTTGAATAAGTATTTTAAATTATGTAAAAATATTTGAACTCGACAAATTTTCAGTCGAAATGAATAAATATTTGGAAATGTTTTCCGCGTAAGGAAAAATGATTTGAAATTTGTTTTCAAAGTATTGAAAGGTGAAAAGTGATTTGAAATTTGTTTTCAAATTGTTAAAGTGCTAAAATTTTATCTTGCGAAGATATTTTTGAAAATAAATAATTGGGAAAAATATATTTAAATATTGGTGATTGTTGTGCATGTTGATTGATGGTTAAATAACCGACTATCAATTTTGGCCTTTTAGTGGCATTTGAATTTCGATCCGACCGGGGTCGGATTCCAAGTGGATATCCAAAAACCACATCGAACCTTTGTGATTGTAATGGATCTTTTATTTAAAAGATCAAAGTGGAAAGTGTTGTGATTTGTTTGAAATATGATTGAACATTTATTTTAAAAAAATAAGCGCTCATTATTCGGATTAGCCGGGAGAGTACTTTGTGTCATAAAACCCATTCCGAATAATGATACGACGAAATGGGATTGCATTTGAAGATGGTGTTGAAGACCAGGTATTTTCGAAAACGAAAGGATTACATGTCGAATGTCTCTGCACCGGGTTGCTCCGGTATAGAGATTTTATCACACTTTGTGATGGGGATTCCGGACGTGATTAGTGAATATCTGGATTTGCAAGGGCTTCTTTAGAAGTGCCTTCGGTTCCGTTCGATCCCGGAACGGACTTGTATGGATGTGTGTTTGACATTACACTTTGAGATATAAAGCTGATTTCTATCAAATACATTTCTGTTGGTGGCGGAGAATTTATTCTCTTAGCTTAACACCCTTCTCTGAGACGTACGAGCTCAGAGGTTATGTAGTTGATGGTTATTAGTGATATACTCCCAATTTGGTAATGTGGCATACAAAGTGACGTTGATCATTTGTTGATCAAAGCATGACTTTGTGAAAAGTGTAGCTTTGTGGACGAAACTTCATCGAACCTCGCAACCCGGAAATGGTCAAAACAGGAAGGAGGCGGCAAGGTTATTTGGGGGTAGCGCCCCTAAGGGTATGTCATTTCCTCCTGGAAAAGGGTAGTATCATGGTGTGGAGCTCAGATATTTTGCCTATGTTGATGCTGCAAATTTATTATACTTTATGGTTGTTGCTTTATGGTTGAGAATCCTCGGATAAAGGTCGCAAACGACCGGGGGATGGCATACTCGTGTAGTAGTTACCTAGTTATAGAGGTAACCCGGCCTTGTGTTGGCAGAGATCCGGTTAGGTCCTCGGGGCGTCCCTCCAGAGGCGTACCCATGTGGCAATAGGAAGTTCCTTAGCCTGACCATTTGTTGAAAATCCAAAGAAACAATACGAGCCCTTTACGATTGCAATTTTATAACGTGCCTCCTCAGGAGGTAGCTATAGCAGGCATAATATAATGGTACCTATGCTGGCTAATATTGATATTATACTTTCAAAATGTTTTCTACACTATGCACTAATGATAATATTAAAAAGGATTTTGCGTATCAAGCATGTTTGACTATCATAAGGAGAAATCTCCACCAAGTCTGCGATTGCATTGTGTGTGTGTGCCGGGAGGCCTTATGGTAGTTTCATTTTCCAAATAGCATAGCGGATTTCTTTTCCTTTCTTTGTGGAAATAACTGTTTTTAAGATCTCACACTAGACCCACGACTGACCTTACTTATCTTTGTGAAACGTGACGAGGGGTTCTTGTTTTTTGTTTGGTGGCGAACGGGAGACTCTTACCCCTACATGTCCTCTTTAAGAGGTTGGTTAGCCGTAAGGCGTGACAGTCGAAAGGCTGACTGTAAAAGCAAGGGCAGGGTACCATTGTATGCCACGGCGGGGCTGTGATGGTTGAAAAGCCTACCAGTCGAGATTGGCCGTTGTCGATGGTTGAAAAGCCTAGACCGTTACAATGTGGTATCAGAGCATTTGGTTAAGCGACAACCTTGGCTCTATTGGGTGTTACTCATTAGAGATAGAGTCAGCAGTACTCTATAATGAGTTTGAGTGTAGTAATAGATATGAGTGCGTATTTGTCAGTGAACATAAAATTGTTTTATATTGTGATGATTGGTTTGTTGAGTGGTATATAGATTCTGTTCGATATAGTCTGTACAACTCTATCGATAGAGATCTCTAAACACTCGTACAGAACAATTCGACACGATGTTGTTTTAAAATAGGGTAAATGAAATAATTTTATCCAAAACTATTTTCGTAGATAAAGAAAATAATCTTTGTAAATTATTATAGTATATGGTTGCTTGATTGTTAGGAAGTGATAATATTATTATCATTTGAATAGGAAATTGAAATCGTAACTCCAAAGTTAAGAAATAAATTCACATACAAATGGTTGAGAATATATATTGTAAATGTGATTAATTTGAAATGGAATTCCAGAGAAGTATGTGGAAATGTTTTGAAAAGAATTTGAAAATTTTGGAGATTTGGAAAGTTTAAATCCCTTTTGATTTTAAAGATGATATTTAAAGGTTTTGGAAAAGTGTTTTGAAGGGATGAAAGCTCTAAACTATTTTAGGTCACTGGAAAATAACTTCGGTGATGACTGCAGCATCATCGATGTTCATTTTCGAGTTTCCAAAAGAGGAAATGCTACCGAATTGTTTTAAATTAAAGTTGTTTGGAAAAAATGAGTTTGGTTTTGGAAATTCAAAGGATAATTTGAATTGATTTCAAAAATGGTTTTCAAAAGGTTGAAAAGACTCCGGAATTTTATTAAAAATAGTTATGGAATAATAAATAAATTTGAAAACTTAGAAAATTCAGATTTAAACTGAAATTAACTTGAGTTAATTTGAGTAAATGTGAATTTGAGAAGTCTTATAGACTAAATGATTGGAATAAAATCTATAAGGGTTGAAATTAAAAAAATAAAATTTTGAATGAATAAATAAATTCACAATTGCAAGTATATGAAAGGGAAATTTAATGATGAAATTCATTTCGAATTTGCAAGTAAATAGAACTGGAGTTGGAATTGAAATTGATTTGTGGTAAACAAAGTGAAGTATTAAAATAAAATTAGTAAATAAAACTAATTAAAATAAATTGAATTCGATAATTATAAATAAAAAGTAAATTGGATTCATATAGAATTGGAAATCCAGTTTAATATAAGTAAATTTTGTATTGGGAATATACCAGGTTAATAATTAAGTGAAGGTTAAATTAAAAAACGTGAAATGGTATGAATAAGAGAATGAACAAAAGTATAAAAACTGGAATTGAAACCGAATATTGAAAACCAATTTGAATTGTGTGAAATAAAATGAAGTTGTAGAATTAGTTTGAAGTGAACTTAAGTTAATAAAGGTTGAAATAAAATAAAAGATGGTTTGAGATAAAATGTATTGAAATTTGTAATGAATTAGTAAATGAAACTGATTTAAAATAGTGATATGAATCACTTGGGAATGAAAGATGATTGATAAAGTTCAATATTCAGAAGTTAAACTGAATCCTAATAAATTGTAAATTGAATTCAAATGAAAGTGAAAATGCAATATAGAATGAAAATAGATATATAACTTCAATAGTGAAGTAAAAATGGTATAAGAAATATTCAAACTTTTGTAAAAAAATGTGCAAAAAGATTTTTGAATGTTGAAATTGGACATTGTGGATATCAGGATATACAGATGTGTTAAAGACAAAGGATAAATTGGATTTTGATTCTGAAGATAATTTAAATTGCGCGACAGAAAGGTATGTATTTAAATTTCAGTATGAAATTTGATGACTTTCTTGTCTAGCCACTTGGCCTTTTGTTTTCTTTTTGAATCTGAGGGCCTATGGTGCCATTTTGTAGTCGTACCGAGCTAGCCGCGCACAGGCGATGCTGACGATATTTTTCGAAAATTTAGAGAGTTAGAAAATTTTGAGAAAATTTTGAAAGTTTGAAATTTGAATTTGAATTGTGAAGTAAATGAAGTTGTTTGGAAACTGTGAAGATTTTGCAAGCTAGTTGAAATGATAATGGATATATGATAAAAAGATTTGTTTTGGGCAAGTTGATAAAACTGTTCAGTTTTGGAAAGATAGCAAATGGGTTAAAGATCATTCTTCTTAACTAGTAATTTCGGGACGAAAGGGGGAAGAATGTGACGACCCAGAATTTTGAACATTTGAAATCGAAATATTTAATTGATTTTAAATATTTGGAAGTTAGTCTAACTTGAATTTCAAATTTAACTATGAATTTGGCAATTTAATTATTGAATTTAACTTATTGAAGTTGGATAAAAATTTGAATCTTCAGTTTTAAGCTGATTAAAAATATTTCAAAGACTTAGAAAATTTATATTGATATTACTGAAGATAATGGAAGCTTCAGAATTGAATTTGGAAATGATTTATTCAGTTTTGAATTTTTATCATTTAAATCGATATTTGGGAATAGCCTTCCGAGGCACAGTCTCGGATTTCGACGAAACCAGTTTAATTGGATCCGTAATATTGTATTATTATCGGATTTCAATTTTCGTAGCATTCAGAGTTGTCGTTTGGCCGTACGTTAAGCAAACGCGTTGGAAATTATATCGAAATTTAATTTCATAACTGGGTTCAAAAAAAGCTATCTTTTCCATACGATCGAGTTAGGCCTCGAAACCTTTCCTATTGCGTTCGGAATAGAGGTTTAACATTATAAACGCCTGGCGGCACGCCTCGATAGGGGTTCGCGATTTTAAGCTGCGTTAATCGAGACAATTTGAATTTGAATTTAAACTATATTTTATCCTGATCAACTTCAGTTGAAATTCCCTTACATCAAAACTTTTTCTCTACACCTCTGAAGCACTGCATCCTTCCTCCACACGCCAACATCTCATCATTGTCTCCCCAATTCTTTTACAAATCTCACGCAAAATCATTTCAAAAGCAGAAAAAAAACAATGGCCGAGCTTAATCCCCTCTTCTCGTTTTAAATTATATGGCCGCTCTTTCCTCTCCAGTTCAAACCAGAGGAAATCGAAATCACAAATCAAATAATGGCCGAGCGAATCGAAAAAAGGAAATGGCTGCTCTGTATTCAAATTCGTTTAACAAAATGGGGGAGATCGTTAACATCTTCTTCAGCAAATCTAGTCATTCGTCGCGAGGCAAGGTTCGAGCTCGGGCACGATAAAAATCGAAGCCGTGGATTCGTCGATGTTAATGGAAGGGCTCGCGATGATCGGAGAGGTGCACGCGGGTCGAAGCGGGATGTCGCGTTGCTTTGAAGGCGGGGCAAGTGATACTGCAGGCGGCGAGTACGCGATGTGGCTTGTCATGTCGATTTGGGGAAATTGGTGACGAGATGCATGTGATCATGGAAGGCAGGTCTCGCATGTGCGATGTCTGAAGGGTATACTGGTTTTATCTTTAATTGATTCAACATTTATCTGTTAGGAAATAAATTTTTGTGAAGTCTAAAATGGGAAAGAAATCTTACAGTAAGATTTAGAAAAGGGATTTACTGCTTTATAAATATATACAGAAATATATATATGTAGTTCAAACAGAAAGTCTTTAGTCAGAAATATACATGCAGATTTATATTTATACAGTGAAACAGAAAAAAATAATATTAGTTTAAAATTTAATTATTGAGTTAAATTGAATCATTAGTAATTAAATTTAGAAAATAGGAAATTTATTATTCGATTGTTTCGAATATTAATAAATTGCAAAATTGTTTATACAAGGTCTAATACTGTGAAGACAAAATCGGGATTGGAAACAGATTGCAAATAAAAAGGTGAAATCTTCTCACTCAAATTATAATAATTGAAAATTTCAGTTGTTGATTGATTGTTGAATTGTGAGAGTTAAATTTAAATTGTTGATTGTGTGCTTGGATGATAATTTATTATCAGTTGTATTGAAAAAGACCCTATACGCCGCATAATAGCGGATGATATTATATTTAAACCCATATACCGTGATATTCCACCTTGAAGTGGAATTGGTATTATATATGTATTTGGAGTTGTTGATCCTATGGTATCCTAATTTTATCTCTAACTTCCTATTTGTGAAATAGAGAGGAAAGGTGAGTTATATAACTCTTCCTCCATTAGTTGATACTTCAAAAAGGTTTCCTGGAATGAAAAAAAATATTCCCGCATTAGATAGTGGATGAGACCCTATGCGCCGCATAATAGCGGATGATATTTTATAAATCTCATATACCGCGATATTCCACATCGAAGTGGAATTTGTATTTAATTGTTGTGCTAACGTCTGTGGATGCAGGAAAAACAGGTTGGAGGGATCCAACTGGATTCCTCAAATATTTGAATTTGTTTATGTATTGTGTGTTGATTTATTTAAAATCTGTGTGTGATTATATTATGATTGAAATCGTTGAAGACTAAAATTTAGCCGAATAATATTTTTGGTATCATAGGATACCAGAAATAAATAAAATTGGGTTTTTAAATTTAAGTAGAAAATCTGTAGTGTAATACTATTGAATAAAATTCCAAAATATGGGAAAAAGTTTAACAAATGGATTTCAAGTAATAATATTCAAAAGGTGAAGAATTTATTTTAAAAAAAAATATGATTTTTAAATAATTTGGAAAGGGTAAAGGAATTTATTTTAAAAAACAAATTCGAAAATTGATTTGGTGTTAAAAGAATAAATCTTTGGGGAATCGATATGAAAATTGATTTGGTATTAAAAGTGAATACTTGGGAATCGATTTAAAAATCGTAAATTAGTGGATATTTAAAAATTTAAATACACAAATGGGAATTTTATAAAGGAAAGGGAAATTTGTTTAAAATAAACATTTGTTTATTTTTAAAGTGTGAAAAGAAATCTACGTATTTGGAACGTAAATTTAAAATAAATCCAGAAGGATTTATTAATTGATTAAAAATGATCCATTTTAAAAAGGAAGGTGTATTTTCCCTGAAAAGCCGAGTATGTGTGTAAAATAGCTTTTGAATATAAATTAAAAGTTCTAGGGTTGGTTTTAAAAGAATATTTTGTAGAAATTAGTTTCTATAAGTTATTTTGTAAATCTTTAAAGTAATGATTTATTTAATTAATTATGGAAGTAATGATTTAAAGATTTAATTGATACTGGTTTTAGAAATTGAATATTTAAATCGTTATATCCTATCTATTAATTTTATTTAAAACTTAGTTTGGACTTGAATTTTCATATGCGATATTAGTATAATATTTTTTTTCATAACTAATATTTAAGCAAGTATTTTAAAATAGTTTTATTTTAAATGTTACCAAGTATATTTTGGATAAGTATTTTGAATTATTTTAAAATATTTGAACTTGATAGATTTTCAGTGGAAATGAATAAAAATTTGGAAATGTTTTCCACTTAAAGAAAAATGATTTGAAATTTGTTTTCAAAGTATCGAAAGATGAAAAGTGATTTGAAATTTGTTTTCAAATAGATGAATTACTAAAATTTTATCTTGCAAAGATATTTTTGAAAACAAATAATTGGGAAAAATATATTTAAATATTGGTGATTGTTGTGCATGTTGATTGATAGTTAAATAACCGTCTATCAATATTGGCCTTTTAATGGCATTTGAATTTCGATGTGACCGGGTTCGAATTCCAAGTGGATATCCAAAAACCACATCGAACCTTTGTGATTGTAATGGATCTTTTATTTAAAAGATCAAAGTGGAAATTGTTGTGATTTGTTTGAAATCTGATTGAACACTTATTTAAAAAAAATAAGCGCTCATTATTCGGATTAGCGGGAGAGGACTTTGTGTCATAAAACCCATTCCGGATAATGATACGACGAAATGAGATTGCATTTGAAGATGGTGTTGAAGACCGGTCTTTTTAAAAACGAAAGGATTACCTGTCGAATGTCTCTGCACCGGATTGCTCCGGTATAGAGATTTTGTCACACTTTGTGATGGGGATTTCGGACGTGACTAGTGAATATCCGGATTTGCAAGGCCTTCTTAGGAAGTGCCTTCGGTTCCGTTCGATCCCGGAACGGACTTGTATGGATGTGTGTTTGACATTACACTTTGAGATATAAAGCTGATTTCTATCAAATACATTTTTGTTGGTGGCGGAGAATTTATTCTCTTAGCTTAACACCCTTCTCTGAGACGTACTAGCTCAGAGGTTATGTAGTTGATGGTTATTAGTGATATACTCTCAATTTAGTAATGTGGCATACGAAGTGCTGCTGATCATTTGTTGATTAAAGCATGACTTTGTGAAAAGTGTAGCTTTGTGGACGAAACTTCGTCGGACCTCACAATCCGGAAATGGTAAAAACAGGAAGGATGCGACAAGGTTATTTGTGGGTAGCGCCCCTTGAGGGTATGTCATTTCCTTCTGGAAAAGGGACTTCTGGAAAAGGGTAGTATCATGGTATGGGGCCAGATATTTTACCTATGTTGATGCTACAAATTTATTATACTTTCTGGTTGTTGCTTTGTGGTTGAGGATCCTCGGATAAAGGTCGCAAACGACCGGGCGATGGCATACTCGTGTAGTAGTTACCTAGTTACAGAGGTAACCCGGCCTTGTGTTGGCAGAGATCCGGTTAGGTTCTCGGGGCGTCCCTCCAGAGGCGTACCCATGTGGCAATAGGAAGTTCCTTAGCCTGACCATTTGTTAGAAATCCAAAGAAATAATACGAGCCCTTTATGATTGCAATTGTATAACCTGCCTCCTCAGGAGGTAGCTATAATAGGCATAATATAATGGTACATATGCTGGCTAAGATTAATATTATACTTTCAAAATATTTTCTACTGCAACGACCTGTAAAATTTTGTTAATTTTTAATGGTTTTATTTAGCGTATTTAATTTGATTTTTGAGAAATTTTAAATAATAATATTTTGAAATAAAATTTTACATTTGGATTACGTATAGTTAAATGTGGCAAATGATAAATTTTATCAAAAATTAAGGAAGTATATTTTAGGATGTGATTCTGTTCAAATTTAAGTCAGTAATAATTGATGTTCATAAAATAATTTATTTTGGAAAATTCAAGGCACAGCTGTTTTATTTGCCATCATTTCTTTTATTTATTTTCAAACGGTTCATTTTGCCTTTATAATGTGTCCTTCCATATTTATTCTTGATGTCCAATCAAGCTATTAATTTCTTTGATTGTTTCTAAAACAGTGTGTAGCTGTTACTTTTTCTACCGTTAAAATTTCAATTGCTTAGTAATTTTACCAATTCATAGACAGACTTCCCCATTCCTAGCCATTAATAAACTTTGAAATCATCGTCCTTGCCTTTCGTTATTCCCCGTTTTATAATAATAATTGAAATTTATAGCCCTTACAGTATATAACTTTTGCACGTTTTATACTCATTTAATTTCAACAGTCCATTGCCTTTAATTTTTAAACCGTTCCATTTTCCTCCCAGGCAACAACTCATATTCCATTTCGCTTATAAATCAGTTTCCACTTTTACTCACATACTCACCTTTCCTTCCATCTATCCGTTTAATAGTTATATATAAGTTATAATACGTTTCCCTGATTCGTCTCCTTTCCTTTTTTCATTGACATATTAATTCTGGGAAGTGATTAATTTAAAAACCCATCTTCCCCTCATTTCTTTAACTTTCAGCTAAATTTTAGCTCGTGACCATTGCTGTACATTTCATTAAAGAGATACGTTACCTTATTAATCTCTAGAATTAAAGGGTGAAAATTTTATTTTTCTAACCTTTCCTTTCCTACGCTCCCTGTTTCCACTTCTTTCATTATGACCGTTCATTATATATATATATATATATATATATATATATATATACACTACAGCTGGAAAGTTATAAACGTATAAACTTAGATACGTTTTGTATTTATTAAAAATTTAAAGCGCACCTTAAATTATGCAAAGCGTATTTTCCTCTGCCTTTATAACCTTGGGTTTATACCTACTGTTGCTTCCTCTTCCTCCCTGAAGCCTATTTTCTTTCTTTTCCAAGTTGTTACAGCGCCTCTTCAAGGCCATAACCGCATACCCCTATCGCCATCACCCATCAGACACTCGTCACCACTAGCTTGCATATGTTCGCATATATAAGGTATAGTACTTCTGTCTGTTAGCATATATATATATATTATCAGTGAAT
The DNA here is from genome assembly GCA_030765085.1 of Allium cepa. Classification (NCBI taxonomy): domain Eukaryota; kingdom Viridiplantae; phylum Streptophyta; class Magnoliopsida; order Asparagales; family Amaryllidaceae; genus Allium; species Allium cepa. The sequence goes on from CM060932.1 coordinate 842,616,475, forward strand.
TTGTTACATGGGTTATATTATCTTGGGTTTCCCTGTTTCCAGTTTAATAATATACTATACAAATTTTGCAGCGTCTATTATATGGTTTATATATATAGATATATATGTCAAAGTTATTCTTTTATATATATAAATGTATTTGTGTGTATATGTATATATGCTGTTATATTAGTTTATAAAATAAAATTTTCCTTTTTCGGCTGCTGTACGTAAAGATGCTTTTTGATCTAATTTGTTTAAGCTTAGTATTTTGTTTTTTTATATAATATTTTAAACGTGAATTTGATTTAAGTGAAGCTATTCGTATCATGTTATTAAATGAAATAATATAAGGTGATTTAAAAACATATATACTTTTTTTTGTTTTTTTTGTTTTGAATCTTTTTGGGGTTTTGTTGGTTTTGTTATATATTACTCTTTCCTAATGCAATGTACTGGAAACAACAAAATAGGCGAGTGAGAAAAAGAACGAAAACTATATATATATATATCTAAGCATTCGAGTTTATACATTTGGTCGGTAAGTATATGGTATTTATAATGGTTTTGAAAGTAAATTTTAAGCACGTCTAAGCGGTTTATGTCGTAATGGTTATATTATTATTTAAATATAAGTATCACATGCGCAGGTTTTAAGTGTATATAGTATATTTATAATATAAAGTTTATTAAGTTATAAAAAGTTTATACAGTTTATATTTTATAAGATAAAGTTTAAAAGTTATATACGCGGCAGTTGATATGTTGCAATGAACATACATTATATATAAGTTTTTATTTTAATAAGTATTATTTCAACATATATATTGCATATATGTTTGATTTTTTTTTTTGTATATGTGTTTGGTTTAAAAATAATGATTTGAAATGTATGTATATTAAATTTAGAATATGTTTTATATATGTAAATAGTTATATATAATTGTAAGTTCACTTATATCATTCATCTTCATCGATCTAGTTCTAATTTGAATTGTTTTTTTTTCTCTTCCATTTATCAGCTTTGTTCGTCGTGCCTGTTTTCTTCGTTGAATCGAGTCGATCTAGCGTTGCTTTGGAATTCGTAACTAAACTGCATTGTCTATTCTCTTTAGCCTCGAAAGGTGAGCAATCACTCGTGATTAACGTTCTTATATTTATTAAATTTGATTTTAATTGAAACAACAATTGAAGTATGCTGCTGTAGTAATTTAAATTGTTATATTTATGCTATTATCTATAACTGTTCACTTGTGGGATATGACACCATATTCTATTTTTTATATTATACTGTTATTGATGATATATGCATGTTGTTATATTATTATCATATCTATTATCACTCTACAAGTTCCCTGTTAGTATAGTATTCACTATGGGTTGAAATGATACACACCCGAACGGACTTTAGGATAGGAGAAATCGTAATGGGTTGAAATGATAAACCCAAGCGATTTTCATTTAATTGAATTTGAGATTACGTGTTGAAATGATATCAATCCGTATATATTTAGTGGACGGGTTGAAATGATAAATATCCGTAGCACTTGACCATATGATATAAAATATATACAGACACCGTTGGTCCATATATAAATATTTTGAAATAATTTCTATGATGTTGGAAAGAAATATATGGTTAAATAAATATTGATTCTTAAGATGGAAATTTTATATATAGACTTAGTAGTAATATTTGATTCAAATTAGAATTGATTTAATACACATAATATGGTTAAGTATTTATGTAAATCTATATTTCAAAAAGATTTTATTGTAATAAATTGAATAATTAAGATTGAGAGATAAATTTGGATTTATTAAGAATGGTATTTAAATAAGGATTTATTTAATTAAATCGATTTGAAATTATTAAATGGGAAATCTAAAGGTATGATTTTTATAACTGGATTTTGATTTAAGTGATTTAATGAATATTTCACGTTTAAATAAATTAAAATAAAATATTGAGTAAAATGTAATTTAAGATTACTTAAATGAGATTGAATCAAATGAGGGAGCATTTCAAGACTAAATAATAATGAGGTTAATCGAGATCTTTATGAAACTGTTAAATTGAACATTTAAATATTAAAGTTTTGAACTATATTGGAATTTAAATGGGTTATTTTGAGATTCAGATCTGTACTTGAAATCAATATAGTTGAATTGTTATTTAGAAACTAAATTGAATAAAAATGAGAATTTAGGTTGAACTAAAATTTGAAATTATTATTTAGAAAACTAAATTGAATAAAATTTAGTTTGAAACGTTGAATACTTAAAGTTTGAAATATACTGAAATATAAAGGGGTATTTTGTGATTACAAATCCGAATTTTGAGATCGATAAAATTGAAGTAGTTATTTAGGAATTGAGTTGAATTTTTAAATTGATAAATTGAGATTTGACTAGATTTGAATTTTTGATTGGAGTAGATTTGAATCGTAACTGTGAAAGTGATCAAATTTGAAAACAAATATATTTGAAGTGAAATGATATTTTGTTTTTGAATAATAAATAAAATTGAGATGACTACGGTGACATAGTGTATATTTCTACCATGTAGATAGTTCCAGGGATCCTTAGGTTATCCCAAACATCCTCTAAGTTAATTTTATTTCAGTTGATCTTTCACTTGAGTTGGATTTATTGATATAAGAATGTTAATCCTGACTCGAGTGTTTTGTGTTTTGCTTTACACTCGGGTCAGACTGAGTGATAAAGCATTGAGACTCACCTTTGGAGTTTGGAGCTTCGCTTGGAGATCCAACTATCGCTTAGCTTTCAACACTTCCAGTTGATTCGTTAAGAGAAGTCATCTGTTGCATTTGAGACTTCACTGTATCTGGGATATTCTGATGTATTTTATTTCTAACTTTGTTATATAGTAGCTTCATGAACAACTATTCATTTATTCCGCCGCGTATTATTGTACTACTCTGTATATGTGATTCTATGATTGATTTATTTACTGTATATGTTTTGTCAAATTTAAATTAACAATTCGGTATTTTGAATTATTCAAGTCGGACATGTATAATATTATTGTCGATTTGAATGGTCCAAAATAGCGAGTCGTTACAGTCGGTATCAGAGCTTTGGCTCTAGGCAAAACTTAGCATATATGGTAAATTTATTTACAAAATCACTTTCGTTCGAGTTGAATCTCTTCCTTTTGACTCGATTTCCTTTGAACTTTGGAACGTTCCATGTGGTTCAAAATTCGTTCTTGTCTCTCTCTATTTATATTCTTTTGATTCTGGGGTATCCAATGACTCCACTGAATGATTTGTAAAGGGGGTGAAACTCCTTTACAATTGGCATTGATTCACCGGAGATTTATGTATCCATCGGTTTAGATGCTACTATCTCTTGTTATTCCGAATTATATCTCTGGCGATCGAATGTCGAATTGCCTCAGAATTCTGCACCGATCTAATTTTGTCACGGTTGGCCGGTAAAGGTCGCCCGCGATTTACAGAAGTATATCCATCTTCTATTTTATAATTTAATTATCTCATCTTCGATCGATTCTATCTTCGAATTAGGATTCTATTGATTGGAGTTCCCCTAAATTAAATTACTACCTTTGTTTTAAAATCCTTTCTTGAATCATCCTTTGAAAATGGGTTTTGTTTGTATTTTAAAATTGTTTTATATGACGAAATTTTTATTTGGGTAACTATGATTTTGTTCTATATATAAAAGAGAAAATGTTTTCGATAAGGATTATATACCTTTAAAAAAAGGAGAATTTCGAAAAGATTTGAAATTTTGAAAATATTATAAGAAAATTTATTTATATAAAAGTGATTTATAACTGAAAGGTTTTGAATTTGACATTCGAGAGATTGGACTCCGGTATTTTTGAAAATTGGTTTAAGATTTTGAAATATATAATAATAAGATTTGAAAGTATTTTCTGAATAAGAAATGTTTCAAATGACTTCAAATGAGTTCCAAGGATTTCGAAAAAAAAAATTTCAAAGAAGTTTTCAAGAAAATTGAAGTCCAGAACTCACTTATGTCGCTGGAAAATAATTTCGGTGATGAGTGCACGCATCATCGACATTGATTTTCGAGTTTCAGAGTGGGGAGAGGCCACTTTAATAGCTTTGCTATGCGAGTGACTTTGTGAAACCAATTTTGATTTCAAATTCCGAAGTATGATTTGATATTCGAAAGATATAGGTCTATATATTTGAAATAATTTAAAGTAAGCCGGTGTTCAATCATCGAGTTTTCGATTTGATTTAGTATAACTCTATTTATATATAAAAAAAAATTGATTTACTGATTTGTTGCTGATTTCCAACTCTTGGATTTGAAATTTGATTTCACCGACTATTTTGAAGGTTCGAGCACTTCCAAATCAAGGTTTAAAATTTTAAAACTAAGATTCGAAGAGTATAAAATATTTGATAAAGAATACAAGTTTAGTTTTGTATGTTTAAAGTATGAAGAGTATGACTTAAGTAAATTTGAAACTTTTGTTAAATAAATAATTCGAAAAAGGAAAATTGGATTTTTCATATACAAATAAATAGTTAAAGGTTTTAAAGGGATAATTATAAATTTAGAAACCATTTTGAGTATAATTGATTTTGAGAGGAATATTTGGTTTTGAAATTAGATTGGAATTAAAACCAGTACTTATATGGTAATTTTGAAAATGAATTTGTTTGACCTAAATTCTGTTGATTTGGAAATTTGGATTATTTTCTAAACCTATTGTTTAAGAAATTTGAAACTGAATATATTTAATTTGGAAGAAAATTTAGTGAAATCATATATGATCTTGAAACTGAAATGTTATTGAAACGAGAAATTTTTTGAGAACCTTGATTTACTAAATACTTGATTCGGGAGTGTCGAACTTATATAAAATGGATTTGTATAAGTATGAAGTTGATTTGAAATCTATTGATTTGAAAGATACTCAATTTGGAAAGAGAATTTTTTTATAATCGAACTCTATATAAGTATGATTTGATATACTATTGATTTGGAAAGTATTCGATTTGGAAAAGGAATCCTATATATAATGGATTTTATATAAGTATGATATTTGAAAGTATTTGGAAAGGTACTATATGATATATTTTTTTTCGAAGTAAAGATATGGAAGTGCCTTCTGCTTGATATCCGCTTTGTGGCCACATTGTGGATTCATTCTATCGATATTATTCTATCTGATTTTTGGTTTTTCGGATGTGATACGCGAGTGTTCCCACCGTGGCGTAACCCATGGTTTTTTTTTTCTCTCGCGACTGCATAGCGCAACTGCCCGGCTGAGTCTGGCCTAGGGGTACGGATTGTTTCTTGGGGGATCCAGGCGTAACTATTGTGTATCCTGCAATCTGTGTAGGTCGCATTAGTAGCGAAACTGCCTGGCTGAGAAGGCTTAGGGGTACAGATTGTTTCCTGGGGGACCCAGGCGTAACCATTGTGTATCCTGCACCCTACTAGTCATCATGGCATAACTCGCAGGGCTGAGAAAGCTTACGGATACAGATTGTTTCCTAGGGGATCTAGGCGTAACCATTGTGTATCTGCGAACCATGGTTGGACAAAGGTTTTGGTTTGATTGTTTTGTTTGGATTGTACTTTCCATATCTGTTTTTTTAAGGTTTTTCAAGTATTTTCACTGGGTGTTGAAACAGGTCTACTAAGTACTTGAAGAATTCTAGCTTTGCGCCTGATCAACGCATGGCCAGAGTCTGCAAGAACGAGGATAAACTTGTTGAAACATCGAGTTATAAAAGTATTTTTGAAAGGAAAAATTCATTTCGATATAAAAGTATTTTATTATAAAGGTATTTCCAACAAAGAAATTTTGTATTAATATTTGAGATTAAAATTTTATGGTTTGATTTAATTATTCGAGCCCGATACTATCCCTTTGAACCTACCTTATCTGCTCAGCCTTATTTATTCACCTATATTCCATTTTTCCGAATCTACCCTCCTTTCGTTTTTGGATATAATCTTCAAATTATTGTTTATTTATATACTACATGGTTTAATAGTAAACCATTAGTGTCATTAATATTTCAGAAGTTATTAATTTAATATAACATATTTAAGAAATGAGTATTAATTTATCTATAATGTTGAAAGTGTCTTAAGATAAATTAGTAAATTTATAATTTAATGTTGCCAAATAACTTCCTTGAAAATATAACCAAGGATGTGAATAACTGTTCCAAATAGTTTTCATATATATTTATAAAGGTGTTATTTAAACATATAAATGTTATTTATAAGGGAAGCAGGAAATTTTACAAATGGGTTTTGAAAAGTTTTAAAGTATTAAAGATAATTGAACTGCAAATGAAGTTTTCAAATGAATATTTCTAGAAAAATTTATATGGTCTTAAATTAATTGTTTATCCTTGTCTTTCAATCTATTTATCTTTCTGGTTGTTTCTATTCTCCTACCTTCTTCCTTTTCGGGGACGAAAAGTTTTGAGTGTGGGAGAGTGAAACGATCCGTAAAATTTTGTTAATTTTTAATGGTTTTATTTAGCATGTTTAATTCGATTTTTGAAAAATTTTAAATAATAATATTTTGAAATAAAATTTTACATTTGGATTACGTATAGTTAAATGTGGCAAATGATAAATTTCATAAAAAATTAAGGAAGTCTATTTTAGGGTGTGATTCTGTTCAATTTAAGTCAGTAATAATTGATGTTCATAAAATAATTTATTTTGGGAAATTCAAGGCACATCTGTTTTATTTGCCATCATTTCGTTTATTTATTTTCAAACGGTTCATTTTGCCTTTATAACGCGTCCTTCCATATTTATTCTTACTGTCTAATCAAGCTATTAATTGCTTTGATTGTTTCTAAAACAGTGTGTAGCTGTTACTTTTTCTACCGTTAAAATTTCAATTGCTTAATAATTTTACCAACTCACAGATAGACTTCCCCATTCCTAGCCATTAATAAGCTTTGAAATCATCGTCCTTGCCTTTCGTTATTCTCCGTTTTATAATAATAATTGAAATTTATAGCCATTTCAGTATATAACTTTTACACGTTTTATACTCATTTAATTTCAGCAGTCCATTGCCTTTAATTTTTAAACTGTTCCATTTTCTTCCCAGGCAACAGCTCACATTCCATTTCTCTTATAAATCAGTTTCCACTTTTACTCACCTGCTCACCTTTTTTCCATCTATCCGTTTAATAGTTATATATAAGTTATAGTACGTTTCCGTGATTCATCTCCTTTCCTTTTTTCATTGACATATTAATTCCGGGAAGTGATTAATTTAAAAACCAATCTTCCCCTCATTTCTTTAAACTTACAGCTAAATTTTAGCTTGTGACCGTTGCTGTACATTTCATTAAAGAGGTACGTTACCTTATTAATCTCCGGAATTTAAGGCTGAAAATTTTATTTTTCTAACCTTTCCTTTCCTACGCTCCCTGTTTCCACTTCTTTCATTATGACCGTTCATTATATATATACATTACAGCTGGAAAGTTATAAACGTATAAACTTAGATACGTTTTGTATTTATTAAAAATTTAAAGCTCGCCTTAAATTATGCAAAGCGTATTTTCCTCTGCCTTTATAACCTTGGGTTTATACCTACTGTTGCTTCCTCTTCCTCCCTGAAGCCTATTTTCTTTCTTTCCCAAGTTGTTACAGCGCCTCTTCAAGGCCATAACCGCATACCTCTATCGCCATCACCCATCAGACACTCGTCACCACTAGCTTGCATACGTTCGCATATGTTAGGTATAGTACTTCTGTCTGTTATCATATATATATATATATATATTATCAGTGAATTTGTTATATGGGTTATATTATCTTGGGTTTCCCTGTTTTCAGTTTAATAATATATTATACAAATTTTGCTGCGTCTATTATATGGTTTATATATATATATATATATATATGTGTGTGTGTGTGTGTCAAAGTTATTCTTTTATATATATAAATGTATTTGTGTGTATATGTATATATGATGTTATATTAGTTTATAAAATAAAATTTTCCCTTTTCGGCTGCTTTATGTAAAGATGCTTTTTGATCTAATTTGTTTAAGCTTAGTATTTTGTTTTTTTTTTGTTTTTTATATAATATTTTAAACGTGAATTTGATTTAAGTGAAGCCGTTCGTATCATGTTATTAAATGAAATAATATAAGGTGATTTAAAAATATATGTACTTTTTTTGAATCTTTTTGGGGTTTTGTTGGTTTTGTTATTTATTACTCTTTCTTAATGCAATGTACTGGAAACAACAAAATAGGTGAGTGAGAAAAACAACGAAAACCATATATATATCTAAGCATTTGAGTTTATACATTTGGTCGGTAAGTAGGGGTTTTGTTGGTTTTATTATATATTACTCTTTCTTAATGCAATGTACTGGAAACAACAAAATAGGCGAGTGAGAAAAAGAATGAAAACCATATATATATATCTAGGCATTCGAGTTTATACATTTGGTCGGTAAGTATATGGTATTTATAACGGTTTTGAAAGTAAATTTTAAGCATGTCTAAGCGGTTTATGTCGTAATGGTTATATTATTATTTAAATATAAGTATCACATGCGCAGGTTTTAAGTGTATATAGTATATTTATAATATAAAGTTTATTAAGTTATAAAAGTTTATACAGTTTATATTTTATAAGATAAAGTTTAAAAGTTATATATGCGGCAGTTGATATGTTGCAATGAACATAGATTATATATAAGTTTTTATTTTAATAAGTATTATTTCAACATATATATTGCATATATGTTTGATTTTTTTTTGTATATGTGTTTGGTTTAAAAAATAATGATTTGAAATGTATGTATATTAAATTTAGAATACGTTTTATATATGTAAATAGTTATATATAATTATATATATAATTGTAAGTTCACTTATATCATTCATCTTCATCGATCTAGTTCTAATTTGAATTGTTTTTTTTTCTCTCTTCCATTTATCAGCTTTGTTCGTCGTGCCTGTTTTCTTCGTTGAATCGTATCGATCTAGCGTTGCTTTGGAATTCGTAACTAAACTTCATTGTTTATTCTCTTTAGCCTCGAAAGATGAGCAATCACTCACGATTAACGTTCTTATATTTATTAAATTTGATTTCAATTGAAACAACAATTGAAGTATGCTGCTGTAGTTATTTAAATTGTTATATTTATGCTATTATCTATAACTGTTCACTTGTGGGATATGACACCATATCCTATTGTTTATGTTATACTGTTATTGATGATATATGCATGTTGTTATATTATATCATATCTATTATCACTCTGCAAGTGCCCTGTTAGTATAGTATTCACTATGGGTTGAAATGATATATACCCGAACGGACTTTAGGATAGAAGAAATCGTTATGGGTTGAAATGATAAACCCAAGCGATTTTCATTTAATTGAATTTGGGATTACGGGTTGAAATGATATTCACCCGTATATATATAGTGGACGGATTGAAATGATAAATATCCATAGCACTTGACCATATGATAGAAAATATATACAGACACCGTTGGTCCATATATAAATATTTTGAAATAATTTCTATGATGTTGGAAAGAAATATATGGTTAAATAAATATTGATTCTTAAGATGGAAATTTTATATATAGACTTAGCAGTAATATTTGATTTAAATTAGAATTGATTTAATACACATAATATGGTTAAGTATTTATGTAAATCTATATTTCAAAAAGATTTTATTGTAACAAATTGAATAATTAAGATTGGGAGATAAATTTGGATTTATTAAGAATGGTATTTAAATAAGGATTTATTTAGTTAAATCGATTTGAAATTATTAAATGGGAAATCTAAAGGTATGATTTTTATAACTGGATTTTGATTTAAGTGATTTAATGAATATTTTCATGTTTAAATAAATTAAAATAAAATATTGAGTAAAATGTAATTTAAGATTACTTAAATGATATTGAATCAAATGAGCGAGCATTTCAAGACTAAATAATAATGAGGTTAATCGAGATCTTTATGAAACTGTTAAATTAAACATTTAAATATTAAAGTTTTGAACTATATTGGAATTTAAATGGGTTATTTTGAGATTCAGATCTGTACTTGAAATCAATATAGTTGAATTGTTATTTAGAAACTAAATTGAATAAAAATGAGAATTTAGGTTGAACTAAAATTTGAAATTATTATTTAGAAAACTAAATTGAATAAAATTTAGTTTGAAACGTCGAATACTTAAAGTTTGATATATATTGAAATATAAAAGGGTATTTTGTGATTACAAATCCGAATTTTGAGATCGATAAAATTGAAGTGGTTATTTAGGAATTGAATTCAATTTTTAAATTGATAAATTTAGATTTGACTTGATTTGAATTTTTGATTGGAGTAGATTTGAATCGTAACTGTGAAAGTGATCAAATTTGAAAACAAATATATTTGAAGTGAAATGATATTTTGTTTTTCAATAATAAATAAAATTGAGATGACCACGGTGACATAGTGTATATTTCTACCCTACAGATAGTTCCAGGGATCCTTAGAGGATGGTTATCCCAAACATCCTCTAAGTTAATTTTATTTCAGTTGATATTTCACTTGAGTTGGATTTATTGATATAAGAAGGTTAATCCTGAGTCGAGTGTTTTGTGTTTTGCTTTACGCTCGGGTCAGACTGAGTGATATAGCATTGAGACTCACCTTTGGAGTTTGGAGCTTCGCTTGGAGATCCAACTATCGCTTAGCTTTCAGCACTTCCAGTTGATTCGTTAAGAGAAGTCATCTGTTGCATTTGAGACTTCACTGTTCCTGGGATATTCTGATGTATTTTATTTATAACTTTGTTATATAGTAGCTTTATGATCTACTATTCATTTATTCCGCTGCGTATTATTGTACTACTCTGTATCTGTGATTCTGTGATTGATTTATTTACCGTATATGTTTTGCCAAATTTAAACTAACAATTCGGTATTTTGAATTATTCAAGTCGGACATGTATAGTATTATTGTCGATTTGAATGGTCCAAAATAGCGAGTCGTTACATCTACACTCTGCACTAATGATAATATTAAAAAGGATTTTGCGTATCAAGCATGTTTGACTATCATAAGGAGAAATCTCCCCCAAGTCTGCGATTGCATTGTGTGTGTGTCGGAAGGCCTTATGGCAGTTTCATTTTCCAAAATGCATAGCAGATTTCTTTTCATTTCTTTGTGGAAATAACTGTTTTTTAAGATCTCACACCAGTCCCACGATCCACCTGGAGTTTATTATTCCCTTTCTAAACTCTGGGTGCCCACAATTTTTCCACACGGGCAGCCTAGAGTCAACTTATCATTATTCTGGAGCGAAGTCAAAAAAGAGATGTTGTGGAGATCATGAGCAAACTGGATGGCGAAGCCTATCACTAGTATATGTTATATTCTTTTCCATTGTTTTGTTATTATAACACTCTGATAATGTGATGTGATGTAATGTAATAACTGATATAGTTCTTTGTTTTAAAGATATTCATTTATCTATTATATTTGTTCCGCTGCGATATGTGAGATTCTGTTATTGTTCTATTTTCTTCTTCTTAAACCCTAACGATTCGGTTTTCCGGCATTCGACTGTGCGGCATTGGATACAGGGGACATATCGATGTCGACTTTCAGGCATCGAAAATCGGATCGTTACAGTTTTAAATTGTTGTCTTTGCTGAATTGAATTGCTTTCAAATGTAAATTACCGTAGCATTTTCTAAGTGCTGCGAAAGCTGAAATTTCACTGTTTTAACGTATTTAAGTGAATAAATGAACTCTGTAAAGGCTAAAATTTTGGGAATTTAATATTTGATTTGTAGGTATAATGACTCCACCTTTTATGGTTAGATGAATGATTTTAATTCGAAATTATAAATCTTTTTGGAATTTTAACCATGGGTATATTTCTTTGAATGCCTTGTGATTTTTGGATGTACACCTTCAAATTTAAGAGTGTGACTAGAGGTGAGCGATTGTTGTAGCTCTGCGCTACCCTAGCCATATTAGCACTGTTATTTGCATTGTTCACTTTAATTTAGACATTTTATGATAGCGTTTATTACCGTTAAATTGATGGTTTAACTGATCCTTGGAGGATGAGCGATCCCAAGCATCCTTTAAATTATTGTGCATTACTACTATAGTTCACTTGAGTTGGTTTACATTATATAAGTATGTATGTCCTAACTCGAGTGTTTTGTGTTTTACTTTACGCTCGGGTCAGCCTGAGTATTTACAGCTTAGCTTTGAATTTCTTTTTCTGGAGCTAGGAGTCGCTGGAGATTTTGTTTATCTAGTTATCTGTCCATTTCAGTTTCAATGGTCTATTTCAGCTCTTGTATTTATAAACTTCTATGTATTTGAGATTTCTATTGTATATGTTTCAGACTGATATTATGCATTTTGTTTTGAGAGTGTATATATAGTAGCTTCATGAATATTATGGTATTTTATTTCCGCTGCGAGTTATTCTAATATTTCTGTGTCTCTGATGCTGTGATTGATTTTATTTGCTTCAAAATTTATTATAATATGTTATTTTGAATTATTCAAGTCCGACATGTGAGGATTATTGTCGATTTGAATAGTCTAAAATAGTGGGTCGTTACATTTGGCATCAGAGCTTTGGTTTTAGGCAAACCTTAGCCTGCGAAGCAAAAACTCATTAGAGATAGGGTAGATATACCCTAGAATGAGTGAAATCAATCTCCGAATCATTTCTATGTGAGAGAACGTATTTTCGAAGTATAAAATGATTTCCAAATGATTTTAAAGGATTTTCAAAGATTATATTGGTATAAATTTTCTTATTTTGAAATCAAGATTTTCTAACTTCATCCCTTCTGTATCTACCTTGTTAGTAATATCTTGGTTAGGATTCTTATCGATTAGGATTCCTTGAACTTTGGAACGCTCCCACTTGTTTTGAAATCCAGTCTTGTCTTCCCTATTTTTATTCCTTCGATTTTGGAGCATTTCATAACTCCACTTTGAATGACCTCTAAAATTGGTGATTCCACAAATCTTTGAATGATTTGTAAAGGGGTGAAACTCCTTTATAATTGGCATTGATTCACCGGAGATTTCTGTATCCTCGGTTTACGATGCTACATACCTTCTACTCTACCTGGATTCTATCTCTGGCGATCAAATGTCGATTTGCCTTAGATTTCCGCATTGATTATATTGCTGAAGTCATGGTTGACCGATTAAGGTCGCCCGTGATTTATATAGGCTTGTCCGTCTTCTATTTGGTAATTAAATTATCTCATCTTCGTTCGAGCTTATCTTCGAACCAGAATTCTATTTGATTAGAGTTCCTCTAAATTTGAATCTCTGTTTGTTTGAAATCCAACCTTGAATCATCCTTTGGAAATTAGTGTTTGGTTGTAGTTTGAAATTGGGCATACATCGAAATTATTATTTTGATAAGGATGACCACATTTTATATATAAAAGTGAAATGTTTTTCTGTATTTTCCCTTCTAGCTATTCCTATTCTCCACCTTGTTAAACTTACCTATAACAACAATTATCAAGTATAATTTTAATCTTCTTTTCATCTTGTCTTAATCATATTTCACTCTATCTTTTTCTGAATTTTCCGTACCTCATTCCTTTGCGAGGATGAAAGGATTTGAGTGGGGGAGAGTGTAACAACCATGTATTTTATGATTATGTTAATTGTATATTTTACTTATTTTAAATTGAATTTTGATTTAAAAACTTTATTTTATTTATTAAAATAGATAATTTTGTTATTTTAAATATAAATTTTGATTTGATGTGAATTATAATTCCAAACATGAATAAATAGAATATTTTCCAAAAAAATGGATTTTGGTCAAAATGGTAAAACTTTGACTTTTACATCTAAAATTTAAATAGTTGAATTTTTGAATTTTATCTTTTATTATGAAAATAAATTAAATTTTAATTATACTGCTTTTCGTTTCGTTGAAATCCGATTTATATTGTGAAAGTTATGCTTTTTACAATATTGTGTGTAAATTGTTTTATTTAACAAAATTGTTTATTTTAATTTATATAAATAATATTTTTGTTTGTTCTAATTTGTGTATATATGTGTGATATGTTATGTTATGCATATATTTTATTTTTAAAACATTTCTAAAGTGTTGTTATAATTTTCTAATGTTTATTATACTTTGTTTATAAATTTTAAAGTCTTGTTTCAATTATTAAGCTATTTTCCTATTTATTTCTATTTTTCCTTAAATCATTTGTTTATTTTCTTTTTCACTTTATTTTGTTCAGCTTTTTATTTTTATTTACTGAATTTTTTTTATTTAAATGGAAATTTGAGGAGACAAAAGCTTTAAAACTTGTGACTTTTCATTGCCTAGTCTCTTCATTTGCTTTCCCTTTCACTTTCCAGCTTTAGCCGTCCATTTCCTCTAGTATAGCCATGAGTTTTATTTTCATTACCATGTGAAAACTTCTCATTTCCATCAAATTTTCGGCCATTTAGATCTGAGAACAAATTGGTAATGGCTTCTTCATTTTTTTTCTACTTTTTCTTTCCATTTTTCTATTGATTTTTCCATGGTTTTGCTTGTTTCTTCTTATGCTTTGCTCGGCCTATACCCCTCACCACCTGCACCGATCACCACATCACTTCCTCCCCATCACCATACATGGCCTAACCATCCTCTCCTCTGACCAATACTGGCCATGACCATCCCATGGAGCAAACACCACAAAAAGTTGCAAAAAAACCCCTTGAAACTTGCATAGCGAGCCTAGTTTCCTCCATATCTTGCCTTGGCCACCACCATAGCCACCACCACCTGATGTACATCGCCTCTGACCATCAGCCTCTCCATGACCTGACCAGTACTTGCCTCTGGCCGAGCCCAAATGTGTCATAGGTCGAGCCTATGATTGAACCAAACTCCTTTTAGCCTTGCCTTTTGACCTTCTTCCCATTATAACTCCAAACCACTTCCTATTCCTTTGTAGCCATGCTCTTATGATCCAAACCAGATCCATTTCAACCTGAGAACATGTGCGGTCGAGCCTGAACCATGTTGTGGCCAAGCATATGTGAGTTATGGTCAAGCAAAATTGATGGAAAAGCTTGGTGATGTCTTGTGTAAATTCTATTTCTATTTTCTTTCTAATAAATTTTGGTATCATATTTATATTTATATTTTTTTGGTTGTTTAATACAAGATTTATATCTTGGATCTCTCTCCACTCAAATCAAGTCGTGCTATCGTACTTTCTAGATTTTTGTTTATGTGTCTGTTTTGCGAACTCCAACTTAAAGAGGTGAGTATTCACTCATGACATTTATACTTATATAACTGTGAATTGATAGCAAGTGAATGTGTAGAAAATTTTTATATCATGTTATACCTGCCTGTGATATGAATCATATGATGTTAACCCTGTTTATAAACCTGTCATATCATCTGTTACTGCTATATGATGCTATATTGTTTATTTTATTCTGTTCTCACATGCAAGTTCCTTATAGACAGAATCACTATGGGTTGAAATGATACATACCCGAATGGACTTTAGAACAGGGAAAAATCGTTACGTGATGAAATGATAGGCCTGAACGATTTTTATTTATTTTTATTTATTTTATTTAACTTGGGATTGCGGGTTTGAAATGATAGAACCCGAATTTTTCTTTGTAAATTACGGATTGAAATGATATATTATCTGTATTACTTGACTTAGGTTAGAAAAATTTATACAGACCCGTGGTTATTTTATAAAGCTTTCTGAAACTTTTAGGTATCTTTAAAATGTAAATATTACGATATTTTGATTTATACTGAATCGAAAATGATTTTATAAAGTGATAATGATTTATCTACAAGTTAAATATGTTAAATAAATGAATGGTTAAGTTGAAATTTGGAACATATATAAAATTTGAAATTTGAGATTTTGTTCAAAAGTGTAGTTCAAGTTAAGTAAATAAAATATGATAATTGAATTTAAATTTGAATTTAAATAACTTAATAAAGTGTTATTGATTTTTTTATGAATTAAAAATGGCTAAATAAATGAATGTTAAAAGTGAAATTTGAATATAACTTAAATATTTAAATTTGAGATTTGGTTTTAAAAATAAAAGTTAAGTTAAGTAACTTGAAATGGTAATTAAAAACTTAAGTGTAAAGTAAATGCAAAGAATAGAAAAACTGTGCATTGATTTTAATAAGGGAAGTATTAAGAAATTTGATATTTATTTGTGAAATTTACTTTATAAAAATCATAAATTAAAGGGTATTTAAATGACCATTGTTAAAGTGGAAAATATGAAATTTTATATGTTAAATGGTTTAAATTGAAGTTTAATTGTTGCTGGAATTTTTTTCTAAATCTGGAAATTCTTTTAGTAGCACTTCAGAAATGCTATCGTTTCTGAAATGAACTAAAATATGGAATAAATGAATCTACAACACTTTGTAAGTGCTGTAGTTGCAGATGTGAACTACAAGGCTAAATTTAACTAAGTGATATTACAGCACTTTGTAAGTGCTGTAGTTGCAGAAACTAAACTAAAACCAGAAACTAACAAAAGGGCTACAATAACACTTATTAAGTGCCGCAGTTGGCTGAAATGAGATTTTTGAATATAATTGAACCCAGAATTATTACAGCAGTTTTGTAAATGTTGTCTTTGCTGAATTGAACTATTTTTCAACTAAAATTGAACTATTACAGCAGTTTTTAAATGTTGTCTTTGCTGAATTGAATTATTTTCAAACGTAACTTACCTTAGCATTTTTTAAGTGCCGCGAAAGCTAAAATTTCATTGTTTTAATGTATTTAAGTGAATAAATGAACTCTGTAAAGGCTAAAATTTTGGGAATTTAATTTTGATTTGAAGGTATAATGACTCCACCTTTTGTGGTTAAATGAATGATTTTAATTTGAAATTATAAACCTTTTTGGAATTTTAACCACGGGTACATTTCTTTGGATGCCTTGTGATTTTTGGATGTACACCTTCAAATTTGAGAGTGTGACTGGAGGTGAGCGATTATTGCAGCTCTACGCTACCCTAGCCATATTAACATTGTTATTTGCATAGTTTACTTTGATTCGGACATTTTATGATAGCGTTTATTACCGTTAAATTGATGGTTTAACCGATCCTTAGAGGACTGGCGATCCCAAGCATCCTTTAAGTTATTGTGCATTACTGCTACAGTTCACTGAGTTGGTTTACATTATATAAGCATGTATGTCCTGACTCGAGTGCATTGTGTTTTACTTTACGCTCGGGTCAGCCTGAGTATTTACTGCTTAGCTTTGGATTTCTTTTTCTGGAGCTAGGAATCGCTGGAGATTTTGTTTATCTAGTTATCTATCCATTTCAGTTTCAGTAGTCTATTTTAGCTCTTGTATTTATAAACTTCTATGTATTTGGGATTTCTATTGTATATGTTTCAGACTGATATTATGTATTTTGTTTTGAGAGTTTGTATATAGTAGCTTCATGAACTACTTTGGTATTTTATTTCCACTGCGAGTTATTCTGATATTTCTATGTCTGTGATTCTGTGATTGATTTTATTTGCTCCAAAATTTATTACAATATGTTATTTTGAATTATTCAAGTCCGACATGTGAGGATTATTGTCGATTTGAATAGTCTAAAATAGTGGGTCGTTACAGCTGGTCACTTTTGATCCGCTGGAAGTTTGCACACTGACTCATAAAGATCGAAATATCTCGTTTCATTCCCTTCCAAAAGAATATCCTCTTCATATCTTTGAACATCTTGATCACTACTGGATGGAAAGCCAACTTTAAGCGGTGATATTTGAATAACACTTCTTACCTAAGTCCATTCAAATTTGGAGCACATATACGCTCGTTCGTTTTCAATACGCCACGGGGATCAATCCTAAAGCTAAAAACAACACCTTAACATTTTTCTTAAGTCGAGCTAAAATAGGATCTCCCTCCTGACTCGATGCAATCCTCTCTATTAATGCTGGTTTAACTTTTGAGTTTGCAACCATTGCAACATTCCTATTCAACGCATCTGCAATGGCATTTGCTTTTCCAAGGGTATAAAGAATCTCCAGGTCATAAAAAATGAGAAACTTCAGTCATCTCTGCTGCCTCAAATTCAAATCCTTCTGGGTAAAGCGGTGCTTTAAGGATTTGTGGTCTGTATAACTCGAACTTTTTACCCAAAAGGTAATGCCTGCACATCTCAAGTGCGAGGATAACAAACAAAAGCTTCAAATCGTGAGTAGCATAATTTTTCTCACGGGCTTTAGCTGTCAACTTGCATTGGCAATAACTTTCCTATGATGCATAAGAACTGCTCCCAACCCGGTACCACAAGCATCCATATATACGGTTAAACCTTTGCTCCCATCCGGAATAGTTAAAACAGGAGTAATAGTCAACTTCTCCTTCAGTTTATTAAGTGGTTGATCACACTTAGGTGTCCAGACGAACTTAATTTCTTTCTTTGTTAACTTCGTCAGATGAGAAGCAATCTTCAAGAAGTCTTTGATGAACCATCAGTAAAAACCAATCAATCCAAGAAACTTCTAACTTCTGCCGCACTTTCAGGTTTCTTTCAATCTTGAACCACAACAACTTTAGTTGGGTCAACTAATATGCCTTCTTTCGAGACAACATGCCATAGAAACCCAACTTCAGATGTCTAGAAATGACACTTAGAAAACTTAACCTTCAACACATGACTTATTAAGGTATTGAGTACGACACGGAGATGATATTTGTGCTCCATTTTCGAATAAACAAGAATATCATCAACAGAGGCGAGAATTTTTTTATTAAGAACATCTCGAAATACTCGATTAATTAAGTCCACAAAATAAGTAAGTGCATTAGTCAACCCAAACGGCATGACTAACTGCTCATAAAAATGCTCTGGAGTCTTAAATGCTGTTAAGGGCACACTCTCATCTGCTACCTTAATTGGTGGAAACCGATTCAAGATCCAATTGAGAAACTATTCAAGCGCTGTGGAGCTGATCAAACATGCCGTCGATCCTTGGTAAATGATATTCATTCTTGATAGTTCTCTTGTTCAACTCCTGGTAATCTACACATAACATTAGAAAACTTTCCGTCTTTGTAACAAAGACGACTGGTGATCGCCAACTTAAGGTACCGCATCGAATCAAACCCTTCTACAACAAGTCAAATGTCTGATCTTCTAACTCCCTTTTCTCTTTCAGTGTCAACTTTCGCTGGGGTTGTACGATAGGTCTGGTTCCTGGAATCAGATAAATATGAAACTCTACTTCACGATGAGGAGGTAAACCATGCACTTCATCAAAAATACCAATGAAATCCCAAACAATATGTATATCCCTAAGCTCCTCTTTAGCTACTTCGAGCGAATAAAGGAAACTGCTCATTAACTCGTTTGGCTCTTCACAACATACATCAATGCTTCTTCCTACCGCATCCTTATCATGACCCTTCTTCTACCATAATCCAAGATAACCTTAAACTTAGATGACTAACCCATTCCCAATAATACTGGAAAAAGACGACTTCGATAAGAAATAGGCACATCTAGACACCTACTGTCAAGATTTGTCGGACCCTCAATTGGGTACCAAATTATACGACATAAAACTATGAGAAGCACCCGTAACAAATTATGAGAAGCACCCGTATCAAATTATACTCTTATAGGAAGATCATAGATGGATAATGTACCTTGCAACGTCTTCTTCTCCTTCCGTCTTGAGGAAGTGGTACCTCTTTAATAGCAAAAGCCTATCCTTAAGAGCCCTTCTTTGGAAAAGGACACTCGTTCTTCATATGTCCCATCTGGCCATAGTTGTAAAAAGTGGCAGTTGGGCAATGAGTTGAGAAATGGTCCATCTCATTGCACTTGAAACAACCAATATCAACCAGGTTAAGTGCTTCTTCTGTGCAGGAACTCCGACTCTGGTTTCTTTCCTGCCCATTGCTTCTTTCCCTTAAACCTACACTAGAAATTTAGCTTGCCTTCAAATGGTATACCTGATAAAGGGCTGACACTGACTGCTGGCGCTACTCCCCTCTGGATTCCTTTATTAATATCGACAGCTTCAATCCTCAAAGCCATGCTGATAAAGTTGGTGAATATACCTAAAAGATGATCGGTCATTTCACGCTGGAACCGTGGTAGCATCCACTCAAACATTTCAATTTTTTTAGCGGTGCATCTATCAGTCCAAGACCGAAACAGAACAAATTATTGAACTTATGCTCATAATGTGACATCTTCAAATAATCTAGCTATAAATCAAGGAAACCCCTAAAACACTTTATCCTTCTGGCTTCTGGAATAAATTGCGCTTCAAAAACTTCCTTAAACTGGGTCTAAGAAAATTCTTCCTCATTTGAAGTTGTCGTGATGCCAACAACTGTTTCTCTTCATCTTCCCACCGAAAATCTCCAAATATTCTTTCACACGATCCAAGCCACATCTGCACTTCAAGAATGTCTTCAGTTCAATAAAATAATTTCCCACCACAGTGGTAAAATTCTTACATAAAGCCGCAAAGTTCATAGAGGATGAGCATGCTTTACCACTTCCTCTACCGGATCTACAACTGTCATATTAACATTTCTAGATACTCAGCCATTGTTAGCCGTGCTAATTCTAGATCCTCTCCTTCCTCTTCTTGTATCCATCTTCTACTACCCGAACAAATAACAAGTTTCTTTAGAATACAAGAATGAGATTAGTATGGTTTAAGGAAACAACACTTTAGAGGATAGAAATTATTAGTATAAAAATTACAAATACCCTCTCTCAATATTAACTCAGTCTAGGGCATCATTTACCCTGTCCCTAATGAGTTGTACCCAATCAGGCTAAGGCGTTCGCTCAACCAAAGCTCTGATACCAACTTTGACAACCCATTTTTCAGACCTTGGGAATGACACTTAATACATCAATGGTATTTGTGTGCCATTCCTCAAGCATCCGAAAGACGAATTGTCTGGTGTAAAATAAAAGAACAGAATATACAATCTCACAAATGGAACTGTTAATTATAATATAACAATACGATAGTACATACTGTTAATCCTTAACATGGAGTTATTAGTGTTACAACAAAGTACTACCATCAAACTAGGTCGTTATACACCCTGCCTTTACACATACTGATACAAAATACACAAACATAAAGAAACATGGCAGCGGATATAAATAGCTAGATAGATAAGGAGCTTTCTGCTCGTCCGTCATCTTAAAAAAAGTCCAAAGAAACCTACTACTCTCGAACTACTCAAATACAAATGAGTAACCAAGAGTTTAGGGAAAGCAAACAACTCGGGTTAGATAATAGAGAGAATTAGGGAAATAGACAAACTTTGGAAAAAAAAATAAGCTGAAGGACACCAAGTTTCAATTTTAGGTTGAAGGACAAATGTTAGTTATAATCACATTATATTCAACTTTTACACTATACAAAATGCTAGTTATATCTAGCCGTATTCTCCGTGTTATTAGACGACATTACTTGTAATGTTCTTTAATAATATGGGTATAACGATAGGGTACAGCTTGGTATCAGAGCTCAGTTCAGAACATTATAGAATATCTAAACCTAGATGACCTATAGTCTCGTCCCTTGGGTGTGTGGTGGTTAGTGATTTGATTAACTAATTAGGGATATGAATTTAAATGATTATTGAGAATAATCACCGGGACGTATTTGAAGGTTCGAATCAAATAAGAAAAGGAAATTTTCAACAAATGACTAGGAAAGTGCACCACCATTGAAGTATATCTCTAGTAATATACTTCTGAGAAGCTCATATACTCTGTGGCACTTTTCGGACAATACCAAGTTGGGCCTTGTCAAATCTTGACGAGAATTTGAATATTTCCACATCCAAGTGCAGAACCATATCTAAACTAGATGAGATGTGAAAATACCTGTGATGTCCCCGAAATTTAAGCAATATTTATTTAATAATTTCATTAATAATTATTTTAAAATGCCAAATATTGATTTAATAATTTAATTCAAACAGGAATTCTCTTTTGAAAATTAATAATTATTTAGTTTGTTAAATGATATTTATAATAATGATAATAATAATAACTTTTGGGAATTTTATTCTTTTCAAATGTTAAAAATATTTAAGTAATAAATTTATCTTTCTAAACTATCTTAAAAATATTTTATCTATAATGTATGAATGTTTGTACATTGTAAATAGAGGATTTGGTTTTAATTTTAATTTATATTAAATAAAGGATATTTTCTAATTATTATATAAATGTATAATTTGTAAACTTGATTTAAATTAGTATTGTAAACTTTTCAAAGGTTTGTTTTAAAAATCTTTCTTATATTTTTATAGAAATATAAGTGAGCATTTATTTTGTTTATAAGGATTTGTTTTTTTTAAATTTTATTTTATAATAAAAGTTTGTTTTGTTTTATTTTTAAATTGCTTTTCTTTGAAATAAAGATTTAATTCATTTTTGTTAAAGTATAACATTTGATTTAAACTCTTGAATAAAATTTAATTCAACACTTCTTTTCTTCTTAAAATCTTTTCTTTTGAAATTTAGTTTTAAAAGAATATTATTTTGAAAAATAATTAAACAAACACTTAAAATGTATAGTTTTATAAAGAAGTTTATAAGCAAGCATATATTCATTTTAAAGACTAGATGTTAATAAAACATTTGAAAACATGCTAGAAATAAAGTAGAGATGGTTTTAAGATAATTCAAATACATATATAAATTTAAGAAATTGTTTTTAAATATTGAAAATATACATGTGTTAAATTCTTAGAACATAAAGAGACACTTGTAAAACATTTAACACAATAGCATAACAAGTGGCATTGATTTAAAATCCTTTTTATTTAAAATATATTAACAAGACAATAAAACATAGCAAAAGCATTTTGTTAAAAACACATTCTCTTCAAAATTTAAAACCTGAAATCATATTTCAGTAAATTAAAAACCCCAAAACAAATGCATGTTTTAAAATCTGCATTCAACTTCAAATCTGCAAAACATATAACCTCAAATCTGCAAACCAAACAACTTCAAAATCTGCAAATAATAAACTACAAATCTGTGCATTTGATAATGGAGTATGCATGAATGTTCAACAAATTACATCATCAAGTTAAAGCAAATTCAACTAGCTAATGGAAGCCAGATTTCATCATGAAGTTTCAACAGATCCAGGAAATTATGATCTGCTTTTCTGGAAATTGAATCTGCACTTAAGTTTGTCTCTGCATTCTTCTAAAAGGTGAGTGAACTTCTTGTTTTAAAAATAGTTTCTTTTAAATTAAAAATCTATAAATTTCCTGAATGAAATATTAGTTCATTAATTAAAAATCTGGGTGATTAAAGCTGCCTTGTTATCTATTTATTTATTTACTGCAAGAAGTTGAACCTATATGTTGCATGTGAATACATAAGATTGGGAATGCTTGTATGATTTTATTGTGATCAATATGATGTGTGAATATATATATATATATATATATATATGTATTGGATTACAGAATCCTAATCTACAGATTTCTGCCTTAAGATATGTATTAATAGAAGCTTTATTCACTTGATTAATTTTTGTAGAAAATAATATGTGTAAATAAAATATGTTTGTTAGTATAAGTGTAGGTTCTGGAAAATCATGAATTAGTTAAAATAAATTAAAATCTAAATCTGTTGCCTTTGAAATAACTATAGCAGTGAGTATTTTTTTATAATGAAAATCAGGATACTAACATCATTAATTATTTTAATCAAGATTATAACATTGATGCATGTTAGAAATCAGGAAGTATAAAACAAATTTCATTTTATATGAACTGTAGTACTAGCATTCTGTTTTGAACAGAACTAAGAATTTAGGAATTTTCTTAGGAGCTAGTGGATTTAGGGTGTTAAGATACTTCATGTTAGTGGAGTATTGATATGAGAATGGAGGAAATATTGGTGATAGATGATCAGAAGGGGAGGAGATGATATTTTGTTTTTCCCAGGTATTCAAAACCCTTGTTTAAGAGTTGCAGTGTTGAAGTTTTGAGGATCTGCACCTTCACTCTGTTGCATCGAGTGGGGTAAGGATTTGAGAGGTTGTAGAGGGGGTGTAGAGGTAGCTATGGCCAAGGTCGTGTCGATGATGATGGTCGGAGGTGAGCTATTGGACTGTTGACAGGTTTGGACTTAAGGGCTAGATGATTTTCCAGGTTTTTCTATTGGTTTCTCAAACTTCAAATTTCGAGTTACAATATGTTTTTGACGGTTGTAAGCTTGTCAGGAGATGGTAGGCAACTAAGGGAAGTGGCCTAGGGTATCAGGAGTTGATCAGAGCTCCGGTGCAGGTGCACCATTCATGGTTGAAGCCTGGTGAACTTCTGTAATGTGCAGAGTTTAATTGACTCGAAGTAATCATCGGGTTTTCATGCTTGTGACTCGAAGTAACTGGGATGGAAACTCGAAGTAAATGATAGGATTGCTCGGGTAGTTGGCTACAGAGTTTAAACCAGAGAGTTGTTTGCAGTTTTTTTTAAATTTTTGAATGAAATTCAAATTCTAGTGCAGGGTTTGATTTAAGTATAAATTGAAACTGAATTCAAATATAGTGTGAAATTCAAGTTTTAAAAAATGAAAATTTTAAATTTAAACCAGATTTAATTTTGGTTTTAAATCAAGATTTTAAAAACTGTTCCAGGTTATCTTTAAAACCAGAGTTTGATTTAAAACAGTTTTGTTAGTTTTTAAATTTTAAGCAGATTTAAATGATTTAAACAAGATTTAAATTTGGGTTTAAATCCATATTTAAAACAGTTTCAGGTTTACTTTTAAAACCTGATTTTTGAATTAAAATAGTTTTTTTAAGTTTTAAAAATGTGAACAGATTTAAATGTTTAAGCAAAACTTAAATTTGTTTTTAAATCAAGTTAAAAATTGCTTTTACGTTTCTATGGAAATCCGTTTGATTTCAAAACCAGTTTGTAAAAAAATAAAATATAAAATATAGTGATGAACATATTCAAATAGTTTAAATGAAATTTGATTTCAAGTGAGTTTTCAAACTTGAAAGAATTTATTTCTTTTAAGTATTTGAATTAAAATATGAAAGTGTTTAATTTAAATTTGAAGTTGAACTAATCAATTTTTTTTTCAAAGCTTAATGTATTTAATCAAGTAATTTATTTCAAATCTTTCTTTTATATCGAAGTAATGAATGTTCTTTAAACATTCATTTTTATTTAAAAGTTTATAATTATTTTAATTGGGATTAATGTTTAAATGATTAAACATTTAAATATTAAATTTTTAATTGGAATTTGAATTTAATTTAGAAATATATTGTTTTAATATATTTGAATATAAATGATTCATTTGATAAGATAATAAAGGATTATTCTTAATTATTTGACTTTTAAATAATGGTTTAGATTAATATTAATTAGAAATGATTTATTAATCTAATTTAAATTTTCTTAAGTATATAATTAATGAAATGTGTTAATTAATAAATGATGATAATTATCTAAGGATAACTTAGTAATTAATTAAGGAAATTAATTTTGGATAATTAACCAGATTAATTAATTGAATCTAATTAATTGTAATTTGTTAAGTAATTAAGGAATTAATTACTTATTGTAATTAATTTTGATATGTGATTTAATTAAGTTAATTAATTCAGTTTAATTAATTTAAGTAAATCATCTAATGATTTTAAGAATTATTTATTTTAATTAATGGAGCAGGATTACTCAGAGAAGTAATAATGATAATTACTGGAATGAAATTAGTAATTTGGATAATTACTTTTGTAATTAATTAAGGAATTAATTACTTATTGTAATTAATTTTGATATGTGATTTAATTAAGTTAATTAATTCAGTTTAATTAATTTAAGTAAATCATCCAATGATTTTAAGAATTATTTATTTTAATTAATGGAGCAGGATTACTCAGAGAAGTAGTAATGATAATTACTGGAATGGAATTTGTAATTTGGATAATTACTTTTGTAATTAATTAAGGAATTAATTAATGATTAATTATTGATAATTAATTTGATTTACGAGTAATTAAAGATAGTTAATTACTTAATTTAATATTAATCAAGGTTATTAATAATTAGATTAATTAATAAATGTAATTAATTTAAATTAAGTAATTTACTTAAATATTAAAGATCATTAATTATTATAATTAATGATGTAATTAAGGTTTGTTTGATTAAATTAAACTAAATTAATAAATGAAGTAATTAAATGTTAATTACTTATAATTAAGGTTAATTAATTTATGAAATTAATTAAGGACTAATTACTTATTGTAATTAGGAAATGATTAATCAAAGATATTTAATCAAGTTAAATACTTAGTGGATAATTAATTAACTGGGTTAATTAATTAATGGGTGTTAAGCAGGATTTAAATGAGTAATTAATTTAATTTAATTTAAATTAATTAGTGATGATTATAATTAATTTAATTCATTTTAAATTAATTATAATTGTTGGTTAATAAATCATTGCTTATGGATGTTATTGATTGAATGGTTGTGATCTCAGTAATGAGATGAGTCATATCTGTATGATATGAATGTTTGGATTAAGTATGATGGTTTGTGATGGATTATTTGGTTGAGATGATTATTTGTTTATGGATGATACAGATTATCTGTTTATGATATGAATGTGATTATCTATTTTGAGATGTAGTTTATCTATCTATGTGAATTAGATAATAATGAATGAGTTAATTGTTTAAAATCCCTTAAATACAACTTGGACATTAAAATGGCGTTTGGTTTCGGTGAGACCGGGATCGGATTTCCATATTTGGATATCCGAAAACCACATCGATTCCAATTAAACGTTAGGTCGTTAATCCAAGTGGAGCAAGTGAAGACTCGAGGTGTAAGGGCTATACGTCAGTATAACTCTGTGGGTGATTCCGTAATGAGTTTGACGGAATAGTACTTATAGGTTCGAGATGGAGATTTAGAGTGCAAGGGCTATGGTCGTTGACTCTGAGGGTGATTCCAAAATGAGTGTAACGAGATAGTGCCTTCGGTTTCGTTCGAACCCGGAACGAACTTGTATGGTTGAATGCTTTCAGAACATCGTCAGGAGGACCATGAGCATTCTAAGATTGATACATCCTATTAAGGTAATCGTAGCTTCAAGCCTCATCAACCGGGAATGGCTAAAACAGGGGAGGTGCAGCAAGGCTTCGTGGGTAGTCCCCACTGGAGAGCGAGATTTACCCCTGTCGAGATGTCCCTTTATATTTCGGCTGTGTGGGGCGATTGCTAGCTAGAATCGCCGGGGTGGTCTTGTTCGGAACTGTTCAGTAAGGAATGGGTCCGGCCTTGTGTTGTAGGGGAGTGGGAGTACTCCTTGGTACGTTGATCTAGGCCACGTACTGTGACGGACGGCACCCCAGTAGCCCTGCCATTGATGGAATCCATAATCCAATAAGTGCCTGTAAGGTTTTGATTGTGCCCAGCTATGTTGGAACGTGAGATGTAAGCATTCCAGCTATTTCTGTATTTTATTTTGAAAACCCTAGACACTATTATAATATCACTGGATTTCCTATCAAATGTTTTGGTTAGCGTAAGGTAAAAACTTTTCCATGTTTATGTGTGGGAAGTCTTACGTGATACCTTTTGTTTTTCAATGGATTTTCTAAAGTTAAGCAACTTTTATCCCCGTTTACTCACACAAGACCCCTGTCTGACCTGAGTGTTTATTTTCTGTTTTATTAAACTCTTGGGTACTCATATTACGTATGAGTAGTCAAGTGTTTCAGGATTGCTTTGATCGAGTTCTGGAGGAGATAATGGAGCAGGAGGCTTCAGCGTGTAGATATATGTAGTGGTTCCGCTGTGTTTTGAGTTGTATCTATTTTCTCTGATGTACTTGGATTGTAATTGCTAGACAGATGTTTATAACTGTCTAGTTTGTGTTGTATTAGCTGTTTAACTCTGATGTATATGATACTATGTAAAGTTTTATATGATATATTATAATATTTTCGAATCCGCTGTGAGATTCTGATGTTGTCTGTTCTTTCTTTCCTTTCTTTTTCTCTTTTCTATCCCTTTCTTTCTTCTTAGCGATGCGACTTTCTGGAGTTTGGAAGTTGGGTCGTTACAATACCCTTTTAAAGGGGAGCAACCCCACATAGCTTGGCTTCCTCTCGCTCTTTGGGTTTAGTCATTTTTGACAAAGGATAACAATGCTTAACCGAGCAATAAATCGTCTTAGAATGACGATAATAAAGAAGCTGAAATAACCAATAGTCGAGAAACCAACTATCGATGATAAAACGATCATATATGAAAATTAAGTCTTATATACTTACCAGTACTTATCGAATTCAAACTTGTACTATTCTTTGGTTAGCAATAATACCAGACAAGTTAAGGTAGTGTTACATCAAAGTCATGTCTCACGATTATGCTTAACTTTCGAAATAGCGACAAGTCTACTTCTTCTATGTTTAGCGCTAATTGTACAAATAAATCGTTTCCATATGGGTGAATCGCTTTACGGAAATTAATTTATTTCCATAAGCGAACCAAACCTTTTCTTTTAAAAACCCGAATTTATACTTGGCTTCACATTACAAGTATTAGCTTTAAAAAACACTTTGTTAAAAGAGTTCGCTAACTTTAAACATCATTATAAAAAGGATTTAATAACTTAAACCATCCTTATTACATTGATTAATTTAACTTTAAACCTTCATTAATTCAGTTGATTGCTTGACTTCAATAGCCCTTAATTCAAAAGAAGTTAATCACCTTTAAACACCATTAATTTAATTAATTAATTAAATTAATAAATAAATAATTATATATCATTATTTAACATGATAATCAATTTAAACCATCATTAAGGAAAGATTAATTAAAGTTAAAAAGTTGATTTCCTTTTAAAAGTCATTATTTAAAAAGATTAATTAATTTAAAAACTTCATTAATCAATTGATTGATTAATTTTAATCCATCATTATCAAAAGATTAATTAGTCTTAAACATCATTTAGTAAAATGATTAATTAATTTAAAACATCATTTAAAGAAAGATTAATCAAAGTTAAAACAAGTTGATTAACTTTTAAAAGTTATTAATTAAAAAGATTAATTAATTTAAAAACATCATTAGTTAATTAATTAATTAACCTTAGTCCGTCACTATTAAATGAATAATTTTCTATGAACATCATTAAATAAAATGATTAGTTAGTTTTAAAACTTCATTAACTAAGTAAGTTAATTCAAAACACATCATTAATTAAGTAATTAATTAAATTCAAAACACATCATCAACTAAGTAATTAGTTAACCTTAATCCTTATTTATTTATTAATTAATTAAATTAAATAATCATTATTAAAATGTATAATTACTTTTAAAAACATCGTTAATCAAAATCTTGATTAACTTGTAAAACAATTCCAAGCATGAAAGATGAAACCAAACGAGTTTGATAAAAAGTGATTTTTCGAAAATGTCGATATAACGACTATCGCTATACGGCGGTTCGACAAACAAGCCTATGACATTATTATTACAACCACATATTACATAGCAATGATAAGAGCATGTATACGTGGTAATTTACTATGATACAACATGTAGTAAGCATGAGCCAATATTATAAGAAATTTTTACTTACTACTAAACCATGACTAAGTTGTCAATTTTTCTAAGCATGAACCAACAACTACCACGCTACCAAATTCATACAATAACCTTCTAGTAGCAACAAATATGAACATGGGTATGGTTTAAAAAAATTTGGTTTAAAGGCGAAGTTTTACTCACCTAAGCACTTACTAGCTTTATCGAATTACGAATCACCACAACTTCTGACGCTAACTTCAACGACACCTCTCTTTACTTAAATCTTGGTGGCTTGGACCCTTAATGGGCTGTTTGGGCTCGGCCTAGTGGGCTATAGGGCATGGCCATAGTACAAAATGAAGGGTATGGGTCTTGTTTTGGATGTAAGGTGATGTAGAGTAGATTTAACTTGGTTTTAGGAATGTTTAAACTAGTTTCGATTTAGGAAATGAATTTAGAGACTATGAATGGATGTATGCATTCATGAAGAAGAGTATGGGGATAGTGTTAGGAAAATGGAAAATGGAAAATGAAATAAAGAAAGTGATTTATACGAGAATGTGAGGGTATGTATAGGCATAGATAACCCTAGTACCTTTTTTCCACTCACAAAATGCCACCTCACTCTCCCTTCATAATGCCATATACGTTGGTAATGGTCCCCCATCCCATTAAATCAAGCAAGCACCATGCCTTCATGTACAACCTAGGATCCTAAGGTATGGTGGTATGGTATTTTATTTTTAATATATGTTACTATTCGTGCCATATTTGATTTATTTAAAATCAAATCAAGTTTTAATTTAAAGTAAGCATGATTTATTACTACCAACACAATACTTAAATTATCATTGACACATGTATGTGTGTGCATGTGTACACTAGTATTTTATTGCTAAATTATACTAACATTGCAAAATCACTTT
The DNA here is from genome assembly GCA_030765085.1 of Allium cepa. Taxonomy (NCBI): domain Eukaryota; kingdom Viridiplantae; phylum Streptophyta; class Magnoliopsida; order Asparagales; family Amaryllidaceae; genus Allium; species Allium cepa. The sequence continues at coordinate 842,647,047 of CM060932.1, forward strand.
AATTATACTAATATTGCTAAATCACTTTAATTCGCATTTAGTGTTTTATTCAATACCAAAATCATTTATGAATTATTTCATAAATTTTCACCTAAGTTTAAAAACATTTTATAAAATTATTTCTTTATAAAACACCAAATAATAACTTATTACACTTTATTTACGTATATAATATCCTTCTAAATTCTAAGAGTATATACAAAACATAAAATTTATTTTGCATTTCACAAATTTGGTGAAGATTTAATCAAAATTTGGGTCATTTAAAACTGAGTCAACCTCTCGACCTCTTTAATTAGATTGTTAAAATGGACAATGTTTATGCTTTAACCCAAAACAACAAATAGTTTTACAACTTATATGTTTTAAGCAAAAGCTATGGTTTTAATAAAACAATGTCTTTTAAAACATTCCTATCTTTTTATCTTAAGGTGTTATAATAAATGATGTTTATGGACTAACCCAATAACACCAATTAGTTTAAACTGCTAAAATGCTTAAATAATATTTATGGTTTTGATAAAACAATGTTATCAAATCCTTCCTATCCAATCTAACTTATTTAAATCAGTGTGAACTTATCTCTTATCTTATTTAACGGTAAAAATTCATTTACCCAAAGCAATCTTTTACCAAAAATACTTTTTATTTTTAATAAATTCCCTACTAAGGTAACTTAAAGATAAATACCCAGTTATAAATTTCAAAACTCATCTTTGAAAGCATGCTATATATATTTCTTTTATGAAATACTTTAAACAATTTGTTTACTAAAACCCACTTTGGGTTCGTTCGAATTTGAACTCATTTCGATCGCATAATGATAAATAGAATAATTTGCTAAGTACTCCACAATGTTCGCCTAAGAAACATTTAATCATCACTTAGAAGATTATTCAGATTACTCAAATTACTCATATTTTTCAATAAATAAAAATTTTAGGGCCAAAAACATAATTTAAGTATTTCTAATACCTAAAACCCGAAATAATCCCATTTCTAGTCTTGGGTAATTTATCAAATATTCTTATTATAGCATCAAATTATGAAATTAAAAACCCACTTTCAGAATAATGTTTTTCACATCCTGTCAAAAGTTCAGGTTATTTGGGTGCCATAGGATAGGTTTTCTAATTTAAACATATCACTTAATTTCATAAATGAATCCTGTAAATTCATTAATAAGCATATTATCATCCTAATAATCAAAACATGTATTAAGCATATGACCATCCAAACATTCAAAACATGGCATAATACAACCAAAAGATTTAGAGTTATACTCAAAATCGAAAATTGTAGTTAAAACTTGAGATGCATTACTATTATTCACGTTGATTTGGTATAGGAACTTGAAATTTGTGTTTAGTCTTGATTTACCTAGGCTTTCTTTTGATTTCCTAGCTTTACTCTCATCGAATTCCCTTATAACGATCGGCGTTTTTGTGTGAATGAAATTTGGGAGGAAATGAGAATGAGAAAATATGCATTAAGGGAACATGCACTTCCTTATTTTGCCATTCTCATACCTCCTCCTTATTAATGCTCTAATTAATCTCATTAATTCACTAAATAAGGCTCGACCTTTACTAATTATCAAATCTCAATCTCCATACCATTTTACATTATTTTATTTAGTTTATCCAATTAAATATCCTAAATAATGTTAATTAGATTTAGCGTTGTTACACTGTGCCTCCTTTGTTCTCCTTCTAATATCAGCTACCTTCTCACTAGCTTCTAAGATCAAGTCGGGTCTAGGAACAAGTCTATCTCTAGATTCAACCTAACACGTAGAAACCCCCAAAGTCGAGAATGCATGCTCGCAATTATTTTTTCAAGATCCAGTTCACACTCTCTGTCCGCCCATCTATTTAGGGATGGTAAGCTGTAATTAGACTTAGCTCAGTCCCTAAAGCAGATTGCAGTCACTTCTAGAACTTGGTTGTGAATATCGGGACTCGATCGCTTACAATACTACAAGGAATACCATGGAGTCTCACAATCTCTTTCATATACAAACTCGCCAGACTTGTAGCATCCCTAATCAGCTTAACAAGAATGAAATGAACACTCTTGGTTAACCATCGACTATAATTTAAATGCTTTCATTCCCTCTTCTTGACTTATGAAGCCCATCAATAAAGTCCATACAGATCTACTCCCATTCCCACTTTGGGATCTCAAATGGCTGAAGCAGTCTAGGTGTGATATCCTGGAATTTCTGGAAATATAAATTTAATAATCTATGTTTAAAATTAAATTAATTTGATAATTTTTGTTAATAAATTTGAATTGATTCAATAATCTTCTTTTATATAAATATTTAATTAGTGAATTTATCTTTTAATAAGCTAATAAATTGTTTTCTATTCATAATGTGTGTGTATATATATATATATATTTTAAATAGATAAGTTTGGTTTTAAATTGAAATTAATATAGCATATTTTCTAATTAAAATATTTTGGTAATTGGGAAATTATGATTTATTTAATGATTAAGCTTTTCAAAACTATTTTTATAAAATAACTATCTGATTTTAAATACATAAGATAAATGTTTTATTTGTTTAAGATATATTTTAACTTAAGTTTGAATATTAATTTGGATTAAAATAAAATTATAAAAATGTTTGTTTTGTTTCTTTTTAAAATGTTGATTAATAAATGTGATTTGTAAATTAAATATGAAGTTTAAAATACAACCAATTAATGAAACATTTATTCACATAAATAATAAGTAATTTGTAACCTCTTTTATAAATTTATCTAAAATGATTTAAAATGTTATTTTCAAATAATAGTTATGTGTATTGTTTTTATTTATAATTATACTTTGTTTTATTCTTTAAAAATTATTTATCTATATAACTAAGTATTAGAAACTAATTAATTTAGTTTAAAACTTTCATTAACACTTAATTATTAATACTAATTAATTAAAAGGAACATGTGTAAACATCTTAGGATCTAATATAATAAATGTAAACGAATAATCATTTTAAGATGACAAATGTAAAATTTAAGCCAAGTGTCAAATTTTAATTTTAATTTTCTTTGATTTTTAATTTATCATAAATACAGTTATATAAACTCATGCCATCTTCCATTTCTTTTTCTTTCCTCATTTCAATTTCTAAAACTAAGAAAATTTCCAGCTGAAAACCCTATAAATCAAAACTCTTCATCCTCATATCCAAACTCAAATCATTCCCTGTTCACATGCAAATCCGAAAATCATCTTCAAACAAAAATTCTCTATAACATTTTCTGCATGCATATCAAAATCCCCGATTCATTTTCAAAAGCCTGCATTTCCTTCTTTCAAAAATCTAGAAATCAAGAAAAGCTTGCATTCATTCAAAATCTGGAAGTTAAGCTACCTGCATGTAGAACCTGGGATCTAAAGCAAATTTAAAACATCAGCAACATTCAAGATTGAAGGATTCAAAGTGCTAAAGTTTTTAAAGGCAAAGCAATTTCAGTTTTAAAGTTTCTAGGAGTTTTTTTCAAACTGGTGCTCTGCTCTGCATTTTTAAAACAATGAGTAACTTTACATTTTAAAATTTAAGTATGAAATATGGTTGTTTGATTTATCTGTAGAAATAAGTAGAATTATATATATATATATATATATTATTAAATATATTGCTGTGATTATATAAGTATGGATGTGATGCATGTTTGATTTCCTAAATTACTGTCTGCACAATACAAGCTCATATTGATCAAAATTTCTTTTCTTTTGATCTGGTTGTTATTATGACTTAGAAATTGAATGAAATTTGAATATTACATGATAAAGTAAATTTTAAAAATTTATATAAGTTGAATAAATTTTTGTACTTCCTGGAAATATAAATAACAGAGCAAAATAGTATAAGTGGAAAATTTAAACTTCTCAATTCATTAATTCAATAACATCAGTGAAACACTTGAACCAAACCATGAATTTTAAAACTAAAATTAATATTTTTAGAATTAGGAGTTAAGTGCAGTTCTTGTTGAACTAGAAAGGGGAATATTTGAATTTTCTGGTGATCTGTTTGATCTTGGAAGTCAAGTTTGCTTCTGTAGGTGGAAGGGTGTGTTGATTCATGAGTTTTGATTCATGACACACGCTTCAGAGATCATACGACAAGAATACTATACAAAAGCGACAAAAAGAGAATAAGTGTATATTATGCACTACAAAGGAGACAAGACTACAATCCAGAGATTAGTATGAATATTTTAATGTATTGAGTCTTGGAATATTGTTAAAAACATTCCTCAAGTAGTCACACACATACACAAATTGATTTATATTAAGTTATACATAAATTAGTGTGTACTGTGCAATTGACAACAGGTCGGCTGACCGACCAGAAACCTCGGTCGACCGACTCTGTGTCAAGTGCATAGATATACATTGTTTTGTATACGGTTTTAAACCTCAGCTGACCGGCCAGTTTTCTCGGTCGACCGACCTGAACATAACGGCTAGTTTTCTGAAGAATTGCGATTGTTCATGAAGAGGAATGTCCCTCAATCCAAGAGATACAGACACAACTTTTGATTGAAACTCTTCATGAAAGATTATAATTATTCTACAACTATATAAACATGTTCAAATCACTTCTACAATGACCGATTCTTATTTATAATTCTGCAATCTATTCTCAATTTATTTCTGCAAATAAAAGCATTCATTCTCATTCAATATCTCTAGAATCTCTGAATTAATTTATATACTTCGATTCTACAAGATTATCTTCCTTCTAAATCTTCACATACACTACATATTCTTGAGGATTTGATTATAGGAAATTGTACTATCAAAAGACAATCCGTGTTATTCAAAACACACTCGTCAACAAAGTATTTGTATTAAGTTGAAGTCCTCTTCGGCTGTTGAGGCGGAAAAATTCCTGTTCGGCTGCTCAGGTGTGATATACCTATTCCTCCGGGTTAAATGAGGGGTTTAGTCTAAATCCAGAGGATATTCTGGGACTGGACGTAGAACGGGAAGTTCGAACCAGTATAAAAATTCCTGGTGTGCTTACTTTAATTTTTATTTTACTGCTATTATCAGTTTTCGCATTTATATATCATATTACACGATCCTTAGTACTGATCGTTCTCTTTCAGGGTGATCTTTGAGGCTGAGAAAATTATCAGATCATGGTTTGGAACCCTAGTTTGTATGGGTTAAAGTTTTTTCTTTGGTTCGCCTTCCTCAGTTGATCGAGTTCAACTATATTTTGGGTAATGGTGGCTAGGGCATGGACGAAGCTATGGCTGGAGCCTCTGGAGTTCTGGTGATCGGCAGTGGAAGGACGAGGGTCGTTGATAGGTTTTGGTGGAAATGGGTATTGACTATTTCAGGTCTTGTTCCAGGTTGGAATTCTTATCTCAATTTTGATTTTGAGCATTGGTCGATGGAGTTGGTGTATGGTTGGTCTGAGGTGATGATCGGCGACTGTGGGGAGGTCGCGATGATGATCAAGGATGGCCGGCGTCGCTGTACATGTGCACGACGACATGTTTTTTTTCTTCTGATGAAGTTGGGATTGTTGCAGCTGTAGCATACTCGTGTTTATTTCGGGTGATTCGAGTGTATGACTCGAAGTAGATAGGGTTGTGACTCGAAGTCACTTAGGGTAAATTCGAGTATATATGATTGTTCCAGGTTTTATAAAAAAATAAACGGAACCTGTTCTGTTTAAAAAGTTTAAAAATTAAGTAAAATGTAAACAAAAATTTAAAATAAGTTTAAAAACTGATTTGAATCTGAATTCAAGAAGTTTGAATCTGAGTTTGAAATAATTTAAATTTTGAAAATTAATTTGGTTTTAAAACTTATAAATATAAAAGTATATTGATTTAGAATTTAAACTGTAAATTTTAAATTGTAAAATAGAAATTGAAAATAAGTTTAATTTCTAGTTTTTGAAATCTGGAAATTTGGGTTGAGTTTCAGTTTTTAAAATAAAGTAAAGTTTTAAATTTAATTTTTTTTAACTACTTTGAAAATATGGTTAAATGATTTGAATTTAAGATGGAGTTTGAAATGTAAGTAAACTTTAAAGATTTAAGTTTAAATCTGGAATGAAGATTAAAGATGTATTTCAGTTTTGAAATTAAAAGAAATATTTATATTGAATCCGTTTTAGAATAACTTGAAATGTTTAAAGTGGATGTTTAAATTGAGTTGAACTTTAAATTCTTTTAAACTTATTTATAAAATGGATGTTTCTTTAACATGTGAGATAAAAAGATTTTAAATTGTTTTAAACCTTGTTTAGATAAAATTGTATTCATTTTAAAATCTTAAAATTTTAAAATGAAATTTAAAGTGAAATTTAAAGTAAATTTGAAACAAAGTGTTTTTAAATACTTTAAATAAGTAAGAAATGTTTTCTTAAATTAAGTCAGAATTTAAGAATTTGGATTCATTTAAATTATTAAGTTAATTTAAATGAATAATTAATTATTTAATTAATTAATAATATGGATGATTAATTAAGTAATTAAGAGATTTTAAATTAATTAATTAAGATTTGAGATTAATTAATTAAGGTTAATTAATTTGCAATTAAGGATTATTAATTAAATTTAATTAATGATTAAAGATTAATTAATCGAATGATTAAGGATTAATTAAGATTGTAATTAACGCTAAATTAATTTAATAATTAGTAATTAATTAATTGGTAATTAAATATTAATTATTTTGTAATTAATGACGGTTAATATAAGTTAATTTCTTAATAATGTAATTAAAGAATAGTTAATGAAGGTCATTAACTTAAGATTATTTAACAAATAATTAATGTGATTAATTTTAATTAATTAATTAGATTAATTAATAATAATCATTTATGTAATTGTTTTATGTTTAATTACTTAATAGAAGTAATTAATAAATTAATTACTTAATGTAATTAATTGGGTTAATGTGATTAGTTTAGATTAATTAATTAAGTTTAATTAATTTAAACACTTGATGATTGATAGATAATTACTTTATGTAATTAATGGGATTGTAATTACTTAGGGAAGTAATTAATTGATAATTACTTGATGTAATTAAAGATGTTTTATTTATGGAAGTAATTTAGATTAAATTACTTTGAAATTAATCAAGGGATTAATTAGAGAATAAATTAAGGATTAATTTATTCAATGAGTAATTAAGGGTAATTATTACTGGATTGTTATTAATCAAGGGTGATTAATATATGTGTGGTTGAATTGCAGATTGATTACTTAATGTAATTAATATATATAGAGAGATTAATTAAAATGTAATTAGAAATCATTAATTAATAAATTAATGATGTAAATTTAGGATTGATTAATTAAGGAATAATTAATAAATGAAGTAATTAATTAATAAAGGATTAAGGTAATTAACTTTAGTTAATTAATTGATTAGGTAATTAAAAGTTAATTATTAAGTATAATTAACTTGTGTAATTAATTTAAAGGCTAATTACTTACTGTAATTAGGAAATTGTCAATCAGAAATGATTAATTGAAATGAATAATGATGGTGATTTATTGATTGATTTGTAATCAATTAATGGTTAAGTTAAGAAGGATTATAATGATGAAGTAATTAATTTAATTCATTTTAAATTAATTAGAGATGAATTAATTAATTTAATTTAATTTAAATTAATCATAGATGGTGTGATCATTTAATCATTGCTTATGTATGAATGGATGATATAGGTTGCCTTGAATGGTTTGTAATCTCAGCTATGAGATGAGTAATGTTATGAACTATGGATGCTTTGGATTGCATTGTGATGAAGATATGGATTATCTGTTTATAATGCTGATATGGATTATCTGTTGGTGATGATAATGTTGATTATCCATTGTGAATCTGTGAATTATCTATCTGTGTGTATATAGATAATGAATTGAATTGTTTTAAACTCTAAAACAACTTGGCCTTAAAAGATACGTTTGGATTTCGATGAGACCGAGATCGGGTTTCCATATTTGGATATCTGAAAACCACATCGATCCAAATTAACGATAGGTCGTGAATCTGAAGTTAAGATGAAGATTCGTAGTGCAAGGGTTATCGTCGTTAACTCTGAGGGTGATTCCAAAATGAGTGTAACGAGATAATGCCTTCAGTTTCGTTCGAACCTGGAACGAACTTGTATGAATTGAATGCTTTCAGAACATCGTCAGGTGGACGATGAGCATTCTAAGTGATGTGTCCTATAAAGATAATCGTAGCCTCAAGCCTCATCAACCGGGAATGGCTAAAACAGGGGAGGTGCAGCAAGGCTAAGTGGGTCATGCCTAAGTAGGACGAGATTTACCCCTGTCTAGATGTCCCTTTTATTTCGGCTATGTGGTGCGATTGTTGATCACAACTACGGGGTGGTCTTGTTCGGAACTGTTCAGTAAGGAATGGTTCCGGCTTTGTGTTGCGGGGAATTGGGAGTGATCCTCGGTACGGTGATCTAGGCCACGTACTGTGACGGGCGGTACCCCGGCAGTCCTGCCATTGTATGGAATCCAAAATCCAATAAGTGCCCTCGGTTTTGATTGTATTACCCACTTTTGTGGCTAGTAGCTGGAATTTAATAAATGTAACAATTTCGGGTATTTCTTATTTACTTGAAAACCCTAGACACTATTATAATACCACTGGATTTCCTATCAAATGTTTTTGTTAGCGTGAGGTAAATTTTTTTCCATGTTTATGTGTGGGAAGTCTTACGTGGTACCTTTTCTTTCAAAGGTTTTTCAAAAGTTAAACCACTTTAACATGTTACTCACACCAGACCCATGTCTGACCCGGAGTTTATTTCTGTTTTTCTTAAACTCTTGGGTACTCAAATTTTTATGAGTAGCCAAGGGATTCAAGTTAGCTTTGACAAATTGTGGAGGAGCAATGGAGCAGGAGGCTTTTGCATGTAGTTATATAGTGTTCCGCTGTGATGGTATCTCTGAGTGTTTTCTTTGTATTGTATTGAGTTGTAATAACTAGACAGGTGTTTATAACTGTCTAGTATGTGTTGTAATGTCTGTGTAACTCTGATAATTGTTGTATACTATGTAATACTTATGTTATTAATATAATTTATTCGTTCCGCTGTTTAGATTCTGATGTTGTTTCTTCTTTCTCTTCTTTCTTTTCTCTTTTCTATCCCTTTCTTTTTTCAAGATGATGCGTCATTCTGTGGAGATGAATGGCGGGTCGTCACACCAGGTGGCTTTTGCTGGTCACTTTTGATCTGTTGGAAGTTTGCACACTGACTCATAAAGATCGAAATATCTCGTTTCATCCCCTTCTAAAAGGATATCCTCTTCATATCTTTAAAAATCTAGATCACTACTGGATGGAACGACAGCTTTGAGCGATGACATTTGGATAACACTTCTTACCTAAGTCCGTTCAAATTTGGAATGCATATACCCCCGTTCGTTTTCAATACACCCCGAGGATCAGTCCTGAAGCTAAAAACAACACCTTAAACATCTTTCTTAAGTCGAGCTAAAATAGGATCTCCTTCCTGACTCGATGCAATCCTCTCTATTAATGCCGGTTTAACTTCTGAGTTTGCAACCATTGTAATATTCCTACTCAATGCATCTGCAACAATATTTGCTTTTTCAAGGGTATAAAGAATCTCCGGATCATAAAAAACGAGAAACTTCAGCCATCTCCGCTGTCTCAAATTCAAATCCCTCTGGGTAAAGAAGTGCGTTAAGGATTTGTGGTCTGTATAACTCGAACTTTTCACCAAGAAGGTAATGCCTCCACATCTCAAGTGCGAGGATAACAACCAAAAGCTCCAAATCGTGCGTAGCATAATTTTTCTCATGGGGCTTTAGATGTCGACTTGCATATGCAATAACTTTCCTATGCTGCATAAGAACTCCTCCCAGCCCGGTACCACAAGTATCCATATATACGGTTAAACCTTCGCTCCCATCTGGAATAGTTAAAACAGGAGTAATAGTCGGCTTCTCCTTCAGTTCATTGAGTGGTTAATCACACTTAGGTGTCCACACAAACTTAACATCTTTCTTTGTTAACTTCGTCAGACGAGAAGCAATCTTCGAGAAGTCTTTGATGAACCATCATAAAAAACCAATCAATCCCAAGAAACTTCTAACTTCTGTCGCACTTTCAGGTTTCTTCCAATCTTGAACCGCAACAACTTTAGTTGGGTCAACTGATATGCCTTCTTTCGAGATAACATGCCGTAGAAACCTAACTTCAGATGTCTAGAAATGACACTTAGAAAACTTAGCCTTCAACACATGGCTTCTTAAGGTATTGAGTACGACACGGAGATGATATTTGTGCTCCTCCATTTTCGAATAAACAAGAATGTCAACAACAAAGAAGAGAACAAATTTTTAGGAACATCTTGAAATACTCGATTTATTAAGTCCACAAAATAAGTAAGTGCATTAGTTAGCCCAAACGACATGACTAACTACTCATAAAAATGTTCTGGAGTCTTAAAACTTGTTAAGGGCACACTCTTCTCTGCTACCTTAATTGGTGGAAACCGATGCAAGATCCAATTGAGAAACTATTCAAGCGCGTGGAGCTGATCAAACACGTTGTCAATCCTTGGTAAAGGATATTCCTTCTTGATAGTTCTCTTGTTCAACTCCTGGTAATCTACCCATAACATTAGAAAATTGTCCGCCTTTGTAACAAAGACGACTTGCGATCACCAACTTGAGGTATCACATCGAATCAAACCCTTCTACAACAAGTCAAATGTCTGATCTTCTAACTCCCTTTTCTCTTTCCGTGTCAACCTTTTCCAGGGGTTGTACGATAGGTCTGGTTCCTGGAATCAAATAAATATGAAGCTCTACTTCACTGTGCGGAGGTAAATATTGCACTTCATCAAAAATACCAATAAAATCCCAAACAATATGTATGTCCCTAAGCTCCTCTTTAGCTACTTCGAGCGAATAAAGGAAACTGCTCATTAACTCGTTAGGCTCTTCACAACATACATCTATGATTCTTCCTACCGCGTCCTTATCATGGCCCTTCTACCATAATCCAAGATAACCTTAAACTTAGATGACTAACCCATTCCCAATAATACTAGAAAAAGATGATTTTGATAAGAAATAGGCACATCTAGAAACCTAGTGTCAAGATTTGTCGGACCCCCAATTGGGTTTGACACACAAAGAGGATTACTTAAAATAACATATTTTAGGTTTAGTTTGTTCATCAGGTTATAAGAAGAAAGATTATGGGAAGCGCCCGTATCAAATTACTCTTATAAGAAGATCATAGATGGATAATGTACCTTGCAACACCTTCTTCTCCTTCCGTCCTAAGGAAATGGCATCTCTTTAATAGCAAAAGCCTATCCTTAAGATCCCTTCTTTGGAAAAGGGCACTCATTCTTCATATGTTCCATCTGGCCGCAGTTGTAAAAAGTGGCAGTTGGATTGTGTAGACCATTTTAAAATCCTTGGTTCAATCCGATGACATTTTTTAATTAATCAATTTACTTCGGCCATAGATCTTGACTTTAAGTTGACTATCAATTACGGTGATACATATCTTCTACAATGAAGGAGACGAATACACGCTCGAGTAGTGTTTCAGTTTAAGTAATTCAACTTATACCCAACTACGGTCTAACATGATCGTGATGCGATGCAGTTGACATATTTAAAGTATAACCTAGCTACTCAAGATGAATAGTGGTATGTCGTTAGCATGAGATCTACTATATTGACTTAGTTATATTAACATATATAAGACTCTTTATGAGTCATTTTATGATTATTTCAAATAACCACAAGTCCGTAACCCCTTGGTGGCCCCAAATGTTTATGAGTAATTCACCATCCATTATATGAAGAGCGCTACGTATACTAGTCTCAATAGATGTATCGGTATAAGTTTCTCAATACATCTTGACTAGGAACATTTAAAGAGTAAGTATTTAGATATCGATTTTGAACAAGCTTGTTTATAGAGTTAAGTTTATATAACTATTTACATAGATGCACATAGGTCACACCCTTAACTTTTTCAGTCCATATGATAATGACACTATTGTTCATCAATAGTCCTTTGCATTAAGTCGCCTTTCAAACATTAGCATGCCATAGGATGGCTTGCTAGTTGGCTTTTATCCAAACACTTGTTCACTTCACATTCTAGTTGGACGTCATCCGAGTCGTATGGTGCCATCAACATACACAAGAAACTCAGTGTTTGAGGCTTCACTTCTAGCCTCGTGATCTCTACATATGTAAATAGAGACCCCTATGCACATAAACAAGGATTGAATTTTCCAACCTTACATACGATATAACTTAGCTCAAAGTCCTCGTAATAACCCTCTTTCAACAAAATACCGGGCAATAAAACTACAAACCATAGTGGACATAGATCTTTTCCAAGATTGAACCACATGTTATTTGCTTTTTTAGCATTAGATATAAATCTGATTCTCAACTCCTGATTTACATTTTTTTACTATGGTATTAGTGAATGCCTTTATTAATATATACTACTTGTCATTATTCTGAGGTTGGCTAGAAATATATTATGTATTTTCATGCAAGAAGGAGAGTCTCTTTTAAAATCTCTAAGACTTCATTACTTTTCATCCTCAAAACATCTATTATACTCAAAAAGTTCGCTATGCAAACTAATAGAGAAAATAAGGCGAATAACTTTAACATCACAAGACTAATGGCACAACAAGTGCTAGCATCATTAGCTCCATCGTGAAAGGGCTCATGTGCATCAGGAAAATGGCCCGCGACCTGAATGAACTCCAGGCTCGAGTGGACGCCCAAGAAACCGCAATTACGATCCAAGAATCAAAGCTGCAGTGGATTGGCCCCCCGTCCAGCCTATGTCCACTATACGTCTGTACGTTTAACTTATGCATGATGTTTGTGGAAGGGTCATGTTGGAAATCCCTATTGGGGTTGTTTCAGTATGAAATAGGAATGCACATGCTGCACACACTCAATATTTTTCCAATGACATTCCCATGCTCGAGTTTTTCCCATACTAAGAACTCATGATTCTCATTGCTCCCCCTCTCATGAAAGCCTTTTCGTCTTCGAACGACTCCGAGCAATGGACGAGTGGCACAATCGGTGCTTCAACCACCTGAGTTGTGACGACCCGCCCTTCTCACTACCAGAAAGATGCATCATCATTAAGAAAGGAAGGGATAGAAATAGAAAAGAATAGAAAAGAAAGAAACAAAACATCAGAATCACACAGCGGAACGGAACAAAATATAATATTTCACATAACTATTACATAGATTTCATATATCAGAGTTATATAATATCAATATACATGACAATCATACATACATCTGTCACTATATACATCAGAGATACAGTATACATCAACTAACACAGCGGAACTAGATATATATCTACATACGTCTGGAAACTCCTGCTCCAAGCTCCTCCAGAATCAAAATCCAAACCTATCACTTGGCTACTCGTAAAAATTTGAGTACCCAAGAGTTTATGAAAACAAAATATAAACTCCGGGTCAGACATGGGTCTGGTATGAGTAAACGGTTTAAATTGTTTAGTTTTGAAAAGCCTTTTAAAACAAAGGTATCACGTAAGACTCCCCACAAATAAATACGGGTAAGTTTTTACCTTACGCTAACCAAAACATTTTAAAGGAAATCCAGTGATAATATAATAGTGTCTAGGGTTTTCAAGTAAATAGAAAATAGCCGAAATTGTTACATGATTAAATTCCAGCTACTAGCCACAAAAGTGGGTAATACAAATCAAAACCGTAGGGTTTCGTAGGGAAAATGGATTTCCAACAATGGCAGGGCTACTGGGATACCGCCCGTCACAGTACGGGGCCTAGATCACCGTAACGAGGATCACTCCCGACCCCCTACAACACAAGGCCGGAACCATTCCTTACTGAATAGTCCCGAACAAGATAACCCCGCAGTTGGTGCGCATTTCCAACCGCCCACACAGCCGAAATAAAGGGACATCTAGACAGGGGTATATCTCGTCCTGCTTGGGCATGACCCACCTAACCTTGCTGCACCTCCCCTGTTTTAGCCATTCCCGGTTGATGAGGCTTGAGGCTACGATTACCTTTACAGGACATATTTCTTAGCATGCTCATCGTCCGCCCGACGATGTGTTGAAAGCATTCAATCCATACAAATTCGTTCCGGGTTCGAACGAAACCGAAGGCATTATCTCGTTACACTCATTTTGGAATCACCCTCAGAGTCAACGACGATAACCCTTGCATTCTGAAAGCACCATCTTAATCTTCACTTGAGAATTCACGACCTATCGTTTAATTTGAATCAATGTGGTTTTCGGAATATCAATTGGATACCCGATCCCGGTCTCATCGAAATCCAAACGCCATTTTAAAGGCCAAGTTGTCTAATTAACTTAAACAGTTTAATAATTTAAATTCAACAATTGAATTAATATAACATTTATCACAGATGAATCATATCCAAATATTATAGATATATCACAGCATATCACATAGCATTACAAAATATCACCGAATAACTATCACAACCAGGTGTTCTATAAACTTAACCATTCAAAGCAATCACCTTGAATTCTCAATTTAATCAAGTCAATTAAATTAATTACTTGAGGATTAACCTCTTAATCCTGTTAGATTAATCATTGGTTAATAATTCATTACTTATTCCATTTCAAATTATTTAATTAATAAATCATTTCTTAATTAATATGTATGTCTTAATTGCTTAAATACTTAATCATTATTTAACTAATTACTTTCTTAATCAAGTTATCTAACTTTAATTACTTAAGTAATTATTTCTTAATCATTAATTAACAATCTAAATGAGACGGATTACCTTTTTATTTACTGCTAATTACCTCCTTAATTCTTAATTAAATTCCTTGATTAATTAACTATAAATCGTTTATTAATTAATTAAGCGGTTAACTCCATTTCACTTATTACTTATAATACGTTACTAATTAAGATCACAAAGTAATTACTCTTAATTACTTCTGAATCCAATCAATCACTATTGATTATTTACTTAATTAACATTCAAGACTTCTTGAAATTTGATATCAACTAGATTACTAACTGAAACATTATTTGTTATTTTACTTAATTTGCTACTTATTAAAAATATTAACAAGATTTTTAAAACATGCTTAACAAAAGAAATCAGTTACTTTAAAATAATTAATCACGAATTAACTTGCTAATAGACCTTAACTATGATACTTAATACTTGAATTAAATTTTTTACTTAAACTTTGAACAGTGTTCATTTTTATGTGACACTTTACTGAAACCTATGTTTACTAACAAATTTTATAAAATCTTATACTCAGGTATAAAAGAACCCGAGACTTCCCAGTTACACTCACTTCACTGCTTCGAGTAGATCGCTCCTTCACCCGAGTTCCCAACCCAGTAACGCGACTTCATCTTCTTCTCTTTTTTTTATACTTTAAACATCAGTACGAGTTAAAAACTACAGAGGATTCTCGCACTTGAACTCGACAGAAACCCGAAGCATCCCACCAAAATTCTCGAGCATAACTCGAGACAGCGCCCCTTCTTCCCAACTTCAAACACTGATA
Organism: Allium cepa; assembly: GCA_030765085.1. Taxonomy (NCBI): domain Eukaryota; kingdom Viridiplantae; phylum Streptophyta; class Magnoliopsida; order Asparagales; family Amaryllidaceae; genus Allium; species Allium cepa. Next base: position 842,662,670 of record CM060932.1, read on the forward strand.
CGCTGCCGTGTCGTGCACGTGTACAACGCCGCTCGTGGCTCCGGTGATCTTCTGATACTTCGTGCAAATCCCTAATTACACCAACACAAGAAAGCAAAGGTCGATTTACCCAACAAGATTCGAATTCGAAATTATGCAGTTCGAATGAAAGACCGGTCGACCACACTGAAACAAAATGTCACGCCACCCACGCACGGTTCACCAGAGGCGATGGAAACTCGACTACACCACGTCAACGTCATCAGAAATCTTCCAACCAAGCCTCGATTCACTCGGTCATAGGTACGAGTCGAATCTCACATTTTACTAACATGAACAAAAACACGCAGTAAAACCCTATGTTGACCTCGTACCCCAAATCTATGCAATGGAAAAATTAATGAATATTTTTCTTGAGATCACATACATTCATACTTGCTTCGATTTGAATTTCAGCATTTTATATTGAGTAATTTTCGAGAATTCGATAAAAGTTCAATTTTTGATCAACATCGAACTGCTCTTGATATATTGAGCTAAAAATTCTCATTCAATTTTTAAAAATCATAACTTGTAGTCATAATTCAAGATATAAGTTTGAATTAGCTTTTTATATGATTGAATTTACCTATGTTTTTCTTGATTGACTGTAAACAGAGAAAACAAAAAAATAAAAATAAAAATTACTAATATGTTGGAACAGTTTTCACAAAAATTTTCTGATTGAAGTTCACGCAACAAGTTTTTGATGAAAACAAATTTAAACTTACTATAATCAAATGAAAACAATTCAAATTTTAATTGTTTTCATCCTGTAACACAGAGCAGAGATCAGCATCTTCCTATTACAGCTTGTATAAAGTCACAGATTCATAACAAAACAAAGCACATATAATTCCTATATAAATCCCATGAATTTTCTTACTGATTTAATTAACTTATGCTTGAAAAGTTAAGTTTGCTCACATGCCAAATTCCTTGAACAGAGGATATCTCCTATTTTCTTAAATCTGCAGTTGACATTGCCTGAAATACTGTCTTTTTCCCTTTTCTTGTTTTAGTTTCTTCTGGTTTCATTTTTTTTCTTTTTGTTTCACGAACTTGCAGTAGCATTATAGATACATATAAGTAAAGAATAGGATGGGAAGGCTTCAACTGGACAGAAGTTTCTTAATTGAACAGGTTTATAAATATCTTGACTTGACAAAATGTAGGCTGAGAAATTAGCATTAAATGTTTTGCTTCCTAAATATGTTTACAAAATTATTATGTTTGGCCGTATGAAGATATTTTGCATATAATTGTTGTACTGTGCATAAATGTATTGATGTGTCTTTATGTTGCAGGCCAGCATAGCTTGTGCAAGAAGCTATTCATTTGTTCATATTTGCTTTGTACCTTAGTTAGTTTGCATAATTATTAAAATATTTACATAGTTATCATGTTTTGTAATGTAAAAGAATTTTGTATGACTGTATATACTTGCAGGTAGGTCTAAGGCTTGTGAAAGAAGATGTGTTTATATGTATTTATCTTATTATTTCCAGTTTGAACTTCAATATACAAATATGTTTGTGTAAATATATTTGTCTTCTTTCTTGATTCATATACTCTAGTTTGACTTAGAATTCTAACTTAATAATTCATATGTTCATGTCAGGCTTACTTTCTTTAGACTTGTAAGTGAAAATAAGTTGTTTTGTTATTTTTGTTTGTGCATAACATTTGCAGATATATATACATGTGTATATGAAGTTAATTTGTTTCATTATTTTATACGTCATGCTTATTTTATTTTACGCTCTCAAATTAACAGTTTAGGTTGTATGCTTGTTTATCTATGTTCTTTTATTTTATACATTGTTTTTATTCTACTCTATACTTTGTCCTTAATTTAGTTATAGTCATGTGTTATAGTTAATATTCTTATATTTATAACTTAACTGTCCATATTTAAATTAGATTCGTGAGTTTACTCCTTCTTTATATTTATTTTATTTGTATTTAACTATAAATATTTAAATTATGAATAATATGATTTAGTTACATTTATACTTATTTTATATTTATCTCCATTTGTATTTTATTTAAATTATAAGCATAAGTTTGACTTATATTTCCCATTTATATTTTGATTCTATTTCAAACATTATCACTCATATGTATACTCACCAAATATAAACAAAGTAAGATATTTTAATTCAATCATTAAAGACAAATTTTATTATGAACATTATTGAGAAAATTTATTAAATTTCCAAATCAATTTCCTTTAAAAAAATACCATTTATATAAACAATGGCAATTATTTCAAAATCATATCCGTTTCAAATGAATAAGTATACATTTTATTTAAATTGATTTGAATATTTATTAAAATAAATAGGGCCAAAATCCAGGGTCGTTACATTCCTCCCCCCTTAAAAGAATTTCGTCCCCGAAATTTGAAACAAAGATAATTTAAAAGTTGTCATATCAACCATTCAAACGTACATATCATTCATATATTAACAAACAACCAACAATCTATCCTAACAAACATCGTTAGCTATCCGGACACAAATCCAGATAAGCTTTTCTAAAACTATCCAGAGTTTCCAGGTGAAATCCCTGGGATCCTCGCTCCACTACACTATGATAAGCTACACTACTATACTCCTAAGTTGCCTCTTACCTTAACTAACAACCCGAACTGAATTTCTATCCACGGCCACATTCGGCTCATCTTTCATGTCTTTCTGTACTATTGATTCAACAACTAATACTGAATCAAGAACAAATTCCTTTAGATGGGTTACACAGAATACACTATGAATTCCAGACATCTGTTCTGACAATTCGACTCTGCAAGCTACAATTCCAATCTTTACAATATCCGAAATAGTCCAATATATCTCAGGTCAAATTTTCCCCGGCCTTCCGAATCTAATAGTTCCTTTTTAATCAGAAAACTTGGCCAAAACAAAATTACCAAACTCAAATTCCAATTGTCTCCTTCTTATCTGCGTACTTCTTCTAACGGTCTTGAGAAGCTCTTATCTTATCCTTTGATAAGCCTAGTCTGATAACAATACTTCTTTTCTTGGTTCTTGGAAAACCGTCGATGAAATCCATCGAAATCATCTCCCACTTCCATCTGAGATTTCTAAAGATTGCAATAATTTTGGACAACTTTTATTGATCATCTTAACTTGCTGATAGAAAGTACAACTATAAACGAAAGCAGCTACGATCCTCTTCATGCTCGGTCTCCAGAAAATTCTCCTCATATCTTTATACATCGTTAAAGATTCCGGGTGAATATTCAGTCTGGAGTGATGTCATTTAGCTAAACTTATTGCCTCAATTCACCCATATCAAGCACACAAACGGCCACTAATCCTTTAAGCACCTTGATCATCTACCTTAAAATCTGAACACCTTCCATCCTTAGTTTAAGAATCAATTCCTCAAAAGATTTATCCTCCCTTAGCTTACTTATGATTCTGCCCTGGAGAGAAGGAATAATTTCTAAAAGAACAAACTGCATTCCTACTAAGAGCATCAACCACAACATTCGTTTATCCTGGGTATACAGCATATCCATAACATATGAGGTCAGAAATTCGACTCACCACGGCTGCCTCATATTAACATTCTCTTAGAAAGAGAAAATTTCAATGGTTTTGTGATCCGTTAATAACCCAACCTTTCTCCCAACAAATAGTGCTTCCAAATCTTCAAAACTAACACAATGGTTAACAACTCAGGGTCATGCGTAGCGTAGTTCCCTTCATGATGCTTTAATTGATGACACGCATACGCAGTTACTCTTCTATCTTGCATCAACATTGCCTCCAAAATCAATTATACAAGCATCCGTATAAATTCCAAAGCTGCCCTTTTCTTTCGGAATAACAATCACTGGAGCACTGGTTAGCCTCGTCTTCCATTCTTAGAATAGATTCTTCCTTCGCTGGGTCTACAGAGATATCTTTACCCAAAATAATGTGCCCCAAAAATAACTTCCGGTTTCCAAAATTGGCACTTAAAGAACTCGCCTTTAAAACATGCCTCCTCGGTGTCTCCAACACTATCTTCAAATGTTGCTTGAGCTCTTCTTCAAACTTAGGATATACCAAAACAAACTTATTCATACTCTTATCGATCCTTCCGATTTAGAGACAACACCGTCACATAACCCTAACAAGGAAAAAAACTAGACTCGATCTACTCCTTCCCAGAAGATCCTGAATCTGCTCAACAATCTCTTCTTCCTTTCTCGGAACCATCCTCCAACTAGGCTGAATTACTAGCACTACTCAAGAACCAAATCATCACGCAACTCTATCTCTCGATGGGAAGTCAAACAATTAACTTCTTGAATACATCAGGAAAAACTTGGTTCACATCAATAACTTAAAAAAAAATCTCAACTCCATGTAAAAAGATTACACAAATAAATTCCAGAATTATTTGCTCGACACTCTGGCAATTCTACCCAAATAAATTTGTTTTCCCTTCACAATCCAGAACAGCCATATACTGTTCGGGTCAATCCATCGAAGAAATGAATCCACTCTGCTACTTCTGAAATCACTTCAAGAAAACTGCTAATAAACAAACCTTCTCGACAGCACACAGAACACTTCTAGCTATATGGCTAACCTCGATGACCAAAGACTTTTATTCAAAGCTCTTCGAGAAACTCGGGCCTCATCCAAACAAAATTACCCTACAGAACTTAGTCACAATTCCGAAATGGACATACTTCCTTAATTTGTTCCAAAGAAACATCTTCGGAGACATCCAAACTCACTAAGTCTTATTACGCATCTACTACTGAGATATCAAGATATCATGACTTGCTCCTGTCCCTTCGATAGATCCAAACTCAAACTCATCCAAAATTACATTCCAACAATGAAATCCTCACATCACCCAAAACTCACTCGAGTCGGTAATAGGTCTACAGTCTCAACAAATACACTCCCTCTACAAATATTCAAAACTCCAACCATCGGTAGTCGTGTTTCACACACCACCGCCCTATCTACCTTTATAACTTATATTGGAATACCCGAACAGGTAACCCGATAAATAGGTAGAAATATATATATATATATATATATATATATATATGTATATCAAAATTACAAATACGCTCTCTCCAGAAAGAAATCACAGAAGAGCCTAGGTATTCACTCAACCTAGTGCTCTGATACCAAGTGTGACGACCCGTCCTTCCCACTACCAGAAAGACGCATCATCATTAAGAAAGGAAGGGATAGAAATAGAAAAGAAACAAAACATCAGAATCTCACAGCGGAACGGAACAAAATATAATATAACACATAACTATTACATAGATTTCATATATCAGAGTTATATAATATCAATATACATGACAATCATACATACATCTGTCACTATATACACCAGAGATACAGTATACATCAACTAACACAGCGGAACTAGATAGATATCTACATACGTCTGGAAACTCCTGCTCCAAGCTCCTCCAGAATCAAAATCCAAACCTATCACTTAGCTACTCGTAAAAATTTGAGTACCCAAGAGTTTATCAAAACAAAATATAAACTCCGGGTCAGACATGGGTCTGGTATGAGTAAACAGTTTAAATTGTTTAATTTTGAAAAGCCTTTTAAAACAAAGGTATCACGTAAGACTCCCCACAAATAAATACGGGTAAGTTTTTACCTTACGCTAACCAAAACATTTTATAGGAAATCCAGTGATATTATAATAGTGTCTAGGGTTTTCAAGTAAATAGAAAATAGCCGAAATTGTTACATGATTAAATTCCAGCTACTAGCCACAAAAGTGGGTAATACAAATCAAAACCGTAGGGTCTCGTAGGGAAAATGGATTTCCAACAATGGCAGGGCTACTGGGGTACCGCCAGTCACAGTACGGGGCCTAGGTCACCGTATCGAGAATCACTCCCGACCCCCTACAACACAAGGCCGGAACCATTCCTTATTGAATAGTCCCGAACAAGATAACCCCGCAGTTGGTGCGCATTTCCAACCGCCCACACAGCCGAAATAAAGGGACATCTAGACAGGGGTATATCTCGTCCTGCTTGGGAATGACCCACCTAACCTTGCTGCACCTCCCCTGTTTTAGCCATTCCCGGTTGATGAGGCTTGAGGCTACGATTACCTTTACAGGACATATTTCTTAGAATGCTCATCGTCCGCCCGACGATGTGTTGAAAGCATTCAATCCATACAAATTCGTTCCGGGTTCGAACGAAACCGAAGGCATTATCTCGTTACACTCATTTTGGAATCACCCTCAGAGTCAACGACGATAACCCTTGCATTATGAAAGCACCATCTTTATCTTCACTTGAGAATTCACGACCTATCGTTTAATTTGGATCGATGTGGTTTTCGGAATATTAATTGGATACCCGATCCCGGTCTCATCGAAATCCAAACGCCATTTTAAAGGCCAAGTTGTCTAATTAACTTAAACAGTTTAATAATTTAAATTCAACAATTGAATTAATATAACATTTATCACAGATGAATCATATCCAAATATTATAGTTATATCACAGCATATCACAGAGCATCACAGAATATCACCGAATAACTATCACAACCAGATGTTCTATAAACATAACCATTCAAAGCAATCACCTTGAATTCTCAATTTAATCAAGTCAATTAAATTAATTACTTGAGGATTAACCTCTTAATCCTGTTAGATTAATCATTGGTTAATAATTCATTACTTATTCCATTTCAAATTATTTAATTAATAAATCATTTCTTAATCAATATGTATGTCTTAATTGCTTAATTACTTAATCATTATTTAACTAATTACTTTCTTAATCAAGTTATCTAACTTTAATTACTTAAGTAATTATTTCTTAATCATTAATTAACAATCTAAATGAGACGGATTACCTTTTTATTTAATGCTAATTACTTCCTTAATTCTTAATTAAATACCTTGATTAATTAACTATAAATCGTTCATTAATTTATTAAGCGGTTTACTCCATTTCACTTATTACTTATAATACGTTACTAATTAAGATCACAAAGTAATTACTCTTAATTACTTATGAATCCAATCAATCACTATTGATTATTCACTTAATTAACATTCAAGACTTCTTGAAATTTGATATCAACTAGATTACTAACTGAAACATTATTTGTTATTTTACTTAATTTGCTACTTATTAAAAATATTAACAAGATTTTTAAAACATGGTGAAGCTTAACAAAAGAAATCAGTTACTTTAAAATAATTAATCACAAATTAACTTGCTAATAGACCTTAACTATGATACTTAATACTTGAATTAATTTTTTTACTTAAACTTTGAACAGTATTTGTAACGACCCGCCGCTCTGACCGCCTCTAGTCGGTAATTAAACCAACTAGAAACGTTCAAAATGACGAATTGTTAGTCAGTTTATAAAGTTTAAACAGAATCAGCCACAGAATCACAGAATAATCATAATATTATTCATAATTGAATTTTTCTTACATACATATATCAGAGTTTTTACAATGCATAAATTTTTATACAGCGGAATATATCTTTTATTAAATACAAGAAAATTTTTACTGAAAACTTTAGTAGAGTGCTTTAATCCCCCTCTCTCTAACTTCACGGCCTGAAAATCTTCAAGCTGTAAAAATACTCGGTCTGACCCGAGCGTTAATTGCAAAACACAAAAACACTCGAGTCAGGATTAATCTTAACTCAAGTAAATAAATTTGAAATGAACTGAATAAAATGGATCACATGAATCAATTCAAAATCTATTATGGATTTTCATATTAACAACTTTAACTTTTAAAATCTGTCAATCTCGTGTGGCTGCAGTACACACGTGTACTTTGCACACATGTGCACTGCCTCGCCGACACGCGTGCGAGCGCAAATCGGACAAATCACTGCAAACTCGACTCAACTCAATGAAATTCAAATTTGTAAGTCCAAAACAGATTACACAATGCACTAAGCATTGAATTAGTGCACAAATGAAAACACATGCAGCAAACAACATGCAGCAAGTGCACATGCAGCAGCAAGAGACGACACAGTAGCACAAAGGAAATATTGAGGCAACACAGAGGCAACACAGATGCAACAGAGGCAACACAGAGGCAACACAGAATTAACAGTGTCATGAAGCATCAAATATTAGCAGATGGAATGTGCCACTTAAATCCCAAAATGAAATCATTGGAGATGAACATATATAAAAAAAAATATGGCAAGGCAGCAGTGCTCCTGCACTATTGGTTCTGACTAAAATTGTCTTACATCTTTCAGTTCTTTGTTAAGTCTATAAAATGAGGCAATAATGATTTGCCTGTAGAAACATAAAATTACTTCGTGCATGCTAGCACAGACCCTTTTGGGGATATTGTTTCAAATTCTTGGAACCCATTTGCATTTCCAGTATGTATTTTAAAAAGCATGGAAGAGGAGCAGAAAGTGGAAAAAATCATAGCCATTACAACAAAAGGGGAAAATAGTAAAGGGGAGAGATCTTTATGTTTTCCAAAATGCAGAAAATAAGAATAAGTGATATTCCATTTTATATGTTAAAATGCAGGCCTGAAAACCGCAAACCAAACAAGTACAGTGAAACAAATGCAGTCAACACAGTGGACACAACAACGTTTAAGACCACAAAGAAGTGCTCAAAGCAACTATTTTTTACCTTAAGTTTGTTTAAAAAGTGAAGTTACTCACATGTTCCAGGTTTTTTTTAAAAAAACCATTCTACCAACATATTTCAAACCTACATCACAAGTTTTCTTAAAACATATGTCATATACATCAAAACAAAGAGGTCTCATGATAACAGTTTAAAACAGAGGCTTGAAAACTAAGATCTGAGATGTTTAAAACCACAGATATGCACACTTACATAAAGTCACAAGCATTGCACATACACATACATATAAACAAACATCATCACAGAAATTTCTCAAAGTATTAAGTTTTTTTTTTTTTAAAAAAAATTCTCAGTTTAAGCTTAAATATAGAGAAGAGATGAATTTATGTTAGATGCCCATGCCTGTAATTCAAACAGAGGTGTTTTACAGGTTTATAATAATATGCATATATCATATTTCTCGTATTCACCAATTTTCAAAATTAAACAAGTACCAATACATATTTATCTTCAGGCATATAAATCATGCAGTCATATAGACTTGCTTATTTCTATCAACTCACATGCACAGCAACAAAACTTTGGTATTTTGAGGTTAACCAAAGCTACAGTGCAGTTTTCTTATTTATATGTATTAGAACTTGTGTTCAATATTTTATGTTTTAACTTTGATTTAAAAGAGAAAACTGTTTTTTTTTTTTTTTTTAAAAAAAAAGGGTTACTCATTTGAAAATTGGAATATGCAGAGAATACCCAGATGCAAACTCATATGCACACATTTACATTCAAGCTCAAGCAAACAATATATATTATATGCAACAGATTTCATCAACCATAAACTGTTTTTAACTAAATTTCAAAACCAATTTAAATCTTGTTTAAGACATTCAAATCTGCTCAAAATTTAAAACTCAACAAACTGATTAAATCAATAATCAGGTTTAAAAGATAACCTGAAACTATTTTAAATCTTGACTCAAATTTCAAACTACATGTTAATTCAGTTTTCAACTTCCACCTAAAATCAAATTCCCACACAGTGTCTGTTCTTATCAATTTAAAACAATATTACTAGCATCTGCTCCCATCAGTTAAATAAAAATTTAAATAGCATTTTTTTTTCTTAACAGTTTGGAACAAAATATCAAATATGTTAAATAGCACCTGTTCTTGTCAGTAAAAAAAAAACAAGTATCAATTTGCATTTGTTCTTATCAGTAAAAAAAAACAAAACACATAGTATCTGTTCACATCAGTTAAATTCAAGCAATCGAGCAAGAGGCAGTAAATAGCATCTGTTTTTCATCAGTAAAAATTCAAGCAAGTGACAGCAAATTAACACTTTTAAATATAACATCTGTTATTATTAATTTAAATCAACATTTCCAGTAGCATCTGTTCTCAACAGTTTAACTAAAAATAATAGCATTCATTCTTATCAGTTTTAACTAAAAATAATAGCATTTGTTCTTATCAGTTTTAACTAAAAATAATATTTACAGCATCCATTCTTAACAGTTTAAACGAAAATTCACAAAGCAACTGTTTTCATCAATTCAAATTCAAGTAAATCGAGCAAGAGACCGCAATTAGCCCCAAATCATAGCATGCAATTAACCGAGCAATTGATAACCAATAACCCCCCAAAACAGTAGCATGCCACCCAAAATTCAATGCAAACAAATCTAAATACTTGCATTAAGATAATCGTGAGCCAAAAGACTCACCTTTCACTGAAATGAAATGGAGCCGAAGCCCTAATTTCTCAGATCGAAGAGCACGCGATTCAATATTGAAGCCGAAGCCCTAGCTGATGAAGGCGAAGAGATGACGATTACGCGGCCGCCATTTTTGTTTCCTTTTTCTTTTTCTTTTTCTTTTTCTTTCGTATGAATGAATAATGGGAAGAGGGGTAGGGTTATAAAATAGAAGAGAAGAACGTGATTTTGGCGTGATAAAAGGCATGGAACACGGCATGTATTATGGGTATGGAGGAATGCTCAAAGTAAGGTAATGTTTACTTCTTTTTTTTATTATTTTTTTTTATTATTTTTTTTAATTTTATTTTATTTTCTCTTTTAAATTTAATTAGTTTTTGTTAAAATTATGTTGTAAAAAATCTTAACTAGTATATATTCTTTATTTATTTTATTATATATATATATTATATATTTTTTTTATTTATTTTCATATTTTAAATCCAAATTATTTTTCTAAATCATTAATCCAAATTTAAAATATAAGTTCAATATTAAATTTCAACTTCAAAGTCAAAATTTAAATTTCTATTCAACTTTTAAATAGATTAAATTCTAAATTTTAATCACCAATTCATTCTGAAAATTTGAAATTTAAGTCAAATTATCATTTAAATATTTAAAATAAATTAAATATTTACAAATTAAATTGTTCAAAATTTAAGATCATTACAGTATTCATTTTTATGTGACACTTTACTGAAACCTATGTTTACTAACAAATTTTATAAAATCTTATACTCAGGTATAAAAGAACCCGAGACTTCCCAGTTACACTCACTTCACTGCTTCGAGTAGATCGCTCCTTCACCCGAGTTCCCAACCCAGTAACGCGACTTCATCTTCTTCTCTTTTTTTTATACTTTAAACATCAGTACGAGTTAAAAACTACAGAGGATTCTCGCACTCGAACTCGACAGAAACCCAAAGCATCCCACCAAAATTCTCGAGCATAACTCGAGACAGCGCCCCTTCTTCCCAACTTCAAACACTGATACGCTGCCGTGTCGTGCACGTGTACAACGCCGCTCGTGGCTCCGGGGATCTTCTGATACTTCGCGCAAATCCCTAATTACACCAACACAAGAAAGCAAAGGTCGATTTAACCAACAAGATTCGAATTCGAAATTATGCAGTTCGAATGAAAGACCGGTCGACCACACTGAAACAAAATGTCACGCCACCTACGCACGGTTCACGAGAGGCGATGGAAACTCGACTACACCACGTCAACGTCATCAGAAATCTTCCAACCAAGCCTCGATTCACTCGGTCATAGGCACGAGTCGAATCTCACATTTTACTGACATGAACAAAAACACGCAGTAAAACCCTATGTTGACCTCGTACCCCAAATCTATGCAATGGAAAAATTAATGAATATTTTTCTTGAGATCACATACATTCATACTTGCTTCGATTAGAATTTCAGCATTTTATATTGAGTAATTTTCGAGAATTCGATAAAAGTTCAATTTTTGATCAACATCGAACTGCTCTTGATATATTGAGCTAAAAATTCTAATTCAATTTTTAAAAATCATAACTTGTAGTCATAATTCAAGATATAAGTTTGAATTAGATTTTTATATGATTGAATTTACCTATGTTTTTCTTGATTGACTGTAAACAGAGAAAACAAAAAAATAAAAATAAAAATTACTAATATGTTGGAACAGTTTTCACAAAAAAATTCTGATTGAAAGTCACGCAACAAGTTTTTGATGAAAACAAATTTAAACTTACTATAATCAAATGAAAACAATTCAAAGTTTAATTGTTTTCATCCTGTAACACAGAGCAGAGATCAGCATCTTCCTATTACAGCTTGTATAAAGTCACAGATTCATAACAAAACAAAGCACATATAATTCCTATATAAATCCCATGAATTTTCTTACTGATTTAATTAACTTATGCTTGAAAAGTTAAGTTTACTCACATGCCAAATTCCTTGAACAGAGGATATCTCCTATTTTCTTAAATCTGCAGTTGACATTGCCTGAAATACTGTCTTTTTTCCTTTTCTTGTTTTAGTTTCTTCTGGTTTCATTTTTTTTCTTTTTGTTTCACGAACTTGCAGTAGCATGATAGATACATGTAAGTAAAGAATAGGATGGGAAGGCTTCAACTGGACAGAAGTTTCTTAATTGAACAGGTTTATAAATATCTTGACTTGACAAAATGTAGGCTGAGAAATTAGCATTAAATGTTTTGCTTCCTAAATATGTTTACAAAATTATTATGTTTGGCCGTATGAAGATATTTTGCATATAATTGTTGTACTATGCATAAATATATTGATGTGTCTTTATGTTGCAGGCCAGCATAGCTTGTACAAGAAGCTATTCATTTGTTCATATTTGCTTTGTACCTTAGTTAGTTTGCATAATTATTAAAATATTTACATAGTTATCATGTTTTGTTATGTAAAAGAATTTTGTATGACTGTATATACTTGCAGGTAGGTCTAAGGCTTGTGAAAGAAGATGTGTTTATATGTATTTATCTTATTATTTCCAGTTTGAACTTCAATATACAAATATGTTTGCGTAAATATATTTGTCTTCTTTCTTGATTCATATACTCTAGTTTGACTTAGAATTCTAACTTAATAATTCATATCTTTATGTCAGGCTTACTTTCTTTGGACTTGTAAGTGAAAATAAGTTGTTTTGTTATTTTTGTTTGTGCGTAACATTTGCAGATATATATACATGTGTATATGAAGTTAATTTGTTTCATTATTTTATACGTCATGCTTATTTTATTTTACGCTCTCAAATTAACAGTTTAGGTTGTATGCTTGTTTATCTATGTTATTTTATTTTATACATTGTTTTTATTCTACTCTATACTTTGTTCTTAATTTAGTTATAGTCATTGTTATAGTTAATATTCTTATATTTATAATTTAACTGTCCATATTTAAATTAGATTCGTGAGTTTACTCCTTCTTTATATTTATTTTATTTGTATTTAACTATAAATATTTAAATTATGAATAATATGATTTAGTTACATTTATACTTATTTTATATTTATCTCCATTTGTATTTTATTTAAATTATAAGCATAAGTTTGACTTATATTTCTCATTTATATTTTGATTCTATTTCAAACATTATCACTCATATGTATACTCACCAAATATAAACAAAGTATGATATTTTAATTCAATCATTAAAGACAAATTTTATTATGAACATTATTGAGAAAATTTATTAAATTTCCAAATCAATTTCCTTTAAAAAAATACCATTTATATAAACAATGGAAATTATTTCAAAATCATATCCGTTTCAAATGAATAAGTATACATTTTATTTAAATTGATTTGAATATTTATTAAAATAAATAGGGCCAAAATCCAGGGTCGTTACATGAGTGGTGAAGGGAGAGCAAGGAACAACGAACACCAATAATTTTCTATCCACTCTCGACATAAGCATGAAATACCTAGACCTCGCTCTCACGAGCGGTAAGGCCAACATTCCAGATCTCCTTCTATGAATAAGAATAGAAGGTCGTCTACCCTCATCCGCCATCATCGCTCGTCGTCCCAGTACCAACGCCATAGATCTCCTTCTCTCGCAAGGCATCAAAGAAACCACTCTCTGGTCAGGACCACTGGGGCCTTGCACCATCCTAAAAAAGCAGTGGTGAGCCTTAAAAAGGTAATGCCATTGCTTAGACAACATACGGTGATGAGAACGGGGAGCCATTTTCCAAGGAAACATCACGTCACAATTTTCAACTTCACCTCCTAAGTCGGTCATCTCTTGAGCAATGCTACGTTTCTTCTGTTTACTTCCACCTTGACTAGATTGGCCTCCGGTTGGTTTTTGCATCTATATATGGGTAGTATCCACTCCTAGGCTCACTAGTGCACTGGTTTTAGAACCCAGTTCTTTGCCTTACTAACATAACATGACCAGTGAATAGTGCAACATTCGGCTAGGACCAACAATTCGCTCTGCTCCTATGTCGCTTTAACAAGGAGTAGTCTCCCTTTGCTCCGAGGTGAGATACTGGCCCAAAACGTGGAAGGGGTTGTAGAAACAACCAACTTCGTCTTTAGCGGTCATCTTTCATAGAGCCAATGACATTGTGCAAGTGGAAGAAGCCTACGTGTCTGACAACAATGAGGAGGGTAGGTGAGGCAACAAATATAGCTTGCATAAGGAGAGTAGCAGTATGAAAAATGGCTATAAGGAGCACAATAAAAAGCCCTATAGGATAACTCTCAATTAAAACCCAAATACGCAACTAGGCGTCATTAACTCGCAATACGGAAACCATCTATCTCGCCACCCGGGATCATACATAGCACTAAAGGCTCTCTTCCATTTACTCAAGGCGAATGAAGGAGCCCTGCGATAATAGAAAATATTGCAAATTCCATCAATTAAATGGTTACTCCATCAATGAGTGCAACCACTTAAAGGACGAGATAGAATGGTTAATCCACGTAGGTATACTTGTGCAATATGTAAGACAACATATTAAAAATCGAAATTAACGTCCAAATCTTCCCGCTGGGCTCAATGGGTGGATGGAAACAATGCGGTCGTAATCAACACCAAAGTCGTATCTATCTACTACAGCCTGCATGCGGCAGAGGGGCCCAAGCTAGAATCACTCCAGCCAATAAGACATATTTAGCCTTGAAAGGTTTGAGAGTGGAAGATGATGAAGTGGATATCGCCTTCTCAACTGAAGATAAAAGAGTTGTAGGCTATCCATACCATGACCCCATGATCATCCTAATCAATATTTTAAGTACACAAGTACACTGGGTCTTTTATTGACAGTGGTAGCTTGAGTAATGTCATGTCAAAGGATGTCTTTGATTGGGTAAAACTCTCATTATCTAGCATCTCTCCTTGTCCATTGCCTTCTATAGTTTTGGTGAGGTTAGGATTGTCATTCTAGGTTCAACTTCACATGTGGTCACCTTCGACGAGGAACCCTCTCTGCCAAAATACAACATATCAATCACTCACTATAAAGTTTCCCATCAAGGGAGTTATTGACTGCATCCTCAACAATCAACAAGTCATTACGAACTGCTACAACATCTCCCTTCAACATGCTAAGAAATGAATACTCATGCTCCAACAAGAGGCGACAACCATCCACAACGACCAACATAAGAGGGTACATGAACATTCCATTACTCCTACCCGACAAAGCACAAGAGCCACCCAACTCTCCCACTTATGCTAAGGTCATCAATCAAAGGGAAACATCCAGGAGATTGCGCGAATCCCTCAAGGTCCATTCATGTCTAAATTCTCATTCAAGAAATAACAAACACATCTCACACCAACGAGCTTACAAAGAGAATGCGAGTCATAAAGCACTTCCATTCATTTCAAAACAGAAATATCGAAGATCAAATCTCCATTGCTAACCCAAACAAGACATGAGAACTCATTATCACATGGTACAAGTAAAATCGCAACCTATTTCCTCACAATGTCGGTGGACCCATCTGTGAGAGTCGAGGGTAGCTAGAGATCACATGCTTGCACAAATGCGTTCATCCGGCCAAGGTCCTCATCGAATGCATGGTATATTCCCTTGGCCCGTGCAAACTAGAGCTCAGTATGTAAAGCGACAACGATGACTCCCTAGATACCCATATGGGAGAAATCTGCCTAGATGACGGCCAGTTACCCCGCTTGATACTATCATGATAAATGATGACGACTCCGACAAGGTCGTCCAAATTAGTACAGAAAAAGACTTAGATGTTAGAGTGGGGTCGATAGTTTTCCTTAAGGAAAGCATAGAGGTGTTCGCATAGGGAAATGCAAACATGACTGATATAGATTTCTCCATCATATGCCACACATAGAACATCGACCCCAAAGATCACCCCATCCATCAAAAGATAAGACCTATCAACCCGGAGAGGTACAAAGCAATAAAAGAATATATAGAGAAACTTCTTAGTAATGGGTTCACTTGAGAAGCTAAATACCCGGTATGTGTGGCCATTCCTTTACTAGTTCGAAAAACTAATGAGGATTAGAGAACATGCATTGATTTCTCCAACCTCAACAAGGCTTTACCAAACGATGGTTTCCTTTACCATGCATCGACCAACTAGTGGACGCAACTGGCTAACATGAATTTCTAATGCTTGTCGATGCCTACTTTGGGTATAATGAAATTTCCATGTTGTAACGACCCAGAATTTCTGTCAATTAAAATTCGTATATTTAATTGATTTTAAATATTAATGAGTGAAATTAAACAGTCGAATAAATTTTATTTCGAATAATTAGATTTAATTGAATAATTAAATCGATAATTTAATAATTGAAATTTCAAAACTAATTGAAAATTGGGTTTAATATGATTAAAATTGATTTGTAAAATTTTATTTAATCATACTGGAGTTATAACATTGTTATAGAACTTTTAAAATCGAATTAAAAGTTAATTTGTGAAAATTGAATATTTTAATATTTAAATCGACTAGTGAAAATAGCCATTTTTCAAACAGTCTCGGATTTCGTCGAAACCAGTTACATCGGATCCGTAATGTTATATTATTGTATGGTTTCAAATTTCGTGTCAATCGGATTTACCGTTTGTCCGGAGCAAGCTAAAATGCATAGAAATTAGTTTAAATCGATTTAATTTAACATTTATCGTTTATTTCCGTAACTCGCACAGATGATCGAATTAGCCTTCGAAACTTATTCCATTGTGTTCGGAACGCGGGGTAAATCCTAGAAACGCCAATCACCATGCGAGATTTGGAGTTCGGAAAATCGAGTGAATAGTGATTTTCGGTAGATTTTCTATAAAAGGACTTCACTCTCTTCATTTGCAAACCCTCTTCCTTCTAAAGCTTTAGCCGGCCCTAATTTTCAATGGCCACCATCATTCGAAACTTCTCCCCTCAATCACTCTCAATTCGTAGACAATTAGCATGAATCTTCAACTAACAAATTGAAGAGCACGAAGAGAGCTTTCAATCCATACGGGGATGGTGAAAAATGAAGCACCACGGCATCGTCAAAATGGCCGCGTTCATGACTGGTTGTGCACGTTGTTCGAGGAGTAGGGGGTGACCGAGTTCACCATAGTTGCGGCCGAAGGTAGAAGGGGAGATGGGCTACAAGATGGAGGTTGCCGATCGTCTTCGAAGTCGTCGTGGCAGCGTGCGAATGGGTTTCTTGCGTGTGTTTTACTGAAAGTAACGTGGGAGAGGAAGAAGCAAATAGCACGGCCCAGATTTGCACAAGGAAACGCACGGCCAGGATGTAAAAGTAAAAGGAAATAAAATTTAATTGTAAATTGAATAATATTAAAATTTGTATAATGTTTAAAATGCGATATCTTGTTGATACGAGGTCGGATTTTGACGAAACGAATTGCATTGCAATCGTTTTGACGAGCACGACGCAATGGAGCTGGTTTGGAGTCGTTTGGAGCTAGTAAAAATTTTGGGTAAAATTAAACGCGCGTTTAATTTTATTCGAAATAAAACGCTACAACTGTTATCGGAAACTCAAGGTGAGAACTTCTCAATCAATTGAATTATTTCGATTTAAATTTTAAATAGTTAGATTTAAAATTGTTGATTGTTTAAATGGATGATAAATTATTATCTATTGATTGTTAAAATAGACCCTATACGCCGTATTTTAAGCGGAGGTTATTTATTAAAAACATATACCACGAATATTTCACTGCAAAGTGAAATTGGTATTATATATGTACTTGGAGTTGATTCCCCGCATTATATAGTGGACGAGACCCTATTGCGCCGCATAATAGCGGATAGTATTTGTAAATCCCATATACCGCGATATTCCGTCTCGAAGCGGAATTGGTATTGTGCTAACATCTTTGGATGCAGGGAAACAGGTTGGAGGGATCCAACTGGATTCCTCAAACATTTGAATTAGTTTCAATATTGTGTGCTGATCTATTTATTGATCTATTTATAATATGTGCGATTATCTTTTTGATTAAAGTCGTTAAAGGCTAAAATTTAGCCGAATATAATTTGGTATCGTTAGATGCCGAAAATGAATAAAATTTGATTTTTGAAAATTAAGTTGAGAATTCATAATAAAATTTAATTTTGAAATTTATTCATTATAAATAAATAAACGTTGAATTTTTTTATATTATAAAAAATTATGATTTTTGTGAAATATAACCGAAATGTGATTTTCGAAATAAGTAGTTGATTAATTTATAAAATGGTTTAAATTGGGATTTTTGAATTATTATAAATGATTTATATAAAATATTTATAAAATTGATATTTATAAATTAAAATATTGGAATTATAAAACGAGTTTTATAAGTGTTAGAATGAATTGTAAATGGATTTCATAAGTGAATGAAATTTATAGATTTATAAATTGTGAAGTTATAAAATGAATATATTTTATAAAATAAAAGATTTATAAGTAATTAACTTATAAATTGGATTTTTGAGTGTAAATGGAATATGTATAAAATTTGTTAATAAAGTAATTTTATAAGTGAAGTTGTTATAAAATATAAATGGAATTTATAAACGTTGCTTTATAAATCCGAAATCGACTTATTTTAATAAGTTTAATTACTATAACTTATTAAAGGAAATATATCCACGATTTTGGGACAGTGAATAATCCTTTAATAAAATATGTAGAAATGATGAATTTGGTTAATGAAGTATATTCATGATTTTGGACGGTGAATAATATATTAAAGAAATATTTTGGAAAAGTGATATTTTAAATAGAACTAAAACGATTCAAAAACGTTTTAAATGTGTTAAGTATCGAAATCATAGATTTCAACATTTATTGTTGAAATAGACATTTTCGAGGAATAGAAGGAAATGATGGACTATAACACTGTTGTTATAGTAAGTGATTTCCGAAAGGCAAAGTTTTGTATAGTATTGGGATTTATATATCTATCTTAATTTCGAATCCCCATACTAGTGATTTTGGGTTGTCGTAACGATGTTTTACGTAACATTCATTTTGATCCAAATAAATGTGTTTAAGTGAACGTTTTCCTTAAAGAATAAAATATATACTTAATTTGAATTTAAGTATATTGAATATTTTCAAAATGTTGAAGTAAATAGATTAGTGAATTACTTATTATTAAATAAGTATGTATATGTTTTTCCAATATGAAGTGAATGTTTGAGATTTTATCTTTTAAAGATAAATTGAAAGTGAATATTAGAAATCGATTTGGAAATCGTATATTCATAGATATTTTGAAAAAGTAAATTCACTATGGAATTTATAAAAGAAAGGGAAATTTGTTAAAAATAAACATTGATTTATTTTAAAGTGTGGAAATAAATTTACGAATTTGGAACGTAAATTTAAATAAATCGGTAAGGATTTATTTAATTGGTTTAAATGAACCATTTTGAAATAGATGCTGTAAAGGTGAAAATTATTTTCAAATGGTTGAAGTGTGGGATATATATCTTATAAAGATATTTTTGAAAATAAATAATTTGGTAAATTATTTGAAATCGGGTGATGTTGTGAATATTGATTGATAGTTAAATAACCGACTATCAAATATTGACCTTTAAATAGGTATTTGTTGTGAATTGGTTGAAATTGAATGCTACACTTATTTTTAAATTATTGCGCTCGTTATTCGGATTACACATTCTGAATAGTGATATGAAGTAATGTATAGCATTGAAGACCGGTGGTGAAGACCGGGTATTTGTGAAAACGAAAGGATGACATATCGACTGTCTCTGCACCGTTAGCTACGGTATGGAGATTTCCTTTGTGATGGGAAATTCAATCGGGATTGTGGATACCCGGATTGCAAGGGCTTCTTTGGAAATGCCTTTGGTTCTGTTCGAACCCGGAATAGACTTGTATGGTTACGTGTCTGACATTACATTTTGATATATAAAGCGGATTTCTTTCAAATACATTTCTGTTGGTGGCGGAGAATTTATTCTCTTAGCTTAACACCCTTCTTTGAGACGTACGCGCTTAGAGGTTATGTAGTTGAAGGTTATCAGCGATATATTCCCAATTTGGTAATGTGGCATGCTGAGTGTTGTTGTGTGATGATTATTTACTGATCATTTGTTGATCAAAGCGTGGCTTTGTGAAAAAGCGTAGCTTTGTGGACCAGACTTCGTCAGACCTCACTCCCCGGAAATGGTTAAAACAGGAATATGCGGCAAGGTTATGAGGGTCGCGCCTTTTAGGGAATGTCATTTCCTTCTGGAAAGGGTGGTATCATGGTATGGAGCCCAGATACTTACTCATGTTGACACACTATATTTATTACTGTGTGATGTTGGTTATCGAGCGCTTGGATAAAGGTCCAAAGGGACCGGGGGGTGGCATATTCGTGTAGTAGTTACCTAGTTACAGAGGTAACCCGATCTTGTGTTGGCAGAGATCTAACCGTAACGTTAGTTTCTCGGGACGTCCCGCCAGAGGCGACCTCATTGACAGTAGGAAGTTCCTTAGCCTGACAATTTGTTGAAAATCCAAAGAAACAATACAACCCTTGTACGGTTTTAGTTGTAAAACCTATCATTCACTTATGGTGGCACCCCACTGTTTGGATGGTAGCTATAGCAGGCATAAGTGCGGAATGCCTATGCTGGCTAAGATTTAAATCTTTACTTTCGAATGATTTTTCCTACACTATGCACTAGTAATAATATCAAATGTTTCTTTTTATTGCGTATTAAGCATCTTTGACTATCATAAGGAGAAATCTCCTTCAATTCTGCGTTTGCATTGTGCGCGTGGCGGGAGGTCTTATGGTAGTCTCATTTTCCAAAAGCATTGCGAATTGACTTTAAAATTATCCTTGTTGTTGTTGTTTTAAAAGATAATAACTGTTTTAAGTTCTCACACCAGTCCCATGACTGACCTGCAGTTTATTGTTCTCTTCCTAAATTCTGGGTGCCCACCAATTTCCACACGGGCAGTCTAGAGTCAGGTTAACAGGTCATTCTGGAATTCGAGAGTTGCTGTAGAGATCTGGAGGCAAGCTGGATGGCATGGCGTAGCATATTACTTGTATATGATATTATCTTTCCGCTGTAAATTTCACTTGTAGGGACATGTATGTATAACTGTCCATTGTTTAGTTGTGTTGTATATTGTTGTTGTACACTCTGATGATATGATGCAATGTAATAACTGAGATAGTCCTTTGTTTTTTTTAAAGATAGTCATTTATCTATTATATGTTGTTCCGCTGCGATATGTGAGATTCTGATATTATTTCTGTTTTGTTTCCTCATTTCTTCTATATTTTTTTCTACCTCTTCTTTTTAAACCCTAAGGGTTCGGTTTTCCGGCATTCGATTATTCGGCATTTGATACAGTGGACGTATTGATGTCGATTCTCGGAAGTTGAAGAATCGGGTCTTGACAACGTGGTATCAGAGCATTTGGTTAAGCGACAACCATTGCTCTGTTGGGTGTTACTCATTAGAGATAGAGTCAGTAGTGCTCCAGAATGAGTTTAAGTGTAATAATAGCTATGGGCGCGTATTTGTTAGTGAAAATAAAATTGATTTATGTTGTGATGATTGGTTTGTGGAGCGGTATATGGACTCTGGTCGGTATAGTCTGTACAACTCTATCGATAGGGATCTCTAAACACTTGTTCAGAACAATTCGGCACGATATTGTTTTAAAATTGGGTAAATGAAATAATTTTACCTCGATTATATTTTATATATATAAAGGAATAATTTTTCAGAATTATCAAAATGTATGTAAAATTGAATTGTCTGATTGTTGAAAATGTAAAAATGTATAAGTTAATAAAAGTTGTTGAATAATCTAAATAAAAACAACAATTGTAAAAAGAATAAATTTTATAAGCAAATGAATTATAATTAAAATGATCTACAATTGTAAAATAATCTTATACATAAGAAGTGAAATTATATGAATTTTTTTTGTAAATGTGATTTATAAACAATGAAAAGGAAATTTTTTGAAAGAATTTAAAGCACTGAATTCGCTATTGTCACTGGGAAATATAAAGGACGATGACTGTAGCATCATCAGTATCATTTTAATGTTTCTATGTGAGGGATTTTCTACCATAGTAAATTGAAAATTTGAGTTTTGTTGTGGTAAACGAATTTGAAAATTAAAAGTCCAAGTTGAAATTGATGAATATAAGTGAAATGAATTTTGAACTTATAGTATGAGATAATAAATTTAGCTTTGGATAAGTAAATGGATTTGGAATTTTAAATATATAAGTTGTATAACTTAGAAAATTAGAAAATGTAAGTGAAACCAATAGTTAAAATGGTTAAACAACTTTGTTAAGTAAAGTGAAATACGAATTTGAATGTTGATATGAATTTGACTTAAGTAAAAGTTAAATGAAATAGAATTTGAAATAAATAAGAAGTGAACTTAAGTTGTATAGTGGAAGTAAAATGTAAATGAGGTTGAAATGGAATATAACTTAAGGGATGTTGAAAGAAGTTGATTTTGGTGTCAAAGTAAACTAATAAGTGAATTAATGAAATGAAGTCATTAAGAATATGAACTTGAGCTATATAAACGAAATTCAACTTGAGATGCAAAATGAATTAGCAATTGGATTTATAAATCAATTGAATGTAAATAAATTAATATGGAATAATGGATGTAAGTGTTAATTCATTAAAGTTAATTAAAAGTGTTAAACCAAATTGAAGGTAAACTGAATAAATTTGGTTGTGTTGTATATGCATTAGTTGCTATTGATATTAGTTGATTGTATATAAATTCATTAAGTGTTAATGAAATTAAATTAGTGAAATTGAAAGCTATGTAATTGAATCCAAATTGTAAGTAAATAAATTTGAATAGAATTGAATTTGATTTGGATTGAAAGTGAACTAATGTGAATTTAATTGGTGAATGTAAACTAATTGAATATAAATAAATGAAAGTTAGTAAAAACAGTCCAATGTTAACAAATCAAATGTGATTAAAATGAAAAACCAATTCATTGGATGTTAATAAGAAATGAAAGAATATTGCTTTGGATAGACATTGATTTGTTTGGATGTTAGTTGGATGATAGTTGTTTGGTGGTTGCATTTATTGTTTTTGTTGCATTTGCTATATTGGCATATGTAGTTGTTATGTTGCTATATGCTGTATATTGGTACTATTTTCATATATACATATTCTCATTTGTTTGATTGAGTGTATAGTAGGTGCGGATGGCTTATGCTTCGCATTTGGAGCTCGCTTTCGCACTATATTAACCGTATACGTTCGCTAACAATAAATAAGATACATATCTCGAATTACATATCATACTTTTACACTTTTTCCCTGCGGGATGCCTCATCACTTGATGATATGTATATTTGTGATATATATACTATCATTTTTTTTCGGATCGAGCCGCGGAAAGGAGACTCTGGCGAATTTTTCGAAAATTTAAAGCGTTAGAATTTTTTTGAGAATATTGAAATTTTTTGAAAACTATAACTTTGATTTTGAGTTGAAAGTTAAACGATATTGGTTGGTTTTGAAAATATAACTAAGTATGATTTGAAAACTTAGTGAAGATATTGTAAGAAGTTTAACTATGGTTTTGGGAAAAGTTAATGGATTCTGTAACTTTTTCTTACTTGGTAATTTCGAGGACGAAATTCTTTTGAGGGAGGAAGTTTGTAACGACCCAGAATTTCTGTCAATTAAAATTCATATATTTAATTGATTTTAAATATTAATAAGTGAAATTAAACAGTCGAATAAATTTTATTTCGAATAATTGGATTTAATTGAATAATTAAATCGATAAATTAATATTTGAAATTTCAGAAATAATTGGAAATTGGGTTTAATATGATTAAAATTGATTTGTAAAATTTTATTTAATCATATCAGAGTTATAACAATGTTATAGAACTTTTAAAATCGAATTAAAAGTTAATTTGTGAAAATTGAATATTTTAATATTTAAATCGACTAGTGAAAATAGCCATTTTTCCAAACAGACTCGGATTTCTACGAAACTAGTTTCATCGGATCCGTAATGTTATATTATTGTATGGTTTCAAATTTCGTGTCAATCGGATTTACCGTTTGTCCGGGGCAAGCTAAAACGCAAAGAAATTAGTTTAAATCGATTTAATTTAAAATTTATCGTTTATTTCCGTAACTCGCACAGATGATCGAATAGCCTCCGAAACCTATTCCATTGTGTTCGGAATGCGGGGTAAATCCTAGAAACGCCAGTCACCGCGTGAGATTTGGAGTTCGGAAAATCAAGTGAATAGTGATTTTCGGCAGATTTTCTATAAAAGAACTTCACTCTCTTCATTTGCAAACCCTCTTCCTTCTAAAGCTTCAGCCGGCCCTAATTTTCAATGGCCACCATCATTCGAAACTTCTCCCCTCAATCACTCTCAATCCGTAGACGATTAGCGTGAACCTTCAACTAACAAATTGAAGAGCACGAAGAGAGCTTTCAATCCATACGGGGATGATGAAAAATGGAGCACCACGGCATCGTCAAAATGGCCGCGTTCATGACCGGTTGTACACGTCGTTCGAGGAGTAGGGGGTGACCGAGTTCACCATAGTTGGGGCCGAAGGTAGAGGGGGAGATGGGATACAAGATGGAGGTTACCGATCGTCTTCGAAGTCGTCGTGGTGGTCGTGATTTTTAGCCCTAGGGCGCCGTGCGAATGAGTTTCTTGCGTGTGTGTTACTGAAAGTAACGTGGGAGAGGAAGAAGCAAATAGCACGGCCCAGATTTGCACAAGGAAACGCACGGCCAGGATGTAAAAGTAAAAAGAAATGAAATTTAATTGTAAATTGAATAATATTAAAATTTGTATAATGTTTAAAATGCGATATCTTGTTGATATGAGGTCGGATTTTGACGAAACGAATTGCATTGCAATCGTTTTGACGAGCACTACGCAATGGAGCTGGTTTGGAGTCGTTTGGAGTTAATAAAAGTTTTGCGTAAAATTAAACGCGTGTTTAATTTTATTCGAAATAAAACGCTACGACTGTTATCGGAAACTCAAGGTGAGAACTTCTCACTCAATCGAATTGTTTCAATTTAAATTTTATATAGTTAGATTTAAAATTGTTGATTGTTTGAATGGATGATAAATTAATATCTATTGATTGTTAAAATAGACCCAATACGCTGTATATTAAGCGGAGGTTATTTATTAAAAACATATACCGCGAATATTTCACTGCAAAGTGAAGTTGGTATTATATATGTACTTGGGTTGATTTCCCGCATTATATAGCAGATGAGACCCTATTGCGCCGCATAATAGCGGATAGTATTTTATAAATCCCATATACTGCGATATTCCGTCTCGAAGCGGAATTGGTATTGTGCTAACATCTTTGATGCAGGGAAACGAGTTGGAGGGATCCAACTTGATTCCTCAAACATTTGAATTGGTTTCAATGTTGTGTGCTGATCTATTTATTGATCTATTTTTAATATGTGCGATTATATTTGTGATTAAAGTCGTTAAAGGCTAAAATTTAGCCGAATATAATTTGGTATCGTTAGATGCCGAAAATGAATAAAATTTGATTTTTGAAAATTAAGTTGAGAATTCATAATAAAATTTAATTTTGGAATTTATTCATTTTAAATAAATAAACGTTGAAATTTTTTTATACTATTAAAATTATGATTTTTGTGAAATATAACCGAAACGTGATTTTTGAAATAAGTAGTTGATTAATTTATAAAATGGTTTAAATTGGAGTTTTTGAATTATTATAAATGATTTATATAAAATATTTATAAAATTGATATTTATAAATTAAAATTTTGGAATTATAAAACGAGTTTTATAAGTGTTAGAATGAATTGTAAATGGATTTCATAAGTGAATGAAATTTGTAGATTTATAAATTGTGAAGTTATAAAATGAATAGATTTTATAAAATAAAAGATTTATAAGTAATTAAATTATAAATTGGATTTTTGCGTGTAAATGGAATATGGATAGAATTTGTTAATAAAGTAATTTTATAAGTGAAGTTGTTATAAAATATAAATGGAATTTATAAACGTTGCTTTATAAATCCGAAATCAACTTATTTTAATAAGTTTAATTATTATAACTTATTAAAGGAAATATATCCACGATTTTGGGACAGTGAATAATCCTTTAAATAAAATATGTAGAAATGATGAATTTGGTTAATGAAGTATATTCACGATTTTGGACGGTGAATAATATATTAAAGAAATATTTTGAAAAAGTGATATTTTAAATTGAATTAAAATGATTCAAAAACGTTTTAAAATGTGTTAAGTATCGAAATCATATATTTCAACATTTATTGTTGAAATAGCGTTTTCGAGGAATAGAAGGAAATGGTGGACTATAATACTGTTGTTATAGTAAGTGATTTCCGAAAGGCAAAGTTTTGTATTGTATTGGGATTTATATATCTATCTTAATTTCGAATCCCCATACTAGTGGTTTTGGGTTGTCGTAACGATGTTTTACGTAACATTCGTTTTGACCCAAATAAATGTGTTTAAGTGAACGT
Organism: Allium cepa; assembly: GCA_030765085.1. Lineage (NCBI taxonomy): Eukaryota > Viridiplantae > Streptophyta > Magnoliopsida > Asparagales > Amaryllidaceae > Allium > Allium cepa. The sequence continues at coordinate 842,689,625 of CM060932.1, forward strand.
TTTCCTTAAAGAATAAAATATATACTTAATTTGAATTTAAGTATATTGAATATTTTCAAAATGTTGAAAATAAATAGATTGGTGAATTACTTATTATTAAATAAGTATGGAAATGTTTTTCCAATATGAAGTGAATGTTTGAGATTTTATCTTTTAAAGATAAAATGAAAATGAATATTAGAAATCGATTTGGAAATCGTATATTCATAGATATTTTGGAAAAGTAAATTCACTATGGAATTTATAAAAGAAAGGGAAATTTGTTAAAAATAAACATTGATTCATTTTGAAGTGTGGAAATAAATTTACGAATTTGGAACGTAAATTTAAATAAATCGGTAAGGATTTATTTAATTGGTTCAAATGAACCATTCTGAAATGGATGTTGTAAAGGTAAAAATTATTTTCAAATGTTTGAAGTGTGGGATATATATCTTATAAAGATATTTTTGAAAATAAATAATTTGGGAAATTATTTGAAATCGGGCGATGTTGTGAATATTGATTGATAGTTAAGTAACCGACTATCAAATATTGACCTTTAAATAGGTATTTGTTGTGAATTGGTTGAAATTGAATGCTACACTTATTTTTAAATTATTGCGCTCGTTATTCGGATTACCCATTCCGAATAGTGATACGACGTAATGGATAGCATTGAAGACCGGTGGTGAAGACCGGGTATTTGTGAAAACGATAGGATGACCTATCGATTGTCTCTGAACCGTTAGCTACGGTATGGAGATTTCCTTTGTGATGGGAAATTCAATCGGGATTGTGGATACCCGGATTGCAATGGCTTCTGTGGAAGTGCCTTCGGTTCTGTTCGAACCCGGAACAGACTTATATGGTTACGTGTTTGACATTACATTTTGAGATATAAAGCAGATTTCTTTCAAATACATTTCTGTTGGTGGCGGAGAATTTATTCTCTTAGCTTAACACCCTTCTCTGAGACGTACGCGCTTAGAGGTTATGTAGTTGAAGGTTATCAGCGATATATTCCCAATTTGGTAATGTGGCATGTTGAGTGTTGCTGTGTGATGGTTATTTATTGATCATTTGTTGATCATAGCGTGGCTTTGTGAAAAAGCGTAGCTTTGTGGATGAGACTTCGTTAGACCTCATTTCCCGGAAATGGTCAAAACAGGAATATGCGGCAAGGTTATGAGGGTCGCGCCCTTTAGGGTATGTCATTTCCTTCTGGAAAGGGTGGTATCATGGTATGGATCTCAGATACTTACTCATGTTGACACACTATTTATTACTGTGTGATGTTGGTTATCAAGCACTCGGATAAAGGTCCAAAGGGACCGCGGGTGGCATATTCGTGTAGCAGTTACCTAGTTACAGAGGTAACCCGGTCTTGTGTTGGCAGAGATCTAACCGTAACGTTAGTTTCTTGGGACGTCCCGCCAGAGGCGATCCCATTGACAGTTGGAAGTTCCTTAGCCTGACCATTTGTTGGGAATACAAAGAAACAATACGATCCTTGTATGATTTTAGTTGTAGAACCTATCATTCACTTATGGTGGCGCCCCACTGTTTGGATGGTAGGTATAGTAGGCATAAGTGCGGAATGCCTATACTGGCTAAGATTTATATCTTTACTTTCGAAATGATTTTTCCTACTATGCACTAGTAATAATATCAAATGTTTATTTTTATTGCGTATCAAGCATCTTTGACTATCATAAGGAGAAATCTCCTCTAATTCTGCGTTTGCATTGTATGTGTGGCGGGAGGTCTTATGGTAGTCTCATTTTCCAAAAGCATTGCGAATTGACTTTAGAATTATCCTTGTTGTTGTTGTTTTAAAAGATAATAACTGTTTTAAGTTCTCACACCAGTCCCATGACTAACTTGGAGTTTATTGTTCTCTTCCTAAACTCTGGGTGCCCACCAATTTCCACACGAGCAGTTTAGAGTCAGGTTAACAGGTCATTCTGGAATTCGGGATTTGCTGTAGAGATCTGGAGGCAAGCTGGATGGCATGGCGTAGCATATTACTTGTATATGATATTATCTTTCCGCTGTAAATTTCACTTGTAGGGACATGTTTGTATAACTGTTCATTGTTTAGTTGTGTTGTATATTGTTGTTGTACACTCTGATGATATGATGTAATGTAATAACTGAGATAGTCCTTTGTTTTTTTAAAGATAGTCATTTATCTATTATATGTTGTTCCGCTACGATATGTGAGATTCTGATATTATTTCTGTTTTGTTTCCTTATTTCTCTATCTTTTTCTTCTACCTCTTCTTTTTAAACCCTAAGGGTTCGGTTTTCCGGCATTCGATTATTCAGCATTTGATACAGTGGACTTATTGATGTCGATTCTCGAAAGTCGAAGAATCGGGTCTTTACACATGTCTAGCATTTATTAAGAGAAATATCATTTGTAACCAATGTGTGACTCTATTGCTATAGCGCGATGTTGTACAGCCTCCAAAACACAGGGGCGACCTATCAACGGCTCGTCAATAAGATGTTTGTAGAATAAATTGGAATGTCAATGGAGGTTTATGTTGAAGATATCACTACACCAAAACATGGAATTCCTAACAGAAGTATTTCTTGATTGCTAACATTCAGATGCCGTTATAAAATAATAACTCTTAAAATCCGTTATAAGGCTTTTAAAGCCGTTAGTAAAAGAGCAGTATATTCTCAAGCGAAAAAAATTCATTTGGTCCCGCCATCAAGCCGTTACAACCTTTGGTAAAAATGAAAATAAAATAAAACGAAAAGGATAAAGATGGAAAACAACAAACATCTCGTCTCACAACACTTATCACGCTTCCCATTTCCATCGGCCGCTTTCAATTCCAAATAATTTTTCTAGGGCAAAATTTTCCATCGGCTGCTTTCAATTTTCTAGGGCAAATCCTTCTCAGGTAATTCCTTCTTGATTTTCTCTAGCACTCCTTCTTCTGCTTGTGATATTTTACATTGCGATTTTGGTTTCAGATAAAAGGTATTTTGGAGGATTGTGGTGTAACTCTACATAGGCGAGCACTTCTCTGTTTTGTAGATCTGAAGCTGATGGCTTTGTAAAAGGTATTAGTCTTATCATGCTTAACTATGAAATAATCGTTCATGCCATATTTGATCCTTGCCTTTTGAACTTAATTTGCGATACATCTTTTTTCATTTTGATTGAATCACAATTATTGAGAGGCCTGAGATAACTGCATAACTTTTGCGATAAAAAGACTAACTGCATTTAGTTTTTGTGTTTTTTCCGAAAAAGGTATGCTCGCCTATTGCTTTTGTTGCATGATAAGGTAAAATATTATTAGCATTATCTGAAATATGAAAAATTACAATTGCATTTAGTATTTCAATTAGAACAAAATTGCATTCAATTTTCTGAATAAAACAGAATTACAGTAGCTTTTTTTGATAAAAGGATAACAAAAATGTATTTTGCTAAAAAATTATAATTGCATTTAATTAGATTCATCCCCAAAGGCAATTTGTAGCTTGTGTGTTTTTTCTATTATCTATTACTAATTAAAATTTTCTGTTGATAATAATGTTAATAGCACAAACTATTCTTTATTCGATTGATTGTAGAATTTTGAAAGGATTGGAATCCTAAAGATCAAGTCTCTGGATGAACAAAAAGCTGCTAAAGAAGAAGTATCATGATGTCCTGTGGTTCGAATTAAGCTTCTTGTTTCATTTTTTTCCCTTTATTTTTTATTTTTCCTTGACTGCAAATGACACACTCATTTTTTCGTTGTAGGGTTTCAGTCCACTAAGAGTTACAAGGTCCAATAGCTACGACTCAACTAATGCAGCGGAAAGCTGCTGGTGGGAATTAGACAAGCCATCTAATGGAATCAACCCCAGGAATGATTTTATTATTATTAGCCACTTTATATGGTTATCTATTCATTAATTTCCTAAAGGTAAGCTTTCCACTGTCATAAGACAAAGTATTATTTAAATGTATAATGTTATAGATAAAAATTTTTTTGACCGTAACTTGCATTTTGTTTTATTTCTTCTTATTCACTGGTAACAATGTGTTAATATTTGCCATTTGTGTTCGCTTTTATGTGAGAATGATTATTATTTTTACAAGGATAAATTTAGTATTATATACTTTGATAAATTCATTTTGTTTTCACAAAATTACCGTTTCACATTTAGGTGACCGTATTATAGACAATTGAAACAATCTTCATTTAATCATCGTGTCTTTCAAACGTTGTAACGATACTTTAGAATCCAGCTATATCAAATTTTGCTTCAAATGACTTACATGTACTGTTGCATTCAGCTATAGATTTTACTTTCATTGTGTTGCACATAGAAATCAACATTAAATAAGCAAAATAAGAAATTGAAAGGTATTGGCATAACAACTTCTAAGCAAAAGACGAAGAAATTTGTAAATATAGAAGGCTTGCAACATAAGCTAAACCAAAGCACTCCCAACATTTAAGAATACAACAATTTAACATTCAGTACAACAGTAATACTAAAAAACATGTTATAGTTTGTGAACAATAACAGGCCTTTCTCGCTTGTATTCAACATTTATCAGCAGAGCTCTCCTTACGATGGACTCATTAATGCCCATTCTTGCTGATATATGACTTCCAATGATGCCATTTTTCTCTTTATGTGTGCCTCACCTTGCTTAATTTCATTTGAAATCTTAGGAGTCAAATTCATATGCTCACTGAGTCCAGATCGAGCAGCATCTAAACTGGGGACATTGACAATCTAAATGCCTCTTCAACATGCTCCTTTGTTGCAGCAGAAATTGGTCTAATTTTTACAAGAGACTCGCTTAGCCTTATGATAGCTTCCAACTGCCTCACTGTCACTGCAGTTGATCTTATAGTTTCATGAGACCGTTGCCTCATTCTCTGTACAAGATAATTCGATTTCAAGATGTTAGTTTTCAATACTTAATATGTGTTTTTGTGTGTGTATGTGAATTCAATAATGCTTTTTGACACTTTAATCACTGTTCTTGACTATGAGGAGTTTATCTTAAATTGGTTGCATATCCATCAAAGCAATTCCATATTTAATCAGAACAATTACTATGCCAACAGTCAACCATTTTTAACTCTATTTTATTCAATGGAGAGCTTACAGGAGAGATTGATGTCACATGGTTTGAAGAAATATAAACAAATGTCAACCTTATATCTCAATAAGCAGTTGTCCATTTAATTGCATTCGAGCTTACAGGAGCTGATTCACTCACTATTTCACTCATTGTTTTATTTTCGAATACTCTATCATATATATTCGCTTATTTGTATATATGAGCTTATATTTCCTTACACTACAACTGTTGAACTAGTTTGTTGAGTCTGAATATAACCTTTAAGTTTTCAATTTTATGCAACAGTGTTATTAACATGATTATTTTTATTTTTCAGTGCGTTTCAATTCAAATGATACTCGCATTAAAGGAACACTATACGATTCTGTCAGCGCATTAGTTTCACTTAAGGCATGATTTCAGGGGCTCTGTTGCGCATGAAACTAAGCTGCACATATTTTTTTACCATATGTGTGATTTTCTAGTTTGCATGCTGCCCTACATTCCAAGTTTACTGTCTTAATATAATGTAGGGCAATATATAAGAAGATATGTGTTAATGTTTGCCTAATGCCCATTTAAGTCTAAGGAATTTGTTTGTTGTTCATGTCCAGCACCAATTTTGTCCAGCACATGTCACACATTCTTAAAATGAGTCTGCGAAGTACCTTTTGTACGCAATGATTCACTTTGCTCTAGAACTTTTGTCATAGATTTACAGTATTCATAATTTGATAGGAATTTTTTTTTACAGTATTCACATGTTCATCATTTTCTATCAACCAATATGCAAGATATTGATAGTATATTCTTTAGTTTATGCTTTTACTTTATTTAATATGCAAAATATTTTCAAGTTCAACATTTGTTTACAATTTATTTGGGTATTATGCAGGCATTAGTTGAAGCAGCGGAGGAAAGACATACAATGGGGAAAGAGTTGTATGGGTGGAGAAAGTGTGATCCAGAAGCACCTATTTATGAAGCACCACAAAATGGTAATTACAAACTATTTGATATAATTGATGGATGTTTTGTTATTTGGCCTGAGTGTCGTGTTCGTTGTTTGTAGGATCTAGAATTTATTTTGAAGTAATGTTAGAACTTGTAATATTTTGATTTCATACTCTTTAGTTATTGACGCAGCGGATATTTCAAAATAAACTTCAATCGGTGAAAGTAGCAATCGGTGGATTGATGAATACCAAAGTGCCCAAATTCGTTGATCCGAAGATACCGAATTCTAGCTATCTCTAACACGTTGATCGCGCACGATACCGTGAAAGAAGATCTTCAATTCTTCAAGCGTTGATCAAGCGCACTTGATTCCGCGAATCGGCTTCAACAATCGTTGATTCGAGCGCACTCGAATAACCGAAAGTGGAGATAGGAGATTACACTCAACTACCAATTGAAGATGAAAGCACACAGCAATCAACAAGAAATTTTATTCAAAAATCAACCACTTACAAAGTGACACAACCATGCCTATTTATAGCGTTTCACAACACAGCCCCTTAAGTCGTATACGACTTACGACTCATCCCTAGGTCGTTGCCGACCTAACAGACACCCCGCCTCTCAAACAGTAGACTTAAACCATAGCGACCTAAAACGCTACGACTCATGACTTATAATACATGGTACAACACAACCCAGGTCGCACACGACCTATCAACATACACGGGACGCGACTTACGACTCAATGACTTACGACCTACTATTTACAACACAAAGTACACGACATAACTACTCAACAAATTACATCACTTAGGTCGTAGACGACTCAACATCACGCGACTCAAGGTACACACCCATATTACAGCATAACATATAGGTCGGCGACGACCTAAGATACATCACGAATTAACAACGTGAACGACACACGACTTAAACATAACTTCTTCAGCGACTTAGTTAAGTCGTAACCCGGTCACCTCCTTAGGTCGTAGCTCGCATACGACCCAAGACTTCAGCTGCCACTGCTTCATCGAAGAATTTAGGTCGTAACTCTTTACTCCTTGCTTAGTTCGTGGCCGACTTAAAATGGTGATGTTAGATTGTAGCCCCTTTCCTTCAGACCTGTTAGGTCGTAGCCCCCCTTCACTCGACCTGTTAAGTCGTGGACGACTCATGTTAGGTCGTGGACGACTCATAGCTGCTTCCTTATCTCGTGACAACTTAGGTCGTGACCATCTTCTGTTAAGTCGGAAACGACTTAAAATTCCTGAATGACTTAAGATTGTGGCCTTCTCCAAACGACCTAAAGACTTTGAACACTTCAACCTTACTAATTTCGTAGATCGTTCTGCATCATCCTCCCCCGATTGACAGGAATTCGTCCTCGAATTTTCACTTTCTCTTTCCACAATAAATTCATTTCCATGATACGGAAGTAAATGTTTAACGTTGAACACGTCAGACGTATACACATCCTCCGGTAGCTTCAACCTGTAAGCATTTTCATTGATCTGTTTCACAACTTCTACAGGGCCAATTTTCCTGGCTTTCAGCTTGTTATAAGCGCCTACTGGAAATCGATCCTTGGTTAATACAGCGTAAACCAAATCTCCTTCGTTAAATTCAACACTTCATCGTTTCAAATCTGCAAATCTCTTATATTTCCCATTCAATTTCTCCAATCGTTCCTGAACAATTTTATGACATTCTGACAATCCTTCAACAAAATCAGCGGCTCGCTTAGCTGTTCCCCTTGGTTGTGGTACTACTGCTAAATCCAATGGTCCCTTGGTAAATTGGAATATACAATCTGAAATGGACTGAATCCTGTACTACGATTCACTGCATGATTATGAGCAAACTCCTCCTGGCATAACTTCATGTCCCAACTCTTCAGATTGTCCTTCACAAGACATCTCAGTAAATTTCCCAACGATCTATTCACCACCTCTGTTTGCCCATCTGTTTGCGGATGATAAGCACTACTAAAATTCAGCTTCGTTCCTACCATCTTCCACAAACTCAACCAAAAATGACTCAGAAAACGAGAATCTCTATCCGACACAATAGACTCTGGTAACCCATGAAGTCGATAGATTTCTTTAAAGAACAACTGAGCAACACGAACAGCATCTGCCGTCTTCTTACAAGCAACAAAATGCGCCATTTTCGAAAATCTGTCAACCACTACAAATATAGAATCATTTCCCCTTTGAGTTCTCGGAAAACCCAACACAAAATCCATACTAATATCAACCCATGGTTTAATAGGCACGGGTAATGGCATATATAACCCTGCATTGGTCGCAGTTCCCTTCGAAACCTGACATATATGACATCTCTTCTCAAACCTTTCAACCTCTCTCCTCATTGACGGCCAAAAGTAAGATTGAGAAATCAAATGCAATGTACGATCACGGCCCACATGTCCTTCCTCGTGCAACTCTTTGATAATCTTCAATCTCAAACTGCTCTCTGGAATACATAACTGATTTCCTTTAAACAGAAAACCATCAACCAACACAAATTCATCAGTACTTCCATCCTTGACTTTCTCAACGAACTTTGCAAAGTAAGGATCTTCGTCAATCAACTCTGGCAATAATTCAAACCCCATCACCTCAACTTTCATTGTAGTCAACAAATGACTCCTCCTACTCAAAGCATCAGCTACACGGTTCGTCACTCCTGATTTGTGCTTAACGACAAAAGTAAACTGTTGTAAATATGCAATCCACGATACATGTCTCGCTGAAATCTTATCCTGCCCCTGTAAATGCTTCAAAGCTTTATGGTCTGTGTAATGTCTCCAGTGCTTCAGTGCTTCACGGCTTGCACAACTGCATAAAACTCAACATCGTATGTACTATATCTCATCTTAGCCCCTGATAACTTCTCACTGAAATATGCAATAGGTCTTCCACTCTGACTCAACACTCCTCCAATCCCAACCTGTTGGGCGAATTTTCACTCAGAAGATCTCAAGACAGAGAAGCGTCAGTTTCACCCGGGTTCGCAACCTCCATTCCATCCGGTTCCTAAGTCCGTTCGGCAGTTCAAGGGTTTAAAGCTCCATTCGGCAATGAAGGGTAAAATCTCATCCGGTTCATTCTCATTCGGCATACCTCATCCGGTAGCAAGCCTCCACTACCGAACCAACTCCAAATCCACCTCCTTGCCGAACCAAGTGGCTATCCCATCACCACCGGTCCAACATCATTTCCCACCATCACCGGACTACCATGACCGGACCAACACCACCGAATCAACCCCATACTCCACCATCGAACGAACCTCCAAACCACCTACCACCGGTCCACTCCATCACCGGTCCAAGCTCCATGCCGAATGAAGCCTCGCCGAACCAGAACGCTACCAGGCCAGATTGCTTCAGCCCGGGCCCACCAGCAGCTATATACATCCAAGACCCCTGCCCCCAACCTCATCTATAAATAGAGGGGCAGGGGTACAACAATGGCAAACAAGTTTGAGAGCTCAAGCACGGAAGGAACTTTCAAACTACTTTCATATACTTGTACACAAAGCATTGTACTTGTAATCTGAAAGAAAGAAGATAATAACATATAAAGTGGACGTAGGCACGTTCTGGCCGAACCACTATAAATCTGTGTATCTTTTACATTTCAGCCCCTGCTTTTTTTCATATTTACATAACTCATCTAAATCATTAAGAATCACATAAAATCAACTAAATCACACGACTTGGAGGTGTTTGTCCATTTTTTGCGCAAACATTTTTGGTGCTTTCACTGAGAAGTTCGAACTCGAGGCTTCAGCTTCCCTCATTCAACCTTCTTTCCCAATAGCACCCTTCATTGCCTAGGAAACATGACTTCCAGGCCAAGAAAAGACGCCAACAAGGGAAAGAACGTCGCAACCAGCAGCGCTCCAAATCCAGTGGATCCAGATCAAGAGAACCATCCCACTACAGCAGCAGTGCCGCATGTAGATCAGGCAATTCGAACGGCCCCTGCCGCGGAACAACCGGCAGTAATCACTAGAGCAGACCTGGACAGAGTTGTGGTGGAAGTGACTAACCGCTTCGCATCCCAACAAGAAGCTTTGGTGAACCAACTCATGTCACGCTTGAGGGATGTCGAAGAATCCAACCGCAACACTGAATCATGGGGTGAATCTCAATCTGGAGGATCTCGGAGACAGCAAAGGTCTTCCCTCTTCGAGGAAGCCATCAACAGGAACAACAATGATAGGGGCCGCGTCCGGACTCAGCCCGAACTCCGACTCGAGGAAGCGCTTGGAACCGAACCCAGTAGGGGAGGCGCCAGGTGAGAGTCGGATGTAGCTGAGCCAGTCATGCCACCTAATCATAGAAACCCCGCTGAACGGAGCCGAGCTAGAACCCAGCCCGAAGTTGACCCCATGGAAATGCTCGAAACAGAACCCCACAGGGGAAGATCAAGGCAGGGGGCAACTGTAGCTGGTTCTAGCATGCATCCGAGCAGCCAGAGGCAACCACTGGATAACGTCAGAAGTGATAGACTATACCATCCCTACAGGTCATCTGGACGGGATCGATCCCGCAGGGAAGAACCAAGTTCATTTCTATCCGCTCCAAATTCTGATGAAAGAATGGCACGATTATTCAGAGAATACGTCCAACGGGAGCAAAGGGACCGAGGAATAGGCGCTAGGGTCACCAGCCCCTTCACCCGCAATATCTAAACTGCCATCACCCCCCAGGAATGGAAAATGCCAACCATGGAACCTTACAAGGGAAATTCTGACCCCATCGTACACTTACAGAGATACACCCAGCATATGCTCATGAGCGGAGCAACAGAAGGGGTGTTGTGTAAATGCTTTCCGCTATTCCTAGCAGATCTAGCTACCTCCTGGTTCTTCCATCTACCCCAAGGATCTATCAGCTCATGGGAGATGTTGAAAGAAAGGTTCATTAGCCAGTTCCGCATCCATGTAGAACAACCCAAGGATGCTTATTCTCTATCCAATGTCAAATAGAAATCCGGAGAGACACTGCAACAATATCTAACCCGGTTCAACGCCGCAGCGGCCGCAGTCCAAGATGCCGATGAGAAGCTCACCCTAATGGCCCTCTGTAGTGGTGTACACCCAGATACCAAGTTCGCTAGAAGACTAACTAAGGAAAAACCAGCTAATTTACCTAATTTCTTCCATGAAGCTGGAAAGTATATGAGACTTGAAGACGCCGCCACTGAGAGGCAGTCAGGGCAATAAGGTAAGACAACTTCGGACAAGATTCCCGCTGCAGCTAAGGACACTCGAAGAAATGAATCTAGAGACAATGCTGGGGGCAGGAAGGTTGAAAAACGCCAATATCGATCAGGACCAAGATTTGACTCCTACACTCCTTTGAATGAAACAATCGAAAACATCTTTCTAGCCACTCAGGGCGAACTCGGATACAAGCGCCCCCCGCACAAGAAAGAATCTGATAACGCACTCAAGTCTGGAAAGTTCTGCCGCTTCCACGAATCCCACGGACATGACACCAATGAATGCCACCATCTCCAGGACTTGATCGAAGAACACATCAGAAAAAGAAGGCTGGAACACTATGTGAAAGGTCAGAACAGGACTCCAACTCCTGCCAATGAGAACTCAAAGCGACCCCTCCCAGAAGTAGGCGGAGGGAATCGCAACACCAGTGGCTCTAGTCAAGAGAAGATAGTGGTCCATACCATCTCGGGAGGACCACACATCGCCGACAGAAGCTGGGCAGAGATGGAAAGATACGGCAAGTCACATAGAAATGCTGAAGGCTATGTTAACTCCATTATGGAAGAACGCCACCCGAAACGGAAAGAGAGTGACGACATCGTATTCAGTAGGCGTGATTTAGAAGGAAGACAGTATCCACATATGGATCCCATGGTCATCTCTGCCTGATTCGGTCCAGCTAAAGTTTTCCGAATTCTAATAGACACGGCAAGCTCCGTAAATATCCTATTCAAGCATGCTTTCGACAAAATGAAGCTGTCAATGAAGGATGTGTCTCCCTGCAACAAACCCCTGCACGGTTTCACTGGAGATGCGAAAATGCCCCTCGGGCAACTTGACCTCTTCGTCGAAATAGGAAGTCATCTCCGCTCCGTTGTGCGAAAACAAACGTTCGTACTAATAGAAAACCACTCGGCCTACAACGCCTTCTTGGGAAGACCAGCCTTATCTGACTTTCAAATTGTCCTAGCCCCGTGGTGCCTAAAGATGAAATTCCCAACAGATAACGGAATAGGAGAAGTTGAAGGAGATCAAGACGCCGCTCGAGATTGCTATGTAACTGAACTTCGCAATAACCGTAGAAAAAATAAAGGGAAAGATGCAGAGACTACTCTCTGCATGAAAAGCTTGGAAGCATAACAACTAAAGAAAGCCTCTCCTCTTCGATACACCAGCGATCCTTTCAATGAACTAGACCCCAGGGATAAGGAGGAGGAGGCTACCGCTGAGCCTGCAGAGGCCAGGGAATTCGTATCTGTAGACAAACATGATTCAAGTAGTCTATTAAAAATAGGATCTCAGCTAAAAACAGAATTGAAGGATCAACTCATTGACTTTCTCCGCCACAACCTAGATGTATTTGCGTGGACACATGCCGATATGACAGGAATCTCCCCAGACATAGCATGCCACATGTTGAACATCGATCCCACCAAGGTACCGATAAAGCAGAAAAAGAGAAGTATGTGAGCAGAACGATCAGCAGCACTCGACGAGGAAGTAAAGAACCTACTTGCTAATGACTTCATACGAGAATCCATCTACCCAGAATGGATCGCTAACCCGGTACTAGTAAAGAAAGCTAATGGGAAGTGGCGAACATGCATTGATTTCTCCAACTTAAATGACGCGTGCCCGAAAGACTGCTTCCCGCTCCCCCGAATCGATCAACTTGTGGACAGCACAGCCGGGCACGAACTTTTATCTTTTATGGATGCATACTCCGGATACAACCAGATTCCCATGCACGCTCCCGATCAAGACCACACTAGCTTCATCACTGACCGGGGATTATATTGTTACAAAGTCATGCCTTTTGGACTCAAAAATGCCGGAGCTACCTATCAGCGCCTCGTCAACAAGATGTTCGCGGAATTAATAGGACGAACTATGAAAGTATATGTGGATGACATGTTGGTAAAGTCCAGGAGAGCCGACGATCATGTAAGCCACCTGGACGAGATGTTTCAGGTACTTCGCTGATATGGAATGAAGCTGAATCCTCTAAAGTGCTCCTTCGGAGTGTCATCGGGAAAATTCTTAGGATTCATCGTCCATGCCAGAGGAATTGAAGCAAACCCTGAAAAAATCCGGGCTCTAAAAGAAATAAGGATACCTTCCACTCGAAAAGAAATGCAGAGCCTAAACGGAAAGGTGGCCGCCCTAAGCAGATTCATTTCCAAAGCAACTGACAAGTGCGTCCCTATCTTCGAAGCTCTCAAGAAAGACAAAGGAAAGTTCGAGTGGACGGATGAATGCTTAAAAGCCTTCCTTAACCTGATCGAACACCTTCAGAGACCACCAGTACTCTCAACTCCAAACGAAGGCGAAGAGCTATACCTATACCTCGCTGTATCATCTCATGCTCTAAGCGCTGCCTTGGTAAGAGAAGAGGACCGCACACAACGCCCGGTATACTTTATAAGTAAGAGATTTACAGGGGCAGAAGCCAGATATCCTAAACTTGAGAAATTGGCATATTGTTTATTGATCGCGTCACGAAAACTGCGACACTACTTCCAATCTCACTCCATCAGAGTTCTAACCGATCAACCACTAAGACAGGTGCTCCATCGTCCCGACACTTCTGGACGACTCCTCAAATGGTGCATTGAACTAAGTCAGTATGATGTCACCTACCATCCTCGCACCGCTATCAAGTGGCAAGCCATTGCCGATTTCATTGCCGAATTCACTACCAACGAAGGCAAGGATCAATTTGAAATAGCAAAAAACATCAAGTGGAACCTCTTTGTAGATGGAGCATCGAACGAACAAGGCTCGGGGGCAGGTATTGTGATAATCACCCCCAGGGGAAGAAAGCTGTACTATGCATTAAGGTTGGAATTCGCGGCCACTAACAACGATGCGGAGTATGAGGCAGTAATAGCGGGATTGGAGCTTGCCTTAGAAATTGGAGTCAATTCTTTATGTCTTCATAGTGATTCTCAACTTATCGTAAACCAAGTACTAGGAGAGTTCCAGACACGAGGAGAACGACTCACAGCATATCTAAAGAAAACCAAACTGCTGCTCGATCAATTGGACCATTATCTAATCAAACACATTCCTCGAGAAGATAACCAAGAGGCCGATGAACTAGCAAAGCAAGCTAGTATGAAGAATAGCACCATTTCCGGAGCACTAGCCATCTCAAGGAAGCTAGCCCTAAGTTTCGAACAAGTGAATCTGATAACTGTAATCGAAGAAGGAACTTGGATGACTCCTATCTGGAAATATTTGCAGGACGGCACACTACCAGACAAACGTGATGAAGTCAGGAGAATTTTGAGGAAAGCTCCCCACTACACAATACAAGAAGGCATCCTCTATCGGCGTGGCTTCTCTAGCCCCTTATTCAGATGCGTCGCTGGAAGGGAAGCCAAGGAAATCTTATTCAACATCCATCAAGAAAGTTGCGGAGATCACACTGGAGGGTAGACTCTGGCGAAAAAATACTCCGATATGGATATTACTGGCCCACACTAAACAAAGACGCCTTAGACTTCGTCAAGAGATGCGACAGATGTCAGAAATTTTCCAAGATTCCTCGACTACCCACAAATGAGATTACTCAAATGACCAGCCCTTGGCCCTTTGCTGTATGGGGAATTGATTTAATTGGCGAACTGCCAACGGGCAGAGGCGGAGCCAAATATGCTATAGTGGCAGTCGATTATTTCACCAAATGGGTGGAAGCGGAACTCCTAAATAAAATATCTTCAGCAAAAGTTATCAACTTCTTGATCAAAAATATTCTGTGCAGGTACGGAGTACCACTCAAGATCATATCGGACAACGGATTTCAATTTGACAGCGAAGAATTCGCCGACTGGTGCCAAGAGCATGGAATTCATAAAAGCTTCTCATCTGTAGCTTATCCTCAGGCAAACGGACAAGTCGAAGCTGTCAACAAAATTCTCAAAACCCTAATCAAGAAGAAACTTGAAAAGTCAAAAGGCGCTTGGGTGGACGAACTTCCTACGGCACTTTGGGCCTACCGCACATCTTTCAGAACATCAACGGGACATACTCCTTTCTCTTTGGCATAGGATCGGAGGCAAAGCTCCCTGTTGAGACTATTGTTCCTTCCCACCGTAGGATACACTACAATCCAGAAGAAAACGAAGAACTCCTCCTCATGTCTTTGGATCTGATTGAGGAAAGGAGAAATGATGCAGCACTCAAAGCAGCAGCTCACAAACAAAAAGTGGCAGCACTATACAACTCCAAATTCAAGCATCGCATCTTACAAGAAGGAGATCTTGTCCTCAGGCGAATCTTTCCGCGCCCCGGGGCACTGGACCCCATCTGGGACGGACCATATGTAATTCATAAAGATCTCCACAACGGAGCTTATATTTTGTCAATAGTGGACGGAGAGGTGTTCCAGAGGGCATGGAACATCCGACACCTCCGTCGATACTTTTCTTAACTTATACTGCCCATATGAAGTGAATTAACAAAGAGAATCAGTGGACGTAGGCATTTTCATGCCGAACCACTTTAAAAAATCTTGTCTCTTTTTAACTTGTTCCTTTATATCTTGGCTGCTTGTTAAGCTTTATCCTTTTCTGTTGAACAAAATCCTATGGCATCTCCACTCAAGACGCACCACGGCCTCATCTGGACAAGTCCTAACAGGTACGCTACGATTCTATGCACTCGCCAATGAGACTCTTTTGCTCCAGCATCCCTCTGCTGCGGGTTAACTCATTGCTCGCGACTGCCCTCAAAGCCAACTGTAATGAGCCGATTATAAGTCATCATAAAGGCCGACTATAGCCGATGGCAGCTCATTACGGCGTTCGGCTCGCCGGCAACTGTGAACCTACTTTAAGCCCCAACATAAGGTGTGGCCAGCCAGGGGTAGTTCACGGCCAACGGCACCCACGCTAGCCGGCCACGGTAAATCGAATAATACCCACGATTACGGACCATAATGGTTCGGGTAGTTACCGTGCGCGATCTCGGCTCCGATGTGTCTTAAGTGCGGCTGTGGTAAAAAAGAAAACTCCTCACGGAGGCGTAAGATGGGTGACAAATGTCTTCAAGACCCACAGCTAGGGAAAGTGACTACAAAACCCGTTTGCCACGAACTTAAGCACATCGACGGCCTTCCGTGACTGAAAGTTTTACTTTTCCCATATTTCCATTTCATTTAAATACTTTTCTCCTATCCTGTATAACAAACTCTAAAGTACAGGAAACCAAATAGGGAGCATTCACTCATGAGAATCTAAGCCTGCGTACTGGGTGGCAAGGTACTCAGCTATATCCATGATCAGTTACACAAGACGCTCAAAGCTACCACCTGCAACTAAAACATGAAGGGCGGTACTCTCTTCTCTTGTACATAAATATGTAACTATAGTTTATTCATACGTCACACTAACATTGCAAAACATGAAATTATATTTCAAGCAACAGCTTAACATCAAACACAACTAAAATCACAGGCATGTGCATACTTCTCACGCACCACATCAAAATGACAACAACATTTAAACATAACAAAATCAGCTTATGTCATAAAATCACATAAAGTTATTCTTTGCAAATAATATTATTACAGTCACATCAATGTTTTGGACTAACATAAACAGCGATAAAGGGAAATAAAAAGGTGGCCAAATCCGGACAAGTAACCAGCTGCGTCCACACTTCGCTCTCATCCTACCAACTCCCCCAAGCCTACTTGGCCGCAGGATCGGAGCTCCCAGCGTGTTGATCGGAAGCTCCACCTGCCCAATTCAGAAGAGGAATTCATTAAACAAACGATAAACGATCAAGTTACGGAAACCCAGAAAGAAAAGGAAAAGAGAAGAATAACTCACCAGCGTCCGCCGCTTGATCCTCATCCTCCAGTTGCACACCCGCTTCCTCCGCAGCAAGCAACCGCATCTCCTCCTTCACCGCCGCTTGCTCCTCTTTCGAGAACTGAGCAGTGACCACATCTAGACTAAAAGCCACTCCACCTTCCTTACCCGCATTTACCGTGGCCTCCTCTAAAGCCCGAAGATATATCTTGGCCATGACCCGGGGATAGTCATCCATCCAAGACAAGCTGCCCTCTTTCCAAGTGCGGAAGTACATGTCCTGCAGCATCTCGTCCATCATCCCCTCATTCTCCTCAAACTCCCTCACCCGGGCCTCGAAAACCTGCAACTTGGCGACAGCGACATCCCTCTCTGATCGGTATCTCAAGCAGTCAGCCTGAAGAGACCTCCTCATCTCCTCCATCTCCTCCTTTAACTTGACTTGAGCCATCTCCGCGGCCTCAAGCCTCCCAGACAACTCCTCTACCTGCTCGAGATCCGCATTCCGAACCTCATCCACTGTCGCAATGGCCATGTCGATCCGCTCCTTACAGGCGGCCTCCATCTTCCGTAGTTCTGCCCTACTAGCCTTTTCCATGGTCTCTTTCAGCCGCCTGGAGGCTTCCTCGTGCTGAGAAATCTGAATGGCTTGACCGGCAAGCTGTTCGGCCTAATCGGCAACCTTTAGCCGCAGCCGAATATTAGCACTCCCAATCTCCTCCCCGGCCTTGACCAATAGAGCATGATGCTCCATTAACTTCTTGGTCTCTTTAGCCACCCGATCGATATTAGCTTTGGCTTCGTCCCCCATGGTAACTACCCGAGTAGTAAGCAGATCAATATCTAGGGACTTGGCATCATCTAGCACTCGTACCATGGGGTTGCGGGGAAGAAGGTGCTCACCCGTGGCCTCATCAAATGAAATATCCTGAGAGCTTGGATCTAAATCAGGATGACCGGCAAAGGGGTCGCGAGGCACGTCAGGACGCCTTATACGGATAACAGTGGGATTCTAAGAAGGAGGTGGAGGGGGGATAAACTCCGTGCTCTCCTCCGTGGTATCACGAGGAGGCTGAACAGGAAGCTGCGGACCAGGGGAAGGCTCAAATAAGGAACGACTCCTCTTCTTTTTCTGAATGCTCTCTTCAATGACCCCAAGAAGATGACGGTATCTGACCGCGTCCCCAGGACGACCAGTAAGAGGCTTCGGCTTATCAGAAGCTCTCATCAACTTGAATTGTTCAAGGCGGTGTCGAACGTCTGACGTTTTAGCCGCCTGGCCTGCCCCTGGAGTAGAAAACAAGTGTTATGAACATACGACGATCCATAATTCAAGAAACATGTTAAGTTAAAAAGAAAGAAAAAGTGAGAATGCACATCTATTATACAAACCCTGCGGAGGAGTGGAATACTGCAATAAGTCCTGAATCTCATTCCAAGACGGAAGTGAACCATAAAATATTTCTAAGTCCCTATCGTAAATGGAATCGACAGAGGACAAAAGTTCACCTTGCACCGCCGGAGTCACCCTGGCTGAGGAGCCCTTAGGGGATAGATCGGCACCAGCCCCGACCTTGCCAGTCTCCTTCGCCTTCTCCGCTTCCGATTCTCCCTCCGATTCCCCGAAGGCCTGGCGGAGAGCCTCATCCAGTCCAGGGTCTTGCCCAGAGGATAAGGCACCAGCACCACTACCACCCTGGCCATCTCCATCTCCTCCGCCCTCCGACTCTCCTTCCATATCGCCTCCTTCGCCCTCTTCCACACCTTCCTCCTCCGGGATGATCGGGCAAGTACTAGGAGAGGGGCCCTCAGACTCCTTAAGATTCTTGCCTCCCACGACGGGATGTTGTGCAAAGGGCTTCCTCTTGCCACTCTTCACCGTGGCCCCCTCCTTAGCTTTAGCAGCCTTCTCCTCAACCGTGTCCCTCTGCTTAACCACGGACTGGTGCGGCTGGATCAAGTTGTACTCCAGGAGGGCAGCGTTTCTGATCAGGAACGAAGCCGACCTGTCCCGTGCGGGAATGGCCTTTATTTCAGCAGCCATCCGCGCCAAAGAATCATCTTTCACGACTGCAATGCCACCTGTCGCTAGCAAGAAATAGAAGCGCGTCAGAAGAAGCACTACAGTCAGAACATGGAAAATATAAATGAAGTTCATCTTACAGCCGGAAGTGAAAAGGCGGAAAGAAACAGAATCGTCCTTGATAAAAAACCATTCTTTCTTGAACATGGTAAACTTTGAATATAAGTTCAAGACCGGTTTGAAGGGCACGGCCGCTTCTAGACTAATATACGGAGACCCCTTCTTGTAGCCTCTCAGGTTATACAAATATCGAATTTTCCGGTTAGAAGGATGGCACCCGTACCTCCTCTGGAAGATAACGAAAAGGCTCACCAGAATGGCATAAGAGTTCGGCTGGAGCTGGAATGGAGCCACCTTCAAATATGTGGTAAAGCTAACTATCCAGGCATTGATAGGAGGGATAGCACCACACATGCAATGATATCTGCTGTAAGCAAAGTAGCCTTCGGGGGGATTATACGGCATCACTCCATCTCCCGGCAACAGCATGCGAGCCCTGTCTATCCCGAAGGAACGGGATATAAGATCAAGTTGCTCCTCCTTTAGGGAACTAGGAAAGCAATCGGGAGGGGAGACCAGAAGTTCCTAGGGACCGTACCCATCCACTAACGACCTCGGGACAGGCCCATGTGGCACCGGTCTTGGTTGGGCTGGGGGCACGGAGGAGGATGACTCTCCTCTACCTTTAGATTTCTTTTTATCCGATCGGGTTTCCGCTTTGCGAGACATTTATCTGCAGCACAAGAAAAACACGGTGTTAGAACAAGAAGTATAGAAACCTAAATAAGCAAGTATCTAAAGCAAGCGTATAAAAGCCTAAGATTCCGCTCAAGATTCAAGTATGAAGTCTCATTCGGCATATACTCCATTCGGTAGTCTCATTCGGCATATACTCCATTCGGTAGTATCATTCGGCCTTGGGAGTTCATCCGGTATACTTGCTCATTCGGTAATACAATTTCATTCGGCAGTAAAAAAGCCTTCATGTTCATTCGGCAGTAAAGTTGATTCGGCAAAGATATATACCTGATTCGGTAAAAGCTTGATCCGGCAGAGAGTTGGTTCTGCTAGAAATTGATTCGGCGCTCGTTGGTTCGGTAAGGAACAACTAAGGGGGGTGTAGCCCCTATATATAGACGAGGGCAGAGGCACCGGACCAACTGGTTCGGCATACCGGACCAGACTAAAAACCGAATGAAACTGTCTCTGCCAGCAAAAACCAGAAACAGGTGGCATGCAAGGCACCTCACACAGATAAGTACCGAACTCTAGGACCTACTAATAAAATAGAGATTATGATAACGATGAACAAGTCGTAAATCGCTCACTAACATGAGTTAATCATTTACACGTGTACGCGACCACGAACGGTCCATAAGCATGCTCTGAATGGCTATTAACCCTATCGTTGTGAGAATCTACACTTTGACATCCTTTTAAAATTCATTAATTGGATGGATATTTAGCTCTGCTAATTCTGGAATGGCTAAGCTACTTACACATGTACGGGGTCGCGAACGATCCTTACGCATGCTCTGAGCTGACGATAAACCATCTTCACAAACGATCCAGGGACCCACTCGAACGAAAACCTGGCATCAATAATGCTGAGCCCCCTCGGGGCACACCTACTTGCCTCGAACGGCACCCGACCTCGAACGGTCACATCTCGCCTTGAACGACACAATTCACTTCGCCTCAAATATTTCGATCCCGAACGGTCGTCATTTGAAATCACATTAAAACTGTAAATTCCTTTGCAGGAAATCAACAGGATATGGACATCCAGCTCATTGCATTACAAAACACGCCTTCCTACCGCAAGGCATGAGGACACCGATAGGACATGAACATCCAGCCCATGGCGTTACGAAACGAGCTTTCCTACCGTAGGGAAACAAAGCGCGACACGTGCAAGCACGTGCCCCACTTTGGGGGGCAAATGTTGGGCGAATTTTCACCCAGAAGATCTCAAGACCGAGAAGCGTCAGTTTCACCCGGGTTCGCAACCTCCATTCCATCCGGTTCCTAAGTCCGTTCGGCAGTTCAAGGGTTTAAAGCTCCATTCGGCAGTTCAAGGGTTTAAAGCTCCATTCGACAATGAAGGGTAAAATCTCATCCGGTTCATTCTCATTCGGCATACCTCATCCGGTAGCAAGCCTCCACTGCCGAACCAACTCCAAATCCACCTCCTTGTCGAACCAAGTGGCTATCCCATCACCACCGGTCCAACATCATTTCCCACCATCACCGGACTACCATGACCAGACCAACACCACCGAATCAACCCCATACTCCACCATCGAACGAACCTCCAAACCACCTACCACCGGTCCACTCCATCACCGGTCCAAGCTCCATGCCGAATGAAGCCTCGCCGAACCAGAACGCTACCAGGCCAGATTGCTTCAGCCCGGGCCCACCAGCAGCTATATACATCCAAGACCCCTGCCCCCAACCTCACTCTATAAATAGAGGGGCAGGGGTACAACAATGGCAGACAAGTTTGAGAGCTCAAGCACGGAAGGAACTTTCAAACTACTTTCATATACTTGTACACAAAGCATTGTACTTGTAATCTGAAAGAAAGAAGATAATAACATATAAAGTGGACGTAGGCACGTTCTGGCCGAACCACTATAAATCTGTGTCTTTTACATTTCAGCCCCTGCTTTTTTTCATATTTACATAACTCATCTAAATCATTAAGAATCACATAAAATCAACTAAATCTCACGACTTGGAGGTGTTTGCCCATTTTTTGCGCAAACACAACCTTTGATGCATCAGTGTGTAGCTCAAACAACAACTGAAAATCTGGTAATACAAGAATTGATGCTGTCGTCAAAAGTTCTTTGATCCGTTCAAAAGCAACTCCTGCTTCCTCTGACCAGGAAAACTGTTTCCCTTTCATACAATCGGTAACTGGTGTCATCACGCTACTGAAGTGTGGAATGAACCTTCGGTAGAATGATGCCAATCCATGGAAACTTCTAACTTCAGTGATAGTTCTCGGTTGTGGCCAATTTCTAATAGCTTCAACTTTACTCTGGTCCACCTGGATTCCCTTCTCAAATACAACATATCCCAAAAATAATACACTTCTCGTCATGAACACACATTTCTTCGTAGCTGCATAAAATTGTTCCTCACGAAGAATAATTAACACCTTTCTCAAATGCTCTACATGCTCCTCCGTACTCCTGCTATATATCAGAATATCATCGAAATAAACCACCACGAACTTCCCAATGAATGGTCTAAAGATTTGATTCATCACCCGCATGAATGTACTAGGTGCATTTGATAAACCAAATGGCATAACCAACCATTCGTATAACCCCTCTCTCGTCTTGAAGGCTGTCTTCCATTCGTCTCTAGGTCTAATCCGAATTTGATGATAACCACTCTTCAAAACAATCTTCGAAAAGATAGTAGCCCCACTCAACTGGTCTAACAAGTCATCCAACCTTGGCATAGGAAATCTGTAGCGAACAGTAATCTTGTTTAAAGCTCTACTATCGGTACACATTCTCCATGTTCCATCCTTCTTCGGCACCAACAAAGCTGGTACTGCACAAGGGCTCAAGCTTTCCTGAACACGTCCCTGCTCTAACAACTCTTCCACTTGCCTTCGTAACTCCTCATGTTCCTTCGGACTCATTCGGTAATGTGATCGATGTGGTAACACTGCTCCCGGAACAAGATCAATTTAATGTTGAATGTCCCTCAGTGGCGGTAACTCCTTAGGCAACTCTTCTGGAAATACGTCTTCAAATTCTTTCAAAACCGGCTTCGCTTTTTCAGGAATTTCAACCTCTTCATGACTCTCTCGTCCAATCAACAAATAGACTTCAGGCTCATCTTCAACTTCCTTAACAAACTCCTTCAAAGATAGCAAAGTTTTCAGTTCCTCGATCTCCTCTAACTTGCTTTCCTTCTGTTGCTGCTTCTTGGGAACTAAAGTGATTTTAGTACCTTCGAACATGAAACTATAGCTATTAGCACGACCATCATGTTGCACTGCTCTATCAAACTGCCATGGTCTGCCCAACAACAGATGACACACATCCATGTCTACAACGTCACACCAAATTTCATCTTTGTACTTCTTCCCAATAGAAAAATTCACACAAGCCCTTCGACACACCTTCAATTCACCTCCCTTCCTTAACCATGCTAGCTTGTACGGTTTAGGATGCTTCTCAGTTTTCAAGTTCAACTTCCTTACTGCTTCTGTAGAGATAATATTGTCACAACTCCCGGCATCAATAACGAACTTGCAAACTTTTCCCAAAATAGTGCATGTCGACTGAAAAATATTGCTTCTCAACCAACTAGAATCTTCCTCTTGCTTTGGTGTAAGACAAGATCTCCTCATCATAAGGTTACAACCTTCATCTCCAGACAATTCTTCTTCCTCCTCAACATAAGGTGTATTTGAACATTCTGCCTCCTCACCATCATCCTCCTCAACTTCTGCAACCATGGTTCTCTTCTTTGGCTTCGGACATTCATTGCTTTTATGACCCAACTCCTGACAATTGTAACATTTGAAACCACTGCTAACCTTTGCCTTCTCAGCCTCCTTCACCACCGGCTTACTGACAGGTTTAGGAACATTAGAACTCCCACTAACACCCTTCACTTGATTATTGGAATTAGTAAACACACCACCTCCATGCCTTCCCTGCTTCTCCCAAGCCAACGCTTTCTGATGTGCCTCTGCCACTGACCTAGGATCAAACATATTAACCATATCCTGGATCTGCATTCTCAATCCCCCAATGAATCTGGCAGTCAGCTGTTCTTCCGTTTCCATAATATCATTCCTGGCAATGAGTTGGTAAAATTCATCAGCATAATCACTAACAGACTTCGTCCCTTGCCTCAGATTCTGCAACCTCTGATACATAAGTGACTGATAGTTGTAAGGTAGAAATGTAGCTCTCATCAACTTCTTCATCTTCTCCCATGATTCAATCTTTGACTTTCCCATTCTCTCCCTTGTAAGTTTAGTTTGTTGCCACCATGCCAAAGCTCTCCCCCTCAACCTAGTAGCAACCAACTTCACTCTTCTATGCTCAGGAACCTCCTTGAAATCAAAAATCTCTTCAACATTTGACAACCAATCTAAGAATTCTTCAGCAACCATTCCACCCTTGAACTCTGGAATTTCCATCTTCATACCCGATTCCCATCGACGATCATCTTCTACATCTCGATATGAATTTCGAACTTGGTCTCGATCTCGATAATGAATGCTAGCTCTATCACCCTCTTCATGAAAATCAAAAGTACGCCTACATCGATCTCGACCATTATCATCCCTTCGTTCATGCATGCTTCTTCGACTATGTCTCTATTCATCTCTATATGGCTCGTTTTCAAACTCTCGTGGAGTTCTTCTTTCTTCATGTCCATAATCATGGTGATCTCTCCTTGATGAAATTGATGTTTCTCTTCTCTCTCTAAAAGATTGCGGTGATACCCTCCTCGCTTCCGTAACCGATGGCGAAACTCGGTTTCCTCCATGGTTCGAGTTTGGTGATCTCCTCCTTTGAGTTTGATTCAAATCATTCATCAACTTCTCTAACTTTCCAATGCCTTCATCAAATTTCTCACTAATACGTTGTTCCATAAGCTCGGCTTCTTCTCTTCTATACAAAGCTTCAACGTTTTGATGTCGGTTAGCTCTCCTTGGTGGCATGATTGAAACTTCTCAAAAACTTCAACAAATACTTCAAAACTAGCAACATAAGTCAAACAAATCACGGCTCAATTCAACTTGGCTCAACTATCACTTGACTCGGCTCGGCAACAAGCAACGACTCAAGGATAGGTCAGTTTCAACTCAACAAAGCACGGCTTAACTGCACTTGGCTCGGCTACCTACTTCAAACACCTTTTCAACTCTAGATCCAAAATGAAATGGATCAAAATCTTCAAACTCGTTGCAACTTCAAGATGAACACGATGAACTCCAACTTCAAACTTCAAAAATTGGCTCCAAGTCTCGGCTTAGCTATGATTGGCTAAGTCTAGCTCTGATACCAAAACTGACGCAACGGATATTTCAAAATAAACTTCAATCGGTGAAAGTAGCAATCGGTGGATTGATGAATACCAAAGTGCCCAAATTCGTTGATCCGAAGATACCGAATTCTAGCTATCTCTAACACGTTGATCGCGCACGATACCGTGAAAGAAGATCTTCAATTCTTCAAGCGTTGATCAAGCGCACTTGATTCCGCGAATCGGCTTCAACAATCATTGATTCAAGCGCACTCGAATAACCGAAAGTGGAGATAGGAGATTAGACTCAACTACCAATTGAAGATGAAAGCACACAGCAATTAACAAGAAATTTTATTCAAAAATCAACCACTTACAAAGTGACACAACCATGCCTATTTATAGCGTTTCACAACACAGCCCCTTAAGTCGTATACGACTTACGACTCATCCCTAGGTCGTTGCCGACCTAACAGACACCCCGCCTCTCAAACAGTAGACTTAAACCATAGCGACCTAAAACGCTACGACTCACGACTTATAATACATGGTACAACACAACCCAGGTCACACACGACCTATCAACATACACGGGACGCGACTTACGACTCAACGACTTACGACCTACTATTTACAACACAAAGTACACGACATAGCTACTCAACAAATTACATCACTTAGGTCGTAGACGACTCAACATCACGCGACTCAAGATACACACCCATATTACAGCACAACATATAGGTCGGTGACGACCTAAGATACATCACGAATTAACAACGTGAACGACACACGACTTAAACATAACTTCTTCAGCGACTTAGTTAAGTCGTAACCCGGTCACCTCCTTAGGTCGTAGCTCGCATACGACCCAAGACTTCAGCTGCCACTGCTTCATCGAAGAATTTAGGTCGTAACTCTTTACTCCTTGCTTTGTTAGGTCATGGCCGACTTAAAATGGTGATGTTAGATCGTAGCCCCTTTCCTTCAGACCTGTTAGGTCGTAGCCCCCCTTCACTCGACCTGTTAAGTCGTGGACGACTCATGTTAGGTCGTGGACGACTCATAGCTGCTTCCTTATCTCGTGACAACTTAGGTCGTGACCATCTTCTGTTAAGTCGGAAACAACTTAAAATTCCTGAATGACTTAAGATTGTGGCCTTCTCCAAACGACCTAAAGACTTTGAACACTTCAACCTTACTAATTTCGTAGATCGTTCTGCATCAGTTATGTATGATGAACCTGTGAAATTTCGAATCTTCCTTTAATTTGTTGTCAAATATTTGTGCAATTTAAGTTGTATGTTTGGATGCGTAATTGCTTATTGTTATCGAAATTCTGTAATTTTTGATATGTATGTATCTATTGTATTATAATAGACAATTCTGTAGTGTAAATGCTAGCAAAAATGCAGCTCTACATAGTTTGGTAGCTGTAACGAACATATTTGTTACTAAAGACTAAATTTATAACGAGCATAGTCGTTACTATTGATGAAATTTGTAACGAACAAGTGCATTACTAATGATGAAATTTGTAACGGACAAGGTCGTGATAATTTAGAATGACAACCTCTTCGTCCACCATGAAAGGGGAAACTAAGTAACGAAAAATACTCGTTACAAACCGATGCAAATAATAACAACCTATTTCGTTACAAAAATTTAGATTTCTAACGACAAAGTCCGTTGGTAAGTGATATATCTAATAACGGGTAGAGGTCGTTATAAATATTTGTAACGACATTCCTCACGTCTGTACCGCTCACGACTATATCTGTTATAAATTGCATTTGTAACGACTATATTCGTTACAAATACACCTTTTTGGTGTAGTGTATGTAAGTCAAGTCTTAGAAAACGGGTCGACGTATATAGAATCTAGCCAAAACTGGTATCCTTCACAAGTATAATATGAAGCTGAATTCTAAGAAGCGCTCCTTGCCCGTTCGCTTCGGAAATTTCTTGGGTGCATGGTAAGCATCGAAGGGGTCAAGTCAAATCCCAAAAAGATTCAAGACCTGTAAGACATGCAGATCCACCACATTGTCAAACAAGTGCAAAGCCGAAATGGGATGTTTGCCAGTCTCAGGATGGCAGAGGTGCATTGGTAGTGAGGTAAAATTGTGACTAAAAAAAAATCTTTTTATTAATTTGCACAAAATCGTATATTCACTACTAGAAACGGCTCGTATAGTGACAAAGCCTAGCGACGGCTAAAAAATGCGACCGTCGCTAGCCGTCTCTGGTCGCGAATATACAGATTCCCAGGCGACAGAAACATTTTCACTTTCCTCCTTCCCTTCACTCAGCTCTTTCTCCTTGTTCCCGCAGCCAGACGCCGCTCTCCGCTACCAGAAGCCGTCGCAACCTTCCGTCCCTAATTTGAACCTCTCCACACTTGTCGGTATCTCCTATTTTCCATTAGCTTTGTCTTATTTAGGTTCAAATTAAATTAGTTAATGATTTAGAGATTTAGAATTGGATGATTTAGGGGTTTAGAATTGATGAATATATGTTATTACTTTATGATGCATAATTTATTATTTGAATTGGGTATATAATGGTAAATCTAATTTAGAAAATTAGTTGATTATGTGTTTGAAAATGGTGAATTTTGCGTATTAGGTGATGATAATTAGTGTTGATTTGACGGTATTAATTAGTGAATTTATTGTCGTACTCAAGTAATTATCACCACCTAATATGCAATAATCACCATTTTCAAACACATAATCAATTAATTTTCTAAATTAGGTTTACCATTATATACCCAATTGAAATAATAAATTATGTATCATAAAATAATAACATATATTCATCAATTTCAAACCCCTAAATCATCCAATTCCAAATCCCTAAATCATTAACTAATTTAATTTAAACCTAAATAAAACAAAGCTAGTGGAAAATAGAAGATACCGGCAAGTGTGGAGAGATTCAAATTAGGGACGGAAGGTTGTGACGGCTTTTGGTGACGGAGAGCGGCGGCTGGCTGCGGGAAGGAGGAGAAGGAGCTGAGTGAAGGGAAGGAGGAAAGTGAAAATGTTTCTGTCGGCTGGGAACCTGTATATTCGCGACCAGAGACGGCTAGCGACGGTCGCACTTTTTAGCCGTCGCTAGACTCTGTCGCTATACGAGCCGTTTCTAGTAGTGAGCACTTTTTATTTATATAAATAACTGACTAGGATAAACATGACAATGTGAATGCGACAAATTAAATAGCAGGCAGTATATTTTTCCTTTTCTGTTCGAGTACAATAGCATATTTTTTCCTCTTTCTAAATACATGTTTAGCATATTATCTGTGAACTTCAGGGAGTATTTCAATGGAATGGAACTACCAGGGAGAAGAAAGGTCAAAAGTGGAAAATGGAGAAAACAAAAGGCTATCATTGTGGATTACATCACTTCCTTCAATATTTGATTATACAAAGGTCAAAAGTGCACAACTTTACTTAAGTAGTTTGTAAAAGGAGCCTTGAATCAGAAAAGAATTCAACATTTTTATAAACCATTGTGGATTACATTAAATTATAAATAGACTCAATACTCGTGACATCATGTTTTCTTTATCCTTTGCAATTTTGAACCATCGTATAATTTAAAGAATTAATATTTGATTTGGATACCCGTCTTCTAACTGCTAATAAAGTACATCTTCATGACATAATATACAGGAAGAATGAAAACTGAAGTTGTCGGCATTTAATATTCACTAGCAGTCCACTCAACTGGAATATCAATGCTCATGATTTTTTTTTTAAGTGTGTGTAATGTTGGTGCTCAAGTAACAATGTCTAGCCCTTCAAGCTGCATTTTAAAATTGGTAACGGACGTGGAATAAATTTTGGTTTTATCTGTATAACCCATGATATTATATTGTATTGCACGTATGAATGATATGATATTCAGAAACATATATGCCATATGAAGGCAGTAGATATCATATAAATAATTCAGACAAATATTTTACAGACTTTTTTAGAATTTAGAACGGTCCACTTACGTTTTTGCTTCAAGAACAAAAAAGTTCATATTTCGATTTCTGCTAGAGCCTTCTAGAATCCACCGGATAACTTGGATGACTACTTCCTATTTGCTTTGAAGTCTTTTGCGATTTAATGGAAACTTTGATTGAGAAATTGAACGTGTTCTTTCAGCTCTATTTGTTGAAACTCGTCCACGTGCAAGTCGATTTGTCTTTGTTTGGTCAAATAACCGAAGTAGGTTTAATGTAGATGCAATAAAAGCCATTCAGCAATAATTTGGGATTCATTCAAAAACAAACGTGAGAAAACCTCGTTTATGAGTGAAAAGGTTCTGGAAATTTCATTATCAGTTTTTTATTTTTGAATCCAAAACCAATAATTTTTAGATGGTGTATTAAGCTACGGTTTGAAAGCGATTAGTATAGTACTGTTATCAATTGTCAGCGCCATTGAATACTTGTATTTTATTCCACTGTATAGATAGTAGATACTCGATAGATTTTCAGAGTGAATTAGTGTACAAGTAGCTGTGATGTCTATGCATACATACATATCCATAACAGAAAAGCTTTTATGGGAATTCGTATGATTTTACGGTGATAAGGCAAAGTAGCATGCCAATGAGAAAATAAATATAAAGGTTACACGCTGGCAAAAATGAACGCATGAAACAACGTATTTAACGTGAAGGCTGCGTCCAAAATGGCTTATAAGAGCAACCTAACACTATTTATGAACAGACGAATTATATATAACAATAAACATGAAGTGTGTCTGCTACACACACGAGTAAAATTGCTCAGTAAGACTATGCAAAGCACATGAAACATAAAAAAAAATTCATTTCAGTAGCATTTACACTGTACGCCCCCTACTTAAACAGGTAAAATGTGTCAGATTAATTAGGTTACATGCTTCATGAACAATAATTTTTTTTTTACCAAAAATGATAATAATAAACATCTTAACTGTGCTTAAATCCTCTTCCATGCAAATAACAACCACGCATTAGAGGAAACATTACAGCTGAAAGAAATATTACGCTACAAATCAATATAAGTGATGGTAACTGAAGCAAAACAAAATGAAATATTCTACTTTTATACCCCCTTTATGAAATTGTTTACTAACCTTCTTACATTCTCACATGCTCCATTTAAGATATTATTTGTTAACATTCTAATCCCAGCTTTGATATCCACAAATGACATTATAGCTGGTTAAGTACGAATTATTCCATTTCAAAATAAAACGTTTCTTACTTTGAAAACTACACCTTTTCTCCTAGCTTACACACCTTTACGAATTCCAGTATATTCAACCTTGCTTCAATCATGCATGTGTAGCTGACATTATTGATGAAGAGATCCTTATAACTTTAAAGACAAAAGGTTTAACCATGTTTTTGTCATAGACCTACTGTTGCAATGGAAATTTAATTGAAATATGAAGCAACTACTTTGGCAATATCAGAACACACTTTTTTAGCATCATTTCCATTATACAAACACACACAGCGGGTCTAATGCACCTGAAATGCATAGTAGCATAAGAAAAATGAGTTAATTCATTATTTTCTCTATGTGATACCTCACAGAGAGAAACACTAAGTATACACATGTTAACAATTTAAAAGGTAAGATAATTACTTTACCAAAATAAAAGAGTAATTAGCTTGGACTACGCTGAATATCATTCACCCATTGAAGTATTTTGTGATATTTGACAAAACTTCAAGACAAAAATCCATTTCATTTGGCGATTGTAGGAGCTTGATGGAATTTTCTAGGTTGCTTTAAAGAAGATATATTAGTAGACCTACATGTGTCTAACCTACCTAATATTATTTGAGTACAATTATTTTGTAGTAAGAAATTTTGGTGGGGAAGAAAAAATCAATGCTAATTTTGGTTTAAAGAAAAAAATTTGCTTTAAAGAAGAAATCAATTAGCTTGTAATGGTTGATATAAGCATTTTGGTGGGGAATATATATAATAGAAAAGCAACAATATTCATGTAACCATGTAACATATTTCATACAGCTGATAGTCATTTTATCAATCATTAAGAGTGCAAGAACCAATCAGCTCAATTAAAAAGAAACCAACCAAGTAGTTCATGAAAATAAGAGTACAAAAAGTCTAGATTTTTTTTTTAGAATCCACAAAAATCAAAACCTATTTCTTAGGGGAAAATTTGCCCAATTAGTTTTGATTTGTACAAACCCCTTTGCTCCATAACATGAACACGTATAACTAAGCTATTCAATCAGAATCATGAACAGTTGATGATTTTAATCTTGAGTTTTGGTGATTTTATTTGTTTGACTCAAAATCATAGTAAAGCAATAAATTTGATCTCAAGAATAAATTCACGAAAATTTCTTAAATTATGCAAATTCAATCCAAAGCAGCGCAAAAACTAAAATCTGTAAAAAGCCAAAGTACAAATTGCAATGTAAAAAGGTAACATTAACTCATAACTAATGGTCAAAGAAATTCATACAATGACAGCCCTACTTAACAACAATTTTTTCATATTTGGCTCTATCCATAACATCACTGAAGTAGTCTTCATGGCCAAAATTAGAGGCTGGAAAAGATCTATTCAAGCCCAAGCATTTCCTATAGAATTAAAAAAAGACATAGGTAGGAAAAAACGAAAGCGAAAATTCTAGAAATTGAAATAATGATTTAACGTCATTGAGAATTGTGATTTTCCTTATGAATTTGGTGTAATGTTTTATGAACAAAGAAAGAGGCATCCCAGAAGATGTGAGATTGAAAAAATAGAAGAAACTGAAGCGTGAGAAGTTTTGAAAACGTAGGGCAAAGGAACGACAAATCTACCTGCTATTGTTTTCATTCACTTCACCCTGTTATAATGGTATTTTGATCATTTCAAAAGCTTCAGATAGATGTATTCTAAATATATATATATACACGAGTATGGTGGCACGTCCGTTGGACGTGTGCGTAACAGAGAGACCAAATTTTCTCTTTGTTACACTTGTCGTGTTGTTAGAGAGTATGGTGGCACGTCCGTTGGACGTGTGCCAAGAAGGAAGGGTGAAAATTTTGCGTGCAGTACAGTTATGGCAGTGAAATATACACACACAGAGATACATGCATACATATGTACACAAATATATGTGTGTGTATCTTTAATAATAGTTGTAATACCTGAGTATTGGGATTTTCAAAATGACTTTGACATGCACATAATGTTGGATTTTTTTGTATGCGTGTATATGCACAAATCAAGCGTTTATCAAAATATGAATGAGACTAAATTATTTTATGAAATAATCGAACAGATAAAGAAAGTAATGAATACTAAAATTAATGTTTCTAATGGTTTGGAACTTAAAAGGCTTACATCATCTCTCTTTTAAAAAGCATTAAATCACCACATTAACATATCGAGCTTTTTTGTACTGGTTTTACAACTATTTTGCAAAGAAAACATAATTGCTATAACACCATTAAACATGCATAAATCTCTAGTTCAGATAAGCTTTGCGTTTCAAACCGTCCATGCATTAATTTTGGGTAATCAAAGTATATGAAGAAATTAAAATATTGGCATCTGTAAAGAGCAAATAGTGTTCGTAAATTCTTGTTATTGAATTTCAGACATGTAATTGTTACATAAGAGGTCTCATATACTAATAAATTTCACATATTAAAGCACATTAAAAAATTACAATAAAATTACTGTAAACATTACAATGAAACAGGTTGTTGCTTCTTCTTGCTGCTTAAAAAAACTGCTCTCCCCCAACAATTGCACGGATTTTAGTATAGTCTTTGCCTTTAGTCCACATTCTTTTCCCTTAGCTGGTTCAGCATCATATTGAACAACTCATATACTTGCAGCAATTTGCTTTTCACACCCATCGCTGTGAATCTTACATTTTGCATTTAGCAATGCTTCACCAGCGTATTGCACTCTCTGATCATCATGCTTGCCTCATTAGCCAGCAAATGCAGCACCTTTTTGACTCATGCTTTGTTGCTGTCTTTAGTTTTCACCAAGATACTTGGTCATTGTAATAGCAGTAGCGTCGCTTTCGGCTCATTAAAGTTAATCACAACAAAGTTAACTACAATGTAATAATTTCCCAAGAAAAGAATCAGCTCTTTGTATTATGACAGTGTAAAATAGAGTAAAATGCTGCAGTCCTTAAATGCCTATATTTATGTGTGTGTATAAACGGTTAGCAGACCTTATTATCATAATACTCCAAGTGAGAAACATCAGATGCTGCAGTTGTTCTTCCTCTAGAAAAGTTTTGCATGGTGGTAGTAGGATCCTCTGTAATGCATGTATTTATTAACAGCAGTACAATACATTAAATATAAAATGAAAAGTGACGTAAAAATTACCGTAAACTGATTATTACCACAACTGTTCGCCATAGTAATGAACCTTTGCTTACAGAGCACCAAACCCAAGTTGCTCAAATTTTCAAGATTTTCAGCTCTTCTAACATCCTCATCCTTATTCTTTTGTGCAAGTAGAAATCTTACAAAACACCAATTGTAAGATTTTTGGAGCTCACAAAACAACTTTTATGTGCCAAAAAGGTACCATGTTGGTTTTTGAGCATGCAAGGCTGCAGATAACACTAAAATAGTTTCCTTTTAAATTAATATCATTATTACAATTTGTAAGAACTAAATTATTATAATAATTATTCTCTCTTATTTTTTTCAAGGTTGAGTTCAACACCAATAAAGTAAAATGATCTGTAAGAGCTAAACTGTAATTATGGCAATCGTTTTCTTCTTTCCTTGGGCTTGAGAATGACATCATTGCTTTATAAAGGGAAGAGTTGAAAATGTGGTAAGGAGACATTTTTATGTAAATACAATGTTGTGCGAGTAATAAATCTGGCAAGGAGACATTTTTTTTCTTTTTTCACTAATTTAGTTTTTGTTTTGCAGGTTGAAAGTGCTATTGGATTCAAGTGAAAAACCCAATTCCCTTGGAGAAAACAAAGAGCATGCAAAGTGATGCAGCTGTGATTCAGGTATTTCGTTGAGGTTATCTATTATTTACTTTTATATATATTGAACATCGTCAGGCATTGAGCCCTCTTAGAGCTAAAAAGATGGTGCAGATTTTGTTACTATAACAACTTCCTCATAGCTACCTAAACAGACAGTGCGTATCATTTTTGTAATATATTGGTATCATTTTTGTAAAAAATGAAAGTGAAAATAATCTAAAATTACAAAGTATAAATTCTAATCAAACAGACATTGGATATCATTTTTACAATATATTAGTATCAGTTTTGTTATGTATGACGCTCAAA
This sequence comes from Allium cepa, assembly GCA_030765085.1. Classification (NCBI taxonomy): domain Eukaryota; kingdom Viridiplantae; phylum Streptophyta; class Magnoliopsida; order Asparagales; family Amaryllidaceae; genus Allium; species Allium cepa. Next base: position 842,724,135 of record CM060932.1, read on the forward strand.
ACATTAGCAACATTAGCATGCTTCTGCTTATTATAAACTCGTTGTAGACTGTACTTCTAATGTGAAAAGGCTCGTGTGAAATTTGAGTAAAAGATAAAAGAACGTAAGTACATATTACGAAGTCACGTAAGCCTGATAGTTCACAATATGTATATTTAATTAATGACTCGGTAACTTTATATGTAAATGTTTGACTGTGAAATAGGAAGACATCAAAACCAAAACATAGAAAAGGCTAATGTTACACGTGAAAATGAAATATGGAAACATGCAAACACAGTAGCATGTTAATAAATGGGATAAGGAAAGGAAGCAAATGAAAATTATGCTTATGGAATAAAGGCTTTCTATTTCATAAGCACATGTAAAAATGAAATTATACTCAGCAGCATTAGAACGAGTGCAAAATCCAACAAGGTATAGCTTTCATTTTGCTTTATGTGAAAGATTGAGCTTTCTTCAAATTTTTTCTATTCGTAATGATTTGAAGTACCAGGGATGATTTGATTAGATGGAGAGTTACGGAGGGGCTTGAGCACAAGACGGCAAAAAAAAAAAAAGGGGCTTGTGTCCTTGTGCTTAAAATATTATAACAATTTGTCATTTAAAATACTTTTCCCATTTCAGGAAAATATTGTGGAAGACAAATTTAAAGACTTTTTTGCAAACTAGGAGCCCATCAATATTTTATTGTCAACGACAAAAGCGTTAAAATATTTTAAACAACCCTAACTATCGTGCGCTTTCTCTTCTTCGACCTTGTTCTTTTTCCTCTTTAATTCTTCTTCGCTTTTTTTTTGGTTCAAATTTGAATTTTCTTCTTCGTTCTTCTTTATTGTGATGCGCGATTCACTCATGTTATTACGATTTTGATTCTCATCTCCTTCAATTCGATACTGTAAATTCTTAGATTTAGGTATGATTCTATTTTTTTTCTTCTGCTATTTCTTATATCTGAGTTTTAATTTGGTCATTTCTAACATTGTTTTGTTTTTTTTAACAGTTGAATTAGTTTTGTTGCTATGTTTTCTTCTTTCATATTCTATGGAAAATTTGGACAGTAGTAGCAGGTTCGTTCTATTTTCTTTTCTTTTATATGTGTTTGCACCAAAACTGATCACAAACCCCAGAAGTAGTGAAAGCACTAGTGTTTGTACAAAAATCCTCAATATCTTAACACGGATCTTAGATCCAGATAATGTAGAGAATAAAAATGGAGAAACAGCAAAATGAAAGTGAGTAAGAAAGCAAAGAACACAAGGTTTATAGTGGTTTGGCTATCTCCGGCCTACGTGCACTTTGAATCAATTCTTTTATTCCTTTTATACTGTAATTACAATTACAAGCCTTTGAAATCAGTAAACAAATGATAGAGCTTCGTCAAGGAAAGCAGAAGACGATCTCATTTTAGTTGCCATAGAGGTGCTACTTATAGGTGCAGATCTGAAAATATCCGCCCCAAAGCCTGTAATACCTCTTCTCATGCGTAGGTGGGCCCACCAGATCGATCCGGGGTCGGAACGATCCAGGTACAATTCATATTGATCCAAAAATGCTCCAACCAAGCTGAGATCGATCATGAGCATTCTTGACTGAATAAGCAAGCTTGTATGAAAATTTCATAGCATTTGGATCTATGATTTGAGAGTTATGATCGATCCAAGGTTGACAAAGCAAGTAGGCTAGCGACTTCATATCGAAAGGCTTCGTATCGATGACGTGGCCCGAGTATCATGTAGAGATCCATATTTCATGCTTGTAGACCACTTTCCTTGGTTTGACCCATTTCTTCGTATCCATCGGTTGCCAAGCTCTTCGTATCGATCCCTATATCCTGCCTTTGTATCGATGCCAAAGTCTTTTCTTTGTATCCATCCGAGGCGACGCCCTTCGTATCGATCCAAGCATTGTATTCTTGACCGTTTCGTGTCCATCTACTGCTGTCGCATTTGTATCCATTCTTGGTGTATGTCCTTCGTATCGATCAGTACTTGGTCGATACGAAAACCATTGCCTCGTATCCATTTGCTCCTCGTATCAATACAAGCTTCCTTTTTTCGTATCGATCTCAATGGATACGAACACTATCCACCTTGATCGATACGAATGGATCGATACGAACCAGTTTTCTACGAACCTTTATCCATCCATAACTCGAGCATACAAACTTCGATTGACCTGAAATTTTAAATGTAGCCTTTCCAAGCGCTGTTTATTGTTCCCAATCGATCTCACATTGATTTGAGCTTGATCCAATTTTGACGGTATCGATCATATCCTCGTTTCCAATCGGTCTCCAACTTTGATATCCATCATTTTTAGCCAATTTGTTGATATTCCGTCGATATGCAGCATCGTTTTTAATTTGCTTTAAATCGAATATTATTTGCTTTTTGTTCATTGATATTTATGTTGGATTCGTATTGATTTGGACGAAAATTTGTTGCTGTATTTAATTCATTGTGGATCAGTGTTTGGGTATCATTTTTTAGCTTTTGTTAGTATTATTTTTGACAATAATGTTGTTTGGAAGTCTTTTAATATTTTCTCTGTGTATTGATGATAATGTGTAGCAAATAATAGATGGATTAAATTAGTGTTTTCTTAGTATCAAATATTTCTTGAAGTAAGTTTTTGTATCAGTTTAACTATAAATTTGAGGTTCATATTTTAGGTAACGGTTTTATTGTTAGTAGGTATCATTTTTGTAAAAACTGTTTTATTTTGTTTATGATTTTTTTACCTCTGTTTTTTTGCAGTGATGATAATAGCCTTCTTTATTTGTTTGTCTTCGATGATAATACTTTCAGCACTCGGTTGTCCATTGATTGTTGTTTTTATGATTTGGAGAATGACATTTGTCGACATTGGTCCCAGTTAGCTCCTTCATCCATTGAAATTTCTTATGTGCTTGAGAATAAAGTTATAGTGGTTGATACCGATTCTGATATTCAAGTATACTTTATTTTCAATTGTATAAGAAGAGTGCATTCTTTCTTTTTACCGTTAAGATCAAGATTTCTCAATTAGAAAATGTTGGTGATGGTTCTACTTTAATTTCATCTAATCTTCTTAGTTATTCATCTTCTAGTGGATCTTTGTGTTCAAATGTCGTTGTTCATAGTAAAATTTATTTGAAGGATATGTTGAAGAGAGATTCGAAATTATCCATTTCTGATTTTGTTGATTTTTGTTTTGGATGAGCCAATGATTTTAGAGAAGTTTTAATAGCATACCAATTTCAAAAGAGATATGGATTAGTGTTTTTGAAGAACTGTTCTAGAAGAATTGCTGCTATTTTTTCTTCGTCTACGAATGAATGTCTATTTAAAGTTCATGCTTCTTGTGATTCCAAGCAATTTAATAAGTTTTTCATTAAAAGCTTGATTAGTGCTCATTCTTGTGGGGCTAGTTTTAAAAATTTAAATAATCCGCATATTTTTAGTGATTTGTTAAATCGATGATTATTGATGAGATTCGTGATTGTCCTGGTAAAAAGCCTAAAGATATAATAGACGTTTTTAGAAGTGAAAACAATCTTGAGCTATCTTACCCTTTTGCTTATTGTGGAAAACAATCTGCTTTTATGGAATTGCATGGTAATAATGTTATGTCGTACAATGATTTGAGTTGGTATTTAGAAGCATTGAAGAAGTATAATCCAGATGGTTGTGTTGATATGGAAGTTAATGCTCGTACTAATCAATTTGAGAGAGTATTTATTAGTTTTATTGCTTGTTTACTTGGTTCCAAGCATCATCTACCTATGATATTTTTAGGTGTCACTCAATTAAGGGGATGGTCAGGCGTTTTGATGGGTGCAACTACAAAAATGGCAATCAGGGAATGTTTTTTATTTTAATATGCTTTAATGTATAGTATCAGAATTTACTCTTTTTAGCTATGGGTATAGTTTCTTTAGAAAATATGGATAATTAGAAATGGTTTTTGTGTCATTTAAAACAAATGCTTGAAGAAGATCGTGATTTGGTTTTTATTTTGGATCACCATCAAGGTTTAATTTTAGGCGTTCATGAAGTTTTTCCTTCAGCCTTTCATGGTTATTGCTATCTTCATATGGAGATGAATCCACTTTCAATGGTTAAGGCAAAGAATTCGAATATGTCGATCATTGATTTGTTCATGATGTGTTCTAGAGCTTCTAATTTGTATGAATTTGAAGAATCATATTCTAAATTTTTTGAACTTGGTGGTGTTGCTGCTGTGAATTTCTTGAAGAACAAGCCTTTTGATAAGTGGGTTGATTTCCTTGTAAAAAATATGATGAATATAGTTCAAATGTTGTCAAAGTTTTAATAGTTGGATTTAGGATGAATGGGCCTTGCCTATTGTGGTATGCTTAGATGGAATTCGAATTAAAGTTATGGAACAAATGACTAATAGGAGAGAGCACTATAAAAAAATATTTTATTAATAACATCATTTAATAATGTGTTATTCTAAAGCGTTATTATTTATACTTAATCATTTGTTTTTTAACTCACTTTGTTTTGTACCGTGCTGTGTAACGCTCTTGGCTCCAAAATTTTCGTCTGCCCTTCAGAAAAATAATTAGTCAGTTTCATCTCCCTTCCAAAAGTACTTAACCATTTCATATCCCTCCGAAACTAACACTCACAATTTTTGTCTCCAATGAAATAACCCAAATCGAAACCGTTCGCTTCATCTCAGATCTTCACAGCCGTTCTCCTCCACTTCAATAGTTCGCTCCTCAGTAGTGAACTCGACGACGTCTGTGACCCTAATCTCCGATCTTCGAATTCGCCCTTTATCAATATTTTCCAGATTCGAAATCCAGAAACATACATTCAAAGGAATATTTATAAACATGATAACTTATAAATGATTTCGCTCTTTATCAGTCTCCGACCATAGTCTAGAAAAACTCGTTTGATATTTTTGTTTATGAATTGCATGATCTTTTCTTTAGAAAATGTATGTTAATTTATCTTAGATGGCTTCTATGCGAATAGTAACTAGAATTAATATTTCTGTTTGACTTGCTTAAATGGTTTAGTAGGAAAAGAGATAAAAATAATAATTGTATTTCAATATATTTAAATGGATTTTTGTTGCAGCAGTAGCGGGTGATTTTCTGATTGATTGTAGTATGAGTTTGATTATGTCTGCTTTTAGATATGGATAATTTAGTGGGAAAAGTTACGAATGTATAATTTAGGAGGATGAATACAAGTACGGATCAAAAATTGTATAACTTAGGTCTGCTTTTAGATATGAATAACTTATATCTCCTTGTAGATATGCATAAGAGTTTTTTTGCTTATATAATGAGTTTCCTGAGAAATAGAGTGAATGGATTGACTAATGGCTCTAAAAAAATATCAAATGAATTAGAAAAGACGTGTACATGACAACCATAATTTAAACTCTTGTCTTGTAATCAATTCATTATGTGCTTCTTTAGGCTTAAAGATGCACAATTCAATATAATAAGAACGTTTGTATGCCATCCATCCACAGATTCTAATAAATGACGTAAGGAAGTCAATTCTCAAGATGGCTAAATAAAAAAGTCATATTTTGATGAGAATGCAGCAACATAAACTACCAACAGATTCCCTGCTCACTCCAAATATTACTAGATTTAAGAAGTGAATTATCGGGGATTATGAAAAACTGATGTTACCTTGGGGACCATATATTGTTTTCAACCCTAAATTCAAACTCATTTCCTTTGTACCCACCATTTAAAGGTCAAACATTTTCAAAATGAATTCAATGAACAAAAATACGTTTCGATTTTTGTCTTACGTCATAGCCACTTTGGTACTAATTAATTATTATGCCACACATCTAGACCCCAAATGTACTAAGAAGTTGATCTACTTTTAGTGTAAGTATATTTTTCATTTTCTCAATATACTGATGAAAAATCCAAATACACTTTTTTGATTTTGAGATAGGTATTTGATAATTATATTAAAGAACGAAGATGGCACTTTTATGATTATTAGCTGCTTCAGACATTTGATTATTAGTTTAATCAATATATTTTTCAAATACAACCTAAAGCAAATATTCAGCTGATAATGGTTCATATTACAACCACTGTCAAAATACAAAATCAAGAGGGAATCTAAAACGTGCTAATTAATGATATTTCATATTATAAAATATGTTTATCTTTTTTCCAAAATATCAAATGCATTTTGAAGGTTTTAATACTATTTTTTTTTTCCTGTTGAGGTTATTTTAGTTTTAGGGATTGTACCAGTGAACAGAGGGAGTTTGTGTTATATACAACAGCTCATTTATTTTCTTTTAACCATAGATCACTATATTAACTTTAAATTTTCTTATTTAAATAACTAAATTGCTACAAAATATTGTTTATTTGGAAATTTTTGTGTGATGGTTTGTAATATATTAATTCGCAATATCATACAAAAATCAGCCTTAGACTATTACATGGTTACTCATTTTATGACAGTCATTTTTACTATCATTTGTTGATTGCCGATCTTTTTTGGTATAAAGCTTCAATTCATTCCATGTTGTTTGTTTTATTGTATTTTTTAAGTCAACCCAAAAGTCTTAAATATGCTGAGTCGCGCATAATTGTATGCATAATTTTAAGTGCATTTTGAAAGTATATGTTTCCAAGTATACATAGCCTATGTTATTGGCTGCAAATATATGCCTTTTATATAATGACCTTAAATGAAAAGGCTTTTTGAAATATTAAACTTTTGTACACTTGAGGTTTTAAAAGTGTATCTAATATAAACTTGTTGATCTTCCCAGATATCATGACTGTGCAATTTTATATGTGCAAGCTTTAAGCGGATATATGGCTTTAGGATATGGAGATTTTTATGTATGCAACTCCACATATACAAGTGTTAAATTTATATAAGTGACTGAATATATATGTATGATTTTGAAGGAATAAACGTTTCAAGTATATCTATTTTATATATACATATGAGTCCCAGAACATGAAATTCCTTATGTTTCTAGTTTTCACGGACGATAGCCTTAAGTGCTTCAGCCACAAATGAATAAGTCTACTACATGGACCTGGAATATATGACGTGGTTTCACATAAACTGATTTTAATATATCAGGTTATGGGTATGATAATTTTTAATATACACGGTTTTGAACATATAGTGGCTTTATACATTAAGTTTCAAATGAATGCATTTTTCAGATACATACAATTTCTTATACATGCTTGCTTTTAAGTATGTATTGGTTTCACCTGTGTGCATATATGTGGAGGGTTTCAAAAATATGAAATTTAGAATACATAAAAGAATAAGCTATTTCATATATACAACTTTTCAGTACATACATATATGCAGTTTTAGAGCTTTAGGTATATTTGATTTCTAGGTGGGTGGGGGTTTTTTGGTTTTTGGGGGGAGGGTGGTCTAATTTATTCTTATTTCTACATTTTCAATACTCATTTTGTTAGTTGTTCTTATTTAAGAAACCATGCATGATGGATCAGGAGAAGAACAAAACAGTTTGTTAGTTAATCCACCAATGGATTAACTAAAGAGAAATTTGTTAAGCATTAAATTATTAAATTTAAATTTCTCGTCGTTTCCATTCCTCACCATTTCCAACATAACAACTTAAAAAATTATAAAAATAGTTTCAAATGTTTTTATATAAAGTCAAGCCACATTCACTATACATTACTACATTTACCATAGTTTTCATAACCCGACCCTGCCGCGGTTGAACCACGAATAACCCCGAGCCTTGAGGGTCAAAGGCCGGGAACTCAATCAAACCTTCTTCATGCAATAACCTTGGTTCGACCTTTGAATTGGCGGTTTAACCCTTCATTTGAACGCGGTTGAACCCTATCATATGTGCAATTTCTTCGTTTCAAAATATGTTTTCAAATCTCTGTCCCTTTTTATGTTCGTAATTAGTGCAGCTAGTGTAACAAATTTTATTTAACTTTTAATATTTGAATTAATATGTGGATTATGAATTAATATCGTATATATTTATTGAAGATGTTGATTTATTGTGTACTTATGGTTGATACGTTGCATCTAAATGTATTAATTTCAAAAAAAAGTATGTGTGGTTCTTGACGGTTCGACCGGTCAAACCCTCGAAACCTCGAACCTCGAGTCCTTACGGTTTGATTCATGGTCTGCTTATGAAAACATTGACATTTACATCCAAGTGGGCCAAGTCTTTAACGGATTATGGTGGAGCTTTCCACTAGAAAAATATTAATATTACGATACTTGGTTAATTTACCTTCCTCGCAAACTCGACTGAAGACTTCGAGCAGGAGGTAAAAAGGCTAATTAATTTTACTAACCTTTTGTATGCATGTGAATACAACACACCTATATTTTGTTTTGCTTAACAAAATTGTTTAACCATTTTAACAATTGGTTTCACTTACATTTTCTCATTTTATAAGTTATACAACTTATATATTTAAACTTCCAAATCCATTTACTTATCCAAGGCTAAATTTATTATCTCATACTATAAGTTCAAAATTCATTTCACTTATATTCATCAATTTCAACTTGGATTTTTTTTATTTATTTTCAAATTTGTTTATCACAACAAAACTCAAATTTTCAATTTACTATGGTAGTAAATCCATCACACAGAAACTCGAAAATGATACCGATGATGATGCAGTCATCACCCTTATTATTTCTCTGCAACAATAGTGAAATCAGTGCTAAATATTCTTTCAAAAATCTCCTTTTATTTATAAATTACATTTATAAATCTTTCCTTATAAAATTTCATTATTTTCCTTTACTTATACAAGATTGTTTCACAATTGTAAATCATTTTGATTATAATTCCATACTTATAATTCATTTGCTTATACAATTCATTCATTTACAATTGTTGTTTTTATTTAACTTATTCAAACAACTTTATTTGACTTTTACATTTTTTTACATTTTCAACAACCAAACAATCAATTTATATACACTTTAATAATTATGAAAAATTATTCCTTTATATAAAAAAAATATAATCAAGGTAAAATAATTTCATTTACCCAATTTAAAACAATATCGTGTCGAATTTGTTCTTTATAAGTGTTTAGAGATCCCTATCGATAGAGTTGTACGGACTATACCGACCAGAATCCATATACCACTCAACAAACCAATCATCACAATATAAAATAATTTTATATTCACTAACAAATACGCGCTCATATCTATTACTACACTCACACTCATTCTAGAGCACTACTAACTCTATCTCTAATGAGTAATACCCAACAGAGCCATGGTTGTCGCTTAACCAAATGCTCTGATACCAAATGTAACGATCGCGACTTTTCGACGCTCAAAAACCGACATCAATACGTCCACTGTATCAACTGCCGAGCAATCGAATGCCGGAAAACCGTACCGTTATGGTTAAAGAAGAAGAAAAAGATAGAAGAAGAGAGAAAAAGATAGAACAGAACAGAAAGAAATAACAGAACAATATCAGAATCTCAAAGTCGCAGCGGAACAACATATAATTGATAAATGAATAATCTTTAAACAAAAGAATTATATCAGTTATTACATTACATCATATTTCATTACATTACATCATCAGAGTGTACAACAACAAACAACAACAAACAACGGAAAAGAAATACTATATACTAGTGAATACGCCATGCCATCCAGCTTGCCTCCAGCAACTCCTGAATTCCAGAATATCCTGATAACCTGACTCTAGACTGTCCGTGTGGAAATTGGTGGGCACCCAGAGTTTAGGAAGGAAAACAATAAACTCCGAGTCAGTCATGGGACTGGTGTGAGAACTTAAAACATTTTATTTTTAAAACAAAGTACAGGAAAAATTTAAAATAGATTCGCAATGCTTTTTAAAAAATGAGACTACCATAAGGCCTCCCGCGCACACACATAATGCAAACGCAGAATCGGAGGAGATTTCTCCTTATGATAGTCAAAGATGCTTGATACGCATTAAAAAGAAACATTTGATATTATTACTAGTGCATAGTGTAGGAAAAAGCATTTCGAAAGTAAAGATATAAATCTTAGCCAACATACGACCATTATCGTATGCCTACTATAGCTACCATCCAAACAGTGGGGCACCACCATAAGTGAATGAAGGTTCTATAACTAAAACCGTACAAGATCGTATTGTTTCTTTGGATTTCCAACAAATGGTCAGGCCAAGGAACTTCCCATTGCCACATGGGTACGCCTCTGGAAAGACGACCCGAGAACCTAACCGGATCTCTGCCAACACAAGGCCGGGTTACCCCTAACTGGGTAACTACTGACACGAATATGTCATTCTCCGATCGTAACCGATCTATATCCGAGGATCCTCGATTTCCAACAACCACAAAGCAATAAATTTGCAGCAACAACATAAGTTAAGTATCTGGGCTCCATACCATGATACCACCTCTATCCCGGAGGAATGACATACACTAAAGGGGCGCTTCCCCCTAATAACCTTGATGCATCCTTCCTGTTTTGACCATTTCCGGGGTGTGAGGTCCGACGAAGTCTCGTCCACAAAGCCACGCTTTATATAAAAGCTGTGCTTTGATCATCAAATGCTCAACAGCACTTCGTATGCCACATTACCAATTTGGGAATGTATCACTAGTAACCATCAACTACATAACCTCTAAGGGTGTTAAGCTAAGAGAATAAATTCTCCGCCACCAACGGAAATATATTTGATAGAAACCAGCTTTACATCTCAAATTGTAATGTCAGACACACATCCATACAAGTCCGTTCTGGGATCGAACGGAACCGAAGGCACTTAAAAAGAAGTCCTTGCAATCCGGATATTCACTAATCACGACCGGACTTCCCATCACAAAGGGTAATAAATTTCTATATCGGAGATCAGCCGATGCAGAAACGTTCGACGGTAATCCTTCCGTTTTCACAAATATCCGGTCTTCACACCGGTCATCAAATGCAATCCATAACGACGTATCACATATTCAGAATGGGTTATACGACCCCCAAGGTCCTTTCCCGGCTAACCCGAATAGTGAGCGCTTATTTAAAAATAAGTGTAGCATTCAAATTCAAGCAATCACAGCAAATACCTATTTAAAGGTAAATATTGATAGTCGGTTATTTAACTATCAATAGGCATTCTCAACATCACCAGATTCCAAATAATTTTCCAAATTATTTATTTTCCCAAAAATATCTTTACAAGATATAAATTTTCCACACTTCAACCATTTGAAAACCATTTTCAAATCACTTTTCACCTTTACTACTTTTGAAAACAAATTTCAAACATTTTCCTTATGCGGAAATACTTTCATTTCAACATGGTTCATTTAAACCAATTAAATAAATCTTTAACGATTTACTTTATATTTACGTTCCAAATCCGTAAATTAATTTCCACACTTCAAAAATAAATCAACGTTTATTTTTAAACAAATTTCCCTTCCCTTTTATACATTCCATAGTGAATTTACATTTCCAAAATATCTATGAATATACGATTTTCAAATCGACTTCTAATATTCATTTTCAATTTATCTTTACAAAATAAAATCTCAAAACATTAACTTCATATTGGAAAACATTTCCATACTTATTTAATAATAAGTAATTCACAAATCTATTTATTTTCAACACTTGGAAAATATTCAATATACTTAAATCGAAATTAAGTATATATTTCATTCTTTTAGGAAATCATTCTCTTAAACATATTTATTTGGGCCAAAACAAATGTTGCGTAAAACATCGTTACGACGACCCAAAATCACTAATTTAGGGATTCGAAATTGAAATAGATATATAAATCCCAATACTATACAAAACATTTCCTTTCGGAAATCATTTACTATAACATACAGTGTTATAGTCAACCATTTCCTTATTACTCGAAAATGTCTATTTCAACAATGAATGTTGAAATCTATGTATTCGATTCATAATACATTTTAAAACATCTTTTTAAAATAATTAACTTCATTTTATAATATAGCTTTCCCAAAAATAACCATTTTATTTAATAATATATTCACTGTCCAAAATCGTGAATATACTTCACTAACCAAATTTCAACATTTCTACATATTTTATATAAAGAATAGTTCGCTATCCAAAATCGCGAATATACTTCTTTTGATAAATTTCTATATTCAATTTATCCAATTCCATTGATTTCGAATTTATAAACAATGTCTATAAATTCCATTTCTATTTATAAACTTTGATTTATAAATCTCCTTTATTAATCCGATTCAATTTATATATCTCAAATATATACCAAAAGTCCATATTATAAGTTAAATACTTATAATTCATTTATTTACGAAATCGTTCTTTTTAAAACTTCTATTACTTATAAGATTCATTTATATTTTATAACAACTTCAACTTATAAAATCTCCTTTATTAACAATTTCTATTAATATCCCATTTAAATGCCCAAAATCCTGTTTATAAGTTAATTACTTATAAATCTTTTATTTTACAACATCTATTCATTTAAAAATCTTCATAATTTATAAATCTATAATTTTTAATGTATACTTCATTTTAACACTTAATAAACTCGTTTTATAATTCCAATATTATATATATATATATATTATAAATATCAATGTTAAAAATCTTTTATATACATCCTTTATAATAATTCAAAAATCCAAATTTAAACTATTTTATAAATCTATTTATTTTAAAAATCACCTTTTGGTTATATTTCACAAAAATCTTAATTTTTATAACATAAAAATTTATAACGTTTTAATTATTTAAAATGAATAAATTCAAAAATTTAATAAAACGTATACTTTGAAAAAATCCTTTTAAAAATCCTTTTAAAATCAAAATCGTTATTTTTAAACTTTAAAAATGGATCCGATGATGCAACAGCACCCAATAGTCAATCACGACAACAAACATCATATATCATCATATGATAATCAACAAATATCAAAATATCTGTAATCAAATAAATACTGGTGAGGAATCCAGTTGGATCCCTCCAACTTGTTTCCCTGCATCCACAAACATTAGCACAATATCAATTCCGTTCAAAGCGGAATATCGCGGTATATGGGATTTATAAAATATTATCTGCTTAATACACGGCGCAATAGGGTCTCATCCGCTATATAATGCGGAAAATCAACTCCAAGTACATAAATAATACCAATTTCACTGTACTGTGAAATATTCGCGGTATATGTTTTTAATAAATAAGCTCTGCTTACTAACGGCGCATAATGTCTATTTTAACAATCAATAGATAACAATTTATCATCCAGGCATACAATCAACAAATTTTAAATCTAACTATTTAAAATTATAAATCGAAACAATTCGATTGAGTGAGAAGTTCTCACCTTGATTTCAATTTCGTTTTCAGCTTTTATTTTCGAATAAAATTAAACACGCGTTTAATTTTACCCAAAATTCTCACTAGCTCCAAGTGACTCCAAACCAGCTCCATTGCGTAGTGCTCGACGAAACGAAGCCAACGCAACTTGTTTCGTGCGTTTTCGACCTCGTATGTACAAGTTATTGATTTTTAAAGTTTGAACGAATTTATAATATAATAAATTTACAAATTTAATTTAGTTTTAAACCCACAACGATCAGGGGCGTCCAAAATTTCCCCAGGAAATCAAGGCCGCACCCCTATCATCTTCCAAAACGCGACAATACCCAGGTAATCACGCAAGAACCGAACCCATCCAAGCCAAACTAGGGCTAAAAATCACGACCACCACGACGACTTCGAAGACGATCAGGTTGTGCCATATGGAAGCCCATCTCCTCCTCTACCTTCGGCATGAGCACGGCCAAGCTCAGCCTTGCCTATGCATGGAAAAACGTGCGCAACTACAGGAGGACGCGGCCTAATAACTCCACCTCTGGTCGACGATAGCCAACTCCACCGTACGGATCTATCGAACTCGAGACGCTCTACAATTTGTTAGTTAAACATTTCTTGTAATAGTTGATGGATTGAGTGGAATTTAAGGGAGAATGACGAGCATTTCTGGCCGTCGGTTTCTCTAGTGGCGGCTAGGGTTTTCTAGGAGAGGGGTTAGCAAATGAATGGCAGAGGGGTCCTTTTATAGAATTTAAACGAAAAACACTATTCACTTCAAATTTCCGAACTCCAAATCTAGCGCGGTGATCGGCGTTTCTAAGGTTCACCCCGCGTTCCGGACACAATGGAATAGGTTTCGGAAGCCAATTCGATCATCTGTGCGAGTTACGGCAATAAACGATCGATTTTAAATTAAATCGGTTAATCAAATTTCTGCGCGTTTTTAGCTTGCACCGGACAAACGGTAAATCCGATGATACGAAATTTGAAACCATATAATAATATCACATTACGGATCCGATGAAACTGTTTTCGTTGAAATCCGAGACTGTTTGAAAAATGGCTATTTTAACTCGTCAATTAAATATTAAAATATTCAATTTTGACAATTTAACTTCAAATTCGATTTTAAAAGTTCTATAACACCATTCTAACTCCAATATGATATAATAAAATTTTACAAATCATTTTCGATCATATTAAACCCAATTTTCAATTATTTCTGTATTTTCACATATTAAATTATCGATTTAATTACCCAATTAGATCCAATTATTCGAAATAAAATTATTCGACTTATAAATTCCACTTATAAATATTTAAAATCAATTAAATATACAAATTTTAATTAATAGAAATTCTGGGTCGTTACATCAACCATGTTTAATTTCAAATAATAAAAATATTTGATACTGAAACTCAACTATTATGTTGAATTTTTTTCATTATAGAACTTCGAAGGAGTATGCCCAAGGGGCAAGATGTTTCATAGATGCTGCAAAGAGAAATATAAGAAATGCAGAGAAGCTTTTATGCCCCTGTTTAGATTGCCGAAATCTTAGTCGGCAACATGATGACATTATCGTAGAAGATTTTATTATAAGGGGGATGGATCCTAAGTCAGGAGCAGCAATAAGTGGTATCAACATGGCGAACAATTAAATGTGGGTGTAGAAATGAAGTTGGACAATATATTTGACCTACTTAAGGCTATTCATTTTGAAGATGAAGATTTATTGAATCCTACTTCTTTTACCGATATTAAAGAAAACGAGGATGTTCGAAAATGGGAGGTTGATTTACTTAAGAATTTGGAAGATGTAGAAACCCCCTTGTATCCTGATTTATAGATCAAACTAAACTATCTGCCATCACCGCTTTCTATAATCTTAAATGTGAGGTTGGATTATCCGATAATGGTTTTGATAAGCTTTTGAGCTTGCTACAGTTGTTACTACCGAAAAATAATGTACTTCCTAAGACTTTGTATGATGTAAAAAAAAATCTCAAAGTATTTGACATGGAGTTGAAAAGATTCATGCTTGTAAGAATGATTGTTGTCATTTTAGAAAAGAGTTTCAAGATTTATAAAGTTTTTCGAAATGTTACTCTTCGAGATGGAACATAAATAAGGACACTAAGGAGATTATACGAGGTGTTTTAGCCAAAATGTTGATATACTTTTCAATCATTCGAAGATTTAGGAGAATGTATAGATCTCAAAAGATGGCAGAAGACCTAAGATGGCTTTTCAGCAATAAAAGCAGTGATGGAAAAATGCTACATCATGTAGATTCTGTAACATGGAATGCAGTGGACGAGAGATGAAAATCATTTTCATCTGATCCGCGCAATCTCAGACTTGGTCTTGCTACAGATGATGTCAATCCATTTGCCTCAATGAGCTTCAAATATAGTTGTTGGCCAGTAATGCTTGTGACATATAATCTCTCGCTTATGTTATGTATGAAAA
Organism: Allium cepa; assembly: GCA_030765085.1. Taxonomy (NCBI): domain Eukaryota; kingdom Viridiplantae; phylum Streptophyta; class Magnoliopsida; order Asparagales; family Amaryllidaceae; genus Allium; species Allium cepa. The sequence goes on from CM060932.1 coordinate 842,739,973, forward strand.
AAGAAAATATTATGCTGACTTTAATAGTTCCTGGTCCAAAGCAACTTGGAAATGGTATTGATTTATATTTGGCGCCATTGGTAGAAGACTTAAATTATTTATGGAATGATGGAATTGATATATATGATGCATTCAGTAGATCGGTTTTTATTTTAAGAGCAATTTTACTATGGACAATAAATGACTTTCCAGCCTATGGAAATCTTGTAGGATGTTGTGTAAAGGTGAAAAAGCTTTTCCATTATGTAGTGTCAACACTCATTAGTGGTTGTTGAATCATTGTCGGAAAAGTGTTTGTATGGGACATAGAAGGTTTCTAGATCCTTCACATCCATGAAGGAAACAAAAAACTTGATTTGATAACACTGTAGAGGAAGGTAATAAACCTAGAATTCTAATGGGAAGAAATAATTCTGTTATTTTGAAGGATTTTCCAAATGTTTTTGGAAAAGATAGGAATGAAGAAACTAAAGGGAGGATGAGTAAGAATAAGTTAAAGATGGAGTTGAGTAAGAAGATAAAAAGTAAAAAGAGGAAGAGTAACCATAGCAGAAAAGATGAAGATGAGGGAAAAAAGAGCTATTAAGGTTAAAAAAAATATCAATCTTCTTTGATTTTCCATATTGGGAGGTTAGTATTAAAATTATCACTACACCAAAACAGACAAATTCTAACATTTATAAGTGTTACAAATAATTTCAGTAACACTTTTTAAGTGTTACTGATGGACTGTGAGGAATGGAGCTGTCAAATTCGTAACACTTATAAGTGTTACAAACATACGTCTTACTAACACTTATAAGTGTTGGTACTTGAATATACGGTAACGCTTATAAGTGTTGGTACCTAAATATACGTAACGCTTATAAGTGTTGGTACCTAAATATACGTAACGCTTATAAGTGTTGGTACAGAAATATACGGTAATAACGCTTATAAGTGTTGGTACAGAAATATACGGTAACGCTTATAAGTGTTGGTAACGAAATATACGGTAACGCTTATAAGTGTTGGTATATAAATACACGGTAACGCTTATAAGTGTTGAAAAATGAATATTTAGTAACACATATATATATACCAAAACTTATACGCAAAGTTTAAATATAATCACACTGCAAATAATGGTTTCCATATCACAAATAATTCATCATACATATTCAATGCAAAGTTTAAACGCTCTGCAAATATAGAATAATATATCATAAACAATTGTTTACCTATCTAAAATACCACAATGTCATATATTCAGATATTATTACAACATAAGCTTCAAAAAATATATTTCAAAATACACTTAAAGTTTAACTTACGGTTAACCTAACCATTCCTGATCATCCACTCCAAACTCTAATGGTTTTGAATATTCTTCAACGTCCAATACAACAATCCAAAGCATCCTTCTTCAAGTTCCTGCATTTAATATAAACACTCGATAAAAACTTATACCTTCAAAATCAAAAGGATAAAGACTGAGTTACAACTCAGGTTCTAATTTTTTTTGTATTTATGAATTCGCAAACTTAGTATGCAAAATACATGTTAACCAAACTACATCAGCACTTAGTATGCGAAATACATGTTAATCAAACTACATGAAGATAAAGTTGGGTAGCCATACGTATAGACAAAGTATTAATCAATGACAGCTTTCTGCAACACTTCCAAGTTAATGAATAAAGTTATGCAAAAATAAGCAGGTCCAAAACTAACTCAGCAAGAGGGTAGTGCAAAAACAAAACCAAACGGGTTATATATATTAGCATCTCTACAAACAAATATATAAACTGATATATATTTATACACACGCTACTCACACCTGCAATGTTACACGCAAGTACGCAAGATTTCCCAAACGCATCCATTCATACCCGAGCACAGTACCCACAAAGTTCATAGCTACATACGTATATCGTTCAATACTCACACTCACACTGTGCATCACTGCCATATTTCACAACTCAACTGCTCACTGTCAAACTGTGCAACTTCTCCTCTGCCCACCATTAAACAGCCTCTGTCCACCATCCGGTTCATCATTTTTTCTCACTGCCCTTCACCATTCATACCAAACCAACACTTCACTGAAGCAACATTCACTATTGAATTCAAACTTCACAGAAGCAACATCCACACTTACTACTTCAACTTCAGTGCCTGTTAAAACTTCAACCAATCACTTACCACTCCTAACCTCTGCATATCAAAGCACAACTGCCCTTTCCAAACAGCATCATCATTAGTCCATCCCCTCCAACATCTCCTCCTTCCTACCATTACCCAGTCAACATCATAACCATTCAACAATCGCCTCCTTTTTACTGCTACCACATCCATTTCCAAAACACTTCTGCTACCTAAAACTACTGCTCACATTCACAAGCATTCAACAATCACCCCATCAGTTCACTGCTGCTGTGTTTCCATAAACTACAACTATTTCACCATCACTCAACACAGCCATTTCCTCCTCCAACAGTTACACTACTGCCACTCCATAACATTACAACTATATACATACATCTCCAGCATGCTATCAATACCCATCAAACTAACCACTTGACAACAACCTGACTGACATTACAACTTCCATCAATACAACTTCAAAAGATCCCTCTTTCATCTCCTCACCTCTACAATCTCCAGCAAACTACAAACTACAAACACATCTGACTCTACACAACTGTGCACTTCTACACTGCAACCCACACCATATCAACCCCTACCTTCTACATCAACACAACCGTCATACCATACTTCTACCATATGCATACACACTGGACAATCACTCCATACATCACCTGAACCACACCATGCTTCATCACAAACAAACTGCAACTACCATCCCAGTCCACTGTTTGCTTCAACCAACCAACAATATACTACAAATCAACCCCTACACAGCAATTCTATAACCACATTATACCCACTGTCCACTGCATATTCTCACTGCCAGACATCACAACCCAGGCTTCACTACCCTCATACACTCTGCATCACTGTAACACCCACAGTCCATACCTTTGTTTAGCTAACTATATGTGCTTTTTTTCTCAACTCACTAGTGTCTTCCTATTGCAATTTTTTAGTTTAGTTTTGATCACAAACTTACTACTATAGCTCGACCTTGATCACTCACTTACTACCACTATCATCATTTGGTTGTTCTTACACATAGATGCTAAATTTTAAATACAGATGTATCTTTTGTAAATGAAAAAAGAATCTTCATCGAATAATGGTCTCAAGTTTCAATTATAATATTTACTAGTTTCTTTTTACAAAATGATACACACACACACACACACACATATATATATCCTCTTTTAGAAAGATAAATGTTATTATTTTAATAAAAAAAATACAAAAAACTTGTCAATATCCTAGTGTAAAGTACATGAAAATAAACTAAATTATCAATTATATCCTACATATTCAATTTACAGATCATATAATCAACAAGTGCATTAGATATCATAAAATTATATTATTCTCATTGATTACTCATGGTATATCTATTAACATCTGTTATTGACAAAAAGTGGAGGAAAAAGAAGGGAAAAAACAGAAATATCCTTCAATCTTAGTGGCAATATAAATCCACCTCAAAGGAAGAAAGAATCATAAAATATACAATGCAAAAACTTAGCATAATTTTGCCAGCAAATCAGCATAGTAACACAACGTTTCATAATGTAAACTATTTTGTTATAAATCAATATGTAATAAAATTAGAAAGCCTTTTATATATTCCTTTTCACATTAAACAAACACATTTAAGCTTTTAATTCAACATGTAATGTTAAAATTAAATTCAACGTGAAAGTGAAAGCCTAGAAATTATTATTTCAAAATTGAAAAATACCCAGCATTGTTAATACTTGAAATTGATTGCAGTAGACGTGTATAGATTAAATTATACCCCACAAAGAGAAGACTAAACTAATATTAATTAGCATAGGATAGGCATGGGCCCAATCAATTAGGTAAAGCAGACCCGTTCATGGTTTAACTGGTTTTAAGTCATCATCAATTTGTAGAACATTCAGCGACGGAAGTCTTTGATCGGTTGATTATGTAGAACTTCATAAGATTTATTTCAGTAAATCACAGCTGTAAATTGAAATAGAAAATAAAGCTTGTGTGCTGTACCAAATTTCTAAAACAGTAACAATTATCTATTCAAATAAAGAGGTATGCCTCCACCCTCAAGAGTGTTGTTAAAACAACAATTGTTATAAGCTAAACCTTAAACATGGACAAACATAAACTATGGTTACAAATTAGACCATAGATTGAAACAAACATATGTTAACAAACTCAACCATAAGCATCTCCTATATCTATCTCTAATATCAATCTAAGAAATCTCATTCTACATGGCTCAAACGTCAGTTTGGAACCTTTTTTTTGAAATAAATGATTAAATTATGGGTGAGGGAAGAAAATTAAAGAGGGAGTGAACTATAAAGAAATAGTAGTACAAAGGAGGAAGCGAAAAGAAACAATTAAGTGCGAAATATACACGCAACATGTCCGTGTTTCCATTATGGTAAATACAACAATCACAGTAGATATATAAGCTGGTTAAAGACTGAGGTAGCCTTATTGTATAATACAAAACAAGGTTTGGTCATCATTTAATCTAAACTATTATCTTCAACACCAGCATGCAATCTATAATCTAAATAAAGGCTTGACCAGTAACAAAAGAATAAACCAAGAACCTACATACCAGACAAGATTGTTACTATAATTTTTATATGGTAAAACGTCCTAGTTCATATGACTCAATGGACTTATCTAAAAGGATCAATCAAAAAAATTTGTACGGCAAAATTAAGAACAAAACATTATAAATAACAAGAGATAAGGCAGAATAATCAATACCATGACAGATAAAGCCTCCCTAGTCCAGCGGAAATAGCATCTCTCCATCCAGTACAAACTCCTGAAGCAATAATAACAGTCCGATCGTCTCCTAGTGAAACAATCCTCAGTAGCAGCTCCATAGGAAGATCCTTCCATCCGTTAAAAACAACTCCTTCCATATTTCTTTTTCCATCGACTACCGTAAGATTTTTAAACCAGAAATCCAAGTCAAAAACAACAAATTGATTTGCAATTTTAAAAATTCGTGCCTTCGCTTGACCATGCCGATAGATCCCCATCCACTTCCTCTCTCCGCTGGTGCCCTTCGCTTGACCTCTCGCATCCTAAATCAAAACCCGACATCCGACATTGTCCCTAGGCTAGAATACGACAAATGAATGCCTGGTTTGGCAACCGACTCCCTTCGCAACTCGAAACCCAATACAACCATTCACTTCCCAAATCGATGAACGTATGGCCATAGAAATCAAACCTTAGTTTCCAAACTTCAAACTCCTCACCGTCGATCAACTAAACAGGCTACCGTAGCTCCACAAACCCAACTAGATGCAGCTCTATCCTCACTGAAATCAAATCGCGATTCAGGTCTTCACATCGTAGAAGCTCTATCCGCACTGAAAATTTTGAAGTCGGCGTTCGATATTGGAAAGTGGATGAAGTCACCGTCGATTTTACGAAGTGGTTGAAATCGACGTCGATTTTGGAAGGAATGGGAAAACCCTAAACTAAATTTTGTACGGCTAAAATATGTCTGGGAATGGATGGGTAAGCGTGAGAAGCGAACAGTTACAGAAGAATCCTTTTGTTAATAAATTATTTACATTTTTACCAACTACAGTAACACTTATTTCTGTTGCAAAGTTTATTCAGAAAAGTATTTATTTTCACCAACACTTTTTAGATATCCTAACACTTTTTTATTGTTAGGAGTTTGTGACATTTATAAGTGTTGGCAATTAACAAATATAAACGGTTGCAAAATCACTTATTTGGTGTAGTGTATATCTTCTTTCGTTGACCTAAAAATAAAAACATTAATAAAGTGTTGTATTATTGATATTTGTAGGAACTTCTCCTGTGACATCATTTAGATGTGATGCATGTTGAGAAAAATGTCGTTGAAAGCCTACTAGGAACGATGTTGCATGACAGTAAATCAAAAGATGGAATTAATTCTAGGAAGGATTTAGAGGATTGGGGGATTCAACAAAGTCTTTATGCATAACCTCATGGGAATAGAACATATCTACATCGGCTCCATATACATTGTCATTGTCCGAAAAAATATATTTTGTAAGAGGTTACATGATTTTAAAGGTCTTGATGGTTATTGTTCAAATTTCAAAAGATTTGTATCATTTGAAGTTTGCAAAGTTAGTGGTTTGAAGTCGCATAATTATTATGTCCTAGTGCAGCAATTGTTTTATGTTTCGGTTAGAGGATTATTACCAAAGAAAGTTAGAATAATAATAATTCGTTTATGTACGTTTTTCAATAAAATATGTCAACGTGTTCTTGAAAGAGAGATGTTGCGATAACTTAATGATGAGATTATTGAAATTTTGTGTGGATTCGAAAGATATTTTCCATCTTTCTTTTTTTGATATAATGATACATTTGATAATTCATCTTGGAAGAGAAGCTCAATTGTGTGGTCATGTTTATTTTCGTTGGATGTGCCCTTTTGAAAGGTATATGAAAACACTTAAAGATTATATAAGGAATTATGCATGACTTGAAGGGTGTATTGCAGAATCTTATCTTGCAAAAGAATCAATGATTTTTTTAGTGAATTTCTACAAAGGAAAGTACAAATGGAGGAGAAAGAAGTCTGAAACGAATATTATGAAAACAATGCGGTACTCGAAGGACATCCAATTTTAAAACCGAAGACAACTACATTGCCATCGAGTGAAAAAGATATTGCTCATTTGGCCATGCTAATGAATATGGCTATGGTGGAACCATATTTAGGGTAAGTACATATTATATTTTATTTATATATTTTTTATAAATTTTTAATGTTGAATATAACTTGGATAAAATTATTTAAACGCCAGTATGCATTTGGAGGAGTTACAAAATTTAGTGTTTGGAAAAAAAATGCGACATTGTTATGGAAAAAACATACAAATAATTTCTCAGATTGGATTAAAATGGTTAGCTTAATTTTAATTTATCATTCCATTGATGAAAAAAGATTTCTTTTTTCTTCAAAATTTACATAAAATGATTTGTTTGCAGATACCTATTCAATCAATAAGTGATGAAATAATAAAACTGATTGTCTTTGGCCCAAGTAGTAATGCATTGTCCTATAAAGGATATATAATTAACAATGTTTCCATACAAAAGATGTTGAAAGAGACACTCAAAACTACGGAGTTACTTATGATGCGACTATCATGTGCAGGGCAAGTGTAGGAGATATTTTTCAAAGAGTTGATGTAGTCACTTATTTTGGGGTAGTGACGGACATAATCTTGCTATAATATCATGTTTTTTATATTTTCGTATTTAAGTGTCACTGGGAAAATATAGAAAATGGAGTGAAGGTCGAAGACGGATTCACTTTTGTCAATTTACACCAAAACCAATTTTCATTTGTAAAAGATTCATATATCCTTGCATCTCAAGTGAAACAAGTTTTTTATTCAAGAGAGAATGATCACTCTAATTGGTATGTTGTAATGAAAGCACCACCAAGAGGTTATCATGAATTAGAGACATATGATCCTGTTATGGAAGTTAGCTTTGTTAGGAAAGATTGTGAAGAAACCGATATGGATATTGATTCCGTGGAGAATGTTTGCTATATTAGAGAAGATTGTGAAGGCATATTTGAGTAGATTTCCATTTTTATTTGCTTGTGAGGTTTTTTATTTAATTTAGAATTCAAAAACATCATATATACATACACACATTCGAAGCGCTTAAATTGTTGTTCAAACCGTTTACAAAAAACATTTAAATCCTTTATTTTCCTATATGCTTGATCCTGTATATTAATTAGTTTTGTGTACCTGAGTACATAATCATAATGAAATTGCGTGTGCTTCTGTAATTTTTTTTACATTTTTAATTCAGCATGCTTAAGCTTTTCTTGGTAGTTTAAGACCAAAAATCCTGGTTTGTAGAAACCGTGAAATGAATTTTTAGTGTTCTTTTATCTGGTAGATAATCCACAAACATTCCATAAATAGACCAGTATTTGGAAAATTTATTTCAAAATATACCTGATTTTAATTAGCCATGGTAAATAATCCACAAGAATTTTGAATTCGTTTCTGCCTTCCGCAGGCATAATATTTAAAAAAAATTCATCAGTTGTTCATATTGTAGTTTAATTTGTTTTATTAGTTCTAAGCAAATTTGCATCATGTTTCATATAAGCTTATGTCTTCATGATTTGCATCAATTTGTGCAGATACTTAATTATATGCTTCATGCAGCCCTTTACCATATCAGATTCTTTGAGATTCATGTAGATTTTCCTTTACTTGTTTAAGATTTGCAATAAGATTACGAGTGAAATCCTTCCGTGTTGTAGTTTTATGCCCCTCTAATATACATTACTGATATCCTTCAATATTACACCGTGTGTTGATATATCTGAAAGACACATTTTTTGTTTTATTTTATTTTAAATGTATCCAAACTAATGCATTATATCTGTTTGCTTGTTTTAACTATGCAGGTAAATGAAAATTTATTTCCATGCTTTATGTTGATCGAGTAAAGGACGAGGAAGTTGACTTTAGAAATTCAGGTATAATTCTACTTTAGTGCTTTCACCAGGTTAGCTACTTTTTGATAGTCTGTTCAAAACTTAAATTTATTATTTACTGTGATTTTTTTTACCATTTACTGTGATATTTATAAAAGTCGGGTTTAATTAACATTCCTTTTATTTAATAAAGGATCAGTGGGCGATGGAATGTTCAAATCATTGTCCTAATTGGTGTTGAAATAGGAAAATTTTCAAATTTTGAACAAATGTACTTGCATATCTACAAAATTTCAAGTCTTGACTTCAGTTAAACCGGGAGAACATATCATTTGTTTGAGCGTCAAAATTGAATCTTTTTATATTGATGTCTACATGAATTTTTTTACCATTAGTTATATTAACTTATTAACGTTCATCCCATTAACATCTAAGATCATGCTTAATACATCACTTTTATTATTATAAAAAAGATTGTTTCTCTTAAGCATCTATAGTATAGTACACTTCTTTTATGAGTAGAAAAAGGTTATTTTAAATGTCGGTATGCTAAATGTATAATCTATCTAGAAGTGCTTATTTTATTAGACAATGAAGATTATTATGTAGGTTGGAGTCCTCGTGCATATGTTAAGATATTGGCTAAGTTATGTAAGGACGTAGCCAATCGAAATACCATGCTGGGACAACATAATCATGCAGTAGCCAATCAAAATACCATGCTGGGACAACATAATCATGCAGTCGGGAAAAAGAAAAGAGTTAAAAGTCATTTAGTAATAAGTTTTAACTAAGAATTTAGTCTTACTATATCAATATAGCTCAATTAATTATTATTGTCAATTGCTAACAGAACATTTTCTTTGTCTCTTTAACTGAATTAAAAAGAAATTTGAACATTAAAATGTAGATTAACATCAGTTCTCTTCAACATCAAAATACATATTTGGCTCAAAAAACACAATTTTTTTTCAATCTTATGCTCCCCTGTGAATCATCAATCCACACCGTGGCCATAAGTCTTATCTTTGAGTCATACCTATAGTTTAATATTATTTTGATAATTTTTGATATGTTATGTAAACCCGAATGGAGAGTCTTAATCAGTTAGAAAATGGATTGGATGCATTATTCAGGCGGTTAATCTTGAATAGAGTTTCACTTGTAAACGTTTGTAAAACGTTTGTATAATCAAATAAGAAGAAAAAGATAATTCATATTATTCAGCAAGATGGCTGAGCAAAAAAGAGATTGATGACACTAGGGTTACAGAGATAGGTTTATATAGATAGAAAGCATAAACAAAAAAAGGCTAAAAAGTCCAATATGCTAACATCCCCCCTCAAACACGCGATGGTACGGCAAGAAGCATCGAGAGTTTGCCAATGAAAAATCTACGACGTTCGATAGTGTGAGCCTTCGTGAAGAAATCAGCAAGTTGCATCGATGATGAAGTAAAAGGCAGAGAAATAGTTCCATGCAGCAAGTGATACCGAGTGAAATGACAGTCAATCTCAATATGTTTGGTGTGCTCATGAAAAACAGTATTGTGAGCAATTTGAATAGCGCTCTTATTGTCACAATACATAGGAGTGGGAGAAGAAATCGAAACACCCATATCCTCCAACAGCCAACATAACCAAATAATTTCAGATGTAGTGGAGGCCATAGCACGATACTCTGCCTCAGTGGAAGACCAAGCAACAACATTATGTTTCTTGCTCTTCCATGAAATAAGGGAATCTCCTAAAAATATACAAAAGCCAGTTGTGGATTTTCTATCCGTTGAATCACCAGCCCAATTTGCATCAGAGAAGGCACGAAACTCCAAAGATGAGGTCGATGGGAACAAAAGACTCTGATAAAGTGTTCCTTGCAAGTAACGAAGAATGCGCATAACAGCAGCCCAATGAACAGAGGTAGGGGAAGATACGAACTGGCTAACAATGTGAACAGCATAGGCAATATCTGGATGAGTGATGGTCAGATATACAAGGCAACCAACAATAGAACGATATAAACTGGGATCAGAAAGAGGACTCCCATCGGTCGGAGTATATCGGGCATTTACCTCAAGTGGTGAATCAACATGACGTGTATCAGTAAGACCAGCACGATGAATAATGTCAGTGCCGTATTTGGACTGGGAAAGAAGACAGCCTTTTTCTGTGGAAGCTATTTCAATGCCTAAAAAATAACGTAGATGACCCAAATCCTTCATATCAAAGCAACGAGACAATGTGGCTTTAATACTCACAATACCATTATTGTCATCACCAGTAATGATCATATCATCTACGTATAGTAGAAGAAGAATACGGCCTGCAGAAGTCAATCTGACAAAAAGTGATGAATCATGGGGACTAGAGGTAAAACCAAGTGATGTAACTACAGTCGAAAATCTCTCATACCAAGCACGTGGTGCTTGCTTAAGACCATATAGAGCTTTTTAAGCCTACAAACCTGACCTGGAGCATGAGAAACACCAGGTGGAGCAACCATGTAAACTTCTTCCTTAAGATCTCCATTAAGAAAAGCATTTTTAACATCCATTTGAGAGATGTCCCATTGACGACTGGACGCAACAGCAATAAGAACCCGAACAGATGTCATCTTAGCCACAGGAGCAAATGTCTCCTCATAATCCATGCCATACTCTTGGGCAAATCCTTTAGCAACTAAACAAGCTTTGTATCGCTCAATAGAACCATCTGACTTGGTTTTAATCTTATACACCCATCGACAACCAATAGTTTTCTTCCCAGTAGGAAGGTATACAAGATCCCAGGTACCAGTTTTGTCTAAAGCAGACATTTCCTCAGACATAGCACGTTGCCATACAGGAGAATGAACAGCCTCCGAGTAAGAAGAAGGCTCATAGAAAGTGTCAATGGAAACAAGAAATGAAGCAAAAGCCCAAGAGTAACAAGAGTAAGCAAAATCAGATAATTGAGTAGATTTACGTGTGCGAGTGGGATAGCGAGGTTGAACGGGATCAGTCATCACAGAAGGTGTTTGAACAGTCGTAGTAGCAGGGGATAAAGTGTCACCTGTAGAAGGAGGAGGAACAGAATGTATGGATGACGGAGTATCAATGGTAAGAGGTGGTGAATCAGAGGAGCTATCAGCAGGAAATGGATCAATGTGAATAAGATCAGACTTAGTCATACTATGAGGACACTACAACAAAAATTGTTTTTAGTTGCATAAATTGGTAGCGTTTGAAGCTATATGCAACCAATGATCGGTTTAACTTATAAAAATGAACGAAGAAACGCTACAAAGTGCTTCCCGCCAGCAATTCACGTAAATTTGGATAAAATTTTTGTCGTCCGCTCACATCTTTGTATACTTAGTGAATTTTTGGTACCTTCCTCGCTCAAACTTTCAGTGGCCGCTCATGTTTCATTTTTCTCTCCCTCATTTTTTGTCAAAAAATCGAGTTCCAAAACCCTCGTTTTCATTTTCCCTCAAATTTATCACTCAAATTCATCACAAAATCCATAGTCTTCGTTTTCAAATCCCTCTTACTCTTTTGGTATAACTACCGCTGCTACAGCTACCGCCAACGCGTCAGCTTCCTCCATCACTTTAGTAATGGCCGCAGAGAACAAAGCTCAGACCCAGCTCAAGGCATAGGCAAGAGAGACATTTGTCTAGGGTAGCAGCAAACCTTGGGGCAGCAGCAAACCTTGGGGCAACAAAAAACACTCGAAGATGCCAATTCTCCTCTCCCTCGAACTCAAAGATGCCGACGCCGCCTCAAACTCGAAGCCGCCGGTCACTCTCTCAACCTCCGACCGTCGACGCTGTCTTAAAAGCCTCAAACTGGAAGTCGTCGTCTCTAATTTGTTTTGCCCTAATTCATGTGAGTAACCAATTTTATTATATGTACTAGTTTATCATTCTGCAATTAAATTTATGTGTTATTTGCCCTAATTTGATTTCAACTTCAGTTTTACATATTTTTGTGCTGCTCATCCTTCGACCGTGAGTTCATTTCATAGTAAATTATTCTTTGTTATTAATCAATATGCATTTAGTTGTTTTAATTAGTCACTGCATATGTAGTTCAAGCATTCAGGTGGTTGGGAAAAAGGGAAAACAAGTTAATGTCAAATAATTACTAACAGCTAATATGGCTAATAATCAGTCACTGATGGTTGTTATATATATGCTTGTGGTAACCATGATGCAACTAAAGGTTTACTCATATGAATCGGGAATGAATGAGGGAATTTCGTTGGACATTTTCTTTGTCTGATGGTTGTGAATTTTATTTGAATTTACTTTGACACGGTTGAAGTTGAATTGTTTAACATTGCGTTAGGATTAGGTAAGTTAATGCTCTGTTTGCATTGACATTGTGTATAAACTGCAAAGATAAGGTTCATAAACAGGTAGAAGCTTTTGACTGCGATCAGATTCATGCTCTTCACGTTAATTAATGTTAATAACTATTGTTCATGTACAAATTATGTTTACATCACTCAGTATCTTACCGAAGAGTGAAATACTATAAGCTATTTCTTGCCAGGTTGCATACATAAGTACAGTTAAACGGTTCAAGAATTTTGTGCATTCAGTCTTCTATCTGATGCACATCATCATCCGAACTCCAATCAGCAGTATTAATGGAACTTTCACCTGCAATTACTGACCCTCATTGTCTTTTGTGAATATACAAACCGGTCATATATTGACTGCTACAAGACATTTCGATTAGCAGTTCTTAGAAAATTTGGTGCTCTTGGTCGTTTTCAACACATGCTAGGCACTGATTGCACTATAATATCACTCTATCTCATTTTACCATGTAGTAGCACTTGGCAGTACCAAACTTCTTGAATATGTTCCAAAAAACTGCTCACACATGCACGTAAGAATGTAACATTTATTGAGTTCTTGATATTCTTGTAAGTTCTTTTCCCGTTAGCACTGCTTTAAAGAAAAATATACTTTCTTCAGATATCGTTGAACAAATATGTGTATAGGTAGTTTTATTCCTCTTCGTGTACTCTACATATATACTAACATTCCGAGCCGACTACTCTGCTATTTGTTCCTCAAATTTGCAACCTATGATTGCCCGCGGAATTCACGGGGGTGGTTGATTTGAAATGTGCAAAATGATTTCAGCCAATGGATATCTTTGTGCAAAATAATCATTTTGTTTTATTATTCGAGCATACGTTTAAGTTAATTCTGAGTCGTTATTTATTTATTTTGCACTTGATCTCTATATCTAAATGATAACTTACTAAATAGTTAAACAAAATTTGAAGTTTTGAACGTTTCTATAGGTTTTTTTTTTGATAAAAATGTTAATGGGACTCCGGTCGCTGTTAAAAGGATACTGAATAACATGTAAGATCTTTATGTGCTACTCAGCTACTTATAATGTTATCATTTCTTTATATTAAGCTAGGTTCCAAAACTCCTGAAGAATGTCTTACATCTCTAACTTCTCATCTTAGTGTTTTTCTAGATGAGTAGCTTGTTGGGAGCTAAAATGAATCTTTAATCTGGTGTTAACTTCTACTGGATATTATATTATAGGGGTCAGGCTGAAAAAGAGTTCAGGGTTGAAGTTGAAGCTATTGGTCATGTTCGTCACAAGAATCTTGTTCGGCTACTTGGTTACTGTGTTGAAGACACTCAAAGGTAAGCTTCCCATTTAAATTTTTGTCATTTTTCACAATAATATACTACAAAAACTCAACTTCTTGTGAGTACAACTAGAGCAATAGGTTTACTGCATTTGATTGAAACATGTTTTTTAAGAACATTTTTCGTATATCAAAATTCTTAATTAGCCGTGTTACAATTTAGTCAAATTTGATGCTTTTACTATGATTATAAAACTTAAAATCTCTAGTCATACCATCTGGATGAGTTAGGGAAAAATAAAACAGTAACCCATATTTCATTTATCTTTGGTCATAATAAGAGATGAAAAGGAAATAATTGACCCATTGAAAAAAATGCACTGGTTCAGTGGCGTGGAATGCTCTTACACTGAAGCAATGCTATAATATTATACACTCCGTCGACGTGGGCTTTTTCTTTTTCTTTCTTTTATAAGCTACAGGTATATACTGGCATTAGTCAGAGCACCGCTATAATAATTAATTAATTAAGCTACATCTCTGTGTTAGTAAAGATCTTTAAAACTTTATCCAACACTTGATGCTTAATGATATTTAGCTGTGTCCAATAATACATATAAACAATAAACCAGAGTAGAATTATGTTAATTAAGTAATGACGATAAATTAATACATACAATTACTATCCACTTGGATATTTATGTTCTTTGAGTTGCATAATGGCCACTTATTAGCTAGCTACTCTTTTGACCTTTCATAGTTTATTGCCTGAAGAACAAAATGCACCAAGGCGAAAGGCTTTGTCATTCGAATTTA
This sequence comes from Allium cepa, assembly GCA_030765085.1. NCBI lineage: Eukaryota > Viridiplantae > Streptophyta > Magnoliopsida > Asparagales > Amaryllidaceae > Allium > Allium cepa. The sequence goes on from CM060932.1 coordinate 842,755,018, forward strand.
AATAAATCATGTCACATTCATGGTGTGCTCTAGCTGTGACCCATTTTATTATTTTTTGTACATATTATTTTGAGCTAAGAAATGAAATTAGCATAATGATAAGACGTGTATAATATGGTTTCTTGTTTCCAATAGGTTCCAGGATCACTGGTTCTAAGTGAATGAAAAATTTACTATCCAGTCAGTTGTTGTCATTAAACCATTTAGCCAAAATGTGAGTGCTGCTTTTGTTTAAACTTTAGTCTGCCTGCACTTGTTTTGGAAGCTTGGGCAAAATTAGTAATGTCGGCAGGATAATCATGGCTTTATGCTAAGGTTCTGTATAGTCATGTTTTGGTATAATATGTTCGTTATTTTCAAATGCAGGTCTAAAGCTTCACGTGCACCAAGATCACAGCTTCAGAAAACAATGTATGTTCGAAAAGAATCTGTAAGGTCACCAGATAGGTGATTCTTGTGTTTACAAATTACCATGAGTATCAAATGGCAAATAGATTATTATTATTATTGACATTTTTTAAATATATTTTTAAGTCACAATGTAATCTCTATTCAATTTTTAACATATGAGGCCAATTTGGGAAGTTTATGGTTTGGACTTGAAAGAAAAAACCTGTAAATATAAGCCAAATGACGGTTCAAATTTTTTTTCTTTGGATATACATGCAGTTTAAATGCTACAGATCTCAATTGCCAAATTATGTAATCATTTGGGTATTTTATCTATTTGTTAGCTTGATTTTAAAAATTTATATACATTAACACAATGGGACTGATAGTGATTTAAATTTCTTTGAATCATAAAGATCAAATTGTATCAAGGGAAATGTGAAGCATGCTTTCTAGTACCTCATCTGTTTTTTATATGTTTTCTTAACTTTAACATTTTCATACTAATTAATTATCTTTCCTCTATTTTTTAGGAAATATTGCAATATTCCCAATCATTGACATAGTCCATTAAAAAAGAAAAAGAAAAACCAGATTCTAATATTCTTTGAAAGAAAATGGACAGAAATGGAAGCTACATTATTTAGTATGCCAATATGTATTTATATCATGTCATTTATTCGGATTTACATATGTCATTTACATATTCATAAGTTTAAATTTGAACTAAAAATCAAATAATACTTTTGCAGGATTATCCTCCAGTTCCACCCATCACAGCATCCTTGGAGCCGCATCATCAGACATTGCCAGTAGGAGTTGTTTCATCTGTAAGTCTTCTACTAAACCTTATATAAGTGCAAAACTATGTAGTTTATCCATGCTTCAATTTACCCATTTTAGTAAACAATTGTTTGCCTACTGCAAGTTTATTTTTAACTCAGTAATGTAATGTCGAGTGAAAATGTTTGTATATTTGCTGAACAATGTACTATCGAGTGGGTAGTTGATAGTTCTTGATACTTGGGACATCTGATGTTTCTGATAATTTCTTCTGCAAAAACACAGATAATGGGCAGCAAAATCATAGTAGAAGGATTTGAAAACCACAGCCCTCTAAACGAAGGATCCATACTCTGGATCACTGAAACCCTTTTCCACTAGGCATAGTTGATGAAATATTCGGACCCGTTAAAAACCCATTCTACATAGTCCGCTACAACTCTGAATCTGAAGTTCCAGAAGGAGTTAAGAGCGGCATCCCAGTTTCCTTCGAAGCAGATTTCGCTGATCATATCATTAATTATAAGTCAAAATAATTTATTTATAGAAAATATATCTTTGGTCATTTTTCCAGTTTCGAGAACAAACTCTACCTGCATGAGGGGCACAGCATCAGCAAAGCGATCTACCAGCATGTAGCTTTTGGTTTGTGGTCGGGTATGTGATGATAGGGTGTGTGAATGATGTTTGTGAGTGGCTGGGTTGATGTGTACAGCAGTGAGACGGTGATGAAGAGAAGTGGAGTGACAGGTTAGTGATAGGGTTAGTTGTATGTTATATGGTGTTGCAATGTGGTGATGTAGTATGTTAAACTGTAGTTAGAAGGGGGTAGACAGTGGCTAGTGCAAGGACTATGATTGACTGGTGGTGCTGAAAGGTGTATTTTGAAATGTGGCGGTTGGAGAATGTCGATGTATTGCACAAAGAAGAGGCAGAGTATGTTGACAGAATGCAGGAAGGGTATGGAAGTTGCTGACAAGAAGGGAAGAGTGGAATTTGGTAGAGGAGAATATATGATGTTTTCAGGTATGTTGTTCTTGTGGGTTGAGTAGTGGTTTGTATTATAGTGGTGCTATGGTTTGGTTTGAGAAATTCTTGTATACAAGGAGGTGGTATATATGCAGTGTGCAGTATTGACGGGTGAAGGAGTTGCGGGTGATCAGGCAACATGTTATATATGCATTGTGCAGTATTTGATACATTCACCTCACAAATATTTAGTAACATGATTATTATTGTTTACAGGTAGATAAACGTTTGTGAAGAATTCAAGCAGCAACACTGGTTTTTGGTATGGTAGCAGCACATGTATGTAGTTAGGTTGATTAAAACTGTTATGAAACTATTATGAAACTAGTATGTATGGCAGCAGCACTACTTTAGCTGCAAATACTATTATAAAACTGTTTATCGTAGTTTGGTTGTGTAAACGTATGCTTAACCTTTTGTCTTGATACTAATGTTATGATATAATGGTGACTATGTAATTGCTTTTGTTTATGTTATTGTGGTTCATTGAATGTATTATTTTTGAATGTGTATGTGTTTATATATTACGTTATTGTATAAGTTTTGAAGTACTTGAATTGGAGGCGAAATCAGATGTAGTCGTGGAACAGCAGGCAATAAATTCGAAACATACGTGGCGGAGAAAAAACGCCACCAAAAATATTTTTTTGTAGCGTTTAGCGCTACAGAATCAGCAATTATAGTAACTCAGATAATCTCCGTGGCGTTCAAAAAACGCTGCAAAAAATAATAATAAGTGCAATAAAAAAATAAGATAGTAAACGGCACCTTTTCGGTGGCGTTTCTTAAACGCTGTAAAAAAAGATCTTTAGTAACGTTTAAAAAACGCTGCCAAAAATTCATTTATAGTGGCGTTAAAATAAATGCAACAAAAAATCATGGATTTTTAGTCGCATGTTTTCTAGCGGCGTTTATCAAAACGCCACCAAAACTTTTTGTAGCGTTTTTTGAGCGCCACTAAAAATCAAATTTCTTGTAGTGGGACTAGCTGGAATAGAGTAGAAGGGAATATGTTCAATAAAGAAAACATGACGAGAAACATATAGTTTATTTGAAGAAGGATCATAACAACGATAGCCTTTTTGTCCAATACCATACCCAAGAAAAACACATATAGCAACACGTGAAGTTAATTTTGTACGTTCTACGTGTGGACGAAGAATAAAACAAGTGGAACCAAACACTTTTAGGTGAGAGTAATCAGGAGTTTGACCAAACAACTTAGCATGAGGAGAAATACCAGAGTTATGAGAAATCGTGATCTTATTAATAAGATAAGCGGAAGTAAGAACAGCTTCTCCCCAAAATTCTTTTGGAACGCTAGCTGAAAGAATCATAGAACGGGCAGTTTCAACAATGTGTCCATGTTTTCTTTCAGCAACATCACTTTGTTGCGGGGCATCAGTGCAGGAAGTCTGATGCAAAGTACCATCAACCGTGAATATGTTAGAAAGGTCTCCCTTAGTGTATTCCTCCCCTAAATCAGAACAAAAGCATTTAACAATAGCAGAGTGTTGTGTTTTAACATATGCTTGAAAGGCAGTATATATATCAATAAACTCAGAACGACTTTTCATCAGAAAAACCCAACAATAACGAGTATAGTCATCGATAAAAGATACATAATATCTGCACCCACCTTTTGTAGGGATGGATGCTGGACCCTAAACATCAGAATGAACTAAGTCAAAAGGTGCAGTGGAAGTAGAAACACATTGATTAAAGGGCAAAGCAGAAAATTTTCCAAGTTTACAACCACTACAATCTGAAATATCATGAGAACGTAAATCTCCCAAAACACCAGAATTACACAAGAATTTAAGACGAGAGCTTGAAATATGACCAAATCTAGAATGCCACAAATAAAACTTAGAAGACAATGAATTTAAATGAAAAGAAGAAAGGTCAATACTAACAGCGGCGGCATGACTTGGAATGTGCAATTCATCCAAAACATAGAGACCGCCCTGCCTACGGCCTGTCCCAATCAACTTCTTGGAGTTGGGATCCTGCACAGAGCAAGTGGTAGAGGAAAAATGAACAAGATATCCAAGATCACAAAGTTGTCCGACCGACACAAGATTCATAGTTAATTTAGGAATACAATAAACATTTGGGAGGGAAACGTGTGTGGTTTGAATTGTACTGATTCCTGTTAATGGCAAAGGTGTGCCATCAGCAGTCAAAATAGAAGGTGAGAAAGAATCAAAAGACATAGATATAAATGATGAACAATCATGGGACATATGATATGAGGCACCAAAATCCAAAATCCACAAAGGAGAATTCAAACCTGATATGGAGGGAGCTGACATGGCAAAGTGCTGAGATTGAGGAGCAGTCATGTTTTGAGACAAAGACTGGCTAGTAAGGAACTTCTGAAATTTTTCTGCAAGAGAGTCCATAGAGGAATCCACAACTGATTCACCAGAAGGATGTGTCAATGCAGCAGTCTTAGGCTGGGAATTACCTCGTGACTGTCCATATCCTTGTGCAGTAGAGAGGGACTGTTGTTGGCTACCACGTTGTTGCTGTTGTGATCTATCACCTGGCTTAAAACTTTGATTTTTTTGTCGAGCCAATAATTCAGGACATTGATTTTTCCAATGGCCTGGTTGTTTACAATAATTACAATCACGACCATTCTTGATATTTACCTTGTTGCGTTGAGATGGGATTGGTAAAATCCCTGTAGCAAAAACAGATGCAGAAGAAGTCTGTGCAACTTTCTCAGTTTGAGACTTCAAGCGAGTTTCTTCAGCTAATAATTCATGTAGAACAGAATCAACAGAAGGTAAAGGAGTGCGATGTAGGATGGACGCACGACAATGCTCGTACTCTGGTCGAAGAGCCATCAACAATTGAACAAGACGTTGTTCCTCCCTACGAGCGATATATGGAGCAAATGACCTAAGCTCAGTAACCTCAGTCATAGCCAATTGATCCCAAAGAGCAGTAATTTCAGAATAAAAATCTGGAATATTTCGATCATTCCGAGACAATGACCGAACACCGGCCTCTAATTGATATTGAACGGCAGAGTTAGAACGCACAAAAAGTCGCTCCAAATAGTTCCAAACTTGCTTAGCAGTATCATACTTAGCCAATTGCATACCAATTTTATTTTCAACAGAATTATTAATCCAAGTGATGATCTTTGAATTGTTAGTATCCCATTTCTCCATCAATTCAACATTAGCAGCTTTAGGAGCCACAATAACACCAGAAATATATCCCCACATCTGTTTTCCTTTCAGAAAATTTTTCATGACATAACTCTAATAAGAATAGTTTTTTCCATCTAAACGAACACTAATAGCCTGTAATGAAACATCACCTCCTGCCATATTTTGAAGTCAGCAACTGCTTCAGGTCGAGACAGGTATCAATTGGGCTAGAGTTTTGGGGAACTAGGGTTTCGGGTTGATCGGCAGGCTAGGGTTTCGGGACAGGGAGATCGACAGGCTAGGGTTTCGGCAGGCTAGGGTTCGGGGTTCTAGAGTTTCAGTAGGGAGATCGACAGCTGGGGCAGGGAAATCGGCAGCTGGGGACTTGGGGGCAGGCAGGGAGATCGGTAGGCTGGGGACTTGGGGACGAGGCTCTGAGGTTTTGGGACAAAATCGACGACAGGCTAGATGCTAGGGTTTGGAGCAGATGATGATACCAGGTTAGGGTTTCGGGTTGAGGTAGAGAAGACTAGACAGCAGCGAGGCAGCGACGAGGCAGCAGGCAGAAACAGGAACGGGGCTCTGATACCATGTAACGTTTGTAAAACGTTTGTATAATCAAATAAGAAGAAAACGATAATTCATATTATTCAGCAAGACGGCTGAGCAAAAAAGAGATTGATCACATTAGGGTTACAGAGATAGGTTTATATAGATAGAAAGCATAAACAAGAAAAAAGGCTAAAAAGCCCAATATGCTAAAAAGCCCAATATGCTAACAATGTAAACCCGAATGGAGAGTCTTAATCAGTTAGAAAATGGATTGGATGCATTATTCAGGCAGCTAATCTTGAATAAAGTTTCTCTTTTGAACAAGATTAGTCATTGAATCTCTCAGATTGCATGATTGTTTTTCCCTGACCAAATTATTTAGTTATGTTTGTAAATTCGACCGTGTATATGTTTAATTACATTTCTAAATCCGACTGTGTATATGTTGAATATTAGTTTTTTTGTTTTTATTAATTAACAATGCTGTACAGTTTTCAACTGAACGGAGAGGAAATATACTGAAAAACGTGTGCTAGAAACATATCCTTCTTGTAGATGCAAAATAAGTGCATGCTGCAATCATATTAATTATAAATTTTCACACAAAAAATGTACATCGGATAAGCATCAAGAACAGAAAGAAATCATATACATAGTACATACAAACACACCAAATATAGGCCACTGACATTTTTTCTTTTCTTTTCTGTTTCCGACCAATTAATTTAGTCATTAGTTAACCATCCATACTTGATTGATGGTCCATATCAATTAATTTAGTCACAATATGATCGAAGGTATATTATAAATGGTCTTGTCTTCTTTCCTTTCTCCTTCTCTTCCTCTTTCTCCTTATTATTTCCATTGCCGCCACTAAAAAACAATATGCACTGGAAAATAACAAAATAGTACGTACAAGAATTAGAAAGTGTTTATTTAGTATTACCATGTGTTTGAGAGTAAATCTATGAAAAGAATAGCCAGTAAATCAACAGTACTGTATGAGAGATTTACCATTTTCGCAGCTTCAAAGGAATGAAACCAAACAATGCATAATACATCTTTAATGTAATGTTTGCATATTAATATACAAGCTTTTCTTATCCACTCGTCAATGATTGTACCTACCTGCAATTACAATTTTAAATATTAATGTGACCCACATCCTCTATAGATTATATGTATTGGCATTTGCACCTGATCAGAATCGACATACATGCACGTCTGTGTATATGCTTGTACATGTGCATTATAATTTTATTTGTTCTTTATTTTTCATTTTATGGGTTGATTATTTTGAGTTCTTATTTACTTCTGTACAAAGCTAATATATCTGATACAGACAATCACCCTTGTCCAAGTGGTAAGTGATTCGACTATAGTACGAGAGGTCATAAGTTCGAAATTTGCGTAGCGTGATTCGAACATATATTGATATGTGTGTGTACGATACAGAGCGGTTCTGTATCATCATTGTGATCCTATACAACGTTTCATTAGTGAAACCAATAAGACATCACTACAAGAACGGCACCTGATAGCGACGCCTTTTAGCCGTCGCAAGTCGTCGCTAAATGCCGACGCTATTTACCTCGTCGTCCAGTAGAATCGCGACGGCTTTAGCGACGGCTCCGTCACATAAATAGCGACGGCTCGCAACTGCAAATGTGCCACGTGGAAATTTTCGAACGTCTAATTGGCGTCGCCAGCCGTCGCTATACTGAACAAAATTCTGTGCACTCGCACAGCCCATATATACTTCAAACAATAACCATCAAATACCATCATCACAGCCACTATACACTATATTCATCAACTATAACCATCATATATCCATCATATAACATCACTATTCATTCAAACAATATAAAATCCAACAAAACCAAACAAAATCATATACAATCCCAACAACAATACATATCATGTCAACCAATACAAGTCATCAAAATATGTACATAGTTTCCCAACCAAAATGTGTACATAGTTTTCCAACCACAACTACAAACCGTTAACCCAAACAAACCGTTAACACAACTACAAGTCATCAAAATATATACATAATATCCCGAAATATATATACACCAAACCAACCAAAATGTGTATATACCAAACTGTAACATGAGCAAACAAGCATACCTACTCCTCACCATTGCTGCCATCCTCTCCAGGCATCCTCCCATGCTGTTGCAAATAACCTGCAATCCGCTCATCCAGCTGTTGCTCGAAGAAACTCTTCCTTCAATCATTTATTTCATCCACTGTTTTCTTCAACTGAGCAATCTCCTCTTCTTGCTGGGACCTCCTGTATGCACTCTGCAATCTCATCGCCTGTAGAATAGTTCATAGTTATTTATATATTAGTATGTATATATATATAATATTATTAAAATTATTTAACTATTCATATGCATGTGTAAATTTATATATTAGTACATGTCAAAATTTACCTCCAGATTTCCATAGTTATACCGCACATTGGTCCAAGAAGGTGGGTTAATAATAGCATCCCAGATATTGTTCGCCTCCTCTAGCGTAAGCTCTTCCCGACCAGTGGACCGTACTACCCGAGCCCGCTCAGCTTCGTACCTCTCCTGCGATTACAAACAATTGTTTTACACGGTAAAAATCGAATTTCAAGTTTTTGAAAATAAAATAAGACAAAATATTATTATTAACAATAAATTAGTTTACCATTACGGATTGGGATTTGTCATCCATCCACTCGTACGAAACATTGCCTTCTTCATCGGTCCTCTCCACGGCATGCGTCACCTTGAACAACTCGGCTATAGTGGGCTCGTGGTTGCATCTCGCGGTCTGAAAATATATAAATATTACTACTAATCTGATTATAAAATATTTTAATAAAATATAAACAGAGTTTATAAATTTAATTACCAGCTCTCTTTTATGCTCCTGGAAGGATTTGGAGCCACCACGGTGCAATGCATGATTTTTATTCCTGTTAGCCCGGTTTCGCGCAGATAATTCCTACAAATTAAGATAAATTATCACGTATATATCTTGCGAGATTTATATTATATTTAAATAACAAAGAAAACATATATTACTTACTTTTGCTGCCGGAGTGTCGCAAAGCCGAAGAAAATCAGTCCATACACCGTCACTCATCAAGTTCGGCTTTTTGCCTGAATTCTTAGCCTTGGACAATGTATCCCTGTAATTTTTCCTCATTCTTTTGTTCTAGTGATTTAAGAAAACGTCCATGTCGTCAGGGTCAATGCGGACTGCAGCCTGTAAATTAAAATTATTTTAACTTATATAGATTATATTAATTTACAACTGAAATTCAAACTACTACTTACAAGTAAATCGGCCTGTATTGCGTTCTTGATATGAAGGGGGATGTCATCCCATCGAGGCCAACAACCATCCATCTGGCTCTGAAAAGCCTTCCTCGAAACCTGTAGAATATAATCTGATGGCTCCACCTCAAAGCCCCTGCAAAAGTTATGATATACGTGTTTAGTGGATTTTAAAACTTATGCTTTAAATAAAATTGATACTTACCCGGCACTTTTCGGAACAACTTTTGCCATCGGACGTAAGTCCGGTGCAGTGTCACTACCACCTGCACTGGGCGATGGGGATGGCATGTCTGTCATACTTCGTCTCCTGCCAGACATATCTACTATAGAAAAACAATATCATCACAAAATAATTATAGAAATTCACTGCTACATAGCATGTTTCAATCACTTTCACAGAACAATTATAAAAATTTACTAGTACAAAACATGGATAAAAATTAACTAAATGATCATCACAGAACAATTAAAGAAATTTACTATTACATAGCATGTTTCAATCACTATCACATAACAATTATATAATTAACGATCAGCCTTAATCGTTTTCTGATTCAGATTCAGTCTCGTATTCTATCTCATTTTCTTTGGTACTTTCGAATGCATCAAATAAGACGTTCGATTCATCATTCAAAGGCCCTACATAAATATCATCAGTTATTATTATTTCTGGTTCAAGATCGTCTTAATATGCTGCTTCATCTGAAATATTATTTCCATCAAACGTAAACCTTGGTTTTGTTTTGAAAACAGCAGACCAATCCGCTTTATCTCTTTTCAAAGACGGATACGGAGCAAAATAAACTTGTAACGCTTGCTTGGCTAATACAAAAGGATCGTACTTATAGTAGTGTGATGTATGCCTTATTTCAATAAGTTTATACTCTTTATGCACATTGATTCCGGAACCAGGAACTTTACCGAACCAATTGCACTTAAATAAAAAAAATATTTTCTAAAGGTTCAACATAATATGTCAACTCTAGAATCTGTGTTAAGACGCCGTAAAAATCTTTTAAATGCTCATCTGGATCATCACTGCCTTTGACAAATACCCCGTTGTTATATGTTAATTTTTCAGCCCCGTAATCTTTCGTGTTGAACTTAAACCCATTGACGAAGAATATTGGATAAGTCTTCACATTTCTTTTTGGTCCAATCGCAAGATGTCTTAAGCCTTCATCAGCGACACAGTTTCTTAGCTCATAAACATAGTTCAAAAACCATTTGGCAAATTCTTTACTGAGATCGCCAGATGGATACTGTGATTCGTAGATACTGCATATATGTAATATGTGTTATAATTATTATGTACGTACAAGTAAATTACAAGTGAATTAATTATTACCTGACAAATGGTGCGACTTCGACACAATTTAAAAGAACATACGTGTGTGCTACATGGTGGTCTCTATCGTCCAACCATATTTCCACACATTTTCCACCAGGTCTACCATGTTGTCTAAAAACTGATAACATTGTTTGAGAAGAATTTTGTTCAATGACTTCCTCATTTCGAGGAACAGTTACAAAGGATAAGTTCACATCGTCCTTGAAGTAGTGAGAGAAAAAAATGAGGCTTCTTCTTCAAGATACGATTTGCATATCGAACCCTCAACTCGGGCTTTTTGTCGAATCTTCTTTCTCAGATGATTCAAGTGCCTATTAAGATATTTATTACATATTTAGATATACAAATTTGAATTTGAAATTGACTTGAACATTGCACATGTTAATTTACCTCTCAAACGGATACATCAATCCATATTGCACATGACCTCGAAGAAGTGCTTCGGATGGAAGATGAATAGGTAAATGCTCCATTATGTTAAAGAAACCAGGCGGAAGTTTTTTCTCCAGTTTGCATAGCATATGGGTATTTTTACTTCAAGTTTACGTATACGATCCACCTTTAATGTTGTCGAACAAAGCTGTTTATAAAACAAACATAACTGTGTTATAATGTTCCATACTTTTACGGGCAACAGTTCTTTGAAAGCCACGGGTAGTAAATATTCCATCATGATACGACAATCGTGACTTTTCATCCCACTCAGTTTACTATTTTTGAAGTCAACACATCTATGAAGATTGGAAGAAATCCCATCGGGAAATCTTAATTCTTCCACTCACTTTAGAACGAGTTTTACTTGCTTATTGTCTAGCTCATAGCATGCTTTCGGTTTTTTATTGTCATTAGGCTTCATATGAATTTTCGGACACTTATAATAGTTTGCTATATCAAGCCTTGAATTCAAATCGTCCTTGGTTTTGCCCTTCACATTCAAAATTGTATTAAACAGATTATCAAACATGTTCTTTTCGTTGTGCATCACGTCAATATTATGTCGGAGTAAGAGATCTTTCCAATATGGTAACTCTCAAAATATACTTTGTTTGCACCAATTATGAATGTTTGACTTTCCTGGGATTTCAATCTGGACTCCAGTTTCATGTATCTTTGAATAGTCCCTTATAATTTCGTATATTTCCTCGCCTGACCAAACCTTGGATGGTTTCAAATTCTCTTCTCTGTTAGCTATGAAAATTTTCTTATCTCTTCTAAAAGTATGATTAGGATGAAGAAAACACCGATGACAATCAAACCATGAAACTTTCTTCCCATATCGTAACGAAAATGATAGTGTTTCTTCCATACAATAAGGGCATGCTGGACGACCAGCCGTACTCCAACCAGAAAGCATCCCGTATGTAGGAAAATCATTAATAGTCCATAATAAAGAAGCGAATAACCAGAAAAAAAATTTCGTTGATACATCGTAAGTTTAGACTTCTTCATTCCACAGTTTCTTCAACTCTTCGATCAATGGTTGTAAATAAACATCAATTCCTTGGGTTGGATCATGAGGGCCGGGAACGACAGTGGTGAGAAACATATATGGTGTCTTCATACACATCCATGGAGGTAAATTATATGGAGTAACGATAATTGGCCAGTATGAATATTTACTACCAAACTGTGAAAATGGTGAAAATCCATCCATACATAAACCAAGTCTGACATTACGGCTTTCCGCAGCAAATGCGGGATAAGTCTTATCGAAATGTTTCCATGCTTCTCCGTCGGATGGATGTATCAAAGTTTCTTCTTCCGCTGTTCTCACACTATGCCATCGTATATGACAGACCGTAGCAGAAGATGCATATAATCTTTGAAGTCTGGGAGTGATGGGTAAATAATGCATTCTCTTGTACGGGACTTCTTTCCTTTTCTTCTTTCTTGGTTTGTACCTTTCTTCGTTACATATTTTGCATTTTCTGAGGCCAACGTCGTCTTTCCAATACAACATGCAACCTTTCACACATGCATCTATCTTCTCGTACAGTAGACCGAAAGCGGACATCAATTTTTTTACTTTATAATGACTATCACACATCAGATTATTGGGTGGCATGTGTCGTTTTGCAGCTTGTACAACTGCTGTAAATGCAGCTTCCGTAAGGTTGAATTTTGATTTCATAGTTATGTATTCGGCGGTTACTGAAACTTCGGTTCCGCTTTTACATCCGTCCCACAACGGCCTCTTAGAAGAATCCAACAAATCGTATATTTTTTTTAGCTCCCGCAGTCGGTTCTTCTTCGACATTTTCGTCTTCATCGACAGCTTCAGTTGTAGAAAACATTGATCGTGCTGCATCATCAATCATATCTTCTATCGGATTCATCATCATATTACCGTCCTCTAACACTTCAGTATTAGGTGTAGGTTCAACAAGTTCTCCATGACGATTCCAGAAATAATAATCAGGCACGAAACCATATTGATACAAATGTACTTCAACTATATTTGGTTTCCAATGCTTCAAATGTTGGCACTTACTACACGGGCAACGAATTTCTGTGGTGTTTCGGTTATTAGATTTAGCAAATCTAATAAATTCGTGTACACCGCTGTAGAAATGTTGCTTTATTGATCTCTTCTTCCAGTTCTGACTTCATACATCCAAGTACGGTCGAGAAAATAATTGAAGATTTTTCCTGATTTGAAAATGTATGTTAGACAATTTAAATCATTAATTTTCAACCATTCTCCATTGTAAACAGTTCATCACTGCAGAAAATTCAAAATAAAAACTTCACTTTATTTTTTTATTTTTTGGCTATTTTGGTTTTCACTTCGGTGGTCAGTCATCTTACTTCCCATTACAAACACAATAATGTAATTACATTTTATAAATCATTTCAGATTAAACGGTTCAACAAAATTTCGGCAGCACTTCCCTTCTATTCTCTGTATCGTACATAAATGCGTGTATATAGGGAACGTAAAAGAAGTGCTGTCGAAATTTTGTAACCGTTTAAAATGAAATGATTTATAATATGTAATTACTTTATTGTGTTTGTTGTTACTTGTCCAATACAGGGACAAATCCGACAAATATTGTATCATATGAATATAAATGTCCGTTCCGTTACAAAACGAACATCCATATAACGATCATATACAACACTTGCCAGACGGGGCCAAAGCCAATCTAAGGGATAAAAAAATTTCTTTAAATTTTATCAAATATTGTTGTTCTTTTCAAATTTTGACAATGTTTCAACTATTTAAATTTTATTTCATAAATTTGTGTATTTAAATTTTAGTTCAACATTCAATTAACAATTTTAGTTCAATATTCGTTTCTTTATTATTTTACGACATAGATTTTAGCAGAATATTTGTTGTTGTTATATTCATTTCTTAATTTCTTTACAAAATCGATTTTAGTACAATATCGGTTGTTTTTAAAGTCATTTCCTAATATTTTTTTAAATTTTTTTAGATATTTGCAGAATTTTTAATGTTCTCATATTCATTTTTTTTTTGTATAAACTTTATTTTTGTACAATATATACACCTTTTGCATTTTGGCCGTCGCTAGCAGTCGCTAACCATCGCTAAAATTATTAAAATGGCAGTCGCTAGCCGTCGCTAAATCAACAAGATAAATAGAAGAATTATCAATGAAGATAATTATAAAACAACAAAATCTAATTATCAAATAGATAATTAGAAAACAATAAAAATCTAATTATTAAATAAAAATTTGTCAATTTAAATTCACTTAACAACTTAAATTTGTAATTTATCAATTTCATAAACTATGAAATACTTTCATGTAAATTTATCAATAACCAAGTTAATCATTAATATACACTAACTTTTCACCTAACACAACTAATCATGTTAATCGTCAACACTAATTATCTACATCAACTATTTATTCAACTTCATGATAAACTAATTAATCTAATACCTAATTTAACTTCATGATAATAAACTAATTAATCTACCAAATCAACATACAACACTATTAATACCTAATTTAACAACACTGCTAATACACAATTTAACAACAAATCCTAATTTAACAACAAATTCTAATTTAATTAGAGTTTAAACTGAACCTAAAAAACATCAATTTTACATTCAAAATAGATATTAGAAGCATACCTAGGCGAATTTGAGTGATTTGGAGGCGGCGGAAGGCGGGGCGGCGGCTGCGGTGACGAGGTGCGGCGGATTGGGGGAAGGAGGGTTTAATTTTGGTGGGTAAAGAATGAAAGTTCTGCTCGTGGGAAGCAGCCTGTATATTTCGTATAGCGACGGTGATATTTTTTATCCGTCGCCATCCGTCGCAAAAGCCCGTCGCTATACGAAACCGTTTTAGCGGTGGTTGTTTCTGATTTGCGGTGCCATTTTTTCTTTCGAGTGAAATTTCGTCAAATTTTGAGTTGAGGAAGGAGGAGGAAGACTAACAGAATATTTTGTTTGAAATTGTATTTGGGTTTGGGCTTTGTCCTTACGGTAAAAAAATTATGCGCATGTCCTTCTGACTAAATATTTTCTTTAATTTGTCCTTTAAATTTTTTTTCCCACATACTTAATATTTAACATTTAATTAATATATTGTTGATACCATAAAACACTCTTTAAGCAAAAATAAACAAAGCCTATTTTAAGATTAGCCCCAAATACACTTTTTCAAACAATTAATAAAGACATGCACGTGAAAGAAAAACATGAATTTTCTTCTACATGAAAAAATAATTAGCATAACCACACGCTTTTTGCATGTTAAAGACGATAAATTAAAAAAAAGGTATGCACTTTGGTTAAGAAATCAAAATAATTAGAGCACACTCAAAATAAAAATCTTTTTTAATATGTGCTTGTTTGACGGAGTAAGTACGCACTCTGCTAAAACAAACGGGTTAAAAGAAATACATATGCTTCTTTATCTTTTAAACATAGAGAGATGTTTTCACAATACAAACAACGGTAAAAATCTTTACTCAAGTATTTCATTTGCAACAATATCATTAGGTTGCTGATTTTAGCAATTTAGTTACAGTGATAGAACCCAAAACTCTGCTATTTTACAAGTATGAACAGTAGGGTACGGAGAATAGAAGCTGCTGAAAAATAAGATCAGTACACTACAAGAAAGGCTTCGATTAGCGACGAAGGGGGGCGACGACTAGCGACGGCTAAAAAAAGCGGCCGTCGCTAGCCGTCGCAAATCGGAATATACAGGTCCTGGCCGAGAGCTTAGATTTCATTCTCCTTCTTTCCCAAATTTTTCCTCCTTCCCCAACTCCGTCGCTCCCCGTCACCCCAGCCGGCGCCCAACCCTTCAAAGCCTCCAAATCACCCAAATTTGTGTCGGTATGCTCCTAATCTCTTGTTTGAATGTAAATTTGATGTTTTTAGGTTTAGTTTAAACCCTAATTCAATTATGATTTGTTGTACAATTTAGATTTGTTGTTAATTTGAGTATTAGTAGTGTTGTTAAATTACGTATTAGTAGTGTTGTATGTTGATTTGGCAGATTAATTAGTTTATTATCATGAACTTGAATTAAGTACATATTAATTATTTCATCATGATGAAGTTGAATAAATGGTTGATGTAGATAATTAGTGTTGGCGATTAACATGATTAGTTGTTTTAGGTGAAAAAATAGTGTATATTAATGATTAACTTGGTTATTGATAAATTTACATGAAAGTATTTCATAGTTTATGAAATTGATAAATTACAAATTTAAGTTGTTAAGTAAATTTAAATTGACAAATTTTTATTCAATAATTAGTTTTTTATTGTTTTCTAATTATCTATTAGATAATTAGAATTTGTTGTTTTCTAATTATATTCATTGATAATTGTTTTGTTTACCCTGTTGATTGAGCGACGGCTAGCGACGATTAGCGATTGCCATTTTGATAATTTTAGCGATGAATCGCGACGGCTAGCGACGGACAAAATGCAAAAGGTTGTATATATTGTAAAAAATAAAGCTTGTACAAAAATTTAAAAAATGAATATGAGAACATTAAAAATTCTGCAAATATATAATTTATTTGAAAAAAATTAGGAAACGAGTTTAAAAACAACTGATATTGTGCTAAAATCGATTTTGTAAAGAAATTAAGAAATGAATATAACAACAACAAATAGTCACATAAAATCTATGTCGTTAAAAAAAATAAAGAAATTAATATTGAAGTAAAATTGTTAATTGAATGTTGAACTAAAATTTAAATACACAAATTTTTGAAATAAAATATTAATAGTTGAAACATTGTCAAAATTTGAAAATAACAATAATATTTGATAAAATTTAAAGAAATTTCTTTATCCCTTAGATTGTCTTTGGCCCCGTCTGGCAAGTGTTGTATATGATCGTTATATGGATGTTCGTTTTGTAACGGAACGGACATTTATATTCATCTGATACAATATTTGTCGGATTTGTCCCTGTATTGGACAAGTTACAAACACAATAAATTAATTACATATTATAAATCAATTCATTTTAAACGGTTACAAAATTTCGACAGCACTTCCTTTACGTTCCCTGTGTACACGCATTTGTGTACGATACAGGGAACATAAGGGAAGTGCTGCTGAAATTTTGTTGAACCGTTTAATCTGAAATGATTTATAAAATGTAATTACATTATTGTGTTTGTAATGGGAAGTAGGATGACTGACCACCGAAGTGAAAACCAAAATACCCAAAAATAAAAAAATAAAGTGAAGTTTATATTTCGATTTTCCTGGAACGATGAACTTTTTACAATGGAGAATGGTTGTAAATTAATCATTTAAATTATCTAACATACATTTTCAAATCAGGAAAAATGTTCAATTATTTTCTCGACCGTACGTGGATGTATGAAGTCAGAACTGGAAAGAAAGCATCAATAAAAGAACATTTCTACAACGGTGTACAGGAATTTATTAGATTTGCTAAATCTAATAACCGAAACTATACAGAAATTCGTTGTCCGTGTAGTAAGTGCCAACATTTGAAGCATTGGAAACCGGATATAGTTGAAGTACATTTGTATCAATATGGTTTCGTGCCTGATTATTATTTCTGGGATCGTCATGGAGAACTTGTTGAACCTACACCTAATACTGAAGTTTTAGAGGACGGTAATATGATGACGAATTCGATAGAAAATATGGTGGATGATGCAGCACGATCAATGTTTCCTACAACGGAAGCTGTCGATAAAGACGAAAATGTCGAAGAAGAACCGACTGCGGGAGCTAAAAGAATATACGATTTGTTGGATTCTGCTAAGAGGCCGTTGTGGGACGGATGTAAAGCGGAACCGAACTTTCAGTAACCGCCGAATACATAACTATGAAATCAAAATTCAACCTTACGGAAGCTGCATTTACAGCAGTTGTACAAGCTGCAAAACGACACATGCCACCCAACAATCTGATGTTGCGATAGTCATTATAAAGTAAAAAAATTAATGTCCGCATTCGGTCTACCGTACGAGAAGATAGATGCATGTGTGAAAGGTTGCATGTTGTATTGGAAAGACGGCGTCGGCCACAGAAAATGCAAAATATGTAACGAAGAAAGATACAAACCAAGAAAGAAGAAAGGGAAAGAAGTCCCGTACAAGAGAATGCATTATTTACCCATCACTCCCAGACTTCAAAGATTATATGCGTCTTCTGCTACGGCCTGTCATATGCGATGACATAGTGTGAGAACAGCGGAAGAAGGAACTTTGATACATCCATCCGACTGTGAAGCATGGAAACATTTCGATAAGACTTATCCCGCATTTGCTGCGGAAAGTCGTAATGTCAGACTCGGTTTATGTACGGATGGATTTTCACCATTTTCACAGTTTGGTAGTAAATATTCATCCTGGCCAATTATCGTTACTCCGTATAATTTACCTCCATGGATGTGTATGAAAACACCATATATGTTTCTCACCACTGTCGTTCCCGGCCCTCATGATCCAACTCAAGGAATTGATGTTTATTTACAACCATTGATCGAAGAGTTGAAGAAACTGTGGAACGATGGAGTCGAAACTTACGATGTATCAACGAAAAAAAATATTCGGTTATTCGCTTCTTTGTTATGGACGATTAATGATTTTCCTGCATACGGGATGCTTTCTGGTTGGAGTACGGCCGGTCGTCTAGCATGCCCTTATTGTATGGAAGAAATACGAGCATTTTCGTTACGATATGGGAAGAAAGTTTTGTGGTTTGATTGTCATCGGTGTTTTCTTTATCCCAATCATAGTTTTAGAAGAGATAATAAAATTTTCATAGCTAACAGAGAAGAGAATCTGAAACCACCTAAGGTTTGGTCAGATGAGGAAATATACGAAATTGTAAGAGACTATCCAAAGATACATGAAACTGGAGTCCAGACTGAAATCCCAGGAAAGTCAGACATTCATAATTGGTGCGAACAAAGCATATTTTGGGAGTTACCATATTGGAAAGATCTCTTACTCCGACATAATATTGACGTGATGCACAACGAAAAGAACGTGTTTGATAATCTGTTTAATACAATTTTGAATGTAAAGGGCAAAACCAAGGACGATTTGAATTCGAGGCTTGATATAGCAAACTATTGTAAGCGCCCGGAACTTCATATGAAGCCTAATGACAATAAAAAACCGAAAGCATGCTATGAGCTAGACAATAAGCAAGTAAAAGTCGTGCTAAAGTGGGTGGAAGAATTAAGATTTTCCAATGGGATTTCTTCCTATCTTCGTAGATGTGTTGACTTCAAAAATAGTAAATTGAGTGGGATGAAAAGTCACGATTGTCATATCATGATGGAATATTTACTCCCCGTGGCTTTCAAAGAACTGTTGCCCGTAAAAGTATAGAACGTCATAACAGAGTTATGTTTGTTTTATAAACAGCTATGTTCGACAACATTAAAGGTGGACCGTATACGTAAACTTGAAGTAGAAATACCCATATTGCTATGCAAACTGGAGAAAATACTTTCGCCTGGTTTCTTTAATGTAATGGAGCATTTACCTATTCATCTTCTATCCGAAGCACTTTTTCGAGGTCCTGTGCAATATGGATGGATGTATCCATTTGAGAGGTAAATTAACATATGCAATGTTCATGTCAATTTCAAATTTAAATTTGTATATCTAAATATGTAATAAATATCTTAATAGGTACTTGAATCATCTGAAGAAGAAGATTCGACAAAAAGCCCGAGTTGTGGGTTCGATATGCAAATCGTATCTTGAAGAAGAAGCCTCATTTTTTTCTCTCACTACTTTAAGGACGATGTGAACTTATCGTTTGTAACTG